>OZ023183.1:1182849-1782849 GCA_963995505.1 Hypericum androsaemum | reverse complement strand
AAAAGAGGTTGATCATAAACTTGCAATATCCAAACAACACCGGCCCAGTGTTCTTTGGGCCCTAACCCCCAGGCAAAGGCCCCATCTGAATATATACTGTTGTTTTTTTGAGGGCCGAATATATACTGTTGTTGGGATCCAAATGATTAACGCAACCGTCGGATTTCTGGCAATTTCCAAGTATTTGATTTGTCATTTTGTAGTCACCCAAGACTACCAATAAGATTAACGGGTGAAAGTTAATTCAATTCGATAGAGAAATAAATCCGCAGTTCTTTCTATCGTGCAAGCAAGATTAGTCGGATTAGGTCATTTTTCTGTAAGTTATATTTCTACTTGGAAAGTAAACTAGTTGTTCTAACTCAAGTAATAAACTTGAGTTTTATAAAATCTATCAATATTAATTACTTTTGAAAATAAAATTTTGAATACCATTGTTATATAAATAAAAATAAGTTTCCACCAAAAATATATAAATAAAATTAAGTCCAAGGTGCAATTCAGGTGGTGGATATCACATTTTGTACTCTATAATCTATTTAATCTTCAAGTAGCCTCGTGACCATAAACCATTATTAACACAAATCATGTTTCTTCCATCTGCATGTACTTACCAAATTTTGGCATATTGCCCATTTATCCGGTGTACTTCGGTTTTTAGTCTTTCAATTAAGCATTTCATAATGATCACGCTCGACCAATTTTGTAAACAAAATAATTTTGATAGCTTTAAGATTTTGGAGTAAATATAAGAATTTTCAATCCCAAAGCTCCAAAAACAAAATTGTGCCATGCACTTCTAGTAATCTAAAATTTTTTTGAATAGCCACTTAGCCGATTGATCTAATTTTGAACTTAGTATAAATTTTGAAAGGTGACAAAGTTCTCCCAACAAATATTTAGCACTACAACATTATCAAAGACTTAAATTCAAGATCTCGGATAACAACTCCGTCGTCAGTTGATCTAAATGTTCGTTAGTTTTTGTAAATTTTATATCGATATAATAATCAAAATTTTATCAATTATTTAGAGACCGGTGTTGTTTTCCAATTATGTTAATGGTGACAAATGAATGCATTGTGCCGCAAGTAATTTTGTCACGATGCAAACCCTAAAATAGAATGAAAAATAAATAAAGGAAAACAAGTAACTGACCTGGGAAAAAAAACACAGCTAAATGATTAAATCCATATCCAGCCCAAGCAAAGCCCAATGATTAAATCCATATCCATGATGCCACGTGTAAGATTGTAATAAGAGCTTCCACGTTCCGTTGGTTAAACCCCATCCCGCCGCTTCTTTTAATTTCGAGCTAAAGAAAACGCAAAATTTGATGCAGAAAGAGTTCCTTATTTTACGGTTACAATTCCAAGAGAAGATTTCTTTAATAAAGATGACTCAGTATACTAAATGATCCCTATTTTACCAAGCAATTAAAAAAAAAATAAAACGATTGCTCGATAAAATACGAATCATTTTATCATTGGTTGTATATAGTTCATTTTTTTCTTTTCTAAATTTTATTAAAAAAATGTTTAGAGTGGTTCAAGTCACAAAATATTTAGATACATATGGGAAATATCCAAAGTTCAAAAGTTCAATTTCTATACATTTTATTGATGATCCATTAACATTGGTTCAAGTCACAACCTATTTATATTTTCTTAAAGTGGGTACTTCGTTCAAAAGTACCTAATCGTAAATATTCCTCCAATTATTATAACCCATATAGTTATCTGTTCCCCATTTCACCCCTGCCTCTAATACTTCTACATCTCCCCTGCCCCCTCACAATATATACTCAATGCAATCTCACAGATAATTGCATTAAATGCCTCTAGTTTTGTACAAATAGCCCAAGAAGCATATAAAAACGAACAAACTTTAAGGTAACGAATTGAACTATAAGCTCATGTGTATTAAGAACCTTTGCTTGTTTTGTACTGCTATTTTGCTTTTTGGTTCATTTATACGAGTCTAATGGGTTCTTGTGAAATGCCAAATTATGTATGGCTGTAGTTGATACCGCCCGGTATCCGAAGATCAACTGGGCCAACTAAACGAAATGTGTATGAAAGAACAAGTTGATCAATAAAGAAGTTTTTGGTTTAGTAAATTAGAGGAAACAATTTTGAACTTTATGTTGGCTGTTTGTTAAGTAAGAGACATTCTTGTACAATGTCAAATTATGGGTTGGACAAGTTTTGAAATTTATGATTGCAGTTGATTCGGTGTCCTTACAATCATTACTTCGGACCTGATGTTGATGTTTGATTGATTCTGTTAAGTTAATGTGTGCCTTAAGAACAGCTGGATAGAAAAAAATGGAATGTTTTGAACTTTGTGTTCCAGTTTGGTTAGAAGAAACTTTCTAGGACAATGTTAATTTATGATTTGATGCCCTAGCAATGTGTGTGTGAATTGAATTTCTGGGTAGGAATTTGTTTCCAGCTGCAGTCTAGTTCTAAGGAAGAGAAGATGTTCTTTAATGTGGATAGCGCGAAGAAGGATGGTTCGAATGGGGACTGTCCTCCAATTTACAAAAGAAGTGTTATGGATTCAGCAACTAGAGAACAAAACGTGCAAAGAACACGGACGCAAGAGTTTACGTGTTCTTTGCGCATTTTATTCTCTAATTGCTGAATTCATAACAATTGGTATCAAGAACTTGGGTTGGAGGATGACGGACGGCGCGAAGTTTGCTCTTGTGAAGTTCGATAGTTCTTCGAATTTTGGGTTATGGCAAAGGCGTGTCAAGGATCTCCTCGTGCAACAAGGGATGGTCATCGTGCTCTCGGAGAAGAAGCCCGAGAAGATGGAGGAGCAACAGTGGAAGGAGATGGGGGCCAAGGCGGTGGCGACAATTCGCTTGTGCTTGGCGGATGATGTGATGTATCACGTCATGGATGAGGAGTCACCAGCTGAGGTATGAAAGAAATTGGAGGCAAGGTATATGTCTAAGTCTTTGTCGAACAAGCTTTATCTTAAGCAAAGATTATACGGGCTCAAGATGAAGGAGGGCTCGGATTTGAGCCAACACATTAATAGTTTCAGTCAACTTATGAGCGACTTGAGAAAGGTTGATGTGAAGTTCGAGCAAGAAGACAAGGTATTGTTGCTGCTGAATTCTTTACTTGGCTCCTACAAAAATTTGGTTACAACTCTAACTTTGGGGAAGGAGTCCCTGGTGTTGGAAGATATCACAAGTGCTCTACTAAGGTTTCATCAAAGAAGGAAAATTGGCGATGAACAAGCGGAAGGGCTAGTTGTGAGGGGTAGCCATGGTAATCGTAGTGGGGCAAAAGAAAGGAAGGGATCCAAGTCGTGGTCAAGGAGGTTCAAGAGAAATTGCTTCGAGTGCGGAGAAAAATGGCACGTGAAGAAGGATTGTCCAAAAAGAACTCGGGATCACGAGAAAAAAGGATCAGGTTCCGTGAATGTGCCCTCACATTCGGACGGGTCGAATGGTGATCTTTTTTCTGTTTTGTCAAGTCCAAAGCATTCTGATTCTTGGATTTTGGATAGCGCTTGCTCTTTCCACATGACGCCCAAGAGAGGGTGGTTTGACACCTACAAGTTCGTTAATTCAGGTATGGTGACTATGGGTGATGGTTCTACTTGTAGAATTGTTGGCATATGTGATATCCAAATCAAGATGTGGGGTGGTGTTGAAAAAAAATTGTGTGGGGTTAGGCATGTTCCGAAGTTGGAGAGAAATTTGATCTCGTTAGGAGCCTTAGATTATAGTGGGTACAACTATAATATTGTAGGCGGGCTAACGGAGGTGGAGAAGGATGCTGTGGTGGTGATGAAGGGTGAAAGGAATGCTAGGAATACCTATAGGTTAGTAGAAAATATGGTTGTAGGTGGAGTCACATCGTTGGGTTCCAATCGAGGGGAGAAAAGCTCTTGTGTGATGGAGCGAAAGCTTGACATGAATGGTTTGAGTGGAGTTGGGATTCGCAGAGACAAAGTTAGCAAGTTTCCGCTATGGTTGTCTAAAGAGACGTGCACGTCAAAGGTGTTGGGTAGGTTTTGCATGGGGAATGCAAAGCCGTTGGTAGCACCACGGGCAAATTAGGTATCTCACTCAAGGCCGAACGGTAGAGTTCGTGGCATGTCGAGAGTTCTACTTAGTAGAACAAAAGGTTGACCTTTGTACGCTATGACAAGTAGCATTGGTTTGAGGCAAAAAGATCCAACGGAAGAGCGGTTCGAGGTTGCAGAGCATAGGGTTGATCAAAAAATAGAGGGTACGTCTATTGGTCGCAAGGTTGCTTCAGAAAGTGGACTCGCTAGTTGGGGTTCAATAGAGATTAGAGGGAATAGGCCAAGCAAGCTCAGAAGCTCGAGCTTGAGGGCTGACTCCATATGATTGAACAAAAAAAGGTGGTGAGAAAGTTGAGATGGTATTATTGATACAGCCAGCCCAAGTCTCCGAGGAGTACGTTGAGTCATCAGAGCGATTCTATTGATCTTTCTGTTGACGGGGTTTTGGATACCTCCATTGAGCACAGCTATATCACAATGCGTGTAAGATGCAGAGCTCTGATCCCTCACCTTTGCGGGCTAGCTTCCTTTCGTATGGTGAGGAATCGAGGATCGATTCGAAACTGTGCCATCTCGCTGGTGATATTGGAGAGATGGAAACTGTTACAAAGGAGGTAGTAGTGACTGCGTGCAAAGGAGAGGACAATGCGAATATAGATAGAAGTAGATCAGTAAGTATCAAAAAGCAACTTTTCATCTTGAATAAAGAAGCACCAAATACTAGGACCCATTTCCTCCCAGGCATGTGTCCCTAGGTTCCCCTTTCCTCTTCCTGTTTCCCCCTTTCTCCTCTCAAATCCTCCCCCAAAACTGTTTCTTTCTTCTTCCATCTTGAGCGTCGACCTCTTCAGCCCCATCGAGAGGACCGTCGACGTCCTCCCTACCACCGATGACCATGGCGAGGTCCTGCGCGGCGTGGTGGAGGTTCTCCTCCTTCCTGGGTCGTGGTTAGTCCAATGAGGTGCCTGTTTGGTGCCTCTCCCCTCGACGGTCCTCTTCCCTCACATTTTGGCGAGCTTTGAAGTCCTTGCCCTGGCGGCCGCGGCCTTCTTTCCGGGTCTCCTCCCTCCCCGATGAGCTTGCAAGAGCGACAGGCGGTGTCTGCCTTTCTGGCAGTCTTCCTTTTGGAAATTGGGTCCTTATCTTTTGCAGGTTTTGTTGGGGCTATTGGCGTCTTGGTCGGGAGGCGAGTGGCAGTTTGGGGGAGGCGGTTGGGTTCTGTCCGTGGCTTCGGCTTTCTCTTCCTTGGAGCTATCTCTTCCTTATCATTTCTACAGGTTTGGTAGCGTCTGCCTTTACTGGCAGACTTCCCGGTAGGGAACTTGGTTTATGTCTCTGATGTAGGAGTGTTGGGGTTTGTGGTGGCTGTCAGAGGTCTTGGGGCCTGTCAGCGGCGGGGTGCGGTGGCAGTGCTCTTGGGCCAGCTTGGCCCTCGGCGTCTATAGAGATGGTAGGGTTACTGTGCAGGCCTATTCGAGGTTGGGCCTCCCATGGGCCTTCTCTCCTTCTGGGCTTTTGCTCGGGCCTTACCCAGGGGTAGGGTCCCTCGTGGGTCTTCTCTCCTTCTGGGCTGCAGATTTGTTGTGGGCTTTTCTCGGGTCGGGCCTTTAGTTTTTTTTTTGGTGTAGTGCCTTGTGCAATTTTGGTGAACTTTTGGTGTAGTGCATTCGTGTACATTGTGGTATATTTCTTTGGTGGGTAATAATATTTTACTTATAAAAAAAAGTAACTTTTTAAGTTGCAGTCAAATTCCATGGAGTTTGAGAAGCCTCTGGTTGATGGGCGGAATGTGAAAAGTTCAGTGAGGAAGCCTAATGCGGTGAAGAAACAGAAGAATTTGGCATAAGACAATCCTGATCTTGGTCCATTCTTGCTCAAGCAAATGAGGAACATGATCACTTCGGGCAAAAATCCTCAGAGAGCGCTCGAGTTTGCTGTCAGAGTGATGAAATCATTCGAGACATGTGCTAACGGGGAACCCAATTTGGAGCATGTAATGTGTTTGCACATTTTGGCAGCAATCAACTGCAGCTTGGGCCAATACAACGAGGCAGTTCCTATTCTCGAGCGCTCCATAGAGATTCCGGTGTTAAAGGAAGGTGAAAATCATGCACTTGCCAAGTTTGCAGGGTGCATGCAATTGGGTGATACATATGTGATGCTAGGCCAGATGGAGAATTCCATACTTTGTTATACTACTGGCTTGGAAATTCAGAGGCAGGTACTGGGAGAGACGGATCATCAATTCGGGGAAACGTGTAGGTACATGGCTGAAGCTCATGTTCAAGCTCTGCAGCTCGACAAGGCCAAGAAGCTTTGTTGGATGGCACTCTGTTAGGGATTGTTCAAAATTCTTAATTAGAGTAGGGCTCTATTTTCTGATCAGAATAGAGTACTAGTCTCCTATATATATACGGCCTATGCCTAGGTCTTATTTATAGTAGTTGAGAGTTGTGAGGTAGAGAGAACCCTCACGGAGGCCTTGTAACCGATTGAACTCACATAGTGGATGACTCTCCTTTGCCCGTAGTTTTCTCCCCGACTTGGAATTTCCACGTAATTCTTGTGTCTCGTATTTTACTCATTTTCGATCTTATTTCTCAATAATTGGTATCAGAGCTAGATCTGAGTTTCGAGTATTCGAGTATTGACACAAAAAAAAATCATGAACAGTAACCGATTTGGGAGAAAATCGGGATTTAGGGTTTTGAAACCCTTGGAGCCGCCGCCGCCCGCGTCCGACTGCCCCACCGTCGCCTGGAGGAGGCGACCGTCCCTGCGCACCGTTGCCGCACCGGGAGAAGCTCAGCCGCTCCGTCCGTCGCTGAGGGAAGAAGAAGGAATCATGAGGAGAGAGAGAGCTCGGGGAGAGAGCCCACGAACCTGCGCCGCTGAGGAAGGAGAGGAGAGCTCGCCGTCGCCTGGAGCTTTCCGCCGCTCGCCATTTTCGGGGAGATAGAGGAGACCGACGGCGGAAGATGAAGGAAAAAAAATGGGGAGAGAGAAAGAGGGAGTTTTGGGTTGAAAAAAAAACTTATAACCGAGTTGACTTGGTCAACGGTTTGACTGGTCAATATTTTGACTAGTCAACAGTTTGACTGGTAGACCAAAAGTCAACTGATTTGGCTATTTTTTAATTTTTAAACCAATTTTGGGCTATTTTCTTGGTTCGAGTTATTTCAGGATAACTTCGATGAAGTACGAGATTCCTCAGTTGACGAGAAAAACTAATTTTTTCTTGTGACAGTTCAAGATGCGCACTATTCTGACACATTTAGAGCTGGATGAGACTCTACTTGATAAAAAGTCGATGCCTTCGAGTTGGGATGCTGCGATGAAGGCGTCAAAGAACCGTAAGGCTGTGAGTCAGATCCAGTTGCATCTGTCAGATGATATTTTGCGGGACGTGTTGAAAGAGACAATAGCTTCCTCATTATGGGCAAAGTTTGAAAAGTTGTGCATGCCCAAGAGTTTGACCAACAAACTGTGCTTGAAGCAACGACTGTTTTCTATCCGAATGCAAGAAGATAAGTCTGCTCACGACCACCTTAATGAATTTAAGGATATAGTGGCTGATCTTAGAACTCTGGATGTGAAATATGATGATGAAGATCTTGCTTTATTATTATTGTGCTCGTTGCCTGCTTCTTATCAGCAATTCAGAGATACTTTATTGTTCAGCCATGATACTCTGAGTTGGGATGATGTTCGTGATTCGCTCTTGGAGAAAGAGAGAATTGATAAGCACACTGTGAGTTCCTCTGAAAATAGCCAAGGGACTGGCTTGGTTGTGAGAGGGAGGTCTGAGGAGAGGAATGCTAAGTCTGGTTCGAGGAAGAAGAGCAGAAGCAAATCAAGGTCAAGGCACAAGGATAAGACTTATTTCAATTGTCATAAGGTTGGGCATATTAAATGGTTCTGTCCGGAGTTGAAGAACAAGAAGAAGGGCGAAAAGTCCAGTGCTCCGAAAGGAGAAAGTTCTGATAGTGGCAGTGCTAGTATTGTCACCACCACTCAGAAAGAAGAATCTGATGGAGATCTTTTATCTGTGATTGATGGGAAGTCTAAAGTTGATGCTGCTTGGGTCTTTGATTATGCTTGTACATTTCATATGTGTCCCATCCGGGACTGATTTTTAACATATGAACGTGCGGAGGGTAATGTTCTCATGGAAAATAATTTTGTCTGCAAGGTTATTGATATTGGCACAGTGAAGATCAAGATGCATGATGGTGTCATTCGAACCTTGACGAATGTGAGGCATATCCCTGATTTGAAGCAGAACTTGATTTCGCTGAATACTCTTGATACATTGGGGTACAAGTATACCAGAGAAGGTGGAGTTCTTCGTGTGAGTAAGAACTCATTAGTGCATATGAAGGCCAAGAAAGAGGTTGAAAATCTATACGTTTTGTAGGGTTCTACAGTTACAGAGACTGCTGCTGCTGCATCTGGCTCGTTGACAGATTCTGAGAATACCTCATTGTGGCATATGCGACTTGGTCACATGAGTGAGAAAGGCATGACCGAGCTAAATAGGAGAAGATTATTAAGTGGACAGGGTATTGGAAAGCTAAAATTTTGTGAGCACTGTGTATTTGGCAAGCAAAAGAAAGTGAGTTTTCAGAAAGGTGTGCACACTACAAAGGGAAAACTTGACTATGTTTATTCTGATCTTTGGGGACCGTCTCAAATTGCAACAAAGAATGGTTCCAAGTATATGCTGACTATTATTGATGATTATTCGAGGAAGGTATGGGCATTTTTCTTGAAGAGAAAGGATCATGTCTTTGTCACTTTTAAGTAGTGGAAGACTATGATTGAAAATTAGACTGGGAGAGATGTCAAGCATCTCCGCACAAACAATAGATTGGAGTTTTGCTCTAGTTGGTTTGATGAGTTCTGCAAGAATGAGGGTATTATCAGGCATAAGACAATCCCGGGTAAACCTCAACAGAATGAAGTCGCTGAAAGAATGAATAGAACTTTGTTAGAGAAAGTTTGTTGTATGCTGTCAAATGCTGGTTTGCCTAAGTCATTTTGGGCTGAAGCTGCTTCTACTGCCTGTCACCTTGTCAATCGTTCACCTCATGCATCACTTAATGGCAAGGTACCTGAAGAATTGTGGTCTGGAAATCCTCCTAGTTATGCTAGTTTGAAGATATTTGGGTGTCCTGCCTATGCTCATGTGAATAATGGCAAGTTAGAGCCAAGATCTGTAAAATGTATCTTCCTTGGCTATGCTTCTGGAGTGAAGGGATACAAGTTGTGGTGTCCTGAGCTGTCTAAGGTCTTGCTGAGTAGGAATTTTATTTTCAAAGAGATAGACACGCTGAGTAAGAGGGAGGATGTTTCTTCACCTGGTATTTCCAGTGCTTCAAGTGTGGAGTTGCAAAAGTCAAAAGTGCAGGTGGAGTTTGATGCTGATCCAGAAGCGAGTTCCTTCCGTGATATTGATTGCCATGGTCCTACTCGTGGTGGGTTGTCTGATGAAGCTAAGAATGTTGGCACAGTTGAGAGAGAGCCAGCGTATTCTATTGCTAGAGATAGGCCCAGAAGAATTATCAGGCCTCCACAGAAGTTGGGTGAGGCTGATATTATTGCTTTTGCCCTGAATGTAGCAGAAGAAGTTGATAGCTGTGAAGAACCGTCTAGTTACTCAGATGCTGTAAAGTCGAAAGACTCTACTAGATGGTTGGTTGCTATAGAGGAAGAGATGGAATCTCTTCACAAGAACAAGACTTGGGAGATTACTGAGCTACCTAAAGATTAGAAGGTTGTCAGTTGCAAGTGGGTATTCAAGAAGAAGGATGGTATACCTGGGGTTGAAGAGCCTAGTTACAAGGCTAGGCTAGTGGCTAGAGGATATAGTTAGATTTCTGGTGTAGATTTTAATGAGGTATTTTCACTAGTTATGAAGCATACCTCGATTCGTTCTCTTCTTGGTATTGTCGCTATGCAGGATTTGGAGCTTGAACAGCTTGATGTGAAGATAGCTTTCTTGAATGGAGAGCTTGAGAAGCAGATTTATATGGCACAGCCTAAGGATTTTCATGTTGAAGGCAAAGAAGACCATGTGTGCTTGTTGAAGAAGTCCCTGTATGGCCTTAAGCAGTCTCCGAGGCAGTGGTATAAAAGGTTTGATTCTTTTATGATTTCTCATGGTTATGAGAGGAGCAAGTATGATAGTTGTGTTTACCTGAAAAGGCTACACGACGGTTCCCAAGTGTATTTGCTCATGTATGTGGATGACATGTTAATTGCTGCCAGTGACAAAGGAGAGGTGAGGAAGCTCAAAGCTCTGTTGAGTAGCGAGTTTGAGATGAAAGATTTGGGTCCTGCTAAGAATATTCTTGGCATGGAGATTGCCAGAGATAGAGGAGCAAGAAAATTATTTCTGAGTCAGGAGAGTTACATTGAAAAGGTACTTGACAGATTTGATGTGACTGGTAATCCTATGAGTACTCCTCTTGGTACACATTTTTAGCTTTCGACTGCTTTATCTTCACAGTCAGCTGCTGAGGTCGATTACATATCTGGTGTTCTATACTCCAATCCTGTTGGTTCTCTGATGTATGCTATGGTTTGCACACGCTCGGATTTGGCCTATGCTGTGAGTGTCGTTAGTAGGTTTATGGCAAATCCTGGAGAAGGTCATTGGAGAGCAGTGGAGTGGATTATGAGGTACTTGAAGGGTACCAAGGGCGTGTGTCTACAGTTTGGAAGCACCAATGATGGAGTTGTTGGTTTCATTTATTCAGATTATGCTGGAGACCTTGATAAGTCTAGGTCCTTGTCTGGATATGTCTTCACTCTTGGAGGATGTGCTATCAGTTGGAGAGCTTGTCTATAGACCACAGTGGCATTGTCTACCACTGAGGCAAAGTACATGGCTATAACTGAAGGTGTGAAGGAGGCTATCTGGTTGAAAAATTTCTTCAGTAAAATTTGTGAGAAGCTGTAGGTCGGTACAGTGTACTGTGATAGTCAAAGTGCTATCCATCTCACGAGGGATGCTATGTATCATGAGAGGACAAAGCACATTAATGTGAGGTACCACTTCATTCGGGAGCATATTGCTCAAGGTGACATTGTTGTGAGCAAGGTGGGTACAAAGGACAATCCTGCAGACATGTTGACGAAGTCACTTTCTGGTACTAAGTTCGAGCATTGCTTGGACTTGGTAGGTGTTCATGCTTGATGCTGATAGCCCTTAGGGGCTGGTGGTAAAGGTGGAGAAACGTTAATGTTGGAGTCATAGAATTTGGTCCAAAGTGAAGATTTGTTAGGGATTGTTCCAAATTCCTAATTAGAGTAGGGCTCTATTTCCTGATCAAAATAGAGTACTAGTCTCCTATATATATACGGCATATGCCTAGGTCTTATTTGTAGTAGTTGAGAGTTATGAGGTAGAGAGAACCCTCACGGAGGCCTTGTAACCGATTGGACTCATATAGTGGATGACTCTCCTTTGCCCGTGGTTTTCTCCCCGTCTTGGGGTTTCCACGTAATTCTTGTGTCTCGTGTTTTACTCATTTTCGATCTTATTTCTCAACACACTCGATATCCACAAAGAGAATGATGGCCCTGCATCACGAGAAGAAGCTACAGATCAGAGGTTGATGGGACTTATATGTGATGCAAAAGGCGATCACGAAGCCGCTCCAGAGTATTATGTTTTAGTAAGCATGGCAGATGCAGATGTTTCCTCAGTAGATTGCAACATTGGAGATGCATATCTGTCCCTGGCACGCTACGACGAGGCTGTCTTTGCTTATCAAAAGGCGCTCAACGTGTTCAAGTCTGGTAAAGGAGAGAATGATCCTGTAGTTGCCTCTGTTTATGCTCGTTTGGCCGACCTGTATAACAAGACGGGGAAGTTCAGAGATTCCAGGTCCTACTGCGAAAATGCACTCTAGATATATGAGAGGCCTAATCTGGGGACCCCTCGGGAAGAGATAGCCAATGGTTTGATTGATATATCTGGTATCTATCAATCCATGAATGAGCTGGATCAAGCGCTCAAGCTACTTCAGAAGGCTCAAAAGATATACGGACTACGGTAACTCTCCGGGCAACAAAGCAAGGTTGCTGGTATGGAGGCTCAGATGGGTGTCATGTACTACATGATGAGAAACTTGGAGGACTCCTACAAGACATTTCCTGATGCAGTTTCAAAGTTTTATGCGAGCGGGGAGAACCAGATGGGCCTAACCTGCATGCAACATTATGCGATAAACGAAGCGGCCGAGCTGTTCGAAGAAGCCAGAAGCATCTTGGAGAAGGAATATGGACCTTGCCATCCGGACACACTCGGGGTCTACAGAAACCTTGCAGGAACCTACGATGCAATGGGCAGGTATGTTCATTTAATCATTTCCACCAATGCACCTTATATATTTGACAAGTTCTGTTGCATCAATGGTCAAGATGGTCCTTATTTGGCAGGCTGGATGATGCCATCGAGATTCTCGATTACGTGGTCGGGTTGAGAGAGGAGAAGCTCGGGATGGGACATCCCGACGTGGATGACGAGAGGCAGGGGCGGAGCCAAAAAATTTGGGAAGTGGGGGCAATATAATTTTTAAAAAAAGTTCAATGTATATAATTACAATATTTATAATTGTCCACTACGATAACTCATGCATTGAAATCGCTCTATAATAGCTACATTATTAATACAATCAAATACGTCTTTTTCGATATATGTAATTAAACAATCAGCTAGCAATTGATCTCCCATCTTGTTGCGAAGATGATTCTTTAAAATATTCATGGCAGAAAAGACTCTCTCAACACTTGCTGTCACAACTAGCAATATCAAAGCTAATTTCAGGAGCCAAAATACCGTAGAATAAATGAGATCTCTTTGCATTTGTGTTAGAACAAATATTAGTAAAGCTAAGGTTTGCACATGTATGTATAAGTCGTAAGCAATAAAATAGAAGATAGTAAGAGAATGTTCACGATCACACTTCGAGGTACGTGTATAATACGTCGTCTTCAAAGTAGTGACTTTCGGATTGAATCTTAGATGAGGCCACAGTTTAACCGTGTGCCCTTAAACTCTTATTACCCTCCTATATGCTTCAGGCCTCCGTAGGTAAGAGAGTTCCCAAGGTACAATGCCCAATCTCGTATACGAAAGGAAGCACTTTCGTACAACTTTCATACACCTTTCGAACCTTTGGTGGTGTAGAACTCCGACACTTATGAATGTGAGAAATGATATACTAAGGAGGGAGAAGTAGAGAGCTCAAGGAAGAGTGGGAGCTAGTGGGTGATTTGGAATGAAGGAGGAGGCCTCCTTTTATAGGGGCCTAGGACCTCCAACATTCAAAACTAAATTTAATAGGGCCATTAACCCACCATTGAATGAGATGTTACAAGACCCATAAAATCCTAAATTAAATGGGTTGTTACACTCATGAATTTAAATCTAAATTTAAATTCAAATGGCATAGAAGGGGAAGAAGGTTCTAGAGCATGGGTTTTTCCAAGAGGAAGCCCAATAGATTTTGGGCCGAGAATTACTCCAACAGGTCTGGCCTAACTCTAAAAAAATAAGACTATGGGACCTGGAATAATTCCCACAAACCCACAATCCTGCAACCCGTAGCCATACCACATTTAAGCCAATTTTTATTTACTCTCAGAATTAGATTTTCGCAAGTGTTATATATTGTTACGAAGTTTATCAACGAGCTTCATATTGATCTCACAAATATCCAAATCTAATTGGTGTATATTTAATTAGGATTCTCCCTCTAATTAAATATTTGAGCCCAATGTCAAATACACTCACTTGTATTGGGTCATCTCTTCCTAGAGTATTAAACCTAATTCTGCAACAGTTTGCACCAACTTCTGAGCAAAAATATCAAACCTCTTTATATCATAAAATTTATCGTTAGATCTCATGTTAGCAATATAATTATCTAACTGTCAAGATATCCAATGATGAAAAGTCAAGATATCCAATGATGAAAAGTCACGTGGATAAAACTTAGTTAGATCAAGCAATTTTTTCTTATCAAAAGCAGCAAATGATTTATCCAGACTCAAACATACCACACGAAGAAGTTATTCAGTGTTGATCTCAGTAAATTGACTATTTAATTCCTGAAGCTGCGTATCTATAATTGCATAGAAAATATCAACATGATAATGGTGCAGATTAGTAACATGAAAATTTTTGCGCCGAGATCTTCCACTTGGCTGAAACATATGTTCCATATGTGGAACAATAATCTCACGTTATGTTCCATCCTTAGCTACGATATCCAATACCTTTATTAGAAAGTTGAAGAGAATTTATTAACTTTTGTGCATGCATAAATAATTAATAATAATAAAGTACCTAAAGATATAGGAATTAACTAATATAAAAATAAACCTCTTAAGAAAAAATATTACATTGATCACGGAATCGAACATTAGTTATAAATTCAAAAGTGAACCATAATGTGAACTCCATCTTGTGTCACATGCTCGTCTAACACCAAGTTCTTGATTCAAATCCCATCTACTGGCAAGTTCGCCATTTTCTAATCCCTTGACAATTCTAGCAGCATCTTGTTATCTCAAAATATCACAATGTCGACATGATGCCCAACAACTAATTTCGTGCTTTTAGAACTATTAACTTCGTCAATAGGCCTCTTACATTTTGTCACGTACTTATCCATATAACACCGGTGATTCCTTATATGAGGAGGAACTGCAATTCAAAATATACACCGGTGATTCTATTCAGAAAGGGAGTAGAACTCTTTTGCATATGATCAAATTCTATTCGAACTCGATAACTTGTTTGACATTTGGAATACACACTTTCTTGGGCCCAACTAGCATATGATAAGTCGGTAATGGGTCATTCTGGTTTCAATTTTTAGGTTGATTAATTTTTTAGTGGGGTTAATTTTTAATTTTAGTGGAAACATACATAAAAAAATATACCTAGTTATCAAACAAAAAAATTAAGTGGGAGTAATTGCCCCCACTTTGATCAACGTCCCTCTGCCCCTAACGAGAGGCGGAGGTTGGCTGAACTGCTGAAAGATGCATGCAGAGCTCGAAACAAGAAGTCCAGGTCTTTAGTCACACTCCTTGACACTAAATTTCAGCTGTTTAAAAGATGATCATACTCAATTCTCATAATGCTGATACATTGTGCATATACCTATAAAATTGTCATTTATTGTTCGTTCATAAATCCTTATTGGTATTTTGGTCGAAGAAATGTTGAAATATCCTTTTCTTTTGTTGGCATTCAATTTATTTTATGTAGATTGCTTGTGTTGGATCAATAAGATACTGCCTTTTGAAGTCTTGTTTTGGCTGGTGCTGTGTTCTTGTCGGGGTCTCCACGGAATTCCGGTGGTCATGTAAGTTACGGTGAGGAGTTGTTCTCAAAAGAAATTTCGAAACCATCCGGTAACTCCATTTATTGTAGTAATTTAGTTTTCAAAACCACATAGTGTTGCTTTCCTATGGTTTGATTTTTTTGACCAAGAATCATATACTTTTTTTTACGGACGGAGGTTTTAATTTTTAAATTCCTAATCATGATTAATTTCTGACTAATTGGTAACCATGTGGATGTTCGTGATGTACCTAGTCCGTTACGGCCCATCTAGAAGATGGGCCTCATTATCTATGTATGGCCCAATCAGGTCCAATATTGGGCCCTAACTCAATAAATCAATGCTAAATGCTGGGACAAATTTATGTCACCGGTGGACAGTCTATTAAAAATGCAATAGGTCCAAAGAAACTTTACGTCGGACCAATGGCTGCCTTGTTTCCATTTTGGTGTAAATAACAAAGATTGATGTGCACGAAATCAAAAACGAAAATTCATGTGCAACCTGTTACATGTGTCATGCAATAAAATTTTCGGACTTTCGAGAAAGCGGGACGTGGCACATGTCTAGCAGATGACAATTATACGGTAAAAGGATATATCATGATCTAGACCTCGATCCTGATATTTTAAAAGAATAAGGGTATAAGTATGGATTTATAGGATCATGTCTTGATCTTACCCGATTTTTAAAAAATAATATATATATATATATATGTTAAGTAGTAAATATAATACAGAATTTTAAATCCCAACTGACTCGACTTCAATTTTTTTGATTTGCTTGTTTGATTTTTTTATATTAAATTATTTTAATGAACAAATCAATTGTATTCACATTTTTTAACGTCCATTGTTGTTTGAGAACAATGCTAGTTAATTTTTTTTAAATAAAATAATTTTAAATAACACAGATCCGCGAGTCATCCTAATCGCGCCCGGTTTTTTAGGACCCGGATCTTGCTTGAATTCTTATTTTTAAAGAGGATAATGGTAGAGATCAAAATTCGCCCTTCAAAAAGAGAGTAACAATCTCGGCCTTATAGATCTTACCCGGAACTCGCACATTACCATCCCTATTCCAGATATGAAACGTATATTACATACCAATGAGACATTATATCATATATACATATTATATTTGCAAGAGTGGGGTAAAGTTTTATAAAGTATATAATTTTTGTTTTGATTGGTAAAATTTTAACCCTTATCATTTTTAAAAGGGCAAATTACCCTCACGTCCCTGAGGTTTGGTCACCTTCCCTCTAGGGTCCCTGGCTTTTGAAAAATGATTGTCCCATCCCTAAGTTTTGATGATAATAGACTCTCGGATCCCTGGCTGACGTCATCGGCTCTTTTTTTCATTTTTGGTCATAAAAATGACCAAAATACCCTTAACCTTTGACCAAGAACACCAACAACCAAAAATCAACCCAAAAATAAGATCAAACTAACCAAAATCAAGAACACAACCAAGAACAACACAAACAATGCTCAGCTTCATCGGATTAGTCCTCCTCTCCCGTTCCCGCTCCGAAACACTAGACCGTTGTAGATCGAGAGATCGGGAGCACGGGAGTCCAAACCTGCTCGAAACAATGACCATGGGCGTCGTTCTATCCGAGATGGACGGGGAGAGTCCGGAGGATTGCAGGAGCTTGGAGGCGACGGTCACAAGAACGGTGGGCGTATCGGGACGGTTGCTGCTCTTTTTGAAGACCAGCTTTGCGACGGCGCGAGGCGTATTCTGGTTGGAGAGGTTACGATTCTCGTCGGGGTATGGTGAGGCGGAGGACGGCCGCTGGACAGAGCTCGATCGCTGCCGGTGGTTAGGCAGAGGCGAGGAAGACGAAGAGGAGTGAGAGTGGGAAGCCAACGGGGTCATGAACCGCTATGAGACCTCCCGAACCCTCAGCCGCCGATGCTGCTGCTTCGATTATTCAAGTGTCTGCATTCGAGATAGATGCCTGAAAATGTCAAATAGTCGGGGCGAGAGCGGAAAGGATTTCTGGGTTTTTAACGAATCCCAAAAAGGAGATTTCTAGGTTCTTAATTTCTGGGTTCTTGTTTATTTTATTGGGTGTTCTTAATTTTTAATTGGGATGTTATTGAGTGAGATGTTAATTGAATATTTTTGTTGTTGTTCTTGATGTTCTTGATTGTGTTCGTGATTTTGGTTAGTTTAATCTTATTTTTGGGTTGGTTTTTGGTTGTTGGTGTTCTTGGTCAAAGGTTATGGGTATTTTGGTCATTTCCATGACCAAAAATTAAAAAAGAGCCGATGACGTCAGCCAGGGACTCGAGAGTCTATTATCATCAAAACTTAGGGACGGGACAATCATTTTCCAAAAGCCAGGGACCCTAGGGGGAGGGTGACCAAACCTCAAGGATGTGAGGGTAATTTACCCTTTTTAAAAATATGTTTGAATAATCAATAAAGGAGACTTTCTTTTCATCCATGGCAAGAAAACAAGAAAATTAATAGAAATGGGCCTTACCTTTCAAAAAAACAATAGAAATGGGCCTTTTACAAATACATAACTAAAAATGCACCTAGTAATAGAAAATTAATAGACTTTTTCATACCTGTGGAGGAAATGTTGTAAAATTTTTCAGTTATAGCACACTTTAACTCAAGATATTTAGTCGAACAACGTAAGTAAGTTGCAAGAGGATTTGACAAAAATTCAGTATTTTGGCAAGGTAATAAATTTACCTTCAAAAAACAGAAAATTTTTAAAATAATTTTTTTGTATGGAAACGAAGACGACCTTGCACATAGTTTTTAATTTATTATTAATATCATAGTAATTAGATGGGACGTAACATTATTAATTCAACTCATTTCGTTTCCCAATTGTTAAAAAGAAACAAAAAGATCCTCACGTCACGTGGTGGATCCTTCATTTCAAGTTGAGCCGAGCACGTGTGGTCCGTGCATCGAGGAGGCCCAACCCATGTGGGCCGAGCGCTTTCTTACCCGTCACTCAGCTCCAATCCCCAAGCTCCGTTAGAAAATCCACCGGATCCCTAGATCACTTAAATTAGCTTAGACTAACAAGTAATTTAATTTAATTCTTCTAAAAAATCAGTAATTTAATTGATGAAAAAAATTATTATAATTTTATTAACGTGTTTCAAATATAAAACTTTATGAATTTAACAAAATGAAATATTTATTAAAATAATTTTTTTTATCAAATCTATATAAATTAACTAGTAGTAGTAGATATCCATAATAAGTGATATCAACGGAAAAATTAAATTAATATCGTAAATTTTCATTTGAGCGATCGAAATGTTTTATACTTGTTACCGATTTTAGTCGTATTATAAATTGGACTAATCGTTGAATAAATATCCATTTTTGAGTAAAAATAATATATGAATCGATAAGAGTTTATATAAACTTGAAAATGTAACGGAAAAATTTTAAATTTGAGAAGAAAATAATATGCGAACTAAGATTTTAATTTTAAAATTTATAAGAAGAAATATTTGTAACGGTGGGGTCCACTCTAAAATTTTCCTAAATAGGAAAAACCCCCGCGAAATCGGAGTCATTAAAACGTGATCTGGTCATCATCTCGTCCACCTGCCCGCTCGTCCTCCTCCTCCTCCTCCTCCTCCATGTCCAGAACCTTCCATCTCGGGGCGCTGTCCCGAGCAGGGGACCTCCGGCGGCCTATTAACCCGGCGGCGAGGGTCAGAATGGTAAAAGCACTTGCGACCACTGGGATGAAGATGAACTTGAACGAGTACATGGTCACTCTGGAGAAGCCTCTCGGTATCCGCTTTGCTCTCTCCAGAGACGGCAAAGTCTTCGTCCACTCTCTCTTGCGCGGGGTACGGACTCGAGCACTATCTGAGTGTTTTTTATATTCAGACTCGAACACTTTCGGATTGAAATTTGTGTTTAAGCTTTAGATGATATCAGTTCTTTTTTTTGGATAAGTACAAATTTTATGTAATATATAAAGTGCTAGTTACAAAATTGCCTAATTAGCGATATTTACGCCTAATTATTGACAATTTTTGTTTCGAGGCGAAGTGGATTAAATTAATTGATAGGAATGTGATTAGTGAAGGAGTATTTGGTTACATCTAATAAGCTGCTTCAAATACAGATGGTGTTGAATGTTTTTTATGTTTTGGTCTGCTGTGAAGGGAAATGCAGAGAGGTCGAGGATAGTGATGGTTGGGGACACGTTGAAGAAGGGCGGAGATTCTTCGAGGGGCGAGGGGCTCGTGGCGATCGAGGATTACGGGGATACAGTGTAGGAAGAATCTCGGACAGATTAGTCTAATCCTGTTTGTTTGATTGACTTAAAAAGTTCCTTGTTATCTTTACTATGTGATCTTATATGTTTGTTTCTTATGGACATCGGTGCTGTCGATTGCTGTGCTGTGCTTTGCTTTAGGATGTTTGTTTGTGGTGTCCTCAGGAAGTTGCTGAGGGAGAACTCTGGATCGTTTAGCCTTGTCCTCGAGAGGCCCTTCACGCCTTTTCCGATTCACCAGCTGCATCTTTTGAGTGATCTTGATCTAGCGTTTAACAGAGGACGTGTTCCTGTATCCACTTGGAACAAAACTCTGTTGGCTTCCAATCGTAAGACATCTTCCCAAGGAATTGGGAATTCTGGGTTTGTCACATTTTCTTCAAAGTTTCTATCTCCGCTTGGATGGAAAAGTCTGGATGATCAAAATGGAAGTGTTCAATCTGCAGCAGGAAGCAGCGCTCCACTACCGATAAGCCCACTCATCTGCATTTTCTCTGAGGTAGGATCTGGTAATGGAGAATGGGCTCACGGAAACTTTCCGCTAGAGGAATATATGAAGGCACTAGATCGTTCCAAAGACGAGCTATATTACAATCATGCTCTTGGTATGCGCTACAGTAAGGTACAGTTGGCTTTTTATTTCCTTATTTGTATGAGTTGCAACTACTGTGGAGATTGAATTCATTCTATTTGTCCTCAGATCACCGAGCAAATATACGTGGGATCATGCATACAAACAGAAGCTGATGTGGAAAGTTTGTCAAAAGCAGTGAGTGTGCCTCCCCTTTCAACTTTGTTGCTGTTTCTCCCATTCTGTTATAAACATAACGGTTCTGCTGATCTTGAACAAGTTTAGATCAGAAAACAAAAGCAGCTCACAAGTTTATATCCAGATAATTTGTTATATGTAGAAAAGAATCCTCGTGTCCGGCTTGTCAAGACCAGAAGTCCGTACCCAAGTACTTAGTAATATTATTTTATTATGTCAAAATGATTTTTGGTTAATAACTAGATGGTTATGTTCCATGAGTTTAAAATTGAAATTGGAGATCAAGTTCGCTGAGAATCATTGCCTCCAATAGGGAATGAGTGCAGTCATCAACTTCCAAAGTGGGACAGAAGCAGATAACTGGGGAATTAATTTCAATGTGATCAATGAGTCATGCCAAAGAAATAATATCCTCGTGATCAACTATCCGATAAGGTAAATGCGAGGCTCCAGCTTTTGTCTTTGATCCTTATTTTGAGGTTAAAGGAAGGTGGCCAGAGCTACCTTCATTGAAAGTGTAACTTGCTCATAATAAAAGTCTCGTCTTTTACATTTTGCAAAAATGACTTGATATATGTTTCAGGGATGGAGATTCATATGATATGAGAAAGAAACTACCATTTTGTGTTGGACTTCTGTTACGGTTACTGAAGAAGAACCATCGTGTTTTTGTTACTTGTACCACTGGTTTTGATCGATCTCCAGCTTGTGTCATTGCATACCTGCACTGGATGACTGACACCTCTCTTCACGCGGCTTACAATTTTGTCACTGGATTACATTCGTGCAGACCTGACAGGTGTTACTCATAACCCTTACGATATCTATGAAATCTCTCATAAGTTTTAGTTCTTATATCCACATGAAACTCAAGATTCTGTGGATCTAAAGGAGTTACAATTTCCTTTGTAAACTTCTACCTACTCTTGTCTCTCTTTGTCGGTTTTTGTAGCACCTTATCAGTTTTAGTTGTTTAGCTGTTAGCTGGATCCGAAGGATTATTGGCAGTATTCGAGAATCACATAAAGCTTCTCTCATCCATCATGCTCCTTGAGATCAACCTTTTCTTGAATCTCGTTAGATGACTCGCAAATTTGTATGAATCACCATGACAGACCAGCAATTGCTTGTGCAACATGGGATCTGATTGCCATGGTGGAAAATGGTCAGCATGATGGACCTACAACTCATGCCGTGACTTTTGTCTGGAATGGGCAAGAGGTAAGAGATATTCTTCGTCATTCAGAAGGACAACCCTTTATTTCCTGTAATCACAGCATTCCATCTTGTTGTTTGCATCTGACGTTTACAAGTTGTGTTTCTATTTGTTGATGGACAGGGGGAAGATGTATCCTTGGTTGGAGACTTCACAGGAAACTGGAAAGAGCCACTAAAGGCTAATCATAAAGGTGGACCACGATACGAAGTTGAAGTAAGACTTCCTCAAGGAAAGTAAGTACTCAAATTCTCTACAATTTTCAAGTTGCACCGTTTGTTTCTACTGAGTTTGTACATAGTCAATCTCCACTTACTTCTATAGCATCAGCAAGTCTTATCTCCTCCATGTTTGAAATGTAAATGTTGATTAGTCGTCTACCATAAGTATCCAAATGTTGTGAGAATAGTTGTTCCTTTGCCTAGCTGGGGAAAACACTTTCTTACTCATCCAGTTTGTTTAGCACGTATGTTTTCTGATTGGTTTTACACAGAGTGCCGTGTCCCCAATCAGTACCAGACATACTAACTCAATAGAGCTTGGTCTCTGGTTTTTTTCTTTGCTGACAAATTATTGTTTGTTGTTCATCGTACTTTTTTCTGTTTAAGTTACACATGTTAGGGATTGAACCCTGAGACTCAGTCACTTCCTTTCTACGCCTTGTGTCGTTAGACCAAATGGTCTTTGGCACCGGAAGCCTTTACACTTTAAAAAAAGAGAGAGAAAAAGGGAAAACGGCTCTTACATTTCTAGGATGCTGGTTTTGAATTGAATTGATGGCACAATTATGTTGTCTTCTTTTAGGTACTACTACAAGTATATCGTTAATGGGAACTGGCGGCATTCAACTTCTTCACCAACAGAAAGAGATGAAAGCGGGAATCTTAACAACGTCATTGTGGTTGGTGATACTGCCAGTATAAGGCCTTCTATCCAGCAGCACCAAAAGGTTTGTAGGACTTATTTGCCTTTACAATCTCTTGCTATGCAGCTCGGGGTGGTTGCAGTCCCCTGATAGTCTAGAATTTATTACCAGAACCGTTGACATAGATTTTCAATCAACTTAGACTAGAGGAACACGGAGCTTTTCTGTTTTAACATTGAAACTGCTCTGCTAATCACATTTTGCGATCAGGAAAGAAGACTTTAGCAACGAAACTTGCAGAACCTTGTTAGGTTTTTGTTGGAAACTGCCTTTTCTGATCATTATATGACTCAATGTTTTCAGGACGCTAACATTATCAAGGTGATTGAGCGCCCGTTATCAGAAAACGAGCGGTTTTTACTGGCAAACGCAGCCCGTTGCATTGCATTCTCGGTGTGTCCAATCAGACTGGCCCCCAAGTAAACAAACCCTCCAATCAGATTGCCACCCAAGTAAACAAACTCTCTGTATCTGGATTCCTGGCCGCGATCTTCCATGGCATTCTCCACAAATTTTGAACGTAATGCTGCTAAAGATATGTGAAGAGCTATTCCGTGCAGACTGCAGATTGCGAATTGCAAAAGCATCAATTGGTATCACTCTCTCTGTTGTCATATAAATCACGCACAACAATCTATTTTCCTCCACACTGAAGTCAATCTCCCGACTCATTTGCTGTTGCATGGTAGATCTGTGAGGAAATGTATCCGGAGATGGCGAATTTCGATAACATATCCGGAGTCTGTTTCGTGCTGTATCGGAACCTGGAAGAACGTAATGAAGTGACTACACTAGCTCGGAACTAGAGTGCAAGTTGCTTATCCAATTCCATTGAACGTATCTATGTAATCTATGTATGAAATAGTTCGTACTAGGAAGGACGACAAAATTTTCTCTACCGAAAATAACTTGTAGTGCATTAACACGGACATCATGTTGTTGTGACCTCATAGTTTCTCACAAGTCTCAGGCACATGGAGCTCAACTGGAACTATTTGTCCTAGTGGTGGGAAAAGATGACATCAAAATGTTGACATTCTGCCCAAAAGGTGACAACATGTGTACATCCTTCCAAACATTGCACCAAAATATTTGAGGAAAAATTGGGATAAAAACAACATATAAGAATCCAAGACACCGAGAGATTTATGCACATTGGTTGGAATTTTTTTTATCCAACTTCTTGTGTTCGGTTCATTGGGAGCCTAGTGGAGAAAGGAAGAGATGAGCAATCCATAAGCTTCTTTGTTGAAAGAAGAAAATGGAGGCTTGGGTATCCGACATGTTTGAATGTATCTCATTTTATAGCTCGACTAATCTAAGTTGGAGTTTCTCGACGGGTAAGCACATAATTAAAGCTATGCATTATAACATTTGGATCATATTGCACGATAAATCAGATGAATAGTGGTTGGTTTTCACTTTCTACGTTTTAATCAGATGAATAGATGCGATCATCTTTTAAAAAGATGTTCACGAGTACGAAATGAAAAGAGGTTTAGGTGAGAAGCATCGCGTGACTTAGCTTTAGCCTCGGGTTGGGCATTGTTTACAAGTTTTGATAATACAAATGTGATTTTTTTAAACTATTTTGATAAAGAATTAATTGCGTGAAACTTTGGTACGGAGAGTTTTGTTGGATTTTGATCGCACTATTTTTATATAAAATAAATATAGCCAATGTTTTGCATTTTTTCATGGCATCCCATGCTTTAGACTTGGCATTAAAAAAGTTTATATAAATTGTTAGGCTACACCAAATGTGCACGAGTGTATTATATTAGGACTTGGCATTAACATAATATGGTATGTATTAATAAACTAGTGAAATAATTATTCTATTTTAACAAAGAATTCTTAAATTTTATGAATTAGTCAGAAGATGGATGAAATTGAATAGATTCCTTCCCGGTCGTTTGTGTACTAATTAAAAGAACAATTGAAGGTGAGCCATGTTTTAGAGATAGGGGACCTTGTCTTCTTTCGAAGCCCTTTCGACCATCACCTCATCATCATCATCCTCGTCGTCCGTCACATTTGCGCCATAAAACTGAGGATATAGCTATCCGTCTTATGAACCCTACATTCTCTCTCGATTTTCTTCCACGTTTTGCTGCTTCCACAGCTTATGGTCTCGAAGATGTCTCACTTGTGCACCTAAAATTTTGTTAAGATTTATACTCTGTCATGTAGCGAATGTTCTTTTACCATTTGATGAAGTGGTGCTGGTTCAAAATGTAATGAAATCAATGATTCAATGTTTGGAACTCCGATATTTATTTATAGTCGGATACTATTGGACATTTATGACTCTCCTAATGATATTTTGTATTTGTAAGCTTTAACTCGAGACTTTTTTAAATGAATTCAAGTCTCTTATCACTTGAATTAATATAAAGTACCTTTTTAGTAATGTTGAATTTTTTACATGCCTAAATGAGAAAGATTGGCACAAGGCATATAAGAATCGACAGAAGTCCAAAATTTTAACTCCTAACGAGTATAACTTGTGAAAAAATTACTTCTAAGAATAAAAAGGGGAAAGATTGGCTTAAAAATTTAGCGACTTTAAATATTATTTGAGTCGTAGATTCATTTGAGGAGAGAATTTCTAGTTATGGGGTTATGAAATGCAGCTCCACGATTTATCCTTGAACCGGCTAATCGAAACTTGAATCGGATTGTCGAGATTCTTGAAATCGTGGAGAATGGGAATCGCGTACGTTCATTTTTCAGGACGCGAAATCTCCACCCTATATGCTACCAAATTCACAAACAAACGGTGATGAAACGAGAGGCTACCGTAACACAAAATCCCATACAATTTCATAACATCTCCAACGTCCAAACCTCATCCACAGGACCAGTAGCTTGGATTGACCACCATTTCGCTTTCATTATCCCCAATTTTCTTCATGTAGAGGTGTGGAATGGAAGATCACTAAGCTAAATAAATTGTAATATAGAATCCTAAGGCCCCATGAAAAATGTCGACTGCTACTTCCATTAACGGGTGCAAGTACCTCACCTCTCTCGCCTCTCCTCAACACGCCTCTCTTCGGAGGAGGTCACTCATTCTCCCTCGAGCTTCGTCGGCGAGGCCTTCCTCTACTCCTAGCCTTATCAGGGACCAGCCCGTCTTCGCCGCTCCTACTCCTATCATCAATTCCAAAATTATTTCGGTACGAAAAGATCACAGTAAAATTATTCCTTTCTCGACTACTTTAGTTGCACGTATTTCGGGTCCGGGACAATGCTAGCTTTTTTTATTGGTCTAATTACTTGTTCCGCAAGGTTTGACGTTTAAGGTTTAAACCCAATAAAGAAGGAAATATTGACGTTTAAGGTTTAAATCCAATAAGGAAGGAAATATTTTTGTCGTGGGAAGTAATATTATGACTTTAAGGTTTTACGTTTAAGGTTTAAATCCAATAAGAAAAGAAATATTTTTGTCGTGGGAAGTAATATTATGACTTTAATATTTTTGTTATTATATGGGGGATATAGAGACAGATAAATCTCAATCATAGGATATTGAATAAAAGGAAAAGGACTATTATCTTATAAAAAACACGGGGTCCATATAAAAGGTGTTCTAAGATTTAATTTATTTGATTAATACAGTAATGGTTATGATTAAAAAAATTTGACCAAGTAAAAATCGTCCATGATTCGAATCCGATCTTAGACTCCGCGCCCAATTTGTCATCTCATTCTTTATCACTTAGAACATCGAGCTAGTTTAAGAGAAATAATTAAAGGGTGCATACCTTAATTACTTCTATCAATCAAAAAAAAAAAAATATATATATATATATATATATATATATCCTTAAGCCAAATGTATGATTTATTAGCGGTTAATTGAACAGACAACAGACATGGCCAGGGAATACGACCAGGCCGTTGAATCTCTCAAGAAGCTCCTCAGGTCAGTGTCTGTTTTTATCACTTTTCAACGCTAAAAATCAAATTGATTTCTTTTCTCTTTTCCATCGTTCGGGATCGGACGATTATTTCGGACCCGCCTCAAATTCATTTTCGACATCATTATAATCTGGATAGACTAATGGTGTTCAAGAATCGTGCCAAATTGAGAAATACGATATCAACTGATAAAAATCTGCACTCAAAAGAACCGGAATATGAGAAATCTTGATGTTCTTGATGGTGTTGCCAGGAGAGAAATCTTGATGCTGTTCTTGATGTCCTCGGTGATTTTGGGTCCTGGGTAATGAGGGAAAAGTTTACTATGTTAAGTAAATTTTTTACAACAATTTCGAAATTTTCGAACCTACTTTTTAACCAATAATTTTTGGATGTGCGGAATATGTTACTCATTTCGGACATCGAAAATAAATAAAATTGGTGGTGTAAAATTTTCAGCGAGAAAGAGGATCTGAAACCTGTAGCGGCCGCCAAGGTGGAGCAAATAACGGCGCAACTATCAGGTGATGCCTTTGACCCTGTCGAGAGGATGAAGGCGGGTTATGTCAAATTCAAGCGTGAGAAATTCGAGTTAGTAATCAAACTTAATTTGATCAGTAATTATCTTTTCTTAATCGTACTCGAGTTTTTTTAATTACAGTACTTAATATGTAATCGTATATATGTTGTTGCAGAACTAATCCAGCATTGTACGGTGAGCTGGCCAAGGGTCAAAGCCCCAAGGTATACTAGTCAACGTGCAGGAGCGAATAATTCAGACTCGAGTCTTCAATTTAAGAGCGGTTTTAAGGAGAAGTTTGTTGTTGTTTTTTGGATGTAGTTCATGGTGTTTGCTTGCTCCGACTCCAGAGTCTGCCCTTCCCATGTTCTCGACTTCCAACCCGGCGAGGCCTTCGTCGTCCGCAATGTCGCCAACATGGTCCCCGCGTATGATCAAACCAAATATGCGGGGGTCGGATCAGCTGTCGAATATGCAGTTCTGCATCTCAAGGTGAATATTCTGCTGCAAGTAGTTGACAGGTTCTTGATTTGAAGGCTCAAAATTATTTTTTGGACCAACAGGTCAGCTACATTGTGGTGATCGGTCACAGTGCCTGCGGTGGAATCAAGGGCCTCATGTCCTTCCCGTTCGATGGATCCAAATCTACGTGAGGACCGATATGCCGATTTTTCTTTTCGATCCTCTTACGAACAGATTCCGACAGCTAACTTGCATGTTTGTACTGAAATATGCAGAGATTTTATCGAAGATTGGGTGGCTATCGGTTTACCGGCCAAGGCTAAAGTGTTGGCTGAACATGGAGGCAAGGATTTCGGAGGCCAGTGCACCACATGTGAAAAGGTAAGATGCCCCTGTTCGGTGTAGCAGATTGCGTAAATCTTCACATTCAATCTAAAACCTTAATGCAATGAGTTGACGGAGTTCTTTGAGAGACGACACTGCACAATCAACATGCGATTCTTAACGTGAATCGACGTGTTATTGCAGGAGGCGGTGAACGTGTCGCTTGCGAACTTGCTGACATATCCATTCGTGAGAGACGGGCTGGTGAAAGGGACTCTGGGACTGAAAGGAGGCTACTATGACTTTGTCAATGGAAGCTTTGAGCTCTGGGGTCTAGACTTCGGCCTCTCTCCGCCGCTCTCCGTATGATCATCATCATCATAATCATCTATTATTACCAGTGACCCATCTCTGTCTTCCTTTTAAGTGTACTCTTTCTTGTATATTTGCATCTCAATGATCCAGTAAGTAATGTAATGGAGCTGACCACCACCAGCTCCATTTCTTGTCAAATGCAGAGTCTACCTGGTCTTTAGGACATTACTTGTCATGTTTTAGTAAGTTATAAACCTACTTTAATGGAATTTATTCACTACTGGCATTTGCCATTTTTTTTCTTGTTTGTTTGGTTAGGTTAAAGATGTGGCAACCATACTTCATTGGAAGCTGTAGGGCAATTGCAAAAAAGGGTCATTCCTCCAAAAGATGATGAGCCTCTCCTGTCATCTATATGTTCTTAATTGGGATATATAACGTTATGTACATGACATTACCCTTTTTCCAAAATAACTCTCAACATTTTCCTTCCATTCTGCTGCTTATTCCCAAGTTTAGCCAACTAGTTGGTCGGAGATTTTTAGTGTTAAATCTCTAAGTAGACTAAAGTTCTTGAAACAAATCAGCAAAATAATTTTGGGTTGCCAAACATCCCTAAAAGTTGTCACTATTCCATCTCAAAGACCATTATAATATCATACCAAAAGGAATTGCAACTTCAAAAGTAATTGAGCAGCCCCTTAGGGCCTCACTCCAATGGTAAAGAGTGTGTAGATATTGAGAATTATGCTCTAGAATTCGAGTTCGAATCACATGAACACTATCTGAATATTTGGAGTCTGTTGTTGAGAGAGTACTTAATCAACCCGTGTGGTATGATAAGAGTATGTTGTTAATTCATGAGGTCAATAATGTTAAGCATGAGATGGTAAATTGAAAAGAAAAAATCTATTCAATTCAATTTTTCTGGTTTTCAAAGCTGGATATTTTATTGACTAACAGCCAAATTTTAAATCATTGTTTCTTGAGTGTCCCAAGATTTTCACCATTGCCATCATATATAATTCATATATTGGTGTCAACATTTTGCTACTATTCTTGTACTACGTTGTATTATTGACATTTAATACAGGGCAGAACCTCTTGCAGTGAACATTTAAAACTTGGAGGGACCTCGAACTCGAGTAAGAGTACTTATGTCACTACAGCTTAAAATTAAAATTGTTGATCAAGTTGGGGTTGGATCCAGTCCCCACTGAAATGGATCAAGTGATTTTGATTATAGACACGATTTTTAATGAATGTCAGATCTGTAGATACGATTTTTAATAAAATCTGATGGTCCAAACGAAATTTCCTCTATAGGAACGATTTTTATGTGATCCCCACTCAATCCAAAACCGATCAAGTTAATCTCTTTAAAAAAAAATTTGGAACAGCTGTGTGATCTTTGCTCTGTGAATTGTGCCTCCTCCCTAGGCATCTTTCTTATCCATCTAATAAATAGAAATGCAACGTGGCTTTACAAGCTTCAATTTGTTTTTGGAAATTAAAGACTTGGATTGAAATTTCCAACAATTTCAGTCCCAAGAGCTGATTGTAATAAATAATATTTGAGTCCGTTAGAGATTGTTGTAGAAAGAAAGGAGATTTATTTATAAGTGTAAAAAAACTATTCATTAAAATTTTAGATTGAACATAAGAAGATTCTATTGGCAACATGACCCCGTGTCCTTTTTTTGGTGTTGACGACCCCGTGCCTTTGTTGTTATAAGTGTTTGAAAATCCATCTGGCTAAAACAATCAACATAGGTTTTGTATTGGTTTCCCCTTCTTATATCCATAGAGGAAACAATCGGAAACACAAGCAGCGATATTAATTAGTCATTGACTCATTGGCCTCAAATGCACAAGAAATTCAACAAATAAGCCGGGTTTATTATCGCAGTAGAGTTTTAACGACGTCGGTGATCACAAATTTGTAAGAGAGAATTTCACACTAGTTAGAATGTAAATATTAACATTAATAAAAATTTACTTATAAAAAATAACGACCAAAAGAGAGAAAAACCTTTGCCTTTATCTCATTATATTATTTCATAGTAGGAAGAATCAATTCAACTTCCAATCAAGGATAAAATGGTAACCATCCAAGAAATCCCAGCAACCAAGTGCACTAAGCTCAAGAGCATCATGATCAGGAACACATAAGGATCCCACATGACCATCCTTGACAAGTAATGGCTCAACTTGGGTTTTAGCTGAAACCTCCATATTCAGAGTCGAGCGTTGGATCCGTGGACTTGAACTCGAGCCACTTCCTTCCCCGACAGTGGTAGAACTGGAAGCATCAGCCATGGTTTCTTGCTCCTTGAGAGCTTCCATCTTCTTGTTCAAGTGAGTATTCCAGTGGTTCTTCACTTGGTTGTCGGTTCGGCCAGGCACCCTTTTGGCTATCAATGACCACCTACGCATGAACGAAGAGAAACAACGAACGAGTGACTTGGATTTAAATCCGGGCCGACTTTGCTTAGCGTGAATTAGTCGTTACTCGTAAATATAAATGTTGATAACATAAGACAATGAACCTGTTTCCAAGGAGTCTATGGAGCCTTATAATAAGATCATCTTCCTCCTCGGTGAAATCACCTTGATTCACATCCGGACACAAGTAATTCATCCACCGTAACCGGCAGCTCTTACCACATCTCTTCAAGCCTGCAAATTACATATCCAACACTGGAAAAGTGAGAATTTAAACATATTGCTACAATCTGGACTAATCGACCCAGAATGATATCCCGATACTAGGCAGTTTCGACGACAAAAATAATGTCACTACAGGACACAAACCTGTCCTCCTGGCAAGGCGATTCCACTGGCCTTTCCCATGAGAATTCACGTAGTCGACGAGGATCATGTCCTCTTCCTCGGTCCACAGGCGCTTTCTCGTTTGCCTCTCCTCTCCTCTGGTACTTGTGATCATTTCTTGCTTCCTTCGATAGAATTCACGTAGTAGTTTAGTTGCCTTTTCGTTTAAAAGATGATGGAGATAATTTATGGAGAATCTCTCTCTTGGCTTTAACTGCTTCTACTCTTTAATATACAGCCAAAAGGAGGGATCATGGAACTGAAAATAGTTTTTTGAGATAATTACCGAGAGAATTCCAAGTATAGTTAAATAGACTCTGAGAACTCTGTAGTTTCCCTACTAATTATTGAGCCTTTGTAGTTGGTTATTATTATACATTCTGATCCCTGGCTGATGTCAGCATTTTTTTCTCTCTTTTTGTCACTTGAAAAGACGAAACTGCCCCTCCCACTAAAAAATCAAAATCAAAATCAAAGTAAATAAAATTTTGACGGTCGCGACTCCGCCTCGATGGCCCCCCGCTACTCCTCCTTACTGGCATCGGCCCGCCCTCCGCGAGATCGGCCTCAAGCTCGCCGAGCTTGCCCGCTCCGTCAACGTAAGATTCACCTTCCGCGGTGTCGCCGCCTCCCGCCTCGAGGACGTCAAGCCGTGGATGCTCCAGGTCAACCCCGGCGAGACCCTGGCGGTTAACTCTGTCATGGAGCTCCACAAGCTCCTTCGGCCGGACCTCGCCGGGGCGCCGATCGAGGCTGTGCTGGCGTGGATCCGGACCCTGAACCTGAAGATCGTAACCGTCGTGGAGCAGGAAGCCAACCACAACCAGGACAACTTCCTCGACCGCTTCACGGAGGCGCTATACTACTACTCCACGATGTTTGACTCGCTCGAGGCTTGCCTCAAGCTCGCGATTGCCGCGACGCTGGCGTTGTCGTCGACAGCCTCGCGGGCCACGTTGAGGCTGCACCTCGCCGACGATCTGGAGTTGGTGTCGGAGGAGGACGATGTGGAGCCAGTGCCGGAGGAAGAAGAAGAAGCTTTTCTTATTTTTGTGTAAGGGCATAAAGGTCATTTCAATGACAAAAAAAAAATAATTGCTCACATCAGCCGAGGACCCGAGAATATAATAGTAGCCAAACTACAGGGGCTCATTAATTAGTAGAAAAACTACAGGATCTTGATGCGACTTGCTAAAGAGCTTTGGCACGCATCTTGATGCGACTTGCGCCATTTTAGATAATCATCGTCGTAATCTCTTTATGAGAGTTGCAGCTCCAGCTCAATAATCGGAACTTGAAGAGACGGAATAATAGAGTGAAGAGGCATCAATGTGATCATATTGGCATACCCGAAAAGAAAAAAGCATCGTGTTAGTCACTTAGTCCAAATGATAATAGAGTCCAAATGATAATAAACTTTGATACTTATAAGAAAGTATCATTGGCAGAGTCACCCTTAGATAGAGTCCGAAAGTGCTCGAGTTTGAATACCACTATCCGATGGCAACCATAAAAGCACCTTGTACTAAGGTATCTTGAAATCAGGGGTATTTAACAAAATGAAAGGGAATTAAAGCCTCCATTCTGCATACCAAAATCTCATACTCCAAATGCTACATCCAAACACAAAATTTTGATCCAAGGAAGTACGGCCTACTACATATTTCTTCAAACAAAAATCTATTGATCTGCTATTGTAACTTCAACCTCAACACCTGGTTCAATTGTGATCGAGGTGATCTGCTTCACAACATCAGGGGAGCTGTAGAGGTCAATAACGCGCTTGTGAACCCGAAGCTCGAACCTATCCCAGGTGTTGGTGCCTAAGATAATCATAACGGCAACATATTAGAACTCCAAGAACCAACCTGATTCGCCCCCAACAGTGATGAATCAAATCAAACAGAAGAAACTCGATGGGATTAAATATAACATTGAAACTCAAGCAAATCAACAGCGATAAACCAAACCACACAACAGAAACTCGATGGGATTAAATAGAACACTGAAACTCAAGCAAATCAACAGCAATGAACCAAAGCACACAACAGAAACTCGATGGGATTAAATAAAACACTTGAAACTCAAGCAAATCAACTACGGCCTACTGCAAAATTTACCCCAAAACACCTGAAAGTCAGCACACCTAAAGCATTAAAAGCCAACTGCACCAATGACCATCAAAGCCATTTGCACCGATGACCATCAAAGCCAACTGCACGTGCCCGGTTACGAACAACAACAACGCCACAGGGCAACAACTCAATGGTATTGAACAAAACTCTGGTACTCAATCAGCTCAACTACGACCTATTGCAAAATCTATCTCAGCATCCAGGCTACATTCCCGACTGGAAGAAACCCGAAACAACTTCACGCCAGTACACAAGTCAACTCAACAAATCAAACCATGAATAGACCAACGTCACATGTTAATCTCCGGGTAACGATAACTGGCACGAGAATTAGACTAGATTTACCTTCACCACATGGGGACTTCCTGGTGGTAATGTGAAGCACCTTTGTGGGCATCCTCACGGGCCCCTTAACCCTAAGCCTCTTCTCCTTGGCACCCCGAACCAAATCACCACACACTAACAACAACAACAATAACAACAACAACCCAAATCAAAAAGACGGTTCCTTTTCAAGTTAGAATCTCCAAAAGTGTAAAAATATGATCTTTACTTCACTAAAAAAAAATGTTACCTTTCTCGAGGTTCTTAACGTTCTTGGAGGAGAGGGTGATCCTGATCTTGTTGACCTGTTCTTGGGGATCCTCTAGACCTATCTTTGTCGGCTTCATAGGTAAGAAGGCTGCCATTTTTTTTCTTCTCGCTCACAGAATCGAAACCCTAAGGATTTTGGATCGGATTAAAATTGGGCAAGTGAGTGGGTACAAAGGGGAAAGGGGAGGAAGGTGGACCAACTAGGGTTTTATATTAATGACCTTTTTATCTCAAGTGAAATTAATCAAATAATAGCTTTCATTGGATTGAATATGGATGTATTTACTCTCTTTTTTTCAGTATTTGAATGAATTTAAATTAATTTATAAAAATATACCATGTTACATAAACTTTATTATAAAATTACTAATATAACATTCTTCTGGAAACATATGCCCATATTAGCATGTCAAACATCTAATTAATTAACTTTGGATTGAGAAATATTTGCTTAATTAAACAATAATACCACTTCACATACATCTGAAGAGAATTTTTTATAAGTAAATTTTTTAATATGAACACGTTACTATATACTTCAACCTCAATTTTCTTTAATTTTAACCACTTAATTAAATCTCAATTAATTTAGCTGCAAGTTAAGAGAAACTAACATCAACGGTGTACCTACCGCCGAATAATTGCATATTTCGCAAGTTTCATTTTTTTTCCTTCGCTTGTTCGGAACGTTTAACTCGATATAGGCTAGCCCGAATTATAAGCCCATGATGAATAAATTATAACCGGCCCAGCCCAATTCGGACATTGCTTTAGCAACATCAAGGCAAACCAATGCAGTAAAGACAAGATTGCAACATCAAAGTGCGTACAACATATGGCTCATTCAAGTTCTCATGTCACATCTAACATGATCGCGGCTATCGTCATGTCGGGTGAAGAAAGTGAAGATCGAGGAGTACGAGGCCTTCCAAGATCACATCGCATGAGATTGATCACAATACGATTGCTCAATCGGGGCAGTAACTGTATGGGAATGGCAATTCAACAGTCGGTATATGTACAACGAGAGCGTTTGTGGTCTAACAATTGACTGTCTTCGTATGTGCAGCAGATTGTATGATTTACAGGCTGCGCCGTCCCACCCTATGACTCGTCCGCTTTTGATTCGAGTGTGACGGGTATCTTCTCCTTGTGGTCACCGCGAAGCACCTCCACTATTACCTGAGAATTCACAATTGCAGCATAAGAAAACAATAGGTGCACTAAGTAGGCACTCCCACTGCTTGGGAGCACAAGAATGCCAACGACCACGGTCAAGGGGATGGCCAAACGGGATACTAACACCCATCCTAGTGCTTCTGAAAACTACATTCCTAGCCACAATTCGCGTTGCAACCATTTGTTTTCTTTTGGAGAAAAAATCAGCTGTCATATGATCCAGGGTAGAAGCTTACCTGGTCACCAACATTACATTGGTCAAGAATTTTGTACAAGTCACTGCCATTGGCAACCTTCTTTCCGTTCACGGAGGTTATTATGTCACCCAAAATAAGTCTTCCATAGGCATCACGTTTGGTAGATTGCAAGCCCTGCAAAATTACCACGATCATTCATACCGGAATCACAAAATTTGCTCTGAAAGCTTGAAGAGAAAGTATATAGATTTGGCATATTTTTACCGCTTTGCCTGCTGGACCATTTATAGGAGCATCTAAGACAAGCACCCCACTCACTCCCAGCTGCTCTACGGACTGATCAGGAGCAAACTTAATCCCCAAGATTGGTCTTGTGACCTTTCCAAACTTCACCAACTGGTCAACAATGCCACTAACCTAGATTTAAGAGGAAAAGAATCAGTTAATTACTATTTACTTAAAGGAACCAAAAGAAGAGTTTCTCATTGAAACGTGGTCATATGTCAAAGAGAGCACTTACAGTGTCAACTGGAATCGAAAACCCAACACCAGAAGATGCACCAGAAGGGGAGTAAATGGCTGTGTTTATCCCAATAAGACTTCCTGAACTATCAAGAAGAGGTCCTCCACTATTACCAGGATTGATAGCGGCATCAGTTTGTATCACATCCTGAATTGGACGTCCAGTGGCAGCCGAACTGATTTCTCTGCGGAGCCCACTACATAAGCAACAAGACATTTTAGCAAGATATAGATGTTCTAACCCATAATATATATCTATATGCTTGTAGCATGTTCTTACGAGAAGCCACCACAGATTAGATTAAAAATTTAAGCAGAAAAGGACCCGCTAAATCCAACCAAGTAACTTTCACCAATTCCTACCTGATTACGCCAGTTGTGAGAGTGTGGTCAAGTCCAAACTGCAAAATAAATTGCAAGTTTTAAGCGAGATATTAGAATCCAACACCACATATGAAAAGCTCCAGCATAAATAAACATGTGAATATTTCTAAAACCAATTTAAGGAGCAATATTCAGCAACGATAAATAAGATTGGCATTAAGCACCAAAGTGAAAAAATTAATGCTGGACAACTAAACAATCACCACATATATTCTCAATCATTAGAAACTGAAATCACGGTGGTATCTTTTCTGAATTGGTATCTAGAGGAAAAGAATGTCAGAGAAATCATAAAACATGTCATGCATTGGACCAAATTCGGAGAAAGACAAAACTGCACTCACGGGATTGCCAATTGCATATACTTTCTGACCAACAAGCAAGTCGGCAGAAACACCGATAGGAATGGGTCTCAGTTTGTCATTTGGACAATCAGCCTTCAATACAGCTACGTCTTTATCTTGGTCAAACCCAACAACTTTCGCATCATAAGCTGTCTGGTCAGCAAGAGTGACCCTGTAACCAAACTAGGAACAGATTAACACCAACTCTAAAAACCAAGCTGTTAAAAAAAAGCTGCAGGAAGTTTCCAGAGCTACTCTTTCTACAGAGATTACAATTGTTCTCGAGCATTGCACTCAATAATTCTAAGTGCCAGAATAGTTCAAATTTAAAACCAAATAGAAACCTTATTTATGCCTTCAATACCATCAACACGATGTTTGAAGAACGGAATCTGTCAGCAGGTTGCACCAACCAACAGACTCGACAAACTCAAAAGAGCTTTATATCAGGAGAACTGGCCACAACTCAGGAATCACATAAATTAACCACGAGCACTCCACAGAAAACCCAGCCATGACTAGGAAAACTGCCGCCAAGGAAACATAGGCCAAAGGTTTAACACGGAGATATTGATCAAGCATTATACGCTCCATGGCCGTTGGAGGCTGCCGCTCCAACAATGCATGTTCTAGCCAACGTAATTACTAAAGCTTCGCAGAAGAGTACTATTCTACGAACCCTAGCCAGCCAGCAGACAACAATAAAACGGAAACTGAGGAACGAAGAGGAGGGAGAACAAACTTGAGATCGGAGGCTCCGCGGATGACATGGTAATTGGTGACAATATGACCTTCTCTGTCCCACACGAAGCCGGACCCCGACCCTTGAGGCACCTCCAACACGTCCAATGTAAACGCGTCCTGCCTATTCACGAATTAATTTATCTATTTACTCAGTAAATCCAATCCTCAACAGAAATCATTATTATAGCATTCCCAGAGTTAGGGCAACAAATTTAAGAAAAAAGAAATGCCGTTAGGAAAAGAGAGGATCGAACTTGACGGCGAGGTTGGTGATGTAGACTACGGAGGGAGTGTTCTCCTGGAACAACCGGACGGTGGCGAGCTCATCGGTCTGGAGCTTCCGCGGAGTGGTGACGACGAAGGCGGCCGCGCAATCCGCGTCGGCGAAGAACAGCGTGAAGGAAAGCGCGACGGAGGTGCACAGCACCAACGCCGATTCCAACACATTACAATTTCCAGCAGAAACAGAGGACGAAGAAGAAGAAGAAGATGGAGAGGAGGGAGAACGGAGGAGGCAGAGGATTCGAGAAGGTTCTCTGGTTCGGGACAGACGCGAGAGGAGGAAAGGTGTTGGTGGCGGCGGTTTCCGGCGAAGGGAGCGAGGAAACGGGGAGGACGAGGGGAGGAAGAGCGGGGAAATTGAAGTGGAAGAAGCAGTTATTGTTGCCATTGTTGTTCCTTTATTTTAATTGTTTTTTTTTCTCTCTCCCTCTCCCCTCTCTCTGGAGTGGACTAGACTAGTGTCGAGTGTCGTCGCGTCTCCTTCTCTTTCCGTCCACAGGTTTATTATATAGGTGTTTGTCGTTACCTCGCGGAACGCTGGACGGCGTCGTTTCAGGAGGAGTACGACAATTTAAGCGCCAAAAATAGGAGTGGTCAAAATTAGGAGTGGTCAAAATTAGAAGTAAGTCAAACGAGTTGGATCGGGCCCATGGCACTCCAGCGAATTGGACTTGGGCTCGAATTTTCTGTATTTCCGTCTAGTCCCCAAGGCCCAAACCCAACTTTATAGCCTTGTTTTTCTGTTTCTGCCAGGAGAGAGAGAATAATTCCAGAAAATCAATAGAAGACAAACAAAACAGGCATTATATAATATATTGCCACTTAGGTTTGGAGCAATCAGGCGTAAATTAATATTGCCAGCAATCAGCCTCCTACGAGAGTTCTTTAACACGACAAAATGGGTACTAGCATCTGGCACACATGTAGCACAATGGAAAAGACACAAATTATTGAAGTATTTATCATTATTCTCAACAAGTTTCATATCTATAGTATCAACTAATTCCTGTGTCCCAAAAAAATGGCCTGCAAAGATTCTAGACCTCCGGCTAGCAGCAGCTCCAGACTTGCCCAGTAATTGAAAGATCTTCAGAAGATCTGTAAGCCGGGATTGAGGCGTTAACGAGACGTCTGATCTATAAAATCTTCCCCAGAGGTCTTAACTCCCTTGGCATGCCCTCAAAGTTGCCTGCATTTACATCAGATTGCAGCATTGGTCGCTTCCCGTCTTTCCAAAGGATTCCCTCTGCCAGGTGCTCCTTGGTCGGTGTCAACATTACAAAATTGGGATCGGCTCTCTGGTAACTGCACGGATACAATATCATTCAGGACAAAGTAGTAGACAAATTGCAGGAGATGCAAGATAGCCTTAGTCTCGTTATCTAAAACCATATAAATGCTTTAATGTCATCCAATTAGCTAATAATAAACAACACCGAACCTGGCTTCTCTAAGATTCTCAACCCGGATTCCGAATCCATATGCTTTCTTGCCGGTGACACGATCCCAGTTGCCTGCAAATAATCATGCACCTCAATGTAATTCTTTTCACTCGTATGTACGGAGCATCAATTTAAGGTAAATGAAGGTGTCTGACACACGATAAATTCAAAGAACAGGGATAACCACGATCACCTGTAACATTGAAAGTAAACGCAGGTTTCCACCATGACTTGAATGCCAAACTTAACGATGAGCTTTGAGGCCCCACCTTACCCTGTAACCAGGGTTCATAAGCATCTCAGTGGCATAATCCTCAGATGCAGGAGCACTTGGACATATAACAAATCAGGAAGTTCTACCTTCACCAGAAAATTCTTATTGGCCTGCCAAGATGCAGCTACTTGGAAGGTTGAATCAGGGATATTGTTGGATGGATTGACATCATCAACCCTTGAAGAATATGAACAAAGATCAACCGTGGATGAGATATAAATTTATAATCAAGTTAAAGCAACTGAGATATAGTTTTCTTTTGGGTAGGCAGAAAACAAGCTATAGCTAACTTAGTTGCCAACAATACCTTGACTGTAGCTCAAAACCAATGTCGATATAATTAGTGATGCCAACTATCTCACTTTCTTCAAGCGGATTCTTTACCTGCAGAAATAAACGAGCACCAAAACTGGTCAAGATGCAGGACAGTTTGTTTTCCCCTTTGGTACGTAACCAAACAGCTCATACACCAAACTACATAAAACAAATAGAGAGCGGTCCTAGTCCCAGATTCTGTAATTCCATAAACTGGCCAAATTGATAGAAAATCAAGCCATATACTTTCCATTTCCTAGTGCCCAGCAGAAACCAGTGTAATTTTTGTACAGTATGTATGTATCACTGTGGTTTACAGTGTCCGGAAAACAGTTCGTATGAGATAAGCATGTGAAGCAGGTCCATACCCTTCTCTGAACCACCACGTGCTGATAGAATGAAGCAATAAACTGCAATATAAGAGCATGTGGAATATCAGTAAAGCAAAATAGAAAAATGGATCACTGATCCTATAGTTCAGGAAAAAGAATTTTTACTTGCATTCTTGATGCTAAATCTGTAAACCAAATCATAAATCCCAAAGCATAGAAACCAACGTCAGCCACATTATGGCAGTAGCAGAATGAAGAAAGCACAACGCTATTGATTTTTACACCTTCATCCCCATATCATTAGATAGAGAACTACAAATTGAGCAATTCAGATGCACGTGACATGTTCTCCAAGACCAGACTGGATTTTGATCGTGTTAGTAGACTGCTCCAAGTGATATATTTTACCATTTATGTGGTTTCACAGCCAATCAAGATTAGATGAAACATCCCTATTTATGCTCCTACATAACCAAAGGTAGGTTCTGTTGGAGAGAATCCCACATTGGAAGTTGCAAGTGGGTTGGACCTGTTTATAAGTCTGGATGATCCACCTACTCACCACCTTAAGGTTTTGGGTAGGATATGGAAATTCCTATATGGTATCAGAGCCAATTGCTCTAACGAGCCCATGGCCCGTTGTGCTCGCACGGCCCGCCTTTGAAAGCATGAGAGGCAATGTGAAGCCCATGCAAATTTCTTGCTGTTCTATCTACATGTTAGCAGTCCAGCAACCCGTTACAACTACTTAAAGAATAATATTGCATCTGTGATTTGAAAGGGTCAGATAAGGTATGTTCCAAAACCAACATTTGCATGAAAATTATATGTGGTCATTATTTTGGCCGTTGCCCAATATACAAGGTTAAATGAAAATGTGTAGTTCTTTCCTGTTTCTGAAGTCAAGATAAGAAAAGCCAAGAAGCAAACCTGAGAGCTTTTAGCAAGTTCAAGGGAAAAATTGAAAGAAGGACTCAGGGGGCTTCCTGATCCCACCCCATAGCCGATTGCAGCACTCCAGTTATTTAGGTTCTTATACGTGAGATTATCTTTGATTCCATCTGTATGGGCATCAATCAACAAGGAGACTTGGAAACTAACCAGGTGAAATCTCTAAAGAAAATAAGTAGCACAAAAAATATAAATATTTATACGGCAGAAAACATATTGAGGAGCATTATCACTCTTCCAGATAAATTTTCCCGTAGAATACACTGTCCAACTAGAATACATAATCATTTTTCTTATAATTGACACCTTGCTAACATGCAATGTCCTCATTTCTAATCTCTGTCAGCAGAGTCTTGCAGAAGTTACTCTTAGAAGTGAACTTGGAGCTACAGACCACCATCATCAAACAAAAAAGAATTTGGGGGACCACTGTTCATCAATACACTCAGTGTTTAGAATTCCATTTTGGTGGGTGACATTTCAGTAGCCATAGCATACCAATATAAACTATCGGACATAACCAACGTAAAACAATAACTGAAAAATTGACATTGTTTTCTGTTGTTAAGGATAGATAAATCATAGATTAAAAAAGAGCTCTAGAGGAGGATAATATATTGAGACAACAGATAAATAGATTGGCATAAACTAAAGGAAAAGGCTACAGAATTGGTGTCAAGCTTGGTTTATAAAAGTGCAGTTTGTTTACATGTTCACAATACGACTAGCATTGATTCCAAATGAAAGGAGGAACACTGAGACTGAATGATGAAGTAAAAAACCGTGTCAAATAAATACTAGGAAATTTAACTTACATTGCGGCTCATATTGCACTCCCACGGTTAGCCTTCCCATCTTGCTGACCAACCAAGCACACTTAGGCATTTCGTTCTTCGCTGGAAGTCAGACAAAAGTGTAATTAGAATCAACACAAGTGAATGATAGTTATTTCCCTGATGCCTGGTTCCAGTTCAAAAGTAACAGTACTTAACAATGTATCTTTAACCACTAAAGTGCCTGATGGTATCCAGGCCCGTTAGAACTTGGTCAAGACTAGGAAGCAAGAGATGAAAACATCATTAGACACATTTATATCTTGCTCAATCGACCAGGCAATGGCCGATGGTTTGCCTCCAACAGCAAGTTGACCATCAAAACATCAGTGACTCATGCGTAGGAAACTCGGCGAGAAAATGCACTAAATGTTGTAGACAAAAAGTTGTTGCAGGGAGATGGAGAAAGGCAGAAACAGTATACGACAATAGTGCTATACCAGCAAAGGGCTTTACGGTGACCCCGTATGATAAAGATCCTGAGCCATATCTCAGTCCCATTACACCAAAATCTTCCGTAGTTACTCTGTAAATATAAAGAGACTCATCAAGAGAAGCTTGTCTGGAACAATGATAATTTACCTGACCTGAGAAACAATTTGGAAATCAACTACAGGAATGCACCTTTTCTTCATTAGTACTGGAAAAATGCCAAATGCCCCAAATCCACATCTGGGGTAATAAGCGCAAGACCTCATCTGCATAATTCTGTAGCAAGAACAATCTGCACATTACTCAACCAATAATTGCTTGATCATCAGAAAGAGCAAGATAAAGGAAGAACTAAACTCACGGATCAGCATTCGACACAAAGAGGTCCATAAACGTATTGGGATCGTTGACATCACTGTTTGAGCCAAACAGAGTGTTAGAAACAACAATCACCATAGATCGCAACATTCAGTTGAAGAGTTTCCAACATCACCTTTGCCAGCGGAACAGCGCATTCCCCACAACACTGTCTTCCAGCTTATTGTCTACAGGGCCCGAAACCTACTCAGGTTAAGGAAACAAAACACAAGTATCAACTTCTCCCCGTCCCTAAGCTCCATCATTACCTCATAATCTGTTCCCAACAAGACGTTATATACAACAGCAGTAATAACAAATGCGAGTCACGCCAACAAGTGCTACATTCATAACCAAAATCACAGTGTTCGTAACAGGCGCCTTTAAAACCGTGATCTGATCTGTTGGAGTGAAGGATACAGTGGCGACCAAATCGACGTGGGGGTCATCGATGGGCTTCAACAAGATCCTGGTGCTAAAATGCCTCGCCTCCTCGAAATAATCCTCGAAGAGGCACCTCAACGCCAGCTTCCCGAACACCACGTTATACGACGACTCCAGCATCCTGTACTATTATTATAAGCAAGTATTATCCCGTCCGATTTCAAGTAAATCGGTCGCTACTAGCCTAAAACAGTAAAACACCGCGTTTCCGGATAAACCTAGAAAAGTCTCACTAATTGATCAAAATTAGAGGATAGGAGGGACCTGGTGCGGGCGGCGAGCGGAGGGAAGTCGAAGAGCGGCGGGACCAGGACCACCGGCGGCGGCGGCTCCTTGTTCATCCAGTTCCCCATGCCTTTTCCTTTCTCCTCCTCCCTTTTTTTTTTCCTTTTTTACTTATAATTTGTTAGTTTAGAGAGATTTTGGAAAGGGAAACTGGGATTAAGGAGCGGTTACTTGGTGCGTGGGTGTGGTGTGGAGACGAAGGCTTGATCTCATTTCTCGCGCGCGTATTTCTCGATTCCCGTTGAATATATACGCACGGGAAAAATTGTCGTTCGCTCGAGCTCAGCTCCTTCCTCACTCGCATGTGACGTGGCACGGCGCACTGCGTCTCCTCGCCACCTGGGCTTTTTCATTTTATTTGCTGCGTTTTCTTTTTTTCCTATTTTTTTCACCCATTCCGGCAATTTATTGCTTAAAATTCCGAATTCAGGTGTTTTTAAAAGGGGGAATTCAAATTTATAGATGAAATGTACATTGTTTTTTGGTAAAAGTCTATTATAATACCTCGTGGTTGCGCACTTTGACACTCCCTTATTCTATGATTTCAAAATGTTCGACCGAGTGATAGATAATTCTCTAATTTTCTTTTGAAAGGTAAAGTAATCTTGTGATTACCAAAGCGTATATATCGTCGGATGGAGGATGGTTCATGGATGGTATACCTTCTTCTTTGAGTTGTCTGTTACTGACAGGATCTTGATTGAGATCGATTGATCTTGTTTCTCTCTCTTTGGTTTTATCTTTTGCTGTTTTTCCAGTGTTTAATGTCGTCGACCAAGATGGGGATAAGATTAAGGACAAGGACGTGATCGACTACATCCAGCGAGTAAGGGCTTAATCTGGGTTTGTTCTTCCCTAGTTGCATGTCATGATCTTGCATTTGTTCCTCGTCTAGCACTAAGAATTTGTGACAATCCGACGATGATCCGAAATGCCTCATCTTGAAGTCTCGCATTAAGTTTTCTCATTTCTTGGACGATTGTTGGTTTTGCAGAGACTTGAGAGTAATGCAAGTTTTGTGCCCCCAGTCGGAGAATTAGTTGGTGTTATGCTGTCCGAAGAGCATACTTCGATCGAATTGACCGGTGCAGATAGGCCAGGTTTACTGTCCGAAGTTTGTGCAGTGCTTACAGACCTTCATTGCAACGTGGTGAATGCCGAAATATGGACGCATAATGGAAGGGCTGCGGCAGTGGTTCATGTCATAGACGACTCGACAGGGATCGCCATTAAAGATCCTAATAGACTGATGAACATTAAGGGGTTGCTTTGCAATGTCTTAAAAGGAAATAATGATTTGAAGGCTGCGAAAATGACCCTTTCACCCCCTGGTGTTACAAGTAGGGAAAGAAGATTGCATCAGATCATGTTTGCTGATAGGGACTATGAGAGGATTGAAAGGGTTGGCTTGGGGAGACACGAGGACAAGAGATCAAGGCCTCATGTTACTTTGTTGAATATTGAGAAGGACTATACTGTGGTTACAATGAGGTCAAAGGATCGGCCGAAGCTATTGTTCGACATTATTTGCACTTTAACAGATATGCAGTATGTGGTCTTTCATGGTATGGTAAACACTGGAAGGATGGAAGCTTACCAGGTACTCATCTTGATGGATTCGATTATACTGTTGACATCTCTCTCTTTAGATACAACCAGCAAAAGGGTAATAAAGTTCAGGGCCAGAACTCAATTAACTGATTATGGATGTAACATTATGCTTAAGCTGGGCTCTGAAGGTTGAAATCCTCTAGGTTGGCAATCCTAATTGCCTAGGTCCTTCTTGTTCCTTGCATAAAGTATAACGTTGGTTCTATTTGCTGCAGGAATTCTACATTCGACACGTTGATGGACTTCCCATAAGCTCAGATGCAGAGCGAGAGCGTGTCGTTCAATGTCTTGAAGCAGCAATCGAAAGGCGGGCATCCGAGGTAAACATGAAACTAAACTCTTGATCCAATGTGTTAACCAGCGTTGTCCTGCAAACTTGAGATCTGTTTTGCCCCCTATGCAGGGACTTGAGCTAGAGCTGTACGCAGAAGACAAGGTGGGACTCCTCTCCGAAATCACCAGGGTGTTCCGTGAAAACAGCTTGTGCATAAAGCGGGCCGAGATCTCGACGAAAGACGGAAAGGCAAAGGACAAATTCTATGTCACAGATGTGACTGGAAATCCGGTCGATCCGAAGACCATCAACGCCATCCGGGATCAGATCGGGCAGACCAAACTGCACGTGAAACAGAACTCGTCACTCGTTTCTCCGGCCAAAAACCGTCCTCAGGAGTCAACCATGAGTTACCTCTTTGGGAACCTCTTCAAAGCAACAACTTTCCAGAATTTCAAGTTGGTCAGATCCTGCACATAACTCCTCTGTTCTACAATCTTGTCGGTACATAACTTCTGTACATAAATTAGATAGTAGTAGATGTACAAATTACGTAGGTTCAACGAGATGGTGTAGATAAGTAGCTTGCTGTTAATACTACAACACCTGTACTGTGGCCAGTCTGTATATATATTTGTAATACATGTACAAAGAAGTTATGCTTTGTGAATAAAAGAAGTATCGGGAATATCGTATTATAAATTAGTTGTTGAAGTTGAATTCCACATAAATATAATGATCAACTAGACATCTCTTATTAACTGTTTAAAATGTTTAGATTAAATATAGAAATTCGAACTGATATTATAGTAAATTTCGTCAACGGATAAACCCTGTTCTATAATTTCATAGTATGCAAGACTCGGTGTTTTAATTTTGTGATATAAATTTTGCAAATTTCGGCCAATACTTCAAATGAGTTTTGCGTGGGTTAGAAGTTAATCTCACATAAATAATGAAAGCATCATGAACAATTGAACGTCTGGGATCTTGTTGGTACCTCTATATCTCACTTAACTTTGCCATTTATTGTATTTTGTGTTAATCGGGTGCATTTGAACGCTTTTGACGAAATCAAACTCCAAGAACGGAGTAAGAAGTTGTCGTCTGATGGAACAGTTTCCTAAACTAGATAAATCGTTGCTAAATAAATATGTGTTTATCTTGTATTCATTTTGTTAAGATGATTTATGCTTAAAAGCACATTTTGGTATAATTATGTCCAAGGAGTAATATATATTACTCGTAAGAAAAACTAGATAACACGTTGACTAGTCTTCCTTTGAAAATCCCTTTTATTTTCGAAGCTGACGAAGATGATGATGTCTAAAAAGACATGTTCTCTTCTTGTATCCTCCGATTATGGTTAAGAATACTCGTTTGGATCCTTTCTAAAAAAAATACTCGTTTGGATCAGGATCCAGTTCTTTTAGAAATTCTTAATCCTACTTTACGCAAATTTAGATTTCATTCATGAAAGAAGTATGACAAAACTGATTATATAATAAAATCATCCCACGTTAAGACACTTAATAGATTAATAAATTTAAATTTGAATCGCATCTAATAACAAATCACAACAAAACTCTCTTTCTCGAATTTCAACGCGAATATATTCTAATATGAGATTTTGGTTTAGCTTAATAAACTACAAGAACACGATTTACAAAATGAGAATTCATGTTAAAAAAAAAAAGCAGAAAGAGGGTGCGAAATAGTTGGATGACCGGTCGTCCGCGCACAGTGGTTTGTCGTGGAGGACCCAAAAGGCCAAAAACAACCCCCCAAAGGAGAAGCGTAGCGTAAGACCAAAGGTAGGTAATAAGACTTCCTTGATCCAACTTCTTACACCAACCAACTTAACCGCATCCCGGCTAAAAATGGACAGCCAAAACGTTGTCGTCTGCGACAACGGCACCGGTGTACGCTTCTTCTTTTCTGTTTGTTCTCATCTCATCTATCGGATTCGTATCCTATTTATGAGCATTCTTCTACTTTCTCTTTCCATTTATACTATTTTGCTTTATTCGCTTCCACGAGTAAGCATAATTACTCGGCATATCTCTCCAGGTTCTGGTTGTTGACGGGTATTCATTTCCCCATCTTTTTAAACGAATGAATGTCGCTGGTCAGCACATCACATCCTATCTCGTTGACTTGCTTTCGAGGAGAGGGTGAGTGCCTACGTCTCAGATTAAGCAGCACTTTCATGTTCAGAACCTGCTACCTTACATATTAGTGCATGCCCTTTAACTACCAAGACTGCTGTATTTTCTGTAGGCATGCAATGAATAGGACATCTGACTTTGAGGCTGTTAGGGAAATCAAAGAGAAGCTCTGCTACATAAGGTGAATGTCAAGCTAGAGGCCAAATCTCTTGTACTTTTGGTGTGGCAATTTAATACTGTAATTCTTCCACAGCTATGATTACAAGAGGGAATACCAACTGGGACTTGAGACCACCCACCATTCTTGTAAAAAATCATACCCTAAGTTTATCATCTTGAACCTGATCAATAGCTATTTAGTTCCTCCAGATCATGTTCTTACACTTTGTCTTGCTATGTTTGGCCCTTGGTCTTGATTCGGCATTTGCATGATTGTCAAACATGAGGCACTCTGTTATGTTCTTCCTTTGACATCCAGAGGTAATTATTTCTTTCTGTCCAGATTGGATTGGAGAGAGAAATACAAGATCGGTATCTTGAAGTGGTTCTCAAGGAAAATGAGGATAATGGATTGCAGAACTTGTTTTGGGCCCATGACAGATCTTTGTCCTTCACCAATGGAAGTGATAAACTTGTTGAGAGGGTTCCTTACTATATCCAACTGTCTAAAGTTGACATGGGAAACAGTTGTGTTGGTACTTTATCTGTCAGGTTCAAATCCAATTTTACAGTTAATACTCTCGAAGTTTTCAAATGTTACAATTGTAAATTTTGCGAATTAAAAATCTAGAAGTATCCCATCTAAAAAACAGAAAAAGAAAAGATGAATGCGACGTGATGGTTCATATAATTGGGTCAATCCATCTACCGTTCTAGAAAACGAAATCAAACCGTCCACTTTGATGGGTTTTTTCCATTGTGTAATGGGTTCATGCCGATGCTCAGAGATGAGCTAACTTCTAATAATTACACACAACGATTGTGCAAAATTTGGGCAGATAGGGTTGATTACGACATCCCAACAAAGTTGTTAAACTATAACAACGGTAATTACCACTCCAAAACAGGTTATTAGTGACGGTCCTTTTGATTCGTAAGGCGTAATCCTCCGGAATCGAGTAATTATGCTTGGTGATTTGGAGTAACAAAGAATGTAGCGATGATCTTGCCTATGTAGCTAGCAGAATAAGATATTTATTGAGTTGCTTAATTCAAATTTGAGCCAAAATAGATTGTAAAGAGAGCAAAATCAAAGTAGTCAAATTCATAACATCCAATTTAAATCTTTCAACAACAATAGCTTGGTGTTTGCCAACCCCACCAAACAGCCCAATTATGGACCAATCTTGTGCTTCTATTTGGCCCCATGAGCAATGGCATAATTCCACGAAATTTCATTTTTAAATAAAATTATTATAGTTTTAACCTCAAACGTTCTTAAATTGGAGGCACAAGTTCTTAATGCTGACTTCAGGGTCACCCTCTATATATCTCACCTTTGCACCCTATAATCGGCAGTTTCAGATTAGAGTTTTGTGATTGCCTATTTGAAATTTATGCAGAGGCCATCAAATTGTAGTAATTTGTGATCTTCTGTACTGATTTCTGAAGCCATACCTCCAGCAATATGGTTTGGCAATCCTCAAGACATTTCACATGGTATGCATTTTTCCTTTCTTTTCAGCTCAATAAATTCTGCATGCATAATAGATTACCAAAAATATCAAATATAAAATATGATATTGTCAAGGCATGCAATATATATATAAATAATTTAATAAATAAATTTTGATACACTTTCAGAATTTAAATTGCGAGCCCAAATTCCTTCCCATTCTTTTTATCGTTTAAGCAAAGTGTTCATGCAAGTAACTATTCAATCGTCTCTTATCTTAGTAGAAGTGTCTGATTTGAGAAGCCAACTAAAGATTACCACTTCCGTATTTTTTTTGGGTAAGTAGAGTTTATTAATAGCAATATTTAGTATTCACAACCTAGTTCTCTCTTGCGAGATTATAACTGTTAGTCTCGTTAAAATTTCACTGCGATAAAATTTAATAGAAAAAATCGCAGTAGAAAAAGAGTACCTCGATAGAATAAGACCCTATCCTAACATTGATATAGCTAAATTTAATTCCACACTATAATATCAAAACTAATTACATAATGCATCTCGTATACAGACTTCTCCTCGACCTCCCCTTAAATCTGGAGACCACTTTTGGTATATTCAATTTAATTAGAAATCATCAAACGGGAAAAGGTAATAAGGGCGTACTATGAGTTAATTAACAATTGAAGAAGATAATTACTTTGTAAATACTGAGCATGACTCATCAACCACTATTTATCATCGCAAAATAGATTTGGGAAACCAAAGCTAAGGTCTCTATTGAGCTTCTGACAGCGACGACGAAAAAGAAAAATACAAAATGATGAAACATTGATTTAGAACCAGTGAAGGCGCTTTGATTTTATTTTATAAGTAGATTTAAAAAAAACTAAGTTTGATTTATGGGAGAGTACTTCTAATTGTTCACAATTGAACCAGTCAATAATGATGTTGATATTCATAATCTAGTAATATCGAGAACTACTAAAATATTTTTTTCTTTTCAATTGTGCCATTCAAATACATGAATTTTATTTAAACCATATCTTGTCTTACCTTTTATATTGAATTTTTTACTCAAACTCACGAGAGAACGCATATGAAACCGAATCAATCACGGAAAGAAACAAGACAAAAATAGAACGACCTTGACTTATTTTTTTATGTCAACAAACTCTTTGTATTAACCACCAAGATATTTACATAGTTACAACATCGCCCACCAAATTAGCAAGAATAATTGCAACAAGTCATGATTCAAGCTAATTTGTTTTCCGCGAATCAAGATACAACAAGTCATGATTCAAGCTAATTTATTCTCCGCAAATCAAAATACAAAATTAAATCCCGGTTGCATACATGCAGAATAATTGGTCTAGTCAACACTGCTGATGTGGTGATTGCGAAGGGGGAGGAGAAGGACAACCCTGTCCCGGATAGAGGAGAGGACAAAGCCGTTCCAAATAGCGGGGGGGGGGGGGGGTGTCAAGGCTTAACTCAATGTACTCGTTGTCAATCCGAAGAGGGAGGAGCTACCTGCGAATAAGGAGGACCCGGTGCTTGGAACAGAAGAGATAGGCATTTCGAATAGGGAGGTACTTGAACTTATATCCCTATTATATATACTCATAGCTAGTTCCTTGCAAAAAATACCAAACAATCAAAAATGAGATTTTGAGCATTGTTTTTCGTATTACAAAATTTCAACGTGATTTACTAAATCAAAATTTTCTTTTAAGGATTGACTCAAAAATTGTAAAAAATATTTTACATAAAATGTCCAAAATGTTGCTTTAAAATAAATAGTTGCCCGTTGGCAAGCCATTTGAGCATTTTTTATTTTGATATTGAATATATAAAGGGAGATACCAATTGCCTATCAGATTTCCTAATTCGAGAATTTCAGAGCCTGGAATATTACTCAACCGCAGGCTTACTATATGTACAAAATAGTCCTGATATTATGTTGACCAGAATGGACCCCATATCTTATATGATAAAAACAAACTCAGGCTCAAATGAGAGCATTTTTAAGAGAAAAAAGACAAAAAAAATCTAATTTTCAAACCGTTCCAACTGTCTCAGGCAAGTACTGGTCAAATACAATATCACAATACTGATTTTGCTAAAGTAAGTAAAAATCAAATTTTGAAAATTGATTTATCTTCATCATCGCACCTTTGGTAGCACCAAATACACCACAATCCAAAATTTTTATTGTTCTTAATTAGGATAACTCATAAGATTCATCTTTTATTGAATTATCTTATTCAGAAATCAATAAATTATCATAGAAAAATAGAGAAACTTCTAAAGCATTGGTTCCTGTCTGTCCCGATATGGCCTAGTAACAAAACTAAATATTCTTCAACAATCAAAATTTAACTCGAACTTTGTTTATGAATAAAATATTGATAGCATGACAGAATATAACATTTTAAATCTATTACAACAAATGAAAATGGGTGAAAATACTTATAAAACATAAATCAACATTTTTTATCGTGCAATTTTTGAAATACTAATCTCAGATTTTTTGGCTCAAATTAAAGGGTGGTGGGATTTTCACCTTATCGATACCCTACGACATGAAATCCTTGATAGTATAAAAATAGACAATGATGTAACCCCAATTCTGTCTAAAAATTATGATCTTATCCAGGATTCGGTTTCAACACTGGTCCTCACCATTTTATTACATTTTATTGGCTTAAAGATTTTTAAAATTAGCAATTTTCAAAATTATAAAAATACTTTTCTTGCGAGGATAATATTAAGAGAAGATTCATCATAACCATTTTTGAAAGAAAAATTTGTAGACGGATTTCATTTCATGTTAGGAGAATGAGTCTGCAATGTCTTAAGACAAACATATGGCTTCCTAGTGAAATACGAATCATTAACTTTAGGATAAATAATTAGCTTAGTCCAAAAATAAGGCTCAAAAATTTGTCATGATTTAAAACTTCAGAGAAATGTTAAAAAGAGAAAAAATAGTTTTATCCGAATTAAGTATGGAGGAAAATAGTTTTATCTTGAACACCTTGTTACAATATTGATATATTTTTTAAATAATTAGGCCACTGAACAAAAAGTCCAAGGTGTTCTTAATCTGATTGACCTCGCTGGAAGTGAGCGATTGCTGACAAGTGGACACGACAGATTAACGGAGACTAAGGTATCGTGTTCAAATATTTTTTCTGAGAGAGCGTGTTGTGTGATCTTTCTCACTTTGTGTGGCTTGTACTCCTCCCACAGGCAATTAACAGTAGTCTGTCCACCTTGACACGTGTTATATCTTCCTTAGCGGATAAGGCAGACCATATTTCTTGCCGGGCCGCATCGCGATGTGGACTGTGAACATAAATCCAGCTGGCAGTGATGGAAGATCATAAGCTTCAATTCAAAGAAGTCCAAATCTTAACGGACTAGCTGGCACAATCGTGTGCTAAATCAAAGGCACTGAAGGGGACTTTTTCTACTCTGCAGGACAGAGTAAAGATGCTGAAGCATCAACTACTTGATGCGGAGGAGAAGTCGAAGATGGATCATTTGTCAACAATAAAAAATATAGTCTTCTATGACGAGCAAAAGAGAATTTTTCGTGGGCTTCGGGAACTCTATGATACAATGGAAATCAAATTACTTGAGTCAAAAAGTATCAGAGAAAAAATGAAAGATACCATTGTATGGACATCCCTCTGGACTTTCAACAGTGATTGATAGATACCATTAACTTGTGGAAGTGTTGATGCACTTCTACATACTGAAGACATCAATTTTGTTTTTTAGGGTTTGGTCTCTATTTAGTTTCTCCTTTAACTTGAGAACCTTATGATGCATTTTGTTTTATAGTTATTTTGTGCATGAAAAAAGTATTTATGAATGGAAAGTTGGATGTGAGTAAGACTCTAATTACTATGAATATGTTATTCTTTGTTTGTTTAATCCAAATTTGAGTAAACAAACAAACAAAATTTGTTTGTTTAACTTGAGAACCTTATGATGCATTTTGTTCTATAGTTATTTTGTGCATGAAAAAAGTATTTATGAAGGGAAAGTTGGATGTGAGTAAGACTCTAATTACTATGAATACGTTATTCTTTGTTTGTTTAATCCAAATTTGAGTTAAAAAAGGTACTTGTGAAAATGTCTATACAAAATTTAACAAACAAACAAAGTTTTTTAAACTAAGAAGGTTTTTTAGATGTATTAAAACTGGAAGATTTCCTAAATGTATTAAAACAAGTTCCTACACGAAAATATCTCATTAAAATAACAATTGAATTTTCTAATGATTTCAAAATAGATACAATTGCACTTTTTGATACAGGCGCAGATCTAAATTGCATAAAAGATGGATTAGTTCCAAAAAGATTTTTGAAAAATACATTTGAAAGATTATCTGTTGCAAATAATTTAAAAATGCATATTACAAAGAAAACTGACGCATCTGTTTTAAATGGTGATTTTAAAATGAGAACAACATTTTTTTTTTGGTCTCAAATATGAACCACACTGTAATAATCTAAACCCCTTTCATTAACCTCATTACACCATATAAAGTATAGTAAGATGGCATTTCTTTCAAAACAGGACGACCAAACTCGAAATTATTCTTTTCCTTTATAGATAAGCCAAGAACAAAAAATTTAAATCTCATCAAAGCATTTTCAATCCACCAAATACATTATTAAGTCTTAAGAGTGAAGTCCACATAGAGTGTGTCAAACACCAACTTGATGAATCACGCTTACAACATCAAATCAACGAATTTTCTTGCATTTGCTACTGTTCCATGTGAAATTCCCCATCACGTGAGCTTGGAGATGTCAACCTCAACATGGGTGCTAAAATGCTAGATTTAACATAGCAGAAAAATCAAAATCTAGTTCATATGGTAGATTTAACTCAGTGGTGGAACCACTTTGGAGCAACTGAACAGATAATGGTGTTCCCGGTTAAAGAAAATTATATACTCTTCAAGACGACATGTGAGAGCGTATTTTCTCGCATTTGCTATTGTTCCATGTGAAATTCTCCATTACATGAGCTTCGAGATGTCAACCTCAACATAGGCGCTAAAATGCTAGAACCTCATTCTTGCATCACTTATCATCAAAGGTATTTACTAAATTTGGATTGAATTTTCAATTTTTTTAACGATAATGAATATTTGAAAAAAATAAAGAGTTTGTTCGAATAATAAGGAACTTCAAAATTTCAAAAAAAATTAAATAAAAATTTGAAAAGATTCAAAAAAGATTTAAGTTTTTTTTCTAAAAGTTCTTAAAAATTGAAAAATAACAAATAAAGCTGTAAAAAAGCTATAAAAAACTCTCCCTCCCCTTTCTACTGAGAATCCAAGGAAAATGATGGGATCTTAAATTAGTATCTACTGCAATTTTAACTAGTTAGTAGAGTAAAATTAAATTTCTTAATCAGAAATAATTGGTAGTATCATTTGGAAACTTTTGCTCTCTGCTTCCTCATTGACCCAAGCTAACTTGTGTTAATTAATACAGGAGTATTCTTGAAGAGGAAAACTAGCATTAAATGGTTATCGCCTGTCGTGCGAAATTCCTTTGGAGGAAGGTTTGGTTATGTGCGCCTTAAAATTATATTTTAAAGTTTCTGGATATTTTGTTGTTCCCATATAAAAGTACTAATCGTCATTGTAAATTCCCTAATGAAGAACTATGGTCAGTCCGAATTCGGTTTGCATTGATATATAATGATACTAGCGGCTGTTTTCGATAGTTAAAATCTCCTAATCTAACTCAAAACCATTATCTAAAGATATGGTAATTTCATAAGGCTATTTAAACAAAGTCTATTGTAAAACAACAATAGACCCGGACTAATATTATGTTAGAATCTTCATATTCAACATTAAATCTAGGACAATAACATTGGTAAAAAAATGAGGAATATGTGTTACAGCTAATTAATATAGTAAGACTTTTTCTTGGTAAGTTGATTAATATTATATACTCCAAAATTTACATCACAAGTACAAGGCTAAAAGCCAGTATAGAGCTGGTGCTTTCACTCTCAACAAATGTACAAGGCAAACATCGTTGTTCTACACACAACGATGCACAACTCTACCGTTGTGCGAGTGTGCTAAAGAGCTCCTTTTGTTTAAGCTGTCTGATTGCAGTTGAAAAGGGAGAGATTTTAGCAGTTGAAAAGGGAGAGATTTTAAATAGCATTACCTTGTTATAGGTGTCAAAAAAGAGCTCTTAGCACACTCGCACGACGATAGAGTTGTGCATCATTGTGTATAGAACAACCAAGATAGGGAGGGACTAGGGACATGCTGTGTCTTAATCGCAATGGAATTGATTAGCTGTAGAAATCTTCCATGCGAAACAAATACTTTTGTGGCAACTATATAGAGAACATGTTCAACCGGAACCACTGCAGATGGTGTAACGTACAAATCCTAGAAATTGGGAATTTTTGGTAGAAATCAAGAAAAGGGGGAAAAGAGATATTAGAGAAGGAGAGGGGGAGAGAGAAGAAACGTTATGTTTCAATTAGAATTGGCTAATGTCTAGAATGATTCCTACACAACTCATTATGTCTCTATTTATACTAAGTCCTAATTCTGCCTATTGGGCCTTACTAACAACTCACAAGCCCATTACATCACACAGCCCATATTACTAACCCATCACGTTACGGATGGCTGCAGCTGTGTTGTGGTACTGGTGTGGCGGTGAGGGAAAAAAAATAGAAGATCAACATTTATGTAGCATGATACCAGGATACAGTTACAATAAGAGTGCTACCCATGATACACGGGGATGACACAATTTGCGCCAGATTGACCTTCCAATTTGTGAATGAGCAAAGACCAGCAACCTATGAGCTTAAGCCTTGATATATCTCACTCACATTATGTATGGTACACGCACAAGAAGTTTTCCTAGGAATTTCGTCTCTGTCACCCAAACAAAGCCTACATATGAGAGAGCTTGTATCGAACCACAATAAGATTCATTTGGTATGTAATTGCATTAAAAAACACGAGGGCTTTTATTTTCCTTGTTGGTAAGTTATTTGTTCTAATTTTCAGGAACCAGCCAACTAGATCGACAGAGACTGTAGGAAAGTTATAAAACTAATAAACACCGGTGATATGTAAAAATGCTTTGTTCAGATTCGAACACTTTCTTCATCTTGATACTTGTACGGGATCATATGATCAAAAGGAAAAGGAACCTTGCCATGATTAAAGGGCTAATAGTCCCAAGGACGGACTCAGTTGATATAACATAAAACTCAAAATCCATTTCAGAAAATTAAAACAAATGCCGTATTCGTGTTCACACTTATGGCCAACCAAACAAAGCATGGAACCCTTTCCAATAAAAATAAAAAAATGAAGCATCAAAACAATGATTGGACAATCAGTGAAGATTATTCTAAATATCATTGGTGATATTGATGAACTAGGCATAAAAAATCCCAGTTCCCATGCCTGGTTAATGAGCTTACTTTTAAGGACCTCGTGCCAAAGTAGTCTCTTGCTCTTAGTTTGTTAAGAAACTCATACTATGAATGAAGGACAGAGTAATTAAAAAAAATGTACGTATTACCGAGGAACCACTGGAAACAGATTCTTATCTCGGGAAGAAGAACAAAATGAAAATCGACACTATGTCTTCAAGCAGAAAAGAACAACTATCAACGGTAGACAGCATGCTGTCTGGATGTGAATTGTCTGGTGCATCCTACTCCTACTCCTACTAGGGAGGAAAGCTATCAATAATCAGCATACATTCGGCAGCCACAAAAAAGAACAAGTCTTCATAGACAGGTGCATCTTCAAATCCAGGATGTAACGTCCCGTGATTCGATCGACTGGCTCCACAGACCAACACGGGTGTTTTTCAGCATGCTTTGTCCTCACTCGTACGCACCCTAGAAAACTTCCCAGGAGGTCACCCATCCTGATCCTACTCCTGGCCAAACGCGTTTAACCTCTTGGAGTTCTCTCAAGATGTGTGCCAGAAAAGAAGGTGCACCTTGTTGATATAGATAGTACCAATTAAATCACTTAAGCATTTCAGACATAACAGATCATTAACGGGGTATCACACAGGGTCTCTCCCAAGATAGAATTTATGCTTCAACCCGGAGATGCTTGAGAAGATCAAAGGGAAGGCAATGGAAGATGAGGTTTTATTTTGGACAAGTGCACCAACTTTGAGGCCCTCTCTGCCTTTGTTTGGAGGGCAAGGACAAAGACACTTAACTTGGATCCTGATCAGGAAACCAAGCTTCTGTTTCGTGTTGACAGGAGGCCCAAGTTCAGCCCACCATTGCCAAAAGGGTACTTTGGGAATGGGCTTAAGTTGACCAATTCTATTTGTCAAGCAAGTGAGCTACTAAACTGGCCATTCTCCTTTGGAGTTGGTCTAGTCCAGGTTGCAATTAAGATGGTCACAGATGGCTACATGAGGTCAGCTATTGACTACTTTGAGGTGACCAGGGCTAGGCCTTCCTTGGCCTCAACTATATAGGATCATCACAACCTGGTCTAGGCTGTCCTTCCACGCGGCAGACTTCGGGTGGGGCGATCTAGTCCCCGTCGCACTGCCCGGGAAGGAGGTGAGCTTTTTCCTGTCCCATGGGAAGGAAAGGAGAAGCATCAATGTGTTCTTAGGGTTGCCTGCCTCTGCCATGAAGACCTTCTAACAACTTGTGCAGATATGAACCAGTACAAAGGAGGCCTACCAAGTTAATCTATTTTGCTGCTATTGGTTTTTAATTTCATGTATCAATACTTCTTATGGCGATTCCATAATTATTTGTTTCTTGTAGCCTATGGAGGCTGCACTATAGATTATTAATTTTTTTCTGTAATCTAATTGATACTCTACCTATTTAATAATATTATTAGACAAAATTAACTCTAAGTATCATTAAATTAAACTTTTTAACAAAATAAAGAAAAATACGAAAACCTATATTTCACTAAATCAACACAAAATAATCAAACAAACAAAGAAATGTGGATTAGATATGAAATAAATTGGTCGGAATATGGATTTTGAAACCTATATTTAAGCTATTTAATCTATATATTACTTTAAAATAGTAAAAGGTCTGGTTTGACCGGTCGACCTGGATGATGGGAGAAATTCCGAGACAGTCTCCGGATCGGTTTTTAAAACCTTGCTATTTTCAACCATTCCGGCAATTTATTGATTAAAATTCCGAATTCAGATATTTCAGGGGGGATTCAAATTTATGGATGAAATTTACATTGTTTTTTTATGAGGAACTGAACTACGAGGATTTCAAAAACTAAATAATTGTTGTTTACGGACACGAAATTGTACATAGAAACTCTTGAAAAGAACCTACAGTGTTAAGTATTATACCCAGTAAAATTTAAATGATGAAGTTATGAGTGCATCTCATTTTCGTAAGTTAAATAGTTATCGTTTTAGACACATTCCTACTTGGCATTCTTGTGCCAAATAATGGGAAAGATCGTTAATTTGATGTGATCATTAATTATAGTAACTAACACGTTCACACCAAACGGAAATGGTATAGTAGAGTAGACTGGGCTACTAACGATGAGCCTAGGGCCAGTGGCTAAGAAGCATCAAATCCAAAGGCCCAAATGAGTTGGGCTTGAGCAATCCAATGTTGATGCAGTAGAAAATGAAAAAACAAACGGGAGGTTCCCTTCCCTCGAATAAAAACCCGGATAAAAAAATACAAGTTGTTCTAATTTAATAAAAAGATTGTGCGTTCAAATTTTTAAAAGGAAAATTTTAATATTTGATCGGAAATATTTGTCATCATTCAAATATCATACCTACATAATATTTAATTAATTGATTTAATAAATATTCAGATAGTAATTGATATAAAGGACGGAAGAAATAAGAACAAAGCATTGCAACTTGTGAAGAGTAGGTGGGCCTCAGGTTTTGCAATTGGCAGTTGATAGGACCAAGAAAAAGGAAGTGGCCCTCCTCCTGTCCAAACCAATAATGTATGGCTGCCACAAAATAATAAATAGTCGACGAATCCAACTTGGTTTTAGTTATTGGTTAAAAGTTCCACGAACCCACCTTTCCCCTTTTTCTCCATCCGTTTGTTTGAGATTGAATTCGAGCTCGTTGTGATCTTGACGGGTCTGTCTTTTTCCCTTTACAGAAAATACTATGTAACTAAGACTGAGCCAATTATATTTTGTAATTCTAAATTGTTAGGAAACTCCAATTATGGAAAAGAAAGGAGAAAACGAAATACATATAATTTGTTAACCTAATTTATTAAATTAACTATGTCTATGAAGTTAGGATTTTTTCACTATTCTAGAAATGCAACAATTGTGATACCCCATTAATAATCTATTCAAAAAATTTAAATAATTTAATTGATACTATCTATACTAACAATGTGCACATATTTTTTTGGCAAACATCTTGAAATAATGTTAAATATGCTTAGTCTGAAAAGTTTATCAGGGATGCGCATGCACGAAGACAAAACACGCTTAAAAAATCTCGTATTAGTCAGACATCAATCAGATCACGGGATATACAATAACACCTCAGTTAGAGCACTGATACTTGTCTGTCAGTGTACAGTTAATAAGACATTTTAAGTTGCTACTTTTTTATGAACACATCTAGTACTTATATCCACGCAATATTATCACAAGGAAGGCTTGATATGTAATTGGTTATTATTTTCCTTGCCTTCTAATTTTTGTATTGGTTTTATGGGTCTTCAGTTTTACTATTCAGAGATAATTTTTGTTTATTTTTTTAAGAATGACTTATCAGATTCTACTTACATAGATATCAATTATGAAGATGATGTGTAATTTATAATTAAAAATTAGTCCAAAAGGTGATAACTATAATTTTTTATAGGTATGCAATACAATTTTAGATATAATGCATTAATTATTTTTTAATGAACATGAAGTGTTATCTAATCTCTTATAAAAAATAGTATTACCAAAGTTGGTCTAAATAGTAAAAAATTTGGATTCAAATTTCTGGCCATTTAAATCTAAATGGTAAAAATTTGGGATTCAAAATTTTGTACAGGCTTACATTCGCGAGGAACCGAGCCTACTTAAGTAAATTTAGGTTAGGTCCTCAAGTCAATGACAATAAAACAAAGGATAAATTAGTCCTGCTGTCCAGTATATTTAAGGTTCGCCTTCATGTATTTCAAAAAAATTTTAAAAACTCTTTGAAGTTTAGTTTTATTATACTATTAGGCCCTTCGCTGACGTCATCGTTCATTTTTCTCTTATTTTATATTTGAAATAACCGTTATGTTCTTACTCCGGTCAACTAAAACATCCGGTCATCTTCTCCGATAGTTTTTTCGGTGACCAAATTTGTTTTGTCTCGAACCCATCCCATTCCCGGCGATTCCAACCGATTCTGACCCCTTCAACACAAGCAAATCGCCATCCTTTCACCGTTGCAAACCAAAACCATCACCGAAGTCCTAAAATTGAAAATGGAATCGCCAAATCCCACCACCATGGCGGCCCGTTCCTGGAGCTGCTGTTGTCAGACCGGAACCCATAAAAATGGACGGCAGAGCAGCAAGGCATCGTCAGACCTGAACCCATAATAATGGACGGCGGAGCAGCAAGGCGTCGTCGGACCGGAACCCATAACAATGGACGGCGGAGCAGCAAGGAGCTGTTGTTGGGGGAGAGGTGGCCTCCATCCTCCAAGTGGGCTCCTCATCGGAGGAGCTGCTGCCGGTGGGGGGAGGAAGAAGATAAAAGAAAAAAGGGAAAAGTCCACTTTAGTACCCTGTGATATCGACCAAAATCACTTTAGTACCCTGTGGTAAAAAATCGATCAATTGAGTCATACTTATTCCAATTAACATCAAAAAGGGCCTCGGGCAGCTGCCCGGACCCGCCCGAAGCCTGCCCGGGCCACGTGGCCAGCCACGTCACCATTTTTTGATGACGTGGCGCCACGTGGAGAGGAGGAGGAGGAGGCGGGGAGGAGGAGGAGGAGGAAGAGGACGCGGGGAGGAGGGGGAGGAGGAGGAGGAGGAAGAGGACGCGGGGAGGAGGGGGAGGAGGAGGAGGAGGAGGAGGACCCGGAGAGGAGGAGGACGCGGAGAGGATGAGGAGGAGGAGGAGGAGGAGGAGGAGGAGGAGGACGCGGAGGAGGAGGACGCGGAGGAGGAGGAGGAGGGGAGGAGGAGGAGGAGGACGCGGAGGAGGAGGAGGAGGAGGAGGGGAGGAGGAGGAGGAGGAGGAGGAGGACGCGGAGGAGGAGGAGGAGGAGGAGGACGCGGAGGAGGAGGAGGGGGAAGGAGATGGATGTCCACGTGGCGCCACGTCATCAAAAATGGTGACGTGGCTGGCCACGTGGCCCGGGCAGGCTTCGGGCGGGTCCGGGCAGCTCCGGGCAGCTGCCCGAGGCCCTTTTTGATGTTAATTGGAATAAGTATGACTCAATTGATCGGTTTTTTACCACAGGGTACTAAAGTGATTTTGGTCGATACCACAGGGTACTAAAGTGGACTTTTCTCAAGAAAAAAATAGAAGGGAGAGAGAGAGGAGGTCGGTGGAGGGAGGAGAGAGAAAAATTAATATTTTTTATTTTGTAGGGGTAAAAAAGTCAATTCACATTTAAAATTGATCGTTGATGTCAACGAGAGACCTGATAGTATAATAAAACCAAACTTCGAAAAAATTTTAATCAATTACCGAAATACAAGGAACGAGCCTTAAATATACCAAACACCAAATGTCTGAGCGTAATTTACCCTAAAACAAAATGAGACCAAGAAAGAGCAAAGCTAAGATAAAACAAAATGCAAGAGAGAACCAACTAACATCAATAGTGAAAGAATTATTATAATTGATTTTTTTTTTGAAGTTTCAGTAAGACAGTAACGTAGTTTTTGTAAAACTTTTCTGATTAGTCTGAGTCCGAAAAAAAACAAAATGTAAGAGAGAGAGAGAAGGGCGGTGCATGCAAAATTCGACCGACCCCACCCCAAAACCCCAACTAGACCGTACCCACACCCACACATTTATATACAACCAACGAAAGTATGGCGCCAACTTCGCCGATGCTTCTCAACTAGCTTATCGCCCATTTCGTCTTCTCGTGGCCATCCCTTCTCCTTCTAGAACCTCAGAATTCGAATTCCCCTTCTTCTCTCCCTCTTCAGACAATTTCCCGTGAAAGATTGAGGGTAGAGAGAGAGAGAAAAAGTGCTCTAATCTGAGAATCAAGGAAACCCAGATTGAGAATTCCCTTCATTGTGAGTTTTCTGGGTTAAAGTTTTCAACTTTTTAGACTTTTTCTTTGGTACCCTTTTAAAGATGCTGTCTTTTTGTTGGTTCCATATCCTTGCTTGTGTTTTTTATTTTCTTCGTCTTTGTTAAATTGTCGATCTTCTGTTGTCAGGAAATTGGGTAAAAGTGTTGGTCTTTAAGAAACTTGTTTGCATGTGTGACTTTTAGCCTATGCTTGGTTGTAAATAAATAGGAATTTATAAATGCAGAAATTGTCTCTTGTTTGGTTGTTTATGGAATTTTCATTTGCAAATTCCACATACTTTGGTCGGATTTTCTCTAGTTATAACGAAATCCAGTGGGATTTGCAAATGAATCAACCAAACAAGAGCCTTAGACGACACCTTATTTTTGTTTTCATGGGGAGTGCTTGCAGTGGTCTTGATCTTGATTCCATCTTTCCATTTCCTGTATTGATAATCCAATGGTGAAGTAAGCCTTAACAGACTTTGCTTTATGCGGGTGTGCCTTTACAGATTGAGATGGCGACCAGCGTAGCTCCGGCAGGTGGCAACCTGCATTGCGGGTTTAAACGTAGCGCGCTACAGGGTTGTCGACACCCTGCTTGGGTTTCCGCTATGAAGATCACTGGAGGATTGAACAAGGATCTTTCATGGTACCACATATGTGATTTAAATAGTTATTTTGCTTCCTGCTTATTGAGTTGAGAGTTGCTTCAATTCACTTTTGATTTTTGAAGCTTTGTTTGGTTCTAACACACCATTACCAAATTTGTTGGGTTAATAGTGTTCCCCACCCATACGCTTGTGCTTAAAAGTACGACCGTTGCTTGTCCTCTTCTAGCACTTGGTTGGAAATGCACGTATGTGAAGGATGGTGTATTTGTGGCTTAGCTTTGAGAGGCTGGATTTTAGCTTTATATGTCTCTTTATTGAAAGAGTACCACAAAAAAAAGTGTTTGAAGGAGCTAATGAACCTGGTGCGTTGCGTCCGAAAGTGAAAGAATGGTCCCACTAGGTTCGTCTTTGTCATTTCCAGTTTGAGCTTCATTTTTCAGATTATGAAGCAGCGCCACCTGATAAGGGTCTTTCACTGTGAACTTCTTTTGATTTCTTCTCATGGATTTTGTAAAAAATTTCCCTAGTCATTTTTCTTTTATGCAATATTTCAGGTCGCATAATGTTTCGAGGATCCAGAAATGTAGTTTATTACTCCAAGAGAAATGGAAGTCTTCTGCAGCCAGCGTGTCATGTTCCTCGAAGGACAGTTCCACCAAGTATTTTGATTTTGTTGTCATTGGAAGTGGAGTTGCTGGCCTTCGCTATGCTCTGGAGGTTGCAAAAAATGGAACTGTAGCTGTCATTACGAAGGCCGAGCCTCATGAGAGCAATACGAACTATGCTCAAGGGGGGGTCAGTGCTGTATTATGCCCCATGGACTCAGTGGAGAGTCATATGCAGGACACTATTGTCGCAGGAGCTTATCTATGCGACGAAGAGACAGTCAGAGTAAGATTCAAAACTATGATCTTCTATATGGATACACTCATGATCATGTTCCTCGGTCTTCACTTGATTAGCTACTTATTGATGAAATCCCAATTACCGTTTGTAGGTTGTTTGCACTGAAGGGCCCGACAGAATTCGGGAATTGATTGCTATGGGTGCAATGTTTGACCATGGGGAGGATGGGAACTTGCACCTTGCCAGAGAGGGAGGACATTCCCACCATAGGATTGTTCATGCTGCTGATATGACTGGAAGGGAGATAGAGCGAGCCCTGCTCGAGGCAGTTATCAGTGATCCTAATATCTCAATGTTCGAGCATCACTTTGCAATAGATTTGTTAACTTCCCCGGTACATTTCTCTATATATTCCTTCGGTTGTCGAGGATGTCTAATTAGACTACTCTTTTGTATCTCAGATAAGAATAAATTGCTGAGAAGATAATTAAGACTTCAGCTTAATGATCTCTATAAGCATATAGTTAATATGTCCTTTCTTGCTGAATTGTAGGATGAGTCTGAAACGGTATGCCATGGTGTTGACACACTTAATACCGAAACAAATGAGGTGGTAATCAAACTGTCGTTTTCGAAAAGACACTCCTCAAGAAGATGTTTGCTAAATGTTACTCTATCTTGGAACTTTTCTGTCCCAGGTAGTCCGCTTCGTCTCGAAGGTGACTTTACTTGCATCCGGGGGAGCGGGGCACATATATCCGTCTACGACAAATCCTCCTGTATGTTTGTTATCCTATATGTATTTCCATATGACTGTCTTAGGTTATTCTCTAATTTGCATTCTTCGTTGGCTTTGTCGTGCAGGTAGCCACCGGAGACGGAATGGCAATGGCTCATAGAGCTCAAGCAGTGATTTCCAATATGGAGTGAGTATATTCTCGTTTAAATAGTGCCAAGGTTGTCTGCTTTTTTACATAGCTTCTATCATGTATTATCATTAAATGTGGGTTTACCTTTCCTTTCCCGAGTTGTAACACACTACACTCTATAGATTTGTGCAGTTCCACCCTACCGCCTTAGCTGACGAAGGCCTCCCCGTGAAACCCGAAAAGGCTCGAGAAAATGCATTTCTCATCACTGAAGCAGTTAGAGGTGATGGGGGAATCCTGTTTAACTCGGGCATGGAACGGTTCATGCCCCTATACGACGAGAGGGCTGAGCTTGCCCCCAGGGATGTAGTTGCCAGAGCTATTGATGACCAGCTCAAAAAGCGGAACGACAAGTACGTGCTTCTTGACATTAGTCATAAGCCCAGAGAAAAAGTTCTCGCTCATTTCCCAAACATCGCTGCTGAATGTTTAAGGTACGGCCTTGATATAACCCATCAGCCGATTCCCGTTGTTCCTGCTGCCCATTACATGTGTGGTGGTGTCCGCGCTCGGCTGCAGGGAGAGACAAATGTGCGGGGTCTTTATGTGGCAGGTGAAGTCGCTTGTACAGGTTTGCATGGAGCAAATCGACTTGCAAGCAACTCCTTGCTCGAGGCATTAGTTTTCGCACGTCGTGCAGTCCAGCCTTCCATTGATCACATGCGGAACTCAAGCCTTGATCTTAGTGCTGCAAGTTTGTGGCCCCGCCCAGTCGTGCCAACGTCTCTAGGAACTGATGTGATGGATAACATCTTGTGCACGACGATGGAAATGAGGAAAAGCCTGCAATCAATCATGTGGAAGTACGTCGGCATTGTCCGCTCAACAACTCGGCTGGAAACCGCCGAAAGAAAGATCATCGAGTTGGAAGTCGAATGGGAGAAGCGCCTAATCGAACAAGGATGGAAACCGACGATGGTCGGGCTCGAGGCATGCGAAATGAGGAACCTCTTGTGCTGCGCGAAGTTGGTGGTGAGCAGTGCCCTCGCCAGGCACGAAAGCCGCGGGCTTCACTACACCATCGACTTCCCGCAGCTCGAAGAGAGCAAGAGGCTGCCAACCATCATCTTCCCTTCTCCTGTAAATAGAACTTGGAGCTCGCAACAGCTGCACAAGCAACCCATTTGATAAAAAATCTCTCCATCTCTTCACAGGATAGTTTGCATTGGTTACACAACACTTAGAACTGGAAAAAAGTCCAACAGTGGTAGTAAACGAAGTGTTCCAGCTATAGCCATTGCATTTAATTGCTAAATATTTTTTGCTCGTCCAAGTTTGAGAGTGACAAGGTCCATTTGTTAGAATTTTCCCTGTCCCTATGTCGCGGATGTGTTGATTCACGCAGACACTAGATATTAAAAATTGACTATGATTAAGAATTTATCATAAAAGCGCGAATTTCTTATCCAAATTTAGAGTGATAAATGTCAATTTTTTCTTGTCAAATTATGATTAAGAATTTTTCAAAAAACGTTATTTTTTGGAGTTAGAAACACTACGAGTGATAAATGTCCATATCGAAGTCCTTCTGTTTTCTTCTCTTAGGCTCATTAGTTCCTTCTTGGTATTCAGCCTAGTATTGCCTTCAGGCCCAGATTTTAATTATTGAAGTCCAGATCCTTTTTTAATGTTGGATCTAGATTTTGCATATTGAGAAAAATCAACTTAACCGAATTCAAATCCTGGGATTGGAATTGAATGTAATAGTTTTGGGGAATAGAATAGGTTATATTTAAAAAATCGTTTCCCAAGCTTACTTTTTTTTGGGAAAAGTCCACTTTAGTACCCTGTGGTATCGACCAAAATCACTTTAGTACCCTGTGGTAAAAAACCGATCAATCGAGTCATACTTATTCCAATTAACATCAAAAAGGGCCTCGGGCAGCTGCCCGGAGCTGCCCGAACCCTGCCCGGAGCTGCCCGAACCCTGCCCGGGCTACGTGGCCAGCTACGTCACCAATTTTTGATGATGTGGCGCCACGTGGAGAGGAGGAGGAGGAGGACGCGGGGAGGAGGAGGAGGACGCGGAGGAGGAGGAGGAGGACGCGGAGGAGGAGGAGGAGGAGGAGGGGGACGCGGGGAGGACGAGGAGGAGGAGGACGCGGAGGACGAGGACACGGAGAGGAGGAGGAGGAGGAGGAGGACGCGGAGGAGGAGGAGGAGGAGTAGGAGGGGGGAAGGAGATGGATGTCCATGTGGCGCCACGTCATCAAAAATTGGTGACGTGGCTGGCCACGTAGCCCGGGCAGGGTTCGGGCAGCTCCGGGCAGCTGCCCGAGGCCCTTTTTGATGTTAATTGAAATAAGTAAGACTCGATTGATCGGTTTTTTACCACAAAGTACTAAAGTGATTTTTGTCGATACTATAGGGTACTAAAGTAAACTTTTCCCTTTTTCGGTACAATTCCCAAGCTTACAGCTTACTTCTTTCCCACTATAAAGGGCCCCTTTATTTATGGCAAAAGCCGCGGAACGTTTTTAATGCGCCACCGTGTGACAGACGAACAATGGAAAGGCCAATCACAAATGCACACCCCATGTGATTGTTTATTTTCTTTCTTGTCATATACTAGCAGCTAGTTTTTCAATATCACTGTTTTCATTGTGTCTGATTTATTCAGAGTCGAATACTATTGACATATAAATAAGTGTAATTCTTATAATGGTGTCTCATCGATCTACTAGGTCGAAACTCAAACCTTGTTTAAATAAATCCAACTCATAATAATTATATGTAGCAGCTAGTTAAACGGATGAGTAAAAAGTACATCAAGAATGATCAGCGAGATATGTTTGCCATGTTTTTGGTGTATCTTCCGACCTTTTGGATTGACTTCTTTAGTGACATTTTGGTGTCCGTTATCAGATAGTGTCTATCGCTGTAGATCAGTGCTTGTTGATAAACATTATCTAATACATCTGATGTACTTTGGTGGACATTTGATGAAATACAACATTTACTTATAAAAAAAGATCAGTGAGATCCCGGAATCTAAAATATTGATTGTTGAATTTGTTTATATTTTTGTGCCCTGTGCTCATGTGTTATACCAAATTTACCCCGATGTATCCATTCTGTATTGATTGATCGTTGATGAATAAAGGTTAAAGGCCTTTATGCTCTTCGATTTATTTTTTGGAGTTCATGGTGGGTCATTAATTGTATTAGCAACGAGAAACTACTAGGAATGTTCACATTAATTTCTCCTTGATATTATGGATTCAGTTTACCAATGAGTGCAGGTTGGAGGGACATGTGAATCGTCAACCACTAGTAGAGATTTCATCTTAGTCGTCTGGGTATATGCTTATTTCGACATTTATTACATTTACATCCCTAACATTTACCTACTCAACCCATTAGTCACATTCGAATATCTACTAATTCGATGACTTCAAATTTGAGCTAGGTCAGATCACAAAAGACAACTGTTTTCTCTACCAAAATTTAACGGAATTATATCTTGAACACTTGAATTGATGTATCAGATTAAGCTATAATAATTATTCTCATTTGATCTACTCGTTTGCTAAATCAATTAAATTGTTATCATCTGTTTTCAATATTGACGGACGAAGATGATATGTTTTTCTCGTTCATGGCTAGAGATATTAAAATTAGGTAACGAGTCACGGAATCGTCATTTCTACTCACTTAAACCATTGAATTCTCAGAAGAAGAAAAAAACTCACTTAAACCATTGCACGCGTTTTCATATAACTTAGGAGACATATCATTATTCCAAATTATGACTTCTTTAAGATGAAAGGGAGGGAGCAGTTCTTTCGATATTGACATATAAAAATATATATAAATTTGACTAAATGTGGTGGTTTACGTAAATAATGAACAATAAAACTGACCATTAAAGCTGAGTTATACTTGGATTAAAAAGCTTCAAATCTTTGATGCCCTTTGTGGTCTGATGTTAGAAGTGTCGGAATATAATGTGGTTTTTCTGGTATCCCCACGACTGGATACTTTAGATATTTTTGGAACTGTTTAATTTATGGAGAAAAGGTAAATTTCAATTTGGTTATTGGGTCCTTAGGCATTTAATATTGACTTGTAGCGCATCGACCACTACGAGGAAGCAGCTACCGGGAAATTGGGTCAATTATTATTTTTTTGATAAGTAATTGGGCCAATTATCTTCGAGCATGAATCGGAATGAGGTACAGGGTCCATTTGATACAGGAGAATTTCTAATAAGATGTCTCACCCGCAATAAAACTTCAAATTAAATTCTCTGTCTCGATCACCTACCCAACCAAATGTCTCTCACACAAAAACAAACTGGCCCGAGTGAAGTGAGGAAATAGTTAATTTTTTTTCCTTTTCGGTGAAATAAAGAAACAATGATACTAGAAATTTCAAATGTAGTTGATTTTGATCAAATTGTGACAATAACCATTTACTCAAATAGTGAGATGTTGTACTTCTACTCGTATTTGATCTGAATTGGTTCGTGGTCTACATGTAAACTTGAGTTTTACACTAAATTATAGTTGAATTTATTGTGTGCTAAGTATATCATACACCATTTTATGGACAAGAGAGTCGAGGACCTCAAATACAAATTTCCTAGTGTAGTCCAACATATAAATTCGCCTATTATTATTTTTTTGATGTTTTATAATATTGAATTGGATAATCCAAATAAAATAGTGTGACAATCGGTGTGTAAAACTATAAACAAATTTATCAACAAGTAGTTCATGCAGGCAAGCTTCAGTGACTTTGGTTGTGTCATTAGACAGTCTTCGAAACCCAAAACAAAAGAATTAACAAAGCTTACGATTGTCGTGATTCCAATTTTCGCACCTTACCTTATTAATATAAATAATAGTGTTTAACATTATCTTTAAGAGTATCACACAACCACTTGCAAACTCAAAGAAATGCACATGATGAAGCGCAAACCAAAGCACGGCCATCCACCGCCGTATCGATAAATATTTACAAAAACAAATTATTTAAGCACCGACTAACTAACTAATGTTCCCATTAAAGAAAAAACTCAACACAAAAAGCCGTTCCAAATTCCCCTCATAGTCTTATTTTATTCCAAAATTCCTATTTTTGTTGAATATATAAAACGACACCGTTAAGCAAACGGTGGAAAATTCCGGCCCAATCCATTAACACTAGAGAAGAAGCCGACGAGATCTTGCCTATACGGCAAGTAGGATCGCCGTTTATCGCCCTCCCTCTGCGCCTTGTTCCTCACGTAGAACGCCTCGTGCGCCGACACCGACACTTTCTCCTTCGGTTTCTTAGCCTTGTGAACCGGCGCCGTTTTGTTGATTGATACTTCCTCGAGTATTTCCTTTTTGGAATTTTGATTTGGACGGGCCAAGAAGAGATAAGATTCCTTTCCGTCGCTGCGCGATCTCCGGAGCAGATCTTTAATCCGCCACTTCGGCTTCGAGGAGGAGGGAGGCGCCGACGCCGACGAGCCGGTGGAGTTGCTCTTCTTGCACCGGTCCGGCGACGGCGAGGCACGCGGTTTCCACACGCAGTACGCCTCCGGGGGGATCCCGTCCGTCTCCGACTCCGAATCCGACGAGTACTGACGGTCCTCTCCTCTCTCCTCCTCGACGAACAGTTTCCCCAGCGAGACGATCCGGCTCGGGGAGGCCGCCGGAGTCACGTTGTCCTGCAGGAGACCGCGGTCAAAGAGCGGGAGAGACGGCGGAGACGAAGCACCGTCGTCGGCGCGATTGAGGACGAACTCGAACTCGAACTCGGAGTCGGAACGATCGGAGTCGCCGACGCCGTCGCGCGTTTCCTCTTCTTCCCGGACCCGAGCGGCGACAGAGGACAATTGATTGGAGTAGGAGCTGAAGCTAGGGCAAAACGACACCGCGGAGCTCTGATCTTGCATTGCGTCGGAGAGATTTGTAGAGAGAGAGAGGTGCGTTTGCTTTTGGAAGAGAGGGAGGGTTGGGGCTGGTAGGCGGGGGCAAGACGAGGTTTTTATATGGGAATCAGTTGGAAAGAAAAGTGTGATTATGGTTAATTGAGTGATTAAGAAAGCATTTAGTATTGTGGAAGCTTCATTAAAAAATTGCCAGCTCACAATGGTACAAATCTTAATATCTAAAATTGGAAATTTTGGTATTTAACTGTGTGTGGAAGATAATTAAATCTTCAATTTTTTAATGTTTAAGAATTTGAATATTTTTTATAAGTGGAATTTGAACTTTTATGAAACTATTAATAAACACTTAGATTAGTTGTGATAAAATTATTCTATTTCGAATTTGAATTATTGACAATGTGAACTTACTTTTTGGGAAGAATGTTGCTATTTGAATTATGTGATTAAATTCACGTCCAATAAAGTGTTGGTATTTGCGCAAGATTTGGCAACTATTTTCGACATTTGGGCCATGGCTAAAGACCTAAAATTGCGACTTTGGTTTCGTCTTTATTATCTCTTTATCCGGAAATTTGGTTTTGTTTGTTCCAATTTCGAATTTTCTGTTTCGCTTTTAGGTGAAATGGTGGGCCTCCTTTTTCAAATAATACAAATTTGTTCCTATTGCAAATGGCAAACAATCTATATTTAAAACCAATATAAAATTATATAAAATGGTGAGAAAATTTTCTTAAACTAATAAGAAAAATGTCGAGTTCTAATGTTTTGAAAAGTATCGGTTAAATATTTATTTGAAGAGTTTTATTTTTTAAAGATCATATTCCTACTTCAATTTGAATTTGTCGTTATAGTTAGTATCCGGATTGTATAAACCAAACAAAAATAACAACTTTTAAAAAAAACTTAATTTAATCCTATAAATGCATGTTCACATTTTTAAATTCTGAATAGAGAAGTACAGTGATCATATAGAACCTATTTTGTTCGAATTTCATTACAAAAATACATGCATCTTATTTCTTTTTCACAAAATATTGTCGGCAGCTGGTCAGGTATTTGTGTCGAGGAAACAATAAATACTCCAGAATGAGAATTTATTTCTGGTGGTGGAAACATGCATACGCATGAAATAGACACAAAATTATTTTAAAAAATTAATATTACAATTCCATCAACGGCCATGTTCACTTTTGTTTAGAATTGGCAACTCCAATATTTCTAAAATCGGATTAATTTCGTTAGCTCTGGTCTATCCGGACATAGGATTTAGCCATTTTATCTACTCGAGCCCTAGCTTAAACTTTCAAATAGGTCTATGGACCTTTTCGAAAAGGTATTTGGTGTATTGATTAATTTAACTTTGAGACTATTTAATTAAGCTATATTTTACTATTTAATTAAGCTATAAAAATATGGTAGAAAAATTTCAACACTTATTTAACAATATTACATTTTTAACAATTCAAATTCAAAATTTCTTAATTAAGTTAGAACAATAATCAGATAAAATTTTCAGTTCACCTTACATGACAAAATATATTATATTATTTTACTTGAAAAGCGAAAATAAACGTTGTAGTAATGGAGAAAGGGGGTAGGACGGCCGCTTTTTAAGGGATTTTAGCTACTTTTCTTCTATAGTGTACTCTCGTGATCCACACGTTGAACTTGCAGCTAATTTCAGTTTTTTTTTCAGAAGAGCTAATTTCAATTATGGTCGAAGAGATTATGATTACTTGGTTCACTTTTTTATATTAGATATTGGTCGAATTGATTAATTTAAATAAAAAATTAAATATTGATCAAATTTTCTGATAAATCATCATATTCAAATTTTCTAATTAGTCTAAAAACCCAAGTGTCACTTAGACTAATTTATTTGTTAAAATTAGCTATTCGTAAAATTAATTAATTTAAATTCGAATAAAATTTCGACCGCATTTATCGCTGAAACCAACTAACTTTTAAAATAGTGTAATGGGCCCGAATACACGTTTGTACAAACGTTGGCGACTCTCCAACTTGCCAAGTGTGCTTGTTGCGAAAGTAAAGTTGCTCGCTCCGAGTGGCCAGGTGATGCGAAGTAAAATTTGCCAAATGTCAAGAAGTCAAGAAGATTATGTTCCGTTTAATATCGCGATTTTTTTGGGTACGTCGTTAATATTGTAGATTATTGTAATACTGTGTAATCCGATCAACTGTTTTCATAAATTAATATAAATTTTTTCTATAATTTGTCTTCATTCATACACATTCTGCAAACTCTAAAATTGCTTCAAATCAAGTATATTTAAGCATTTCTAGCGGAAAGTAGGTGCAAATATTTATATAAATAGTTTAAATCAAATCACTTAAATATTTTCAAAATATATTATTAACGGAATATTATAATTGACTTTTTTGAGGAATGCGGTTGCATTTTCTCCTTATATTTGTTCATATATTAGAGTTGGAAATTTACAAGAAAAATAGGACCCGATACATTTAAATGGACATCAATTGCGCATTTGGTAATGCTGATTGAGCTCAGCTAATGGAATACTAACTGAATAACATGTCTGATAAAAATATAGAAGAGTATCTTCTCATGTAATATATATTTCACAAAAGAACAATATTTTTCCCCATTAATAGATAATTAGATAATTATGTAATAATATATAGTAATAATATATATGATTATATATATCATAAATTATAATAACTATAGAATTATTTCAATGTGTGTTAATTGAATCTATAATAAAAAATATCTATACTGATAAAATGAATGAAAATAAATAATATAAATAGAGTAAGAATGGAGCCATTAATCCATGAATGGATCCGGGGCGTGGACCTTTTATATTAAATAGAGGTCAAAAATATCCATGTGAAGTGGATGGCTTGCTTCAGATGCAATTGTTTTTAGAAGTCCTTCGGCACGAAGGAATTAACAACGAGATGTATAATATTTTAGAATCGACAACTGTTAAACCTTCCATGTTCCGATGATGTTGTGAGGCCACAGTGACTTCGTATGGTTTTAGAGGTTGTTTGAGATTGTTATGGGTAAAATATGTGAGAATCTCAACGGAATTAATTTCTTACTCCAACAAAGATGAAGGCAGTGTGATGATGGAGTCTAATTGGCTACAAAATTATATGATATTCGTGTGCTCGTTAGATCGATCAATCGATTGGATCCACATTATACTAAAAAATATGACAAAATTATATATACCGAATTTTAATTTAACTGTATACAAATATCATATTGTCAAATAATAAAATAAGCTTTGAAGATACCAGCGGTGCCCCTCTCCTGAGAAAATCACCCGTTCAAAAAGACGACCAAAATCCCCTTGTTCGGTGCCATCGCCGGCCCTTGCCTTCCTGGCGAGGCCGCTACTGACCTCTGGGGAGACGGTGCCTCTCCCTATGCCGTCGGATCCGAAAACCCAAGCGGGGGCGACCTCGACTTTCTCTCAGATCCAACCTGCGGCTAGGGTCTCACCTCCTGGCCCGCCGTCTTCGGCTGCCACCTAAATTTGCATCGTTCGATTTGAGAAGTTCTATTGCCAGGGTTTGGAATGAGCAATGCAAAATGCTGCCTTTAGGAATGGGATACTTTGGTTTCCATTTCACTTCGGAATCGGATAGAGAAAAGGCATGGATCTCGAAGATGTGGAGGTTGCCTCAAGGTAGATTATACTTGCAACCTTGGGTTCCCTTCTTCAAGCCCACAAGATCATCATCATCATCTCGTTTGCGAAGGTTTGGGTTAGGCTTGAGGGGCTTGGTGTGGAGCACATCACGCATGATATTGTCTTTGGTTTGGCTGCGACAGCGGGCCATCCCATACGCTCTGATACGACGGCCATAAATAGGTTTAATGGGGCAGTGACTAGAGTCATGGTCGATGTCGACTTATCTCAACCTCGTCGAGTCAAAGCTTGTTTAAAGTTGAGTGATGGCAGCAGTTGTTTGGTTGATCTTGTTTATGAAGACCCACCTGATTTTTGCGAACATTGCAAGGTCATTGGTCGTGCAAAAGAGACATGTCATAAGTTGCATTCGACAACTGAGGATACACGACAAGAAATTGCCCGTGGTAAGAGAGTGGTTCATGTTTCGGCCACGGGGGAGGATGGCACAACTCGTGGCAAACGAGTTTGGCAAAGAAAGGCTTCAACCTCATCTTCTCCTTCTATTAGGATCCCGGATGTTACTGCCCCCCCTTCGGCTTCTACATGTTTGTCAACCTCGAACATTTTCGAGGCCTTACTGGAGGAAGGCAAGATTGTAGAGGAAGCAGAGCAGACCAGTGGTACGGATCATTCCTCCTTGCTGACCCCTCTTGTTTCGATGCCTTGTGATTCTCTTGCTTTAGTTATTTCTTCTGAAACTGCTGCGGGACAAGAGGAGAACACGGAAGGCAAGACAGTTGATCCTGTTCATATTGAGAAGGTTGTGGTGATAAAATTCGGCTAGCAAGTACTGCGGAATGCTCTAGTGGAAGCTGACATTGTTGTTGCATCACCACTCTAGCAAGTTTGCGTGGACGATGAGGCAGACACCAGCATGACCACGGACGTTGAGACGTCTTGTCTTGTGCTTGCTCAGGATGTCATAGGAGAAATTTCTACTCCGGCTGCTAGCCGGGAAGTGCAAGATGTAGACCCTAGTGAAGTTGTGGATGTAGGCAATAGGAACTTCGAGCATGGTGTGGGCTCGAGTCTAGCCGTAAATGTGGTTACGTTTGAGACCAACAATGTTTTTGATGCTCTATGTGATAAGGAACGGGACGAAGTTGTTGGCGATTCATCTGCTCCAAAAGTGGTGCCACGTTCTTCAAAACGTAATAGAAAGCTAACTGTCAAGGCTTTATCTTTCCTAATCACCAAAAATGCTTGAATTCAAACTGAAACTGTGCTCTTAAGAAGTCTTTTGGCTCAGGCAAATCATACAATTAGATCTCTCACCCCTTCGCCACCAGAAAAGGTTCAAGCACAGTTTTTAATAGAAAAGGTTGCTGCTTCTCGAGAAGTAGCTAACCAAATTGGTGTTGACTGGGATTGTGAGCTTACCACGGTGGTAAAAGTTATCAAGCAGGCTGCTGTAATGCCCAACAATCTTGGAGTGCCTCCTCCTAAATGAACCTGTAGTGACTCTTTTTGGTTATGCAATTGGCTTTCTGTTCGATTGCATACGTAATCTTGACTTTTGTGCTTAAGTAGATTCCATGAGAATTCATGTTTCAGATTGTAAACCCATGTTAATCCTTGTTTCTATAAATATTTTTCGCAATTTTAATACAATCCATTTATCAAAAAAATTTAACTGTATACAATGACGATCTATTAAGATAATTATAATGCACTATGAGGAAACGAAGGTAGCTGTAAAGTGGATACTAGAGACAAAATTATTTGGTATTTTATTGTCGGAAAGAATTCTTGCAAGGGACCCTCTTGCCGTTCAATATGGAGCTCGAACGTGGGAACGCCTCTCTCTGTTCCCGGTTGAAAAGGTTTCCGATTTGTCCTGAACCTGTAAGAAATCGACAAAATGTTAAAGAGTTCCCTCTTCTAGAAACACCGGCCAGGCAAGTAAGAAATTTATAAAATGTTAAGACATTTTTTCTATTGGTTCCGTATATCAACATTATATTAAGTATTTTAGTACTAAATATTTCAAATTAGAGTACTAAAATACCGGTATGTTGAATTTGGTAGAGGACTAAGTTGTCCTTTACTTGACTATCTCGAATTCAAAATATTCGACAGATAATTGATAAGCAGAAAGATAATTACTTTACTCGTCAATGAAAAAAAAAGAATAAAAACTAAATAGTCCCTTTTACCTATACCAAAAGTTTAATTTTTTTGTAATGGTATAATTTATTCCTTGAAAAAAGACACCTTGGTACACCTTGAAATACAAAAACAGCCTAGAGGTAGTCGCAAAGAGCGCAACTACACTACGCACCCTAAATAGAAATGGAACAAATGGGTAGAAGAAGAACATCCAAAAATCACAACCCACCCCCAGCAAAGAATAACATCCAAAAACATTAACCACCGTTTCCAAGTGATCTTAGATAAAGGGATATGTCCTGAAAATTGAAATTCATTGAAACACCTTTTACTTGAAATAGGTGTATTTAACACTCCATACTTATCAAAATAGACTAATTACTACCTCAAGATTAATTTTACGATTACAGATGACACATCACCGTATTACGTGGCATCAAACTCATCAAATTTTTTTAATTTCCCTCAATTTTTATAAATTATTGAGTTGGACGCCACGTAATACGTTGATGTGTCACCGGTGACCGGAAAATTGGTCTCGGGTATTAATTGGATTATTTTAATAAATATAGTGTGTTAAATAGACATATTTCGAATAAAAAGATGTTAATTAGACTTTTGATATATTGTAGAAGAACCTATTTGATCTTTATTAAAAAAATTGATCGCGAAGGGTCGGAGCTACGAGAGTCCACTGTCAGACAAGTTAAGTATGCAATCCGCCCACCCTTAGTTACATTTAAGTCCCGAAGTTTACGAAATTTATCGAAAAGGTCCCTGCGTCATGAAAACCATATTGAAGTTCTCAAAATTCCAATTTTACCCTTAAAAAAGGAAACTATACTCGGGTATACGTTGATTAATCTGTAAATAAGCACCACCACATAGAATTAGGGCTCAACCAGTAGATGAGCAAAACCAAGCATATGTTTTTCAGCTTTTCATCTAAATCTATTTTACACTACGTAGCTTCTAGGTCTAACTGTAAAACTGGGCTCCTTTGACTACGCTAATCTTTCACCTTGGCGTCGGGTATCAACTCCCCGGGGACGCCAGATTCCGAGCCTTGCGACTGCCAGCTTCGGATGAGATCGTGGTACATTGGCCGGAATCGGGACTGGAACGTCCTGTAGGTTAGATAAGGTAATAGGGTGGAGATGACAACGAGGAAGATAGTGAGCCAATAGACAGGGCTCGGAGCACAGGCCTCGACGAAAACCTTGTACGCCGTCGTGGAGAACGTCGAAGTTATGGAACCATAGATGACCAGGAAGAGATACCACAAGGCTATGCTTCCCCAGATGAACAAATGCTGGATGAAAGTGAAGTAGTTGATGGACAATGCCATTTGACAGTTCACGGACCAGACGACACACGAATACATTGTGGCCCCCAGTATCGCGTAGTCGACCACTTGGCCGTCTCTTCGGAAGGCCTGATAGATCAGGACGTTGGTTGCCATGAAGAAAATGATAATGGAACTTAAGATTCCGTTGCACATCCAACCCAGAATGCGCGGCCAGCTGAAGAGGACGTTCCGTACTCCCTCTTGATACAACAGAGGGTACTGCATACAGAAAGGAAACACGGTCATACATACCGAACTGATCCAGACACTAGAAATCACACTTTCTCTAGACTAGACAGACAAGAGGGTGTCGCGTCGTCATTACGGTTCGCATCAAGTTAGGAAAACCCCTATACTATTTAGACATAATTTGAGTATGAAATACCTGCAGGCAAAGACGTGCAGAAACATCCTGATCAAAAGTGCCGAGGGCAATCACGGGAAGTGAAGTGAACAAAACGTTGTAAGATGCCAGGTACCAATCGTTGTAAGCTGGCTCGCCCGTGAAAGAAGTATAGGCCTCAAACCAAAATAAAGTAAATCCAAAAGCCAGATTCTTGAAGAAAAAGTAGCAGATCTGCAAGACATAACACAAAACATTATGAGAAGATAAATTAGGATGCAAAGCGGGTCCTTCCACAAAAGTTCCTAGAACAAGCGAAGTAAAAAAAGGAATTCCGTGATACTTGAGATGGATAAAGAAAAAAAAGGCGCAGGCGCAGAGAAGTATAGAATGACCATCATTGCTATTCTTCTGTAACACCAATGTCCATGAACAAGCAAGAGACGTTCCAAGAAACGGAATTGAGCTATCGCATAATCACTTGCCATAACAGCCTGCAGTAAAAAACACAAACAATTCCGATCAGCAAGTCCCAGCATAAATAGAGAAAATTATCACCTTCAAGGCGATGATCTCGGTTAGTAATGTGCAAGGTCAAATAATGGGCAGCTCACTGAAGCATGAAGAGTAACACAATGCAGCGATCAAACAGTTCGTGTTGACACTGCAAACTGGCCCAACTTCTTTTGAAGGCATTCAAAAAGTTAATACTAAGAAGACAACACGTGAAAAAAAAATCATGGCAACGCGATAAAGTTCAAGTGCAAGGAACAACGACCTGAAGGATGCTCAATACTGCTAGAATTCTCTAACAGACTCGAGGAGACTATTTGGAAACATCCAGTGATGAATAGAAAAATAATATACACTAACCTGCATCCCTTCCACACCACTGATACCAACTCCAATATCAGCCTCCTGAAGCATGCCGACATCATTTGCCCCATCTCCAATAGCCAGTGTGGTTTTACGAGTTTCAGTCTTCACCAGTCTTGTAACCTGTGAAACTTTTGGTTTTGCTTAGATTGCTAGAGATAGACACACAAGTGACACATTTCTATTAAACAAAGAAGCGACGAAAAAAACTAACCAATGCTTTGTGTTTAGGTGTGGACCGGCAACATATCACAGAGGCACAACCAAGAGCAAGATCCAAAAACTTCTTCTGGAGCCTTCCATCAAGCGCAAAGGCCAAAGACTTGCCATCAATCACCAAGGCAAATTCAGAGGAACTCCCTTTCGCAGAATGAAGTTGTGATTCACCATCGCTTATTTGCTTCATCACACTTTCGAAAGAAGCCTAAAAATCAACAATTTCAGACCTCTCACATTGCTGAAATGAATTCGAGTCATCAGCTTTCAAGCCCTGTACCTTGGAGATGGTGTCTTTGTCCCCTTGTCTTTCAAGTGCTTCAATGTCTCGCGAGTCTAGCGTGATGACAATCTGTGTCATACCTGGTCTCAGTAGACTACATGCAAACCTGCAGGAAAATCAGCAGTTAAAAATCAAAGTTCAGAAGAAATAAGAGACTAGCCTTACAGCTTAATCCTACCCAATATTAACAGCAGTCTCCATCTTATCTCCGGTCAGGACCCATATTTTTATTCCAGCACGAGAAAGCTTTTCGATGCATTCCGGAACCTGATGAAGTAAGATCACAAGCATGGAGAAGAAAATGAGTCTTCCTGTTATTGTCTCGGTTGATTCAACAGGTCAAATAATAGAGGTAAAAGAGTTATTTTTACACCATAAACAGGCAATTTATAAACCTCAACAACAACATGATTCATTAAATCTTTATCCTGTTTTGGAGGTACCAGGTATGAATCCACTGCTACGAGTCAGGTTTGAATTGGGACAACACAAAACCAGATGGTTTAAACATATTCTTCGGTATGTTAAAGAAAGAAATGGCAAGTTCCAGCATCTACCCCTTTTTGCAGTTTATCCTCAACAGCTGTGGCACCAAGAAGAAAAAGATCCCGTTCAATCTTTTCAGCAATTGCATCCATCAATACTTCTCGGTCTGCAGTTACAGATGCCTTTGCTTCAGAAAATTCTTTCTCCCAACATTTGTACTCATCTTCCCCAAGTTCACGACATGCAACTACCAGGGTCCGCAAACCTGCCTCAGCATATCTTCTGATGTGTTCCTTCGTGTTGGTCTCAAAATGACGGCCATCTTGGGAAATCCTCTCAAACATCACACTGCCATTGAAAATAAATTTAAGGATGTCTAAAGTTCATTCAGTTGACTTAAATGTTTGCTTTGTTTACTTTAACTACAAGTTAAAGTACCTGTCTGCACCCTTCGAGAGAAGCAATAGCTGATTCTCCTCACTTCTTATAATAACAGACATTCTTTTACGAGAGCTACTGAACTCCAAAACATTTAGAACCCTGTATACCCTGAAAGACATTTACAATCGATTTCACCAGATTAAAGCATACCTTAATAATACTTGATCACCAAGTTCGATATATCTATATATTCTTCTTGATAAGAAAGTTCAATACTTGCTGAGAATATTGTAAACCTGAAAAGATGAAAAGTGTCCAGAGAACTCACCTCTTTACCGTCTTCCCAGTCACTTGATCTAGCTCATTTAAGGATATGCTTGTCTGTGTTCTTTCAATCAACTCAAAACCAACTTCTCTTGAAGCAATTACAAATGCTGCTTCATCCGGTGATTCAGCTTCATAAAAGATTCCACCAGATTGTTTATCAACCTCGGGAACTGCTGTATTGCAAAGTGCCAGTACACGGAAGAACATCTGAATGACATCTCTATGAGCTTCATGAACCCAGCGACCATGCATTATACGTTCATCTTGAAAATTGAACCCCTTGATTGACTTCGCAGAGCTATCAATGTCATCATATTCTTGCAGATCAGATAAACTATCAGCACCTTGCTCAAGTCCATTACTTCTTTTCCTTGCCAGGGCCCTTTCAACTTCGGTCCTGCCGCGGCCATAGGGGACTCCTCCTATCGAACATTTAACAAACTCCATAGAGTTACTAGTTAAAGTGCCTGTTTTGTCAGACAATATAGTATCAACCTGCCCGAGCTCTTCATTCAAATTAGACGTCCGTGCACGGGCTGGCTTGTCAGTTTCTTCATAGTACATTTTCCGATCTTTGTTGATGAAAATGCTTTGTAACACCTTAACAACTTCTATTGAGATGTACAGAGATATAGGTATCAAGTAGCCATATAACATCAATCCAGTCAAAAAATGAAAAAAAGCTGCAAGAGGTGCTTTCAGTGGATCAAAGAAAACGGTCGCCTTATCTGGTCGAAGATACCACCTCTTCATCTGTCCACCTTGAATATCTCTTTTGGTCACAATACCAAAAAACACAGATCCGGTGGATGAAATCAAAATCAAAGTGCTGAAAAGAACGTAGATTATCTTGTCCATTCTCCTCTCAATCTTGCTCCTCTTGGATGGAGGATCCACAGAATTTTGCATCACTTTAGTCTCATGACCAGTGAAAATCACCACACCATAAATATAGTCAGTGTTCTTGAGCTTGGAATCTCTCAAAAGAATCTGTTGTGGTGAAAGTGGATGTGCATTTCCGTCATAGTGCAGTGTCCCAACAAAGGAGTAAAGGTTTTCATTTGGGTCCTCGCACTTGATCACAGCCTTAAAGTCCTTCAATAATTCTTCATCGCGTAGCGCTGACGTTGTCTCCAAAGCATGCTTCAACTTTAAATTAGTCTCTCCATCAAGATTCATTGTCTCAACATAGCAAACTCCATCGTCGTAACTTGATGAGAGGAGAAGCAGGTCAGCTGGAAAATATTCATCCTTGCATACTTGAACAAGGTCTCCCACCCGCAGATTCTTCCATCTGCTTTCTCGGAAAGTATTACTTTTATCAAACACCAAAACCTTCCTATTGTTAGCTTCTATATCCTGAAAAAATCCAAAAGTTTCGATAAACGGACAGTTAAATAAGGAAGACAAAAAAGGGATTCAAAATGATATGAAATAAGCAATGGAAAATTTATGTATGGAGAAACTCAAGGAACACAAGGCCAATTAAATATATCAACATCCTTCAAAAAATTAGGTCCAACAGCAAAGTCTTCTCCTATGAGATTCAGGGTAGAAATCATAGCTATTGGCATTAACGATGATCTTAAAACTTATGTGCCCATCGACATGTTGACATAAGATACCTCCTTTCCCTCTCAATGTCTAGCGTGAAAGTGACATTTCGTTTCTCCAATAAGGCCTGAAGTCCTACTTTCTTGTGCAACCAAGAAAGCTGGAGCAGGACTCGATTCAACTTGTAACACTTTCAGATAGCCAGTGAAAGCTGACGTCTTTGTATTTGCATAAAGGATACATAATTCTACACATTCCTAGCCACTGATCTGACACCCGACAGAGTCCAAAAATAACTAGCACAAAGAAAACACGATGGACAAAGAAGCAGAAGTTACCTGCTTCCTTCGAGTCCAATCTTCAATGCCTTCTTTTGCCATAGTAGCTCCAATTACAAACAAAAGAGGCACCATGACACTGACTGCCCTGTAGGGCGCCAGTGGACTGAAGGAGACAAACGCCACAACAAGAAAATACACGTTCGCAACCCGCCTAAACTGCTCAAACAAGGACTTGGGTAAGAAGTTAACCGCGGTATACTTGGTCGTGGATACATAGTTCCCCTGGTAATTCAGCACAATCGCTTCCGGGTTATCAGGGTCATTGCAATGCACCACCCTCGAATACCCTCTCCGCCCAATTCGAGCATGATCATCTCTAAATTGAGACTTGAAACATGAGAAAGACAGTAACTTGCTAAAACGTAAGGGCTTCCTAGCCATTCTCTAGCCTAATACCCAACCGGGTCACCTTAATCATAAACAACACACGGATCAAAGGTCACCACCGCAATTACCACATTCTCCCAGACATTGCCCCATCTTACAGGAACTGTCCAAAGTAAATGAAACAGAAATACAACAACAGAGAGATTACAGCTAAAATAAAAAAGTAAACAGTAAAGCTCCCTCTTTTGTAAGGATTTATCGAAAAGGGGCAAGAGGGTTAGTCCAGATTCCACTCAATTCCATAAAGATCGAAGCTTTAAAGTGGAATTTCCTCTGTTGGGTGAGCTCCCTTTCTTCGCTCTTCGGAATTCCTTTCTTTTAAGGGAAGCCCAATAGATGCCTGACTTGTGAGAGAGAGAGAGAGAGAGAGAGAGAGAGAGAGGATTTAGGAGTGAAGTGGTTAGCTTTGCCGCTGTAGGAGGAAAACAAACAAACAGACAGAAGCCAAAAGACGACGACTTTGACGAGAACGGGAGTACGTGAAGGGGCAATGGGATTTGATTACTTCTCCACTTGTTGGGACTTTTGTACCATGTTTTCTTATTACACGTTGCGACGGTGACGTCTCCTACTATGTTTCATACAAAATTTTGAGAAAAGTTTTCTTCACTATGGTTTGACGCGTTTTCATTTTATGTAAGATTATACGGATCTTGATTTTTTTGTGTGGTTATACGTGAAAAACATGTCTCGGTTAAATTTCTCCGACTATGACTCTCATTTGTGTACATTTTATATGTATTTAAATGCTCACGAGGTTGGGCCTATGTCATAACCTTATGGTTATTAGATGTTGCTTGTCTCGACTGAATTCTGCTTTGGTCGTTGGCTTTCATAGCTTCTTGTTCTCTGTCTATATATTTTATATTTCTGTTTTGTAACATGTTCCATTAATGATAGGCTTGGTGCCACTTTTCTAAAAGATCTTCTTAGAAGGACTGCGATCCTAGTTCCGTCGGTTGTCAGTGAATTGCTCGAGCTGATTCCGCGGCAAAAATGGATTGTCACATGCCGATCGAAGGACATATTGGGAATGGTCTCCTCGGACGACAAACAGTCAAATTCTATTATGATATAAGATTGAACTCTTTTTATCACCCATTTTTGATCGAGGAAGACGTTTCTCAAAATCTACTCGAGCCAATTTTCATTTTATGATTCCGTGACCAAGACTTTTCGAATTTATGTTGATAAATTTTTTAGTTAATATTTTTTTTCGCTCTTATTTGTGTGAATAATTATGTTAGCGACACACCACCTATCTGTTAAGGCACACCGTCGAAAGTAAAAAGACCATAGATCACGTTCAATCTTTTATATTAGAGGTGGCCCACATTGCAGAAAAAATAGGCTACAAGACATTCAAGTGGCGATCGCCGAGGGGCCGCTTTCCTCTTTTGCTCTGTGGTTGGAATTATCTTCATCCGCCAACCTACTTGCCTCGTCACCCTGTTCGTCTGTCACTTTCAGTTCAACAGTCTGGATGTTGACCTCATTTCGTATAAAATATATATATATATTAGGCCAAAAAAAATTAGTCTCTCTCTGTCTAGCTCGAATTTAAATTTGTCCAAAAGAAATTTGTCACGAATGATGACCATCTTGTCTAACTTTGGGCCGGGGGAGAATGTCCAAGTCTCAACTGGGGAGTGGCAATCTGGGCTTAATACTCGTCGGCGTTTCTTAAGCCTTATCCATGTCTATCAACAATTTGCAGTCCAATATTGGGCCCTGAGCTTCACCAAAAAATATTGGGCCCTGAGAGTTGTGAGCACCTCATGGATCTTACCGTCACCCAATTTGCACAGTTTCATTAGTTTAAATAATAAGAGATTTTAATTGATTTCAATTAAGAAAATTTTGAATCTAAATTAAATGTAAAAGATATAATTGATGGAACCATTCCCTTGATAGGAGCGGACAATCGACAATGCTAAGACACTTAAAATACATAACATGTAAAACAAATTAGTAGCGACCATGCTTTTTTAATAAGCAAAATTGTAATTATTGACCATGCGTTTGAAAAACAAAATAGTAGCGACCACGAATGTAATAGAAAGGCTGGTTTATGTAAACAACAAATGTGAGAGGGCTTACGGGTGACTACGAATAGAATCTAATTTGAATTATCAAAATTGTGATTATAATTCAATTTGTCCAAGGACAAATTCGAATATGAATAACAAATTATCGAATTCGAATTTTTTTTATCCGGGTTTTTATTTTTTTAATTTACATTGAATTTTTAAAAATTTCTAAATATTTTGGGCACCAAATTAAATTGGCTATATCACTAGCTTGAACCTTAATCAGAGCTTAGGTAGTTTTTCTAATTTTATGGAGCTATTTACCTAGTCATATACATGTATGTGCTTCTCCCATTTTTTTCCCTCTTTTCAAATCTGATAATTTTTATTTTATTTTATATTTTTATACATAATTCAACGAATTAATCGACAAATCGAATTTGAATTTGATTTACAGAATAATATGTTCAATTGACGAATTTGGAATATATGAATTCGAATATGATTCGTACAAGGACAAATATATTCGAATTCAAATCTGAATTGGGATTTGTTTGAATTGATTCGAATCAAAATCAAGTTTTTGACGAATTAATCGAATTGAATCTGAATCATGATCACCCCTTAGAGGAGTTGTTACAATTACATAACACTCAAACCCCAACAGAAGCTATCCAAAGAGCAGTTAAAAGCTATGTAGTACACCACCTAGATCTAACCTCAAATTAGCCACAATCCGAATAGTTGTAAAGTGACGCTTCCAGCCGATAGACTAGTGAGACTTGCACATCACCTATCGCTAATCTCAAACTAGTCCACAAACTGGATAGTCTCAAGAAATCAATTAATAAACCATAATATCCCAAAATATAGCGCGATACTTCCCTAAGACTAAGTTTAGTTGTGACTTTTGTCACCAAGATCGTGAATAGGACAAAGCAAAAAATAAAATAACAAAGCAAAAAGAAAATGGACAGTTCGCCGCCGCGTGTGCAGAGGGTTGTCTGACGTTCTGACGTACGGCCCGGGTCCATGAGTATTATTATTATTATTATATAATCTAGTGATATTTGGTATAATATTATTCGATAAAAATATGAAAATTAATTTTTTTATTTTTTATAAATTGAGCTTAATATTTTCAATTCGTATAGAGTTTAATTTTTTTAATTTTCTATGAACAATATATTTATGTGGATGTGAAATAAATAAATTATTTATTTGGTGATTTGGGTTGACAAAATTACTGTTAGAATATAAAAATTATTTAGTTGGCTTTGATTATATGTATATGAGAGAGAATTAATATTCGGTCCAACCCGGGTCACTGCTACACATATTCTAAGACCATCTGCACTCACGCCACTCCCCGCCCTCGACCTTGCCATGTGGCAAAAAATAATAATAATAAAAAGATAAAAGCAAAAGGCGAGGGCGCCCTCAAGTCTAGTGGGGGCAAAACTCGCCCCCTTCCCTCGCCCTCGCCCTCGTAGTTTTTTTAAATTTTTTTATCTAGTTAATTACACTTGGTACAATATTATTCGTATAAATAAATTTTTTGGATATTATTTATGTGGTTAAAAAAATTTAAAATTATCTGTGATATATCATTTAAGACATCTCTATGTACTTCTAGTTATTTTTCTCTAATTTTGTATTCCCACTTCGAGAAAAATAAAATTTTTTTTACTTTGGCCAAAAAAATTTATTGTTATCTTATTTACGGAATAAATATTTACGTATATTTAATATAACTTTTATATAAACAAAAATGAAAGTAGATAATATGTGGATGAGAGAGAAATTAATTGTTTATTCTGTGATCTAGGTTGAGGTAGGTTGCGGATGTGGGTAGAATAAAAAATAATTAAGTTGTGCTGACGTGGATGAGAGAGAAATTAATTGTTTATTTTGTGACCTAGGTTGAGGAATGCGGATGGTCTAAAAGTTCACGGGATAATTTCACCAACCAGACAGGAAAAAATCTCTCGACTCCGCGTTGGCGGGAGCCCATCTCCAGTTCATCTCCCTGCCTCTTTTTTTCCCCTTTAAAATAAAAATTATTCGATTAAATATTGTTGAACTATATAATATAGTTTAAATAAAACACACAATTTCCTCCTTTTTTTTTAACATACAATTTCCCTGTTATATTATATCACTATAATTATTAATTCCCAGCTCACAAACACAAAAACAAAAACAAAAACAAACAGAGAGAGAAATTTCCCAGTTGGACGAAATCTAATAGATAATTAGGAAACAAATGTCTTTTTTTTTTGTTCGTTGAGAGGATTTGGGGGAGAAGAGAACTTAGAGAAGAGAAGAGAACACATGAAAATCCTATTCAATCATCTCTACCACACTCTTAGGAGAAAAAAAGAGGAGATTTAGAGAGAGAAACGGGAGAATTTTTAGAGAGAGAGGTCATTGGATAGCAATCATCGTCCTGGTAGAAGAAGCAGGGAGAGGGAGTCCCATTGGCTTGGAACTTCCGACAGGTGTTGTATCCCATCCTGTTTCCAACTCTCCTCTATTTTTCCAATGATTAGAGAGACTAGGGTAGGGGTTCCGTTAACCCTAGAAATCGGAATAATTTAGTGTTGTCGTCCGGTAAGAGGCGATCGATCGTTCAATTGGAGTTGGGGGGAAAGTTGTTTGTTTATTGTTTGAGTCGTGTCTGTTGAGAATTGTGGGGTATAGAATTGGTTTAGGGTTTGTGGCTCTGATCTATTCAAGTTTTAGCTGTTGGAGTGGGCGGTTTGCGATTCGGCCATTCATCGGACTTGTTCGAGTGCTTTTGGTTGATCAAGAGAAGTAGTTTAGTTAAGTAGGTTGGTCAGGATTTATGAATGTTGTTTGCTCTCCTTGCAAAACCTCTGGACTAGATTTTATTGTGTTGCGGATTGTTGATGAATGTGCAACTTCTCCGATGTTTGCCTCGCACCAGGGTGAAAACCAATTACCGTTTTCGCCTTTTTTCCAGGTTGAACCATGCTCTGGTTTGGCTCCTGGAGTCTCTTCTTTGCTTAGCAAGGGTTCAGCGAGTGCCCGGTACACCCTTGGATCGGATTTGATCTATTATAACATGTTATGTTGAAGAACTCGGAAATGCTACCTAATTGGAAGAAACCACACATCGACCTGGGGCTACTGCATCTCTGTTTATACTTCTGGCAGGCTTGGAAAATCTAGGAGTGAATCTTGTTTTCTTTTTTGTATGCTAATAAAACAAAGTAATGGAGTCCGAGAGAAAACACCCCGCTGTTGCAAAAGATTACAAGCTGTACGAGGAAATTGGTGAAGGAGTCAGCGCGAGCGTATATAGGGCTCTGTGCATTCCTCTTAATGAAATGGTAGCTATTAAAGTTCTTGATCTGGAAAGATGCAACAGTGATCTGGTGAGTGCGCAGTACTTTTGTTTGGAGATGAAAGACATCCTATAAATCTAATCATCTCTATTCATCTTAAATTTGTTCTCTGCATACTGCGTGAATCTTGTTTTGCAACCTTTGATATTTTTGTACATGTTTTCGTACATTGCCGTATGGGTGCAACACATACTGATAGTGATGCTCATATGGCCTCAAGACATGCCCAATCTTGTTGTGTCGGTTCTAAGTTGCAATGTAGTTAATGTTTATTTGTGACTTGACAGGATGGAATTCGTAGGGAGGTTCAGACAATGAATTTGATAGACCACCCAAACTTATTGAGAGCATATTGCTCTTTCATCGCCGGTTACAATCTCTGGGTTGTGATGCCCTATATGGCTGGGGGATCTTGCCTCCATATCATGAAATCTGCTTTTCCAGAAGGTTTTGAAGAGCCTGTCATTGGCACACTACTCCGTGAAACTCTGAAAGCACTTGTCTATCTTCATTCGCAGGGGCATATACACAGAGATGTTAAGGTAAACCATATGTTTGATAGGATCTAGTGGTTGGCTGTTAGCATGTAGTGGTTGGCTCAACTTGGCTGTTAGCATGTCCCAGTTATGCTTTATCCAGAGAATTGTTTATGCACCAGAAATATTTATTTCTGGAGTTGAAGTGTTGTCTCCTAATGTTCTTAGCCTTGTCAATATTTGTTATGCAGGCTGGCAACATTTTGGTTGATACAAATGGTTCAGTCAAGCTGGCAGACTTTGGAGTGTCAGCATGCATGTTTGACACCGGAGATAGGCGACGCTCCAGAAATACCTTTGTTGGGACGCCATGTTGGTGCGTGGTTGCACAAGATATTAGATTTTGTTAATTTTTCATATGTCTCTCTCATTTATTCAGTTAATTTTCTCAAGTGCCACTATTATGTTAGTAATTCTTTCACAGTAACAATTTTATGTCTCTCTTATTTCTTTTTGTGCTTCAGGATGGCTCCTGAGGTTATGCAGCAACTGCATGGTTATGATTTCAAGTGAGTACCTACTGCGACATGTTATCTGCTTTGACCTTGTCAGTTTAGTTTCCCAATTTATACATGTAACTCTTAGATGATTGAAATAAACAGGGCAGATATTTGGTCGTTCGGAATAACAGCTCTTGAACTTGCCCATGGCCATGCTCCTTTCTCTAAGTATCCACCTATGAAAGTGAGTTTCTTATAAACTAATGCTTGTTGCATCAGTACATAATTTGTTACGCTTGATCCATTCAAAAATGAGAAAAGTTTTCCCATGATTCCAGGTTTTGCTTATGACCTTGCAAAATGCACCACCAGGCCTTGATTATGACAGAGACAGGAGATTCTCTAAGGTTTGGTTACCAGTTTCAAGTTTCTATTAGTTTCTGCTTATTCATTGGCTAATCTCTTTCCTTTTTCCAGTCATTCAAGGAGCTGGTATCTGCTTGCTTAGTGAAGGATCCCAAAAAGCGTCCAACGGCAGAAAAGTTGCTGAAGCACCACTTTTTTAAGCATGCTCGCTCGCATGAATATGTTGCACGTGCCATACTTGATGGACTTGCTCCTCTGGGGGAACGCTTTAAGATCCTCAAGGTTTTGAAATTATTATTGACCACTTTCTTAAATTTGTAATTTATTTTAGAAAGTGCCCAAGTACAATTTCCTGTATCCTTTGTCAGGCAAAAGAGGCTGAGCTCCTGGTGCAAAACAAGGCCCTCTTAGGAGACAAGGAACAATTATCACAGGTGAATATTTAACCCTAACATCATATCTCTACTTTTTGCTCCAATATAAGTTACGAGCAGTAAATGGGTGCCAGTTTCCTCAGCTGATTCAATCAGTCATATTTCCTCTGGGTAGTTCATTTGCTTCATGTTCTTTTGATAATCGATTGTACATGCTCACTACCTCCCCTTATATTCCTTATGGTTCAAAGCATACTTCTTTGCTTTAGAATCATGATAGTAAGAGAGTTCATGTTTGGAGCCCCAATGAAACATCACTGTATTATTTATGAAGTCAGACTTCAAACGTGGATTTGTATTTTCTACCCAAAAAACATGGAGGTTTGTCTGTCAGTTATCTGGTTGCTGTTTGCATATGCTGTAGTTTGCCTTGTCAGTTGAAGTATATTACTTGTTGATTTAAAAACCAACCTTGTACAACATGCAGCAAGAATATATAAGAGGAATCAGTGCCTGGAACTTCAACCTTGGGGATTTAAAAAATCAGGCTGCGCTGGTAAGTTAACCTAATTTTCCAGTCTTCTGAAAAAATGATCCTCTATGGTTGGGGAATGGCTGTTTGTCTGGCTATGTTGTATCTAAGACTTCTACTTGCAGATTCAGGATGACCATGGGATGCCAAATGTAGAACTCGCAGACACGAATGTGAAGCAAAAGGAAAGAGAATGGGAGATTTACAACAACTCTGCAACATCAAATGATAGGTTGCCTATTGCAAGGACTAATGATTCTGGCTCAGCCCCTAGTCACGAGGTTTACTTCTATATTTGCATTATCTGGAACCTGGACGACCTTAGAGTTTATCAATTACTTAGATTGTTGACATTGTAATCTCTTCCAGGATAGTATTGATGACATAAACGATCTGGAGAGTTCGCTTGCCTCATTTCCGATAAAGCCTCTTCAAGCACTCAAGTAGGTTTTTGTCTCTATTTACTTGTCTCGCCATTTTTTTTGCTCTTGATCAATCCAACCTTTGTGATTGGTCCATTTTGAGGTTGAGAGATATCAACCATCATCTGCCAATTCCTTTTTATATGTTATGCAGAGGGTGCTTCGATGTTGTTGAGGATGATACCTCTGCATCTAGTCCTGATCGGAAAGTTCTTGGAGGGACAGAAGATGAGGATCCTGTTCCAGAAAAGTCATCAAAAGAGCTGGAGTCTGAAAGGATAGAGGATGAGGATGTGAGGCAAAAGAGCTCTTTACCACGTCATGTTATGACCGAGCATAAGAAAAATTGGAGTGGTCCACTGATGACAGATAATGTGTCTTCTCCAAAGAAGATCACGGGTGAGGAGAACAGGCGAGTCTCTCAAAGCTATCATATTCTCTGCATTCATGGTGACTTTCTCCGTACAGCGAATGGCATATTGTTGTCCAGCTGTGGGTGATAACATGGACGTGGTGCTTCAATGCTTTCCTGACATTTTACATCGTGCTGAAGAATCCTTTCATTGTCTAGGGAATTACTCCATCAAAAGTACCCACAAGAACGGAACTACAGTGGTCCATTATCGTATCGACAAAAGAGAGAAACCAATAATTTCTCATCTGGTACATCAACTGTGATTCTTACCATCTCCTGCTGCTTGTCATTGCAAAAGCTAGACTTGTAGCTACTTGTTGAAGTTGCTCAACTCTTACTTTTTGCTCACACATGCTACTGCAGTAGAAGATCCATCAGATGGGGCAGTGGTGAAACACAAGGGACGCTTCAAGGTGACATCTGGAGATGTGAGCCCTAAGGTAACTATCACCAAAATGTTCAATCCATATTTTTACTGAACCGTCATCATCGTGAGTTATATGTTTTATTTTGGCTTCGCTTGGTTAGGGGTGTAATTCATTTGTTTTAAGGAATTCATTTCAAAATCCACACTCACATGCTTGGTTAATTTAAAACATGGAATTCATTTACAAATCCTAACTTGTCTTGCTTGATTGAATCATGCAATTCATTTGTAAATCCACTACATAAATTCTTTGGATCTGTGCATAACAATGTCAATCCCCGCAAAACAAAAAACTACTTCAATCCCTACCGATTTTGAAGGAATTCATTTACCAATGAATTCCATCAAAATCCTATTAGGAATTCATTTGTAAATGAAATGAAAACCTATTTCATTTGGAACCAGACATGTGTTAAAAGGTACTCATGGCCGATATTAGATTGTTGCATGATCCATCTGGTTGGGCACTTTGAACTTTGGTATAAATTTTATTTAGTATAAAGGTATAAAATCAAAAGACCGGTTATGATAACCCAGCCAAATTTAAAATATGCCAATCATAATAAGAATGAAAGACTTCAGGCTAGTTCCATGGGTTAATTTTTCTTAATTTATGTCATGGCACGATGTACATAGCCAGGATCAACTTTACTTCTTTGACTCACCTTGTAGGCAATGGACCTGTAACGATTGCCATATTTTTTTTGCTTCCAGGGACCTACGGCTACCAACTGCTATTTTAACCCAGCTGGTGGAGCTGCAAATCTGAGTGTGTCTACTTCATCAGTTCTTTCCTCCTTACAAAGCATGTTACAACAAAACACGATACAACGGGTAAGTTATTCAGTTTGGTGCTTCTCCCACGCAGATCGGTTCTCATAATACATTGTTCTCAAATGTTAATGACAGGAAGAAATTGTTAAACTGATGAAGTTCTTGGAGCAGACATCTGGTAACGACTTTGATCCTTTAATTACTTCTGCTGTTGCATCTGTCACAGTTCACGAATTATTAATTATTTGATTCCCTTTCTCCATTCAGGCAAGCAAATGGAACCAGTTGACTTGGGCTCAAATGATATGTTTCAGGTTTTTAAATATTTTTCCCATTTGCTCTCTGCTTTCTCGCAATATGCTTGTTCCGGATTTTTCAGCTTTACTGGATCGATGTACGCTGAATTTGAGCAATATGCAGGTATCACCTTCATCTAAGGAGAAGGAGCTGCAGGCTATGGCTCTCAACCTTCATCAAAGGTATGAGATGAAATTTAAGATGCAACGGTCCATCTGTAATGTACTTTTTCGACACGAAGCTGAAACTTCATAATTTGTTTCAGCGTTAGAAGCCTCACTGATGAACTGCAGAGACTGAAATTGAAAAATGCCGAGGTAACTAGTAATATCTTAACTTAATGCTACACTTATAATTCTGATTGATATTCGCACATCCTCTTCCACCAAACGGTCTATATTCTACTCATAGCATTGTCTTAAATCTTAGCAATCCTTTTCGAGTGTCGATTTACGATTCTCGCATCCTGATTTCCAATTTGCAGCTAGAAAGACTCTTGAACGCCAAGAATCACAGTTCGGTATAACGAAGATAAAACTTCACGTCCGCCTCCCTCCGCATTAGTGCAAGAGTTCCGAGAGCAAATTGTGAAGTTTGTACTTGGTAGTGTACCATACGTGTGAACAAGTTTTTTAACAATAGACCACCCAAATTTTGAGACATCATTCCTTGGGGCCTCCCAGATGTAATTTATTGACTCATTTGTAATTAATCCCTCTCTTTTGTTGTCTCCTGGGTAAATGAACCTGCTACTCTGGCCTGGGTGGAATAGGTCGTTTGAAAATATGCGTGGCCCAATTCTCATTTCTAAATTTAAATCTACATTTTCGTATTTCATTGCTCCATACGTGTAAGGTGACCATTTTTTTCCTTCCAAAAATAGGTATATTTGTTTTTTTTTAACCAAATATATCTCATTCTTTAAAATAAATAAAAAGACCCCTGAATTTTCTTTGGTAAGTAAAAGACCCCTGAAATTTACTCAAAATTAAATACACCTAATTTTTTAAAAAAAGGCTCCGTATTTTTCTCTATTTTTATGAAAAGATAAAAAAAAAGGGAAAAAACGAATCGATGGTTATGTCGTTAAAAAATGACAGAAAAATACAGGATGTAATCGAGGAGCAGCAGCATGTGGCCAGAGCCATCCTGAAACTCTTCTCCCCACTTCTGGTATGAAAAAAAAAACGAAAATCATTCGCCGTGTGTATTAATTCTAACGATATCAATCGTATTATATATAATATACCTTTCTACCAATATATATATATAATATACCTCATCTTAACAAAACTTGCCATGAGAAAAAAAAGACAAGAAAACACACATTATGGGTAGTTGCTAAAAGACCTCATAACAACTAACATTTTGGCGGATATGACGATAATTGATCCTACATCGTTTTTCAAAGGTCGATATATCAATTCCTATCTTTACAAAAATAAAAATAATTTACTTGGAAAAGAAACAAAATCCAATATTTTATCCGTCTAAATTTTTCTTGACGAAAAAAACCTAGAAACAAATATAAATGTCCATATTGCATGAGTTTCCCTATATATCATTCTCCTTCTCTTTCTCACTCCCTTTTCATCAAGAACTTCCAACCGAACATAGCAGTTAATTACCATTCTAACCCCCGCAGAAGAGAGGAAGAGGATGGAGGCGGAAGAACTGGTGCGGATCCTGAAGTTTGGGGCGGATGAAGTTAGTACAGGTAGCCCAAGGAAGGAGGAGGAGGAGCCGGGAGACGTGAAACGGCGCGAGGGGCTGTCGTTTGACGAGGAGGGTGGTATGGATAAGGTGGTGTGCGTCACTAGCGGGGCGTCCTTCCTCGGGCTGGCCATCGTCAACCGCCTTCTGTCCCGTGGCTACTCCGTCCGGATCCTCGTTGATAGCCAAGGTACGCCATATTTCGTTGTTCTAGCGTTAAGAATCTCCGTATCTAATTTTATATATTTGTTTTGGTTCAGATTATCTAGTATCTGAATTAACTAGTCTCACCGATGAAAGTTTGAGCCCTGTCACTTGGTCGAAGACTAATGTACTTATAAAAATTCAAACTCGAGATCTGGTTGTGCTAAAACACGCTTACACTAGTTGATCTGAATGCTTGTTGTTCTAATTTGGTGAAGTTTAAACAGTTTATATTACTGACTTGGTACGGACGTACTCTGTTATTATTATATTCCACGGAAAATTTTAAGATAATAATAATTGAAGTTAATTTTTTTATAAGATCCAGATTGATCTCCAATATCATCCCTAATAAAGTAATAATTAAGTTGTCAAATCCGTATTGTGAACCGTTAAAAAGCACCAATCATTGGTCGGATTTAAAATTGACTCGGTTACTGACGTTCATTTTGAGGCTTTAGGTTTGTCGCTCTCTAATTTATTAATAAATGATGTGCATTTTTATAGCTGGAGTTAAATTAAGCCAAAAGGTATTTGGTCCAGAGACATACGATATAAATTTTTTTGTCACTTAGTCGAAAATTTTAAAACTACGAGTAGTTGTGTGCAAATAGACAAAATCAGATAGTATTTACCAAATGTAAAAGTTAAACTTGCGATCTGCATCTACTAAAATTTTTTTTTGGAAACATTTATTGAATCAATTAATTTAAATTCAACTCGATAAGATTTTTGAATAATAACAAGTTATAGTATTGAACATCATTAATTTGACACCCAAAAAATATGTTGATTAGTGCTTGCGGGATTTAGATTCAGTGGGGACTGGTATGGACTAATTTTGGGCCGTTAGATGTGTTTAAAAAAAATCTTACAGATCCAACAATCAAGATTTAATGAGCTTGTTCAAAGGACAAACTCGATATTTAACACAAGACCCAAAACTCTAAAAAAATCTCCTCCTCCCGCCGCCCGCTCCCTCTCCTTCCCCTCCCCTCCCCTCCCTTTAAAAAATATCGCCCCCATCTCTTCCTCTTTCCTATCCCTCAAAAAAAAATCCCTCTCTTCTTTCACCTAGTCTACGATTTCGTCTTACTGGCCTCATCTACTATTTCGTCTTCATTGGGCAAGGCAACACCTACGAGCCACTCCCCACCACCGACTACTAGGTGGGTGGAGTGATTGGATTTATTTTGAATTTTAGTGGGTCCCGGCTTTTTTCTCAGTTAATTCGCTTTGGTGTATTTTATTTAGTCTCGAGGGGTATTGTTTTTGTTCAATATGCTATCAACCTAACGTGAAACAATTAAAATATTACTTGTCATTGTACATGTACTGTTCCGATTACAGTAAAATCTATTTCGATTGGTTGTATTACTTGTCATTGCACATGTACATATTTAGACCAATAAAGTAGAAAAAAACTAATATCTGAGTATAAAAATACTAATATCAGAGTACAATGATATCAATATGAGAGGAAAAGGATATCAATATCAGAGAAGACTTATACCAACATCAAAGAAGACGTATACCAATATCAGAGAATAAGCATACCAATATGAGAGTGGATGAATATCAATATCAGAAAAGAAGGAAACCAATATTAGAGAATAAGTATACCAATATTAGAGAACAAGTATACCAATATCATATAATAAGTATACATATATCAGAGAAAGACATATATTAATATCAGAGAAGACATATACCAATATGGATACCAATATCAGACTAGATGGATACCAATATCTCGGAGTAGAAGGAAAAAAAATCATAGTAGAAGGAAACCAATATCATAGAATAAGAAACACCAATATCATAGAATAAGGAAACCAATATCGGAAACCAAAAAAACAAATATCGGAAACCAATCGTTGTTGATGGGGTTAAGATTAGTATCCATGTGATGTATAAATGGTGTTCGTCAATTTCACTATTGGTATGCTAACAAGGGTTCCAACGTGATTGGGTTTTTTTTTGGATTAGGGTTCCAACGAAGGTTACTATTTGTGTTTTTTTTTGTTCTCACGTCTAGTAATTCAGTTCTAACATGATTTTAGAATAATTGGTTGGTATTATTTTCCTATTTAATTTTTTTTTTTGTATTATACCTAAATTGTATTTGGTTGATATTGCCCATGATTATCTCTTTAATACCTAGATTATCATTTCATCCCCTTTTGATCTCCTTCAGTGGGGATTATCCATGTCCTCTTCGGTGTTTGCGATATGGACTTCAAACCTCTCCCTCCCAACCCTATTGCCTAAATACAATAGAAAACAAGATTTGCTAAATCAGATTTGTCAGATATCTTAATTGCCTAAAAAAATAGAAAACAAGATTTGGTAAATCAGATTTGTCAGATATCTTAATGGCACAAAAAAAATGTTATTGCAGATGACATAGAGAAGCTAAGAGAGCTAAAGGCATCATGGGACACGAAGATGGCAAACCATATTACAATAAATCCAGTGGTGGCCCAGCTCACTCAAATTGGTATCCTACTGGAAGCATTTGATGGGTGTCGTGGCGTTTTCCACACCGCTGGATTCATTGACTCCGCCGGTCTCTCCGGATACACGGTAAGTCGACTCTCTCCCCGCTGTAAAATATTTTTTATTAATAAATTTAACCAAAATATTTAGATTTTGAATAGTTGAAAATACAACAATCTTAAAAAAAATTTATTAAAAAAATTAAAATCTAAGAACAAAATAGCATTGCTCTACAGGAGTGAGTTTGCTATGCATTTAGCTAACAATCAATGTAATTGAATGGTGTGATGTAAAGTTCTCGCGTAGTTGAAACACTAGTATTGGAGATTGAAACTGTAATCCATTTAGCTAACAAGCAATGTAATTTGAATAAGTGATTTTTGTAACGCCAATAGACACAAGTCATCCATATTTTGAAATAAAATGAATCTTAAATACCTCACATTTGAAGTAGAGATTATTGGACCCAATTTATAGAATTTATTTACACATTAATTTAAAAAAAATTAGTCCGATATAAATATTACTAACAAGTAATTCTCCGTCCGGCGAAGAGTGACGTCCAAGTCAAAGTATAGTCCAACTAAACTTACTCGACAGACTTTGCCACGAAAAGAACATTGGCGAATGTTGTGCGTAGTCACGCAATATTCACCGGATCTATGACGTTCCTATTTAGCAAGAAACCACGCGCAGTTTCTGTTGCCTTTAATTGTCCGATCCTATTTTTAGAGACGATAGACTTAAATCCATATAAAAACATGTTACCATTTCGATAAACTTGTATTAGTTTGAACTATTAATAATGATTAAACATTAAGTTGGACAAAAAAACATTGAAATTAATATCGGTTTCCATTCCGCGTTATTTGAATATGGCTCAAATATCAGACTACCATACCAAAAGACTGTTGCATCTGCCTATATATAATAGGATAAATTATTCTCAGGTCTTTGGTGTTTGGTATATTTAAGGCTCGTCTCCTGTATTCCGGTAATCGATTAAAAACTCTCCGAGGTTTGGTTTTATTATACTCTCAGACCCCTCGTTGATGTCATCAATCATTTCTTCTTGTAAAATGAATAATAATACCCTTAAAAAATCAATAAAAAAGCAATAAAATAAACATCGACGACCGGAGAGGAACGCAGTCGCCGGCCAAAAATTCCGACGCCGAGCAAAGCTAATCGACCCCATTCTCAATCCCTCTTCAACTCTCACCGTTGCCGAAAAAATTTCCAAGAACTAATCGTATCCAACGAAGTAGAACTAATCGATTGGTGCGGGTTCTCCACAGATATGCTCTCGTCCTCGTCCACCCCGACAGATGCCTCGTGAGGTGTGTGAGACCGCCGAGCTTCCCGAGCTTGACGAGTTTGAACCAGAATTGGACCCCGACGCGTTCTACGACCCGGCTTAGCACCTCGCTGACGGGACCCACCGACGACCATGGAGAGGAACCCGTGACCGCCTTGACGACGACAAAGCCGACGACGGCGACATGCTCAGAACCCTCTAGCTCCTGTCGTCCTCAAGCTCCTATCGGAGACCCAAATTCGACCGTCGTTGACCTCGAGGCGGGCTCGCCGTCCCCCGCCGTCCCTGTCTCTAGAAACAACCTAAAGGAGCTTCGCCGAGAACCACATCTACATCTCCGTCGCGACCGCCACTTGGGTTCGATTGGGGATTAAGGGTTCGATAGGGGATTAAGGGTTTCGTTTTTCCCCCTTTGATTTTTGTCGATTCAATGAACTAGAGAGTGATTTTTGTCGATTTTTTGTCTTCTCGGCGGTGGGAATCCACTTGATTTTTTTCTGAATTTTTTATTTTTATTTTGATTTTTGGTCGCCGGCAAAATTTTGCTCACCGGAAAGATGACCGGAGGTTTTAGTTGACCGGACCAAGGGTATAATAGTCATTTCAGTAGTAAAATAATAATATCTAAACCGCTAACGTCAGCGAAGGGCCTAAGAGTATAATAAAACTAAAACTCGGGGAGTTTTTAATCGATTACCAAAATACATGGGGGCGAACGTGAAATATACTAAACACCAGGAGCCTGAGCGTAGATATAATTTTACACTCACAAAATATTTTTGGTCCCAAGATACAAAATATATATGAACCGTTTGAATTTATATTTAATTTTCTTTCTCCTAAAATTTGTCGAAAATGTTGTCACTTGTGACATACTTTAACATTGATTGTAATCTGAATATTGTAGTGTGAATTGAATATGACATGCGTACCGTAAGACTTGATCATAAATCCACTATCCGATTAATTTATTTAATACTACAAATTCTGTTCTTGTACCAAAATTATTGAAACAGTCAAATGAATTCAAACATTATCAAAAGTCGTTGACAGTGATGAAAAATTTGTTGATGTTGTTGGTTTTTAAAAGAAATCCATGGCCGAGATAGAAGTGAAGGCCTGCGAGAATGTGATGGAGGCATGTTCAAGAACACCCTCGGCGAGAAGAGGCAGAGGATTTGGCCGAGCAGATAGGGATTCCGATGGAGAGGATTTGTGGAGATGTGACTAGCAATTCGGTAGCTCGATTTCAATTATCTAATAAAAAGTTGTTTAAACTCAAGTCAAGGACACTCCGTTATTGTTACTATCAGCGGTAGGATTGACTTGACATATTATTATAGCTATTGCGGAAAACGGGAAAAGAATTGCAAGAAGATCGGGAAAAAAAACTACTGATGAAAGTTTGTATACTTGTAAGACTTGAAATTAGATGGACAAAATTTATTTCTTTTCCAACTCAATATCCTCCAATGTGCTTTCTGTTCTTCAACTCGTTTTGGAAATACAATGATTTGGAAACCATTGATTTAACCAATGGAGATAAACGACTTAACGTATTGGCGTAAACCCAGAAACAATTTCGAGATCAAAGTGCAGTTTATTAACAAAACAATAGATCTCTCGCTAGGAAGGTTTTAAAAAACGCAATCCGAACAATAATCTGACCGGTCAGATCATGAATCAGGACAAAGAGTATATTAATTTTGTATTTAACAATGTTAACCTTACGAACCGGACAAATTTCGGTCGAGCCGAATGTCCCGTTTCCAAATTTGACCCGAATTTATCCGTTCATAAGATTGGATCAAAAACAGGGAAAATTGGAACTTGGTCGGAAACCGGGATTCATTTTCCTCTCTCGGCAAAAATCGACAGAAGTCGACGAGGATCTTGGGCGGTGGGTGGACGACGTCATGTGACCTGCTTTTTGATAGTTTTGATGTATTTTATTGACCCTTTTTTTGTCTCTTTAATTGTGTATTTTTGGCCAATAGTTTCAAGATTTTTAAATACACGCAGACCAACAGTTCAATCAGTCAGACCGTAATTTGATAAGAAGAACGTACCAAGTTTGCTTATTACAATGTCAATTTTACGAACCGCCCAAAATTCGGTCAAACTAGACAGTTCGTATGATTTTTAAAACCCGAATATTCCGGTTCGTAAGATTTTCCCCAGAAAAGAGGGAGAATAGTGAACCAAAGTAAAATAGAAAAAATTAGGCTGGGAAAACTCGAAATTGCACCTGAAAAAAAATTGAAAAGGGAGAGAGACAAGACTCTTTCATCTAGGACCATCCTCATCTTTGCATCGGAATCAAGATCTCATCATCTAGGAAGTTGTTCGTCGTTGAGGTGCCTCCCGTCCCGACCTTCAATCAGTAACTCCTCCCCGACGAGGACTCCCCTGTGTCCCGTCCCGACAAGAGCTCAAGTAATTTCCCGTCCCGCCGCCTTCAATCGTGAGCAAGTATCGGTAATAACTTGGGGTGGAAAATCGATTTGGGGTTGATGAGTTTTTCGATTTTGATGTTTTTGGTTGCTTTGCTTCAATGAAAATAGTCTCGTGGAAGATGCCAATCGATTTGGATTTTCTGCAGAAAAGTTGTCTTCAATCGTGGCTTTGGTTGCGTTGCTTCTGTTGATTTGATTTTTCTCTTGAGAGCTGCTCATCTCTGCATTGGGTAAACTTTGATCGATAAAATGCAAGGGAAAGTGGAAAAGTTGCACTTTTTAGGGGAAATGGAAAAGTTGCTTGGGAAAGTGAAATGGGAAAAATGGCCTCGAAAATGAAATGCAAGTTGTAACATTGGAAAGAGAATTTGGGGAGTAACCGGGGGGTACATGGGTAGGGTAATTAAAATATTTACGTAAAGTTAATTAAAAAAGGTGTCGATCGGACCGGTTGAAATACAACCCAAAAATTAGAGAGGGTCGCTCTCCAGATCATTTTTGAAAACCTTGAATAGTTCTCATGGTCTAAGTAAGTCAGGAAATGGTGTAACATCAGATGTAAAATTGAAGAAATCCAACTTGAAGATACTTATGAAAATTGGCATTTTCTGTTTTTTATTTCAAATTTATTATTTTGAAGCTTTTACTCCATCTCTTCACGTGGTCGCTAGCTGCTTAAGGTAATTGAAGGGAAATATGTTTTTGAGTTCACTTTTCCTGGTTAATTAATCTGGGAGGAAGAATCTTGTTTTTTGAGTTCACTTTTGTTGGAGTTGTGTTTATTTGTATCTCAGTGTTTAGTTAGTTTTGAATCTACTCAAGATCGATTTTTTTTTTGCTTTGTTGTCTCTATGATATGTGCAGAGCCCAGATGGTGACATAATGAACTTTGTTTAACTTTTTTTTTTAGAATGAACCGTGTATCTATGATATGTGTTCAACTTTTGATCATGGTGTCGAACAGGAGGTCGGACCAAAATCGGTGTCAATCTTTAGGTTGTTTTTAAAAAACCTTGCCCGCTAGGATGCAAGTCTCAAATATATTACGAAATTTTTAACAAAAATACAAGCAAAAACGAGAACTATATTTTGGAAGAATATCAGTTTTTCATAATCCCAAGGAAAATCCAGAAAAACCACTGGTTAAAAATTAGGTTAAAACCCAGGTTCCAAATAATTCAAGAACAGTAAAAATTAGAAATAAGAAAAAAAGAGGAGAATTAGGAAAGTGGGGGCGGAGAGGCTCAGAGAGTTGCTGTATGTGCTCAAAGAAGAGCTCAAGAGCTCCTCTCATACAAGAGGTGTCAGAAATTAAAGCACTCGTCATCTTTGCCCTGCCCCCTCTTCTTCTGCTTTAATGAAAACAAAAAAAACAGTTCAAAAATACAGAAAACGAAACGAAACACCAACAGGAAACCAACTTGAAACAGATCCGCAGAAGTTTGAGGAATTTCGGCTGGTTTGGCCGATACCCTAGGGTTTAAGATGGTTGGAGGACTTTTATAGAGTTCTTTGTGGGCCTGATGGGGGCCCGTTAGTGAGTTTTTATGGAGGAGTTGGAATTGTGCGCCGACTCTTGTGGCAAAAAAAAAACCTAAACAAGAGGAGGGCAATTCTAAAAAAGGGGCAAATTATTCTCCGGTCTCTGGATTATAATTTTATCACTCGTAAGTCCCTATATTTTGGAAATAGTGTATGAGATCCCTCCTATTAAAGAAATATTGGTATGAGGTCCTTGGTCACCGGATCAGAAATTTTCTCCGGCAGAGAGCCATCTGGAAAGATGAAAATATCCCTCTGGTCAAAACTTAAGCCCTCGGTTAAAAAAATTTCATCATTTACTTTCTCTCTCTCCCCGACCCGACCTTCCCCCTTCCTCTTCCACTCTTAGAAAATCCTAGAATTTATGGGTTCCATTGTTTCATTCTCCGTCGCCATTTCTGGGTTCCGCTCCGCGACGAACCTAGCTGCACGTGGTAAGCTTTTCCTAAATCTTCTCGTTCGGGTCGGCCCTAATTTCACATGAACCCTAATTTTGACGTGCCCTTGTTTCACAATCTTCATGCCCTAATTCGCAGAGTGGTGCATTATGGTTTCACGGTTAGTTTCATTGAAGTTTGTCCTTGAGGGTAAGTCGCAATACTACGACAATGTGAACCCCGAAGAATATTGCTACTTGACGTTGATTCGCGATGCATATAGGGCCTTCAAAATTGATTCCTCATTCAGTAAATATAGATTATAATGTGGTAGACTGGTTGCTTGTGATGATGATATCATATGGATGTTTGATTACTACAAAGATAGTGAAGTGATTGTCATTTTTATCAAACCGGAGGAACATGGAATGCATGTTTCTTTTGTCACTCCGAAAGGGAAGGTGTTGTTCAAGCGAACTGTTACCAGTCCTATTCGGAGGCTGTGTTTTCGTGGTGAGGATAATCCGCCTATTTATTTCTCCGAAGACAACCTACACCCGTGACTAGGGGTGTGCATTCGGTATTTATCGATCCCGATTACCGAATACGAAAATACTAAAAAAAAGCTCTACCTATCCTGAATAGTATTCAATATTTACCAAATTAAATTTTGGTAAATTCGGTATTTACCATGGTTTTAAAAAACGACCCGGAGGCCGACCCGGGATTTCTCCCGTCCTCCGGGTCGGCCGGTCGGACCAAATTTTTTTTATTTTTAAATATTTTAAATAATATATATATGTAGGTTAAAATATACTTATTTTTCATACCAAAAAAAGTAGACTTAATTTTTTATCTCTCCACTCTATAAATCTACTTTATTTATTTATTTATTACTTTATAAATTTGTCAAATCAATTTTTTTTCTTCGAAAACTACAAAAAAAAAGTCAATTTTGCCCATTTTTGTACTAACCGGGTTCGACCGGTCAGAATGGACCTCAAAATCGGCCGGTCCGACCGGATTTGGTCCGGTTAGTACGGACCCCGGTCAAAAGCCTAAAAACGACCCGGCCTAGTGCCCGATTCACGGTCCAACCGGTCGGACCACCGGTCGGACCGCGTTTTTTAAAACCATGGTATTTACCAAAATTTTTGGAAAAAATATAATTTATCATTATATTTAATCCAAAAATGCAAACATAGTTTCAATAAAATTTAATCTAATAAGTACAATAGTATAAAGTCTATTTTGAACATCGACTTTTTCATGAGGTCAATAAATTTTTTTTATAAATTATATATAATTTGGCTTATATATTTATTAATATATTTGGTAAATTATCATTCCGGTAAATTCGGTAAAATATCGGTATTGATTATCGAATATCGATTTACCAATCTCGAACTACCCATTACCAAAATTTAATCGAATTTACTAAATTTCAATTACCATTTGCTCACCCATACCCATGACCAATTCCAACTGGTCATAGGAAGAAGACAAAAGAGAAAAAAGGAAAAATAAAATTAAAGGGGGTGAGGGTTGCGACCAAGGGTAGTCAGCCAACCCTCGCACACCACCGGTGGCAGCTTATTTTATTGTCTTTTTTTTTTGTTTTTTTCTCAATCTAATTTAGTAATATATGACGTAATGTTATTTGGTAAAATTATGAAAAATTGTAATTTTTTATTCTCTATAAATATAGTCCAATATTTTCAAGTCGTATTTTTTAATTCTCATACCCCAATTTTTTAATTCTATAAAAAAATTTGTATAGATAATATATTTATGTTGATGAGAGAGAAGTTAATCGTTTATTTGGTGACCGATTAGATACGGTCATCACTGTGGATGGTCTAAAAATGACCTTGAGAATTCATTAAAATTATAACCGATTTGAATTTGTAATCTTAAATTCAAGAAAAGGTGTCATTTAAATAAAATTGACAATAATCGACTTAAAAATGATAAAAAAATTTCAGGGGTCAACTAAAGATGTGTTTTAGAATGGAAACTAAAGATGTGTTCGAACTACCGTTTTACTGCATTGGCAATCTTAGCCCATCATAAAGCCCCAAAACATGTGGCCCACATTCGAACCAAACACCTGGGCAGGAAGCCCGTTTTCGAGTCCAAATGTTTGGGCTTCTTGGCAGGAACCAAACATCTCCTCATTTGTTAAACTATAAAACAAATTATGTATTTTTTGGGTATTAAATAAAACAAATTATATTGATCAACGTGTTACTAGTATCTTATTTTTCCAATGAAAGGACACTTTCTCCAAAAAAAAAGGAGAGGACATATTCGGGTAAAATATATACAAGATTGTCATATTGTCAAAGACATTTGACCTAATGACACAAGATGTACATTAATTGACGAACGTCCAAAATTTAATCCGTAACAATCGGCGTAAAAAATTCCATATAAAAAATCGTTGTCCTTAATTTATGCCAAATAAGCAAGTAAGTAAGAAGATGTCTATAAATACCAACCAAAGGAATCAATAGCGTAAGCTCTCTCCATCTTTGCAGACGGCAGAGCTACTCGACGCTCAAGCGGCGGGTATAGCTAATTTGACTTTAGCAATTATATTCAATTTTAAACCTAAAACAATAGTATCTTCCACCGCTATAATAAGCTTAACCAACGACCAAGAGCAATATCATGGCATTCTCTCTTTGGCACTTACAAAAATGTACGAAGACAAAATGTTAGAAAGTGCATGTGACATGTTCATACACAAGAGGATAATCGAAGTGATGGACAAGATTACACTGTCGGTGACATCGTGGAAATTGAATATAGATATCTGTCAATTCCATTGTCCCTTTTCCTTTCTTTTTTTTTTAGGAAATCCCTTTTCCTTTTTGAAGGGTATCATTTTATTTTTTTGTTATATCGATTATTCTAAATTAGAATTTTTGAAACACCGCAAAACTCGTGAGAAACGAAGGGAATTGTCCACGGGAGGAGTAAAACTGTAGGTTATTAGTTGTTTGTGTGCGGGGGTTAATTCTATAAAAGGGTGTTGGGAAAGTAGTCCGACGAGGAGGATTGCACGTGTACACCGTTTCTCACGTGCATGAGTCGTGCAAAGTGAAAGAGATTAGACAGAGATCAGTCACTGCCAGTGGGTAGGGATGGCGAGAGTAAAGTCGGGTATGGTATATGTAGTACTTGTTTATGTTGTGATTTGTAGAGTTGATCTCATATTTTATTCTTGATTCTTAGAAAATTTTATTATTAGGTTTATATTCTTATTTTCAGAGTTTGTTGGGTCTACAAAATATACAGACTCCGACCCTTGTATTAAATACAAAATATTTTTATAAAGTTCAAACATAAATTTTAATTATACATAAAATTTAAATAAATCGCAAAAATAAGATATTTCTTACGTTACACATCAACATTCAATAAAAACCAAGAAATAATGTAACATAAAATTTTATAAGTTAGATAGTAGAAGGTTATTTCTTTCAAATTTCAAATAAATAAACATAATGAATATGTGGAGATTAATATGAAATATCAAGTATATCAATAAAAAAAAATTAGAATTATATATATTTCGAATTTCATAATCAATATCATCTATAAATTAAGCATATTACAGTATATTTGTGAATTCTATTATAATTTAGAAGTAAAAAAATAATGGGATAAAGATATTTAGATACTTTGTATTATTATGATTAGACACTTTAGGCCGTGAATTAGGAAAATACCCAAAAAAGACCCTGAATTTTCAAAAAAAAAAAATTGTTGCATTGAAAATTCTAATATAGCCTCTATCTTCCTTCTTGCCTCCCCTTCTAGTTAAGCTAGTGGATTCAAAGCAAATGCAATCCATCCCGTTCCATCTCCAACCAGCAAAACTGAGCAAAAAAACAATAGTAAACCCCAGAAACAAAATCACGCAATCCATTCCATCTCTAGCCAGCTAAACTGAGAACCTAGAAAAACACACAAATTTTTATATAAAAAAAAATATCGTAAGTAAGTTCGGTGGCTCTTGTAGATTTTGGAAACTATGGCTTCATTCGAGGGGAAGAAAAGGGAGAAAGGGTATGAAGAAAAGGGAGAAAGGGTATAATAGAGTTTTCAATGTAATAATTTTAGTTTTTTTATAATTCGGAGTCTTTCTGTGGTATTTTCATAACTCGGTGTTTAAAGTGACACATGGTACCTAAGTATGTTTAATCCAAAAATAAGATAAAATAGTTTGATTTAGGTCAAATTATGGTCTATACTTAGGTAGGGTAAAAAGGTAGGACATACGCTACCCTAGACTTCGCATTTTAAAGTGGACTCATATCTATATCATATTCTAAACTTAGTCAAAGTCAACATACTATATAGTCACGGAGTAAGGATATAGCACCCAACCTATGGGATAAGGGTATTTCTGATATTCCTAACGGTGGGAGACTAGAGAGAGAGAAAAATCACAACTATATATTTTTTTCCTGAATCAAATTAAACGGTTGTTTGAACAATGGGAGTTGAACGGGCATTGAATTCATCTAAGAATATTTTGATTTCAAATTTCATGAATTAAAAAATATTATTAGGAGAATTATACCCATAATTAATACCTGACAAGTGTTCGAATTTGATACGATAGATTATAAAAAAGTAACAGTTGTCTATTGGTCAGATGTTTTGGCACAGATCGGCGAGTCAATTTCTGACTCGAGCCAAGTACACACGAGATGAAACCCATGTTCGAGATTTTGAACGATAAGTAATACTTCCCTGTTTATGTATATATACGTGTGCCTGTATATTTTAGTTAACGTTATCGACCCGCCTATAAGTCATTAAACGAACAATACGAAAATTTGGTATATAAGATCTAGTCGCTATTTAAAATTTTATTCAAGTGGAACTTAAATTAATGGATGGCGGTGCTTATTAGCGTCTCGTATATCTAACAACGAAATTGCAATTCTTATAAAATATAGAGAGACTGAGAGAGCAAATGAGGGAGTATTTTAGTTGGCAAGTCCCGACGACAGCGAATATAGGAAATTGTCTCTCCCCCCACAAAATATGCACTATAATATTCGTCTCGGCAGAGACCCAAGTGTATGGGGAAATGTAGAGGTGCTATATAGAAAAAGGGTCCATGTTCAAAAAAAATAAATAAATAAAAGGGTCTAAATCATATTCACTAAATGGATCAAATATGTACTACAGGAACAGAGAACAACACATAATTTCCTCTCAGAGAAATACAACATATGGTTTATTGATCATTAGCAAGTTAATCATCTCCAAATTAGTATTGATCTCTCTGGATGGATGGAGATTGAGGAGAGACTTGGCAGATAGAGTCATTATAGAATGAGGTTAGTTCTCTGGGTTCTCTCTTCCTGTTCCATTTACTTGTCGTTTTTTTCCGAAACCACGTATTATTCTAATATTCATTAGTTAGACAAATTCTAATTCGAACCGGATCAGATCATATAGTTTATTTTTTTATGTTTTCCTGGTATGAAAACGTACACTTATAGGCAATTAGTCTGTTCCAGTCTAGCATTCGACAAGGTTTCCTGCCCTTTTTTACCTGTTCCGTTTGCTAATTTCCAGTTTAGTGAAAAGATGGTCCAAGGTGGTACAAATATGTGGGCTCTAGGCATTTGCTTCCAACATTTGTTACCCATTTCCGTGAAATTTTATGGCCCGGTAACAAACATAAAATCCGTGAAAGTGGTCCAAAGGCAGAGGTTTCACATTTGTAGGGGTTTTTACTGTTACTGGTTCAACAAACACTTAATCAAAACATTAAACATATCGAGTTGCAAATTTTAGAATACAAAATATTTTAATGTCTCTCGTAATTTATTTCCAAACCCAATGTTGCAAAGGCATGTACAGTAGATGTTCGGAGAAATATGTAGTGCCTGATGTAATTGCCTTTATAGGATTTAAATTCTGTTTGGCCTATAAAAAGGACAAATAGTGTGTTTAAAACAGTGCGGTTATAATTCTACGGTGGCTATTGGTGCATTCTCTGTGATGGGTAGGAGGCCCACCAGGGGCCTACTTTATACTCCAATGGCGCTAATCGATAAATATCTCGAATTCGAGTATTTAAAATTGTACAAATATAATATTCAACTCAAAATTATATTAATTAATTCATTAAATGGTCATATACAATATAAAGGCTCGTACGATCACAAAAAAAGGTTTTTAAGTGTTTCGGATACCATATCCACGTGGGATCTATGACTTGATTTCCTAATTTATCATTTTCGCAAAGTTTATTGTGTCAACTCTCAACTGCGCTACGGTAGCCGTAATTAATGGGAATATGCTAATAAACACGGTTCTCATTTCTTTAATCATATGGTCAAACATTTGCCTTAACGCCAACGAAACACCCGAATCTCTTTTTTTTATAGTTATCATGTAATTAATTCCTGACCATGCAGTACAAAATTATAATTTACAATACTATGATAAGATGTATTTTTTTATCACATAACCTATATTCCCTCACCTTCTAATTGATTTAAATTGAAGGGACGTCCAGTTTGGCTGACTCAGACCCATGTGAGTCACTTACATGGCCCATCTTCCTAAACATGGTCATGACCCCAAACAAAGTAAACAAATACCAACAAAATAAACTTAGATAAAGTGATAGGAGTTTTTCTAGTGTAATGAATATGTCTTTGGTTTGAGTCATATGAGAATTTTGTCATTATTCAAATATTTGATAGATTTGAAGCTGAAATATTTTTTTTTAGAAATAGGTGAGAAGTTTACAAAACCTTAGAATATTACCCAATTCTTATGGAGCCAAATTCACAAATAATAGTCCCTAAAAAGAATGTACAAAACCTTTGCACATATACTAACTCACACCTTCAATTAGTTGGCACAATGAATATATATGCTTTGTGTGAACAAAGAATTTGGAATGCACTGTTATTTATTTATTTTTGGGTAGGAGTTATTATTTATATTTAATATGGCTGGTTGGTCCGGTGTCACATTCCATTGGCAAAAATATAGGTAGGCTTTAGACACTTGCATCTTGTCTATTCTAGTTTTCAGAGAAAAAGCAGATTCCGATGCCACTTTTCTTTAAAAGTTAGTGTTTTAATTATTGGTTTTTTTTCAGTACGTCTTATTGTAGCAATAGCTCCTATTGTCTATAAAACTTTTCATTATTGACGTTGGTTTTGGAATCGAAAAAACTTAAACAAAGGGATTAAAATATGGTTTTGGATTGAATGGGGACAACATAAAAGTTGTCCATACGGAGGGAATTTCGTTTGGACCATCAGATTTTATTAAAAATCTTGTCTACAGATCTGAGAGTCATAAAAAACTGTGTCTATAAATCAAAAACCTTGATCAATTTCAGTGGAAACAAATCTTGTCCCCACTCAATCCAACCTCCTAAAATATATATTTGTAAGGGTTGATACAATTTCACATGATCACATCACCCCTGGGAATTCGAAAGGCCACTGTATTTTTTTTCCATGTTTTGGTTTAGTTATACTCTAATTACCTAGGGTCAGGATCTAACATAGTGTTTAAGTTTATCATCGAATCAATGGTTTGGTTTTGTTGGGAGAGTTTTGAAACCATTCAAAAAATTTATCCGGTACAAATTTGAATTAGTAAGTTCGGTATATTTTAATTTCAATCTACTCGACAATACAGGCTAGGAATTGTTTTGTTCTGAAGCCAACTTAGGGTGAAGCATGAAGTGATGTTATAATAGACATCAAGAAACAATCTAGGAAACGTCTTTTGCCATTATACCTTGGTTCGCATCAGCACTCCGCTGCCTATAATGGTTCCGACTTCGGCCATCCCATCTACTTCTACCTTTCCCTTCATTCCTTCTCAATTTAATTTCAAATCCAATAAATTTGGTCCAATCCGTTGCAATTTTTTGTAGAAAGGTAGAAATTTTATTAAGAGACGACACCATGTACAAATTGTGTGAGAAAAAAAAATCGTGTGAGAATGACAATGAACCACATACAAAGATTATTAATTGACATCGAGATCAATGATTTTCGATTGTCTTGACACACACTCCTTACCACATGAATGTTAGACGATCAATCACTATGCAGCCGATTTTATGCATTGTACTCAAATTTTCATACTTAATACAATACTTATGTCAAGAAGAAACTAAAATATGTCAATTTATACTATTCTTCTTAATGTAATAAACAAATTTGAACTACTCACTTAGTAGATATTCGAATAACAAGTTGTTTCGAATTTTGGTAAAAATAAATTAGCATCTGATTCCCAGGAACCGAAACGGGGCCTGTAAAAAGGTCCAAAATGTGCGCACTAGAACCCACGCGCTTTAATTACTCCCAAAAGTACCAAACTCCAAAGTCGGAAAGAACAGTGGCCCTCTCAGGTGAAAGCAAAGTTGCAAGTACCCACAACCCTCCTCCATTAAGAAACATCCCCATTTCCCATATCTAATTCCACAGTTCTTTTCTTTCCCCATAACTAATTTATTAAATTAATAACATCACTTTAATTTAATTCAATTTAGTCCTGTACAATTTATTTATTTACTCCCCATGCTAACTTTAGTACTTTATCCTATTTACTTTTGGTATGAGCTCGTATTCAAAGTTGAATAGTATCAGATCTTATTTTAAAGAGTAATTTTTCGAATGATATTTTTTACAAAACTAAAATTTTTGCGAAAGAAATTCTGAAATGAATACAAATCTTTTACCAGAAGTTGGATTAATTTTACCCTCATTGCATCACTTTGGAGCCTATAAATACATGAAAGTACACTCTATTTTACCCCTTTATAAGAAGTATACACATACTTTTTACTTTACTTTTGTACTTGTATAATTAAAAGCCATTCCCTCTCTCTCTCTCTCAGACTCCGTTCCCTTGCAGGTTGGTGAGTGTTTAATTTACGAGCGATCGACATGAGAAGAACCCAAATGCAAGGGAACCCATCTCGGGTTTCGAGCAGGGGTGGCACCCAGGAAGGAGGGAGGCACGCGGCTTCGACCGTTGATGAGGAGGGAGGAGGGGACGATCTGACGGCGCTGGACTGCTCAGGGAGACAATGCAAGTCATGCACAGCGGGGCTAATAGCTGACTGTGTGGCCCTCTGTTGCTGCCCCTGTGGGCTCATAAACTTCCTTACGTTCGCCATTGTTAAGGTCCCTTTCATGGTGGGGAGGAGGTGCTTGGGGAGGGCCAAGAGGAGGAGGAAGAAGAGGCTGGAGATGAAGAGGGAGGGGAAGAGAAATGAGGAGGGTGATCGGGGCGGGGATGGTAATTATGGGAGGAAAGGGAGGGTAGAAGGGGAATTCTGGGAAATAATTCCTGGGTTTGGTGGTGGAAGAGAGGAAGAAGAAGTGGTTGTTGAAGTTGGGAATGGAAGTGCAAGGTTTGAAGCTGAGAGGGTCTGGTTGGAGTTCTACCAGGTTGGTCATTTGGGTTTTGGTAGGGTTTCCTATACTGGGATTCAATGATAAATAATTTATAATTTTAGGGTTTTAATTTTGGTTAGGATATGGTTTCTGATGATGATTAATTAATATTGGGCTAATATAGAGAGTGCCACTACTACATTGGCATTTAATGTGGGTGTAATTGTGAAACTGTAGATGCCCATTTTTCTTTCCTCTTTTTTGACCAATTTTTTGGTTTTTGTTGGGGATCAACTCCCAACTAGATCAGTCATTTTAGGGAATGAGGTGGTGCTCCACAGTCCACTTGGTAATTTAAGATAGTAATTAATTAAGGCTGTTTCTATCTGTTCTTTTATGTGGCAGCAACAGTAATAAGTTATTGAGAATTAATTGGGTTTATACTATAGATTTTTGGTTGAAACAACTTGATATTTGAATATCATGAACCGACTAATTTAGATTTGATTTGAAATAAGTTAACGTCAACTCTCTCATTTCTTGCTTTAATCTTGTATCCATTCTTCTTGGTTAGAGATTGTATATATATTTCTTCGCTGAGATGTTTATGTTTAAGTTTATTTTTATTTCTTCGCTGAGATGCGTATGTTTAAGTTTCTTTTCTTGTACTGGTGCTAAATTGACCGTCACAGAGTAATGCAAAGTATGTACTAATTTTTTTTTTGGGTGTAATGAGTTTGACATTAATGAAAATATCCACTTCTCTTGCCATTACCATCTATTAATCTACTTTACAGTTGCATGTCAACCTTGCTGTTTCTCATTCAAGTGGCCTTGATCTAATGATTTAGCGTCCACCTTGAACTAATTATCGATAATCTAATCTCCCCTCATCCATAAAATGATATGAATATAACGTTACCATATTTTCACACAACTGTATTCCGATTAAACTATAATAACTTTTTATTAGAATTCTTTTTGAAAGGCAATCCAAATTGCCAAAATGATGATATGCAGGAACATAGACTACTATTTCTCTATGGTTGTTCTTCACAATTGAAAGTCACTTTCCTCCAATTTTTTTTGTCTCACATGTAGGACATGAAAAATTTCCTGGAAATGGCTACATAACATCCACATGGATTGGCAATAATTCATGGCAAGAATTTGATTAGAACTGAAATGTGAAGCGACTGGGTGTAGACCCTGGTGCCGGGAGAGGGTGGGGCTAAATCCTTGGAGATGTCAATCTCCTTATAAGCAACATTTTTTTGGGAAAAGTCTAGTTTCACATTTTCAGAATTAAGGCCATGTAGATGTGGTTTTAAATTAGGTATTTAGTACTTTGTAGTTTACACACTTTTTTTGGGATAGGTCCAGGGCAGCTGCCCGGCCAAGCGGACTTGACACGGCAACATTTTAAGCCTACGTGGCAGCAAAGTGGAAACCAAGTGGATTTAGTTGATGATGACATGTCAACCAGTAAATTACAAAACACTCACAAAAAATTTTATATACAAAAATCTACCTTTCTTCAACAAAAACAAAGAAAAACCAAACCGCCCCGACCTCCTCGCCACCTCCTCCTACTTCCTCCACGTCTGGCGCCTCCACGACGATCGCGCCGACCTCCACGCCAACCGCAACTCCGAGTTCTGTGGGCCCCTCACTTCCTTCGGCTGGAACGAGGCCAACCCCTGCCGGCTGGGCACCTCCTCCATCAACACCACCTGCACCATCTGGGACCTCGACCTCGATAGCTCATCGCCCACAACAAGGAGGTCCACGACATCACTGGGGGCGGCGTCGGCGTCTTCGCCTCCGTCTCCTCCGACGGCATCGACCTCGACCGCGAGCAGGTCGATTTAACCCAATCACTTGCCACGTATCAGCCATGTGGGCGCAAAAATGGTACCATTTCGAGCATATTTGGCCGAGCAGCTGCCCTGGACCTGCCCGAGAAAAAGTGTGTAAACCACAGTGTACTAAATTCCCAATTTAAAACCACATAGCCTTAATTCTGAAAACGTGAAACTACAAGGTACTAAATAGGACTTCTCCCTTTTTTTATTATAATCACGAGGGATGTGAAAATTGGAAGTTTTGTGTAATGGCTAGTTCATCTTGTTTTGAAATTTTTTTTCACTCCTTTCACTATGTTGGAAGTTTGATGGTTTGTACTGAATTTTGTGCACAGTGAAAAGTTTTCAACACAAATGATAGCATGGGGGCATTGAATTATGTAATTGATGACATCTTATCATCATTCAGAGAAGATACTCAACTGAAACTTAAATTAGTTCGTATAATGAGAGTGACGAATAAAGTAAATACTGGTAGTAATATTGAGTGCCAAGTTTAAACGGGAAGAACTTATTTTAACTTAAACAAATCGAATTTAAGCGTTCCGAATTCACCTTAATTTCAGTAATAAGAAACCTATTCTTTTTACGAGTAGTTAGAAATCGAAAATAAACTAACCGTGAAAAAGGCTAAACGGTATTCCGAGTGTTTTTATTTTTGGTCACAATATTCCTAGTGTGAGGTCGGATATAATTTAATTTCTTTTGCTGGGCAGTACCGTAAAGCCTTTCCATGTTATGGCCCATATGATGCCCGCAACGTGTTTTCTCCAGGAAGCCCACAGCGGTTTTTGATCAATTTGATCGAAGGTCAAAAGTACACGTCATTAAACCATATAATTATTGGAATAAACTTAGAAATAAAAAACTGAAATTTTATAGATTAGATATTTATGATGTAACAAGGATCAACTTTTTTACATTGGAATGCGAATAATTTTTTTGTAGCGATGCTTCAAGCATAATGAATTTCGGAATTGCAAGACTGTTTTTAACGACACTCGATGAAAAAGGTTGGGGTTGATTTTTTATATCATTTAAAAAAAATACGAAATTATTATTTTCTAGAAAAGTAGGAATTTGATATCTGGATTTATACAATTTAACTATCAATATAATTTTATTTTCTTTGGCTGGAGTATAAAACACGACAACTTTATCTAATTAAAAAATAAATAACGCTGTCGGCCAGACTATGGTTCATCCAAACCGTCAGGTGGCAATATAGATCAAGACTCAAGAGAGATGGGCCGATAAGTGGCTAACGTCAACAACCTTCCTCCCATTCTTGTACACAATTAATGAAATAAGAAATTTCGGGACTGCGGACCATGACATTGACGCTTGATAAAAACATCAGGGTTGATTCTTTTATATTTTATTCAAAAGTGTACAAAGAATTAAGAAACACGATTTTCTGAAAGGTGGAAAGTTTGATATTTTGATTTATACAATTTAACTATCAATATGATTTTAATTTCTTTAAATAGATAATAAAACACAGATAGAAAAAGGGCAAATTACCCTTCGGATCCCTGCATTTTTGAAAATAATTTTACCATCCCCATCTTTGGTTTTAGAAACTCTCGAGTCCCTGGTGCCAGAATATTCTATTTTCTCCAACGAAACTCCACTTGAAAAGACCAAAATGCCCTCAAGCTATAAAAAAGGTCCTCTTTATGTATCCCTTCCCTTCTTCTTCTACCATCCACTTCATCTTCTTCCTCCACATTCAACCAAAAACAAAAACAAACTCAAATCTATTTTTTTAGAATCAAAATTAACAAGACAATAGAAACTTGAAAATCCCTAATTTTAAAGAGCCAGCGACAGACGATTCCAGTTGATTAATTAATTATCTAATCAATTACTTGGTGTAGGACACTGCAACGCCTCTTCATCCGATGAGAAAAAGGGTCCTCCTTGAGCCGAACTTGTCCCCCGCTGCCACACTCGAGCCGGCCCGGCTCCAGCCCTCTATCTCGCTGTTCCTGATCCTAGAGCTCCTCCCAGCAGCGAGGCTTGGCGAGCAGGAGGGAGGCAAAGATGGCCGGCCGTCGCGGGAAAGCTGGCGAGCAGAAGGGCGGCGAAGATGGCTGATCGTCGCGGGAGAGCTGGCGAGCAGGAGGTGCGCCGATGGGTGGATCTCAGTGCTGTAAGAAGCAGAATAGATGGGCCTTTGAGGACGACGAGAACGTTGGTGGTCGGTTTTTTAGAGAAATCGACGCAGCAAATGGGCCTTCGAGGACGATGAGAATGTTGGTGGTCGTTTCTTGCCGGAGAAATCGACACAGCAGATGGGTTTCTTGTCGTGGTCTTCGTTAATTAAGAAATTGGATTAAGTTTTTTTATTTTTAACGAACCAAAGTCACAGAAAGCTTTATTTTATTTTTAACCAGCAAATCTTTGGTTGATTCTTTGTTGGAGAAGACGACAGGGAGAAATAAAAGTTTTTTTAAATTTTTTAACTGTGAAGGTATTTCAGTCTTTTCAAGTAGGGATTCGCTGGAGAAAATGGCATATTCCGGGGAGAATATAGAATATTCCGGCGATAGGGACCTGAGAGTTTCTAAAACCAAAGACGGGGGACGATAAAATCATTTTCGAAAATGCAGGGACCCAAGAGAGAGGATGACCAAACATCAGGAACTATAAGGTAATTTGCCCTAAAAAAAGCTCGCCGCCAAACTACACCAACAAGGCCCACCCAAACCGCCAGGTGGCAAGAGACAGGCGCACGTTAGCACACTCCCGCTCCGACTCTATTATACACAATTATTGAAAACGCGTAGACCAAAATAGACGAAGCTCGCGATAACCGCCACACTCGAGCGAGAGAGAGAGAGAGAGAGGGTTCTTCTTCCTCAAGCGAAGAGATTTCTCGAGCGGAGGAAGGAAGGAGAAGTAATGGAAGGGGAGGCGACACGTGTGATGATAGCGGTGAACGAGTCGAGCATGAAGGGGTACCCGCACCCCTCGATAAGCAGCAAGGGAGCCTTCGAGTGGACCCTACACAAGCTCGTCCGCTCCAACACATCCGGTTTCCGCCTCCTCTTTCTCCACGTTCAAGTCCCCGATGAAGACGGTTTCCCTCTCTCTCTCTCTCTCGTTTTATCTGTTAGTATAGTTTTCGATGTTAGGAAATGGCCAGGTCGCGGTTTTAGTTTAACTGAAGTGGAATTGTTTCTCTTTTGAGCTTATTTTTGGTTGATCGCTAGGGTTTTATCTTTTAGCCGTTCGTTCGAGCCGCTTTTGTTTGCTTTTTAGAACCTGGATCGGTTACCTAGTGAGTAGGATCGACGGGAGGGGAGTTTACTCGTTGACAGGTTAGGACTTACCTACGTTTTCCTAATTCAAGCCGACAGTGAGAATGTTCGAATCGTTTTTGTGCTCTGCTTGCTATTGATTCCTTATTTTGGCAGATTAAGCAGAACTCTCGAGTTTTCTTGGCCTTTCTGTGTGTGAGCATAGGGAATGGTTTTGATCAGTTTAGATTCGGAGTGGTAAAGTTGAGGAAATTCTCGACAGTATTTGTGGAGTGGTCGAGAATCTTTTAGAAATCACGATCGATAGAAAAGCAGGGATATGGTAAATCAGTTTGATGAGAATTCCCTTCTCTGTGTTGTTATGTTCACGTAGATTCGAGCCGACGGTACTTGTGCAGAGGCCGAGAATGTTCGGATAGTTTTTTCGTGTTCTGCTTGCTATTGAATATTGACTTCCGTAGTTTGACAGATTTAGCAGAAATATAGAGTTTGCTTGGTCATTTTCTGTGTGGGAGCATAGGGAAGGGTTTTGATCGGTTCAGATTCGGAGTGGTAAAGTTGAGGAATAGCTGCGAGTGGATTGCAGTAGGGCCTGCTCCGTAGTAAGATAGCAAACTTGTTGAATTCCGTAACTTGTGATGTCTAGTTGGTGTTCCCGTTGACTTGTTTTGCCTTGTTTGTGCTGGTTGTGATTATCATGATCTATTTGTCATAGTAAAGAGGAAGCCTCGTAATAGCTTGTTAGCTATAGCACGATGGTTTTCCCTTTCTTCCCAACTTGGTCAAATCTGTTTCTGCTAAATTACTTTTGAGTTGTGGCGAGTTATGTGGTCTGAAAGAGAATAATCTAAACGGAGGTTTGGCTATTGTTGCAAGTTATGTGTTTCTTCAAGTTGGACCTTTGTACTCTGCTTGATGTAGAAAAACAAACCAAATTCGTCTGGTCATTTGCAACAATATTATTCTCTATTCTTCTTTTGTGCATCTCATTTGTGGCATGTCTGTGCAATGAATTTTTTGGTGAACAATGTATTCAAGTATGAGTTGTGTATAATCAAATTGGCGGTTACTCATTTTAGCCTTTTAAATTGATGGAGCTGACTACTTGCCTTTGATTTACAGAATTTCTAAACTACTCAGCGAACATATTATTTTTCGCTTGCCAGGTTTTACTGACATGGACAGCGTCTATGCTTCTCCGAATGATTTTAAAAGCTTGAGAAATAGGGATAAGATTAGAGGGCTTCACCTGCTGGAGTACTTCGTTGACAAATGTCATGAGATTGGGGTAACGACGTTCCTCTTCGTTGTTGTGTTTCTGTTTGTGTGCGTATGCTTCTTGTCACATTTCTGGTGGTGTTTTGTGTGTGTGAATTTTTCTATCGGTGTGTGCGTGTGCGTGTGCGTGAAATCAATGTGGACATGCGTGTCATAGGAAACAAAAGCAGAAAACCATATCCATAACACAGATAGTCGTGGCTGTGGTCAACAAGTCTAACTTGTCAATGTAGCTTAGTTTCTTTATGAATATTCATAGTATTGGGTGTGGTTTTGAACTATTCCCGTCTTTATTACCCTCTTTAGGTTGCTTGTGAAGCTTGGATTAGGAAAGGTGATGCAAAGGACGTAATCTGCCATGAAGTAATCCGTGTCAAGCCAGATCTTCTTGTTCTTGGCTGTAGAGGTCTCGGGCCTTTTCAGAGGTACGCATATCCTCTAGCATCTGGTGTCTGCTAATCTTTAACTTGACTATTCGAAGTCGATACATCACATTGAAGTCTTCTTGGGTGTCGGATGATACTTGAATTAGCGACCTCAGGTCCTACCGGACTTCGATGGACATCGGGCAAATATGGCTGCTTGTCTATTGTGTTGAGTAGTATTGCTTTGCTTACTCTTTCTTCTGCTGGTGAAATTTGCAGGGTTTTTGTTGGAACTGTGAGTGAATTCTGCCAGAAACATGCCGAGTGTCCTGTTCTCACAATCAAACGCAGTCCCGATGAAGTTCCTCAGGATCCTGTTGATGATTGAGCTTCACAATAATCTACCGATTGTACCTATGAATCTAGCTTTTTAACAATCAATTGTATGCCTGGAAAAAATATAACAAATTGAATATGCAAAAATATGTTTGCCTATGAGAGTTATTTCACTTGATTCATATTTCAAGTTTTTTCATAGCATTGTCAAACACAGAATAAAATAGTTCCCGTTTATTTACCAAACAACGGAAAAGAATCTTTTAAAAATCACCATCGATGGAAAAGCTGGGGTATGGGCTCGTGCGAGTAAGAAATAGAAAATATATAGAGATAATTACTCTCAGGACCTTAGGGTATAGTAAAATAGACTCTGAGGACCCTGTAGTTTCCCTACTAATTACTGAACCCTTGTAGTTTGGTTATTATTATACACTCGGGTCCTTGTAGTCGGAATCGTCTATTTTTCCGGTGAACTCCCCACCTGAAATGTCTAAAATGCCCTTAGGCATCTTCCTCCTTCTCTCTCACATCTTCCTCCTCTCTCCCCTCCTCTCTCTCCCCTCCTCGCCCACTCCCACTGTCTCCCCGGCCGCTTCCCAGCCGCCCCACCAATCTGCTTCTTCTCCTTCTCCAGCCCCGAAGAAGCCGCGGCGGAGCGCCGCCGCCGTAAGCGCCGACTCCGCATCGAACCGCCGCTGGGCTCCCTCCAGCTCACCCAAACCTCATCTCCCCTGCCCAATCCCGAAAACCCGAACGCCCCGAAGCTCCCCGAGCCAGTCTCCGCGCTCTCCGGCAAGTTGTTGGACCTGCACAAGAAGATCCTCGAGCTCATCCGCGAGAATGACTTGGAGGAGGCCGCCATGCTCACCAAGCACTCGGTCTACTCGAACTGCCGGCCGACGATTTACACGGTGAATGTTGTCCTGACCGCGCAGCTCCGATAGTCGAAGTACGGTGATCTCCTCACCCTCCATCGGTTCAGTAACAGTGCAGGTATTGCCCCTACCGTTGGCACTTACAATAGGCGAGGAGGGGAGAGAGAGGAGGAGACGAAGGAGGAAGATGTGAGAGAGGAGGAAGATGCCTAGGAGCATTTTAGACATTTCAGGTGGAGAGTTCGCCGGAAAAATAGACGATTCCGGCTACAGGGACCCGAGTGTATAATAATAACCAAACTACAGGGGCTCAGTAATTAGTAGAGAAACTACAGGGTCCTCAGAGTCTATTTTACTATACCCTGGGGTCCTGAGAGTAATTATCTCAAATATATATTCTATCGCTATCATCCGTTATGTGGATTCTATGCGTTTGAATCTGCCGTTCACCGGGATTTCGGTCGCCGTTTTTTCATGAACGGGATTTCGGTCGCCGTTTTTTCTGTCATCAAGCCACCAACTATCTCAACCTTCCGGCATTAGACATGCATCAGTTTCTATACATGGTCTTACAATTTCGCGGCCTGTCACCGCGAAAAGGCGTCCCCAGAAGAATATTAACCATAGAACCATCAATGTTACGGAGCCTAGGACTTGTTGCTTCCATCTTTTGCCAAAAAACCACAACCTTAAATGGCACACAAGTGATGAGACAAGAAAGCTTAAAACAGGATCAAGGAAACAATTTAAACAGAAAGGTGATCTCATCACATTTCCAAAAGGTGAAATCAGCTCTTCTTGAAACAGAATCATACGCATGTCTTAGCTGAAATACTTCGAACGACCTGTAGTTAGTTTTCTGTTCCCCTCAGACCCTAAGGGCGTACTTAACAAACTAGCTCTAAACGAGAGTTCCTCAACAAACCACATCTCAACGCCACTTCGTATCTCGTACCACCCTATCTTGGCTATATAACAAAAAGATCCCATCCTATCACATAAAATTCCTACCCCCTAACTCCTCCCTCCTGCACATGGATCGACACCTGCAGTATGAACAAATCTCGAAATCACTTTAGGGCGACGGCACGACCATGGCGCTCACCTTCTCCAACGCGTCGTTTACCTCGCTTTGCAGCTTGGACTTCAAGTTTTCGGATATTTTCCCGTCTGGGTTCTCCAGCATTGCAGCGATACCAGCAAGTTTTCCTTTTACGTAGACCAGTTGGGACATCTCACTGGCAGGGAGATTGGTCGATTCTGGAGCGGTAAGCTCGGTGGGGGGGTAGCCGGTTTTGTTGGCTAGGGACGACTTAGCCCCGGATACCTCTTTTAGTTCTCTGGTCTTCCTTTCATTTGAAAGATATTGGAGCCTGAAGGTCACCTTGGCCTTTGGGAAAGGACTGACTATCTGAGAATCGTTGAAGGCTTTTTCTGCTTCAGAGTCTTTCGAAAACATGATTCTTGCACAGCGTTTCTGATCATACATATCTGCATCCTCCAATCTCAACGCCCCATATTTTTCATACGTCTTGATCAGCTCGTCCTTGGTAGGTAGCGTGGAAGCAGGATTAAATGATACTAAAAGAACAGCAGAGTCCTCACCCGTAGTGTTTGCATTAGCAGCTTCCTTCTCCATTGATATATCAGATTTTGCATCTTTCTTCTTCATGATTTTCGATAGCCGGGATTTATCATTTGGTGAACTGCTCTCAGCGAGATCTTGCTTCATGTTGGACAATGTAGGACCCGATTTCTTAGAAATTCTCCTCTTGCCTTCTTGTTTCTGTCCATACATTTTATCTTTAGAACCATCTAGAGTTATTGATTTTCTGAAATCACTCAAAAAACCGTCTACCTTGTCAAGAGAGTTGTCTCCTTGCACATGCACCGGATCACGAGCTGCTGAACGAAGCCGTGAGAGCACTTCGACAGCAGGTGCCTCGACATTGCAAGCATCATAGATTTTTTTCTTACCTTGTTTTGGTTTTCGAGGGCCTGATGCTGAAGCCTCATGGTCTCGACCATGTTCTTTGGCCATTTTGGTATGAGGTTTTCCATCTCTCGACTTCACACCAGGAGAAACACTAAGGTTGCTGTCAGTCCTAGTCATCGATTTCCCTGGTTGAGCCTCACTTGAAATCTTCACAGATTCCACCTCTATGTCTTCCTTCTTTTGCTCTTTGTTGACTGTGACATATGGAAAAGACAAATACTTGCTCTTCTTCCGTTCCCTTCTTTCGCCAGTTAGTTCATTAGCCGCTCTCTCTTCCTGTGAGCCACCCATGTTTTTACCTTTTTCCTCAGCGCTGCCACCGTTTTCGGCATCAGAAGTCTCCCTCTTCTTGCTTTTCTTCTCAGAATGACTCTTTTGTACCTCGCCGTCATCCTTGACAACACAGGACACGGTGTTGTCTGCTGCTTCATTCGATTCAGGAAGCTTGGCTGCTTTATTTTTTTTCAGTTTGGAGGACAAAGTACTTTCAATAACCAAACCTTCATCTGTGCTTTTCCTCTTGCTCTTTCTAGGTACAGACGTAGGATTGCCTCTGCTTGCTTCCCCGCCATTATCTTCACCAACCTTCTTCTTTTTTCTTCCAGATAAACTTCCTTCAGCTGAATCCTTAACATCATCTTTACTCTTGGCATCCGCACCCTCACCTTCATCTTTCCTCTTCTTTCTCACAGCTTTTGATGTCTTTTTACCAGACGTTTGTTTCTTAGCCGTATCATCATCCCTAGTCTCAGTCTTGGCATCTGTAGTTTGCCCAATAATTTCAGCAATGCTTTTCTGCTTCCGTCTCTGATACAACCGATCTTCTGGAACTTCTTGGCATTTCTGCAACACGCGTTGTGTACTCGGCTGAGATTCTGGACCTACTGGAACACAAAGCGCGTCGTCTTCGGCTAGCCCTAGAGTGCCATTTTCTCCTTCACCTGTCTCATCCTCAAGACCTGGAATCGGTTGAGGATCATGATAAGCGGGTAACTGACAGCCTCCTTTTGCATGATAAAATGCAGATAAAAAGCTCTTTAGAACAGTGAACTCCAGCATGTTATCTACCCCAGAAGTCTTTGCAAAATCCTTCAGCATGGAAAGACAATGTGACGGTTCAAAGAACTGAGCAGGGAACTTCTCTAATCCACCTTCAGGTACAAGAACTTCTTCCGTAATCCCATCATTAACAGCAATTGTCCTATCAATTCCCGTCAAACTCTCCTTGGGCACACAAGAACATGTCATTTTTAAGTCTACGAGCATAGCAACCTCATCAAGCAGCCCCGTCACTCCTTTAACAAAGTTCCTCGACCTACTCTGCTTCGACATCTCCACAAAATCCTCATCCAAGGGTTTCAACTGCGACGGGTTGCACCAAGCGAAAGTGCTATCCCCAAAATACGCCACCAGTGTTTTATCTCCCTGCTTGACTTTATTAGCATGATCAGAAGCATTTGAAGGGTCGTACACCCGTCCAGGCCACCACGGGTGACTCTTAACCTTGCCCCAAACAAAATCACCCTCACTAAACTCACGTGACTCATCTCCGATAACATCATCACCACCGTCACCACCACCCAGGCTAAAACCAACAGCCTCACCATCCTGGCCCCCCTCCTTCGCATCAGACGAGCGGCCATTCACATTCTGTTCCGCGCCCTTCATCTCATCACCACTCCCGTCATCAGTATTAATGGCATCCAAAACAGAATCCAACCCCCTTAGACCCTCACCGCCCCCACTCTGCTGGTCCCCTTCCTTTGCATCAACAGGAGTTTCACCATCCTGGTCCCCCTCCTTTGCGTCAGACGAGCGGCCATTCACCTCCTGTTCCGCGCCCTTCATCTCATCACCACTCCCGCCATCACTATTAATGGCATCCAACACAGAATCCAACCCCCTTGAACCCTCACCACCCCCACTCTGCTGCATCTTCATCAACATCGAGGCCCCATTCATCTCGGACTCCTCAACAAACACTTCCTTACTAGAACCCCCCTCCCCAACTCCTCCATTTTCGGAAACCTTCGAATCTTTTCCATTTGACCCACCAGCCACACTTATACCACAACCTTGCAAAGCACCTTCTTTCAAGGTTTTAGCATCTGGGTCTTGGCTGCTTTCCTCGGTCTCATCTCGGTCAAGACTAGACCTTTTAGCTAGGGTTTCCCCTTCAGCTTCCATTTCCTTGCCCTAAAATTTCCCAAAAACCAGACTAATTAATACTTCATCTGAGCTACAAAGGCAAAAAAAAAAAAAGCAGAAAGAACCAACAACAAAAGGGTATTAGCTATTAACTATTAACTAACATTCTTATTCCCAAAAAAAAAAAATCTCCGAACACCTAACAATCAAATTTAAACAGACCCTTTTAAGAGTACAAAAACACTAAATAGCTAAAAGGGTAGCAGAAATTAAATAAAATTAGGGGACTTGAAAATGGGGGAAAAATTTTACCTGAACAGAAGAGCCAAGAACACTTAACAGAGACCCTTCTTGATACTTTCTCTCTCTAGGAACCCTAAACGCCCTCCTCGAGAAATTCTTACATGGAGCGGAAAATTGGGAGAGAGAAAAATAAAAATTTATGGGAGGGGAGAGAGAGAGAGAGGGAGGGGGAGACGAGATGGTCTCGTTTTGAAATGGTTGAGAGAGAGGAAAATGTTTCGGGGTGATGTAGGTAGGAAATTAAATTAATTAATTATCGTCTGAAATTAGTCAAAGAAGGTAAAGTTATTTATTTTCTACCAGATTTCATCCCATCGCATTTAATATTTATTTACTGAGGGAGATATGCAAAATTAAATTAGGATTTTAGTTAGTGGGTCTCAATTTTAGTTTTCTTTTTCTTTTTTCTTACCATATACTCAAAGTGCTAATTCGGAATCTTAGTTATAATCATTTTGATAGATTTCACTTTAATTATAACATTAACATGTAAAGAAATTCCTCCATCTCGTTTCTAAAGATTGTAGCCGATTTCCCTCGCTAAATGTTTATTTGAGGAATTCATGCGGTGGATTGGAGGAATTCTTCATTTTTCAATTATTTTATACTTTTGTTGGATTCTCCTCCCTCCTCAGCCATTTTATAATATCATATTTGTACAAACGAATCCAATAAAAACTATTTTAACGAATACTAAATATTAGTATGTTCGAACTTAATATTTAATAATTAAGCTATAAAATTATATGCTATCTTTTTGGTTCATCAGCCAATTTATTAGTCAGCCTAAAACCCTAAAAGGCTTTTTCGGGTATTGAATTCTTCTGCTGTCTACTTCTTGATCACGTTTTTGAACCAGCATCCACATTTTTAAGTATCTCAAATCTCCAACGCGCCAGCTCCAGTGACGAGATGCCACACGCTTTGTTCATCTGCCACGTGGCATTGAGGCGGTCCTGGCGAACGCGGCTGGGTCGAGATAGCGATAGAAGCAAACTCTGGCTATTGGGCGCGTGGAGGAGAGTTATAGCGTAGGAATCGAGAGATGTTAAAAGAGAAGCTATGTGATCATGAAAAGCGCTTAATCCCATGGGCATCATCGACACGTGTCAGTTGATCCACCGGGGCTTTTGCAATTTAAAAGGGTAACAATGGAAGCGAATTCCAATAAACACTTGGTTTTAATTTACCTGATTTAATCAAAAAATTGTGAATTCTCGTCACTTGTAATAATATTAAAATATTTTTTAATTTTTTATCACCATTAAAATATTTTATTCTACTCACGAGAATAGAGTATTTAATTTTTATTTACTAATACAGATTTAATAGTTATCAGATTTCGTACGGGACGACATTTTTAACATTATCTCAATTAGGTGCCCATTTGGTGCATTTATATTTGCGTATCGTAATGGTTCCAATGCCATTTGATATTTGTCATTTAGGTATAAATACTGATGAATTTGATGTCACTTCAAGTAATATTCTTTTTTTAGGGGAAAGTAATATTCCAGGTGGACACCTACATAAAGCCGACAGCTTTCAAAAGAACCATTTTTTCGAAGCCCAACCAATTCTTCTTTATAAAAATAAAGACCAACCAATTCTTCCAAAGCCCACAAGCTATTGAAAATATGTTAATCAACACGACCGCTTATTTATTCTCTCTCCAAGTACTACCAGTGTTTAAGAGGTTGTTGGCAGTCTAGCATGATTCGAATTCTTCCGAAGCAAAGATTTCGACAAAACGATTCATCCAATTCAGATATTCACGATTAAGGACTGTTGCTTCCTAGTAAACACTAATTTTTTTTTTTAAATAGAAGTTACTTATTCTTACATGAAGGTTACTTGAGCTCTAAGGAACTGATGTCTGCACCAAGACAATCAATCTATCCAATCAGCACCAGAGGATGTACTACAATATTAATTTCACTTCTAAGCCACCTAATAAAAAAATAGACATCAAGGAAAATATCTATCAATACCTTGTAGACAGTTAAGAGGCGGCTCAGGTGTCAAAAGAGAGTAATTTTCCGGAGTGGTGTTAAAATTTCCGACAAATCCCAGAATGGGGTTGTCAGAAAAAGTTTTCCCTGTCTGGGGTTGTGCTAGAAACCGCACAAAATCATGCGGTTTTATTTGCAAGAAACCGCACAAAATAGTGCGGTTTTATCAAGAAACCGCACTATTTTGTGCGGTTTTAATTGGAGCCGAGGTGAGCCATTTTTAGTTGGAGCCGAGGAGCAAATGGGAGCCAGCTAATAAAAGATCCAATAAAAATATAGTCATGCTATGATTCGAACTCAAGACCTCCCGCTTGTTAAATCGATGCTCTAACCAACTAAGCTATGAGAACTCATTGACTATACCTTTAAAATAAATTATATAATATATAATATTCCGCTAATGTATTTATACTTTACAAAATGACATTAACAAATACTAACCAACCTTCCACGCCAAAAAAACTAATTAACTAAATATAATTTCAAGTAAGTTCTCTACTTACTTGATTAATAATTTTAATTTTAATTTATTAATTGATTATTATAAATAATATTATTAATCAAGAATAAATTAAATTATCTACTTACTCGATTAATAATATTAATTGTAATTTATTAATTGATTATTACAATTAACATTATTAATCAGTTTGTAATTAATTAATTAATTATTAAAATTAATATTATTAATCAAGAATAAATTAAATTATCTACTTACTTGATTAATAATATTACTATTAATTTGTTAATTAATTATTACAATTATTATTATTAATATTATTAATTTCTTATACTTGATTAATAATATTAATTGATTATTACAAATAATATTATTAATATTATCAATTTCTTATACTTGATTAATAATATTAATTGTAATTTATTAATTAATTATTACAATTAATATTATTAATCAAGAATAAATTAACAAAATAGAGAATTTATATTTGATTAATTATATTAATTTTAATAATTAATTAATTAATTACAAACTGATTAACCAAATATAAATTCTCTATTTTGTTAATTTATTCTTGATTAATAATATTAATTGTAATAATCAATTAATAAATTACAATTAATATTATTAATCAAGTATAAGAAATTGATAATATTAATAATATTATTTGTAATAATCAATTAATATTATTAATCAAGTATAAGAAATTAATAATATTAATAATAATAATTGTAATAATTAATTAACAAATTAATATTAATATTATTAATCAAGTAAGTAGATAATTTAATTTATTCTTGATTAATAATTTTAATTTTAATAATTAATTAATTAATTACAAACTGATTAATAATGTTAATTGTAATAATCAATTAATAAATTACAATTAATATTATTAATCGAGTAAGTAGATAATTTAATTTATTCTTGATTAATAATTTTAATTTTAATAATTAATTAATTAATTACAAACTGATTAATAATGTTAATTGTAATAATCAATTAATAAATTACAATTAATATTATTAATCGAGTAAGTAGATAATTTAATTTATTCTTGATTAATAATATTATTTATAATAATCAATTAATAAATTAAAATTAAAATTATTAATCAAGTAAGTAGAGAATTTACTTGAAATTATATTTAGTTAATTAGTTTTTTTGGCGTGGAAGGTTGGTTAGTATTTGTTAATGTCATTTTGTAAAGTATAAATACATTAGCGGAATATTATATATTATATAATTTATTTTAAAGGTATAGTCAATGAGTTCTCATAGCTTAGTTGGTTAGAGCATCGATTTAACAAGCGGGAGGTCTTAGTTTTCCCTGTCTGGGGTTGTGCTAGAAACCGCACAAAATCATGCGGTCAACCCCATTCTGGGACTTGTCGGAAATTTTAACACCACTCCGGAAAATTACTCGTCAAAAGAATAGCGACATATTAAGAGACAAATCTGGCACGACACTGTTCGAATCTGGCACACGGGGCCACTCCCCTAAAGATGTATGCTCCAATTTTATAAGATTCGAACACGAATAAATAAATATCAATCTTATTTTAAAGAATCTCAATCTCTTGCAATTGAGCCGACTAATCCGGTTTGGACTCAGAAGAATGAAGTTTCTTTCTAATTCAAAGGAAGTTGCAGTGCCGATGGTCCATTTTATCACCGGCTTTTCATCATGATCTTCACCAGATCCAGGATTCTACTATAGTCAAAGAAGAGAGAAGACTCCTTACCGGCGAGCCCGTCTCGATGAACACGATTGCTGCCAGCAAGATTGTTGCAAGGGCTGCCACCAACAACCAGATCGAACCCTCCGAACAAGCCGATGTAGTACTCTAGTCGGCTAGCACTCAGGTCTCGCACATCCGCGATCTCAAACAAACTCCCTTTTTGGTTCGTTTGCTCCCACCAGCTCCTCATGATGTCTCGGTTTACCCTGGAGATCTCCACGGAGACGACGTTCTTCATGGGAATTCCGAGCTTGTACAGAGAAACTTCCGCCCCGCCAATGCCAGTAAACAGAGACAAAACATTGATTCCATCAGGGAACGAGTCTTTCAGCGCTGAAAGATGGTAGGCAACGGTGTCGACCTGAAACAAAACGTTACGGTCGAAGTGAGAAAAACTGCGAACAGAGACAATGCTCCATTAACGAGAAACAAGCAATGATATACGAAGAAGATACATCGGCTACGGACCTGAAAAGAGTTGCCAAGTGACTTGTACCTATCTGTACGATTAATGCCGCCACCCCGTGTATGGTTCTTGGGGAACCCTAAAAGGGTCTCAACTTCATCAGGTTCAAGAGGAGCAACCTTGTTTTTCCCTAGCCATACTAGGTTCCACTTGCGGCACTCATTGAGAACGTACTCCTTAACTGCTTTCGGAGGATCTCCCTCGTATGGTTCAATAGCTTTAAGGATTCTTTCTGTTGTCTTTCCGCTCGCAAAGACAGTTTGTATGCAGTTCAGTTTTGTTCTAGGGTCCCATGAAGGCCACCATCTTCTTGTCAATGGTAGAGCTTCTTGAACCGTGAGCTTGGGAAGTGGAAGTAGAGGAAACCGGTTATGGATAGGAAGATTGTGAATGTATCCCCTTTTTCTGGCAGCTGCACAGAAGTGTTTCGAGTCCACGAACTCTGGCTCGACATCATACAAGTGACTAGAGATTGTTTTCCAAACTCCCTTTGGAGCCAGTGCAACATTCTCGTAGTAGAAATAAGGAGGCCCTTTCGCAGCCTCTGGAAGAATTCTCTCGGATACAAATCCAAGTTCAGGCTCGGTGGGAACTCCAAACCCGATCATCGGCTTAGGAAGTCGGATTGGCTCGTCATCTCCAGCCTGGGGCTTCTTCACCAACTTCAGTCGCTGATTCCTTTTCAAAATTTCCAATTCGTAGAAGCTCCTCTTCTTCAGTTTAGCATCACAGTCTAACTGATTAACATCGGGCTGAAATGTTGGGACAAAAAGGACAACACTGAGCTCGAGCATGCATACATTGAACACCACGTTTCATCCAAGGGTAAAATCCAAACTGTTAATAGAAGGTGAAGAAATTACTTTGACATCAGTATATAACGAATCCTCTGCTTTGGCTTGGTGAGCAGCAGAAATGAAATCAATCAATTCTGGAATAGAGGCGTCTGGTCCTGCACTCGGGACAGCAAGTATAAATGAAAAGGAAAACAAAATGAAATCATATTAGTTCATCTTTAGACAACCACTGGTCTGGACAAGTTTATCGCGATCAGTCATGAACACAAAACATAGTTACCTAGGGTTGTATTGCACATTCAAGATATTGGATGGAAAAAAAGCTATATTAATGTGATATAGTAGTTAAGAAACAAACCACATCTCTCTAGAGCGATTACAGCCTCGTTCATAGAGTAACCCATCCTTGTTAGGCTTGCAACCGGACCCTCCAGTTCCTCATCAGATTCAAGTTCGAAGTCCTAGAAACACGGCCGATATGCTAGTTAAGATGGTAAACATGTTCCTTTTAAGAAAATAATGTACTTGAAATCTGTAAATTGTAATTCACGCATCACTGCATGGATCATGACACCAAAATTGCATTGGGGTTAACCAAAATAGGGGGAAATAGATTGACTTCAACAGTCAACATGATTTTATATAAACCCAGTGTGGGTCAAAAAATTTAGACTCGAGGTAAAATGGAGCAGCGTTGAAGATTAACTACCTCGTTTTTTACTGAATCTTCCAAATCAGAGAAGTCTTCAAAGAAGTTCTCTTCACAGTCCGAAGACCAACGATCATTATCAATAGGCAATTGTCCTTGAGGAACTTTTTCAATCTCCTGCAATAAAAGTACCAAAAACTACACTTGTACAATCACATGAAGTAAAATAAGAAGGCATTGTTAACATTATAATCTACTTGAAAATTGCATTTAGTCCTCATCACCACAATACCGCACATAAAAAATTTAAAAAAAGTTATTCTACACACTTCCGATTTCGGCTTACATTATCAAGATTTGAGTAAATTTTTAGAGAAAATGAATAACTTGTATACATGGGCATGAAAGCTGAAAAATAAATAGATGTACAAGTCCAATGATATCAACATCAGTGTAGAAGTCCCAAGGGATCTCTGATCATTTGAATTCTAGGAGATTAAAATTGCATCAGACAGTTCCCCTTTTCCAATGCTGGATGCGAGAACGTGAAAGGAACCTTGTGACTCTTGTCTGAGAAAGACTTGCAAGCATGTTATATTAAACCTTGAAGACAAAACTCAAATCTCAAGGAGAACCTCGTGACTCTTGGTGGCATTACCTTGTCCCCGGGTTAAATATAAATGGCAAGCAAAATTAATAGCATTGCCATCTAACATCAAGTTATATTAACTTCCTTCTGCTTGAAAACAATAACGGATCTATCCCGGAGAGAAACATCTCAACCACCAACGTGACTGAAACAGTATAAGAATGATAACAAGGTTTCTTACCCTGTATGTTAGAAGGGTTTCGAGAATTGAGTCTGTTTTCTCAGAGTCCCCTGAAAATTGGTGACGAATGCATAAACAGAAGTTTGTTCATGAAGGTCAACATGAAATGAAAAGGAAAAGGAAAAGGTAGCTAGGGCCCCAACATCAAGTAGGAAAGAAAATGCTAGGGAAGACATTGACTCGGCAATGCAATCTTCCACTAAATGAAAGAATAACATGACATTTACCAATTTCTTGAATTACTTGCACGACCATTTCCTTCGGAAAGCCCATGCCAACAAAATGATCAACTGCAGAGTCATCAGATGTTTCCACCTATACCAGATAAAATTCCTATTACGCAACCAACAGAATATTTACCAGTTCCAACACCAAAAATAACCATCAGACAGACTTACTGGGTTCTTGAGAAGAGCTTCAAGAATTAAACTCGAGTCTTCTCCTGAATAATAGTATCATCAGAAAAAGATTTTCCACGGAAGGATGTCCATCACAAAATGAGGATTGCCATTCATGAGGAGAAACTTACCATATTCCTGAATAGCATCTGCAACTGCTTTTACAGAAAATCCCATCGCAATAAAATGATCAATCAACTTTGAACCAGAAGAACCCGCCGATGAGATTCCCTGAAGACAGTACGTTTTCCAAGTTACTTGTCCAAAAAAGCAATGTTCCTATCACTCTCTGACCATGCAACAGATCAGAATGCTCGATATAGATAGAGAAACAAAGCAGCTAAATTAACGCAAAAATGTAACAATTCAATACGCTGCTAATAAATTCCCATCTAGACCAAGGAGCTAAAGGTCTTCACTAAGATGAGAAGGCAATGCAGATTTGTAAATTTCGTCCTGGAAATTGGTTATCGTGGTAGATAATCATCTCCTCCAGCTAGTACAACATTCATCAAAGAATTATCGTGGCCAATAACATCCTAGATATTCTACCAACTTCTGCAGACATGTCTATAATTCATCGAAGGCAGTGGTTGCGCCAAGACGACGACATCTGCTAGCATCAGATAACCGAAAGCTAATATGTTAGTATCCATCTAAAAGCTGAAGCTAATATGTTAGTTACCTCTGCTCCCGAACAGACTGCAGTAGTACCCTCAATTTCTCGTTCATCTTCACTGTCCCAGTTAAAATCATCTTCACTTTCACAAAAGGAATCCCCACCCTGATCAGTTTAATCACAAAATCCAGCCCGAGTTAACAAACACAAAGACTGGAAAAAATGCTTCCTGAAATAATAGACGAGACAAGAACACGAACAAGAACGAAACTGTTAAGGCACCAAGAGAGAGTACCATTCTCTTGTAAGCCGCAGCTCGCTCCGGCTACCCAAGAGAACAATGGGGGTGGTCCTGTCCTCCTAACTTCCTTCCTTAAAAAAAAAACATTACAAACAAACAATCAACAAATGTCTGAAAATTTATCCACAACCAAACTAAGTCTATTCTATCTCTACCAACCCCTTTTTCGCTATCGGACCCGTCTCAATTACTTTCACCCGAAAATTGACTTCCCGACGATTTTACGGGAAGTTGTTTTCAGGTTGAACCCGGAAAGTACTTTCCATTGAAACCCATTTATTGTTCCATCCAAAGCTAATTGACCCGAAACGTTTTTCAGGGAAATGCTCGCTTCTGCGGGGCCCACTTGTGGAAACGCCATTTATAACCGCCTCCCTAAATTACTCTACCTACCCAAATCCCAGGACCCCCGGCCGTTGAGAGGTAAAGAGAATTCAGAAAATTTAATTCAGAATCGGAGTACCTTCTTCTTCCTCCTACCTCCTCTCGCTCTTTCGCTCATCACTGATTCCATTTTGCCGGACCGGAAAAAGAAAGGAAAGAGGTAAATTATTGGGGGGAGCTGTCCTAGCAAAATGTTGCAGGATTCTGCACAGTAAGTGCGGAGAAGAAGCATGGAGAGACAGAGAGAAGATTTAACTTACACCGGCCAATTCCCGAGTTCCGGTCTGGATGACGATGAGTAGGGTAGAGTAAAATGAAATGCATGTCACTTTTTAAGCTATGCTTTTAGTGGTTCATAGGTGTGACCTGTGAGTGCATATTGAGTATTCTCATTTCCTATTTAATTCGACCCATATTATTATTGTACTTTAATGCTTTTAAGTATTCTGAGTTATTAGAAATATTTATTTTTGATTATACATTTCCAAAAATAAATATGAAAGTTTAAAAGCATAAAATAAAATAAATTTTTTTTCTCTCTTATTATTATTTTCTCCCTTTTCTCTCACATTGTTAATGTTATATTCTTAAGGGATTGCGCCATGGAATATGAGATCAAAGAGTGTTAAATGAGTAACTACAATCCTTATGAATTGTCTTTTATAACTCAGATTTAACTCTGGTCACTCAAAAAAAAATTAACCTTTTCTTTTATATTATACTAGCAAAGACGTACGCGCAATGCGAGTACCGTTTTATTTCAAAATCCGTAACATATATTGTTTATTGTCTTTTTTTAAGCTGTATATGAATAAGATGTTCTCTTACCATAAATCCTAAACCATCTCCTCCTTTCCGTGTTTATCTACATCTACAACTCGTCACCTTCGCAACGCTGAAAAATGGTGCCATATCGCTCCACCACTTCACCTAAGCATTGCACGCGGAGATCTGAGGGTCCCACATGGCAGGGAGGAGGAACTTCCTCCCGTGGGCACCGCACCCGTTGAAGTTGGCACCGGTGACCTTGTCGGTGAGAAGCTCTCTGGGCCCGAACTTCCAGGTGCAGGCAGAGGCAGCCTCTAACGCGCCATCACCGGCCCCTGGAAGTACCCTCCCCGCAAGGGATTCGTCATCGTGTTAGTCTCCTGAGTGACGGGAGGGTGTAAATGTGTAGGTTGGGGAATGGTAATTTAGATATTTTTACGTCATATACCGAACCACCTAAAAAGGTATTTCCTTTATTATAGTAAAATTAAAATTGCTACTGGCAAGCAAAAACTACTAACTACCAACCAGAGTTTGTTTACAGCATGAATTGAGAACACTAAATGTGGGACTTACATGTTCTTTGATGTTTCTCTATAATTTTATAACAGAATACAAAATAGAAAAAAGGATAACTTTCTCTTTAGAGAGTTTCTGAAGATGCATAGTTAAGTCTTAACGCCCAACTCCTAGTGGTATTGTTAGCAATACTTTGAAATCCACAACAAAGACCCACGAAATCACAATGCTTGGGAGCTCATACTGGAATAATTCGACACCATGCATTTAATGCAACCATCTTATTTTAGAGTTAACAGAAATAAATTATATTGCAGGCTTTGATTTCTCAATTTATAATTTAATTATTTCATAAAACATCAATGTAGTTAGAAACATGATAAGATGGAAGTCAGATGCTAAATAAAATTATAATATTTTTACCTTTACGTGTTTGTCTCTTTATTGGAAGACGAAGCCCAAAAATCAAAGTACCAAGTATGGACATCAAGCCAAAAACTTCTCTTTTCCCCTTTGTTACCTTAGTAGCGGGGACCCGTTTCCTTCCTCCTGACCCGTTTTCTCTCAGCTTCTTCTTCTCCCCGAAAAAGGGCGCTAGCCGCCATTGACCTCGACTTCGATGTCAATGCCGTCGTCCTCTCCGGCGCCGGTGACCACTTCTGCTCCACCACCTCCCCTCTCCTCCACCACCGCCGTCCCCGACTTTGATCGCGCCCAGTCCGGCGAGCACCTCCGGAGGGACATCAAGTACGCCGCAACGCCGTCAAAGGGTGCCAGAAGCTGTCACAGCCGTCGAGGGGCGCCGAATTCCGGTGGTCGCCGCCATCCACAATGCATGCATTGGCGGCAGGGTGGACATCGTAACCGCCTGCGACATCAGGTACTGCATGACCGACATGTTCTTCTCTGTGAAGGAGGTCAACATGGCAATAACTGCGGACCTCGGGACACTCCAGCGGCTCCCGCCATCGTTGGGTACGGAACGCTGCCGAGCTGGCATTGACGGGACAGAGGTTCTCGGGCCAGCAGCCTACAATGATCCTGATTTCCTCCATTCTAAAATCTTTGTTAATTGAAAGGGTAGTTTAGACATTTTCGGGGTGCCAGAGCAAACCAAAAAGGAAGGTTTATATTAATAAGGTATATATATATACTTCTACAAATATTCACAAGTCTGCTCGTTTTGAATTTGTTGCCTTATTTTAAATTATAATTGAATTCATAATTAGAATCAAAATTACTAAAAAATGATCCGAAATAAGATTTTGTTCCACAATCTAGAGATTAACAGAAAGAATTCTAGACTTTCTGATAATATTGCCTATATACTGACTAGTAATTCTCAAATAAAGGACTAACACCGTTTTTTTATTCTAAAAAAACACCTTTTTGTTAATTTTACATTTGACCTCATATGTTCGGAAACCGTTGCACATGTAATAGAAAGCATAGCCCAGTCCCAAACATCAAAAGCATTTCAGCCAAAAAGAGGAGCCAAAAAAATGGCTCTCTCGACAATAAAAAAAGGGCCAAGCTGCTCCAAGCTCAAGTAGAGGAACCATTTAAACAGGGTTTGCATTGAGAGATGACATCGGCCTCTATGCTTCTGAGAATAAGGCTTTCGATACTTTGTAGATCTCCGTCTTTCAAGGCCGACGCCTCGCTCGAGTTCGAGGGAACCGGATTTTCAGTTGGCTGAGCATCAGCACTCGGTGGACAAGAAGCAGACAGCGAACTCTCTCTCCCACGAGGGTTGTTACGAGAAGTAATCCACACAAACTGCATCGTGCTGTCTTTCCATTGCTTGCCACTTACATATGCCTTCTCAGCCGAATAACGGGTTGTGAAACTTATACGAGCTGAGCATTGTCTCGGTTCTTTTGAACTATCACCGTTGCAAGATTCATCAACTTCTAGTTCCAGCGAAGACAGTTCTCCGAATGATGAGAAGTGCTCCTTCAAAGCATCAACCTAGCAGAGAGTAAGACGGGGTTTACTTCCGATGGTCCTCACAAGCGGAAAAAAGAGAGATCAATAGATGGTGGAAATGCAAGCGATATGCGCATGAGAGAGGGACATACATTTGCCAAGCCAGATGGTAATGGGGGCGAAATTCTGAAAGCAGTCGGCCGGTTGTCCAGCTTGTATCTATTCACTGACGAAGGACCCCTTGGAGATGGTGTTGGAAGGATTGGATTCTTTGAACCTGCAGGTTCTTGTTGCATTATTGCTGAGTTGAATTTTGGATTGAATGATGTAGCATTGGCTGCTGACTTGTTCCTATCACCAAAAATACCGGCGCGTGGAGAGGCAACATAAGCATCAGGATCTCTGGGGTGTGGAGTAGCTGCACTTAAACCATTAGCTGCCACTCCAGTTTTTAGTCTCTTTGGGGAAGGTTCAGCCGCAATCTCACTGCCATTGCTTCCACCAGCCTGCAGATAATGAAGTTTAAGAACAAGCGTTGCAATTTCTAAAGTGTCTAAAAACTGTCTGAATGTAGAGTACCACAAAGTCGAGCAAAATATAATGCAAAAGCAACTAAAGCAATTGAATAGATATTCAACCATACGCAGCTAACCATCCATACGTACGCAAGGTTTGTTCTAAAGGACGACCAACAACCAATAAGGGCATAGGAAAAACGATGACCAGGGACCAAGTCTGAAGGGAAGAATCCTGATTTCTATCAGCGTAATAGTCTGGCTTTTATAAGAATATGTCTTCTTACAAAGGAGACCAAATTGCTCAATAATCTTAGTAATTCCCAAGTTTATAAATGAGGGCTCCCGCTAATAACAATAATTCAATCCCCTCTAACGACATAGTAGTGTGGTATTTTACAAGAATAGGCCTTTCAGATAATTAGAAGAGATCATAAACTGCTACATAATCTTAATAAATCCAAACAAAACAAGTTTGCAAATAAGATCTTGCAGGTCCAAATTCTAAATAAAATAATAATGAACCCCAAATAACAGCCGTTTCTTAACATGCTTCATTTCTTAGGACTTCCATGTTTCACAGAATGCACAAGCCACCAACGGAGACATCATTCAGCCTCAAAGAATTCATGACAAAACAGTTAATGAGCCCATTGACCAGTTCTCTACGGTTAAGCTCTACATGCACCAGCACGGCAACACAAATAGACAATTAGAAATTGCAGTGCAAGCATATGACTTACTTGCTTCTCAAATTCATGCAACTGACGTTTGAAGTTGTTCCGCTTCTGCTCCAACAGCTCTTGCTTTTTGCGCAATTCTTCCTTCAATTGTTCCAACTCTAACTTTTTTTGCGAAGAAGGTGGAGTCCTGGGCCCATTTATATTTACAGGCTTAGAGTGATCAATGGGAAGCGAAGAAACATCAGTGGAAGGAATAATAGCACTCTTCAGCGCAGAGGCTTGCAAATTTTCTTTTGTTTTACTAGCAATAGGATTGTATAACTGAGCCGAGGTTGCAGCTCCCACTGGTGGAGCTAAAGATACACTACCACTGCTGTTTATATTGTCATCAAGTATGTTATCTCTGTTGGCCCAAAATAACTTGATAAAACGGTTTCCCATCACAGCATCAGGTGCATTCAGAGCAGCTTCAGCCTCTTCCCTTTTCGAGAACTGAACGAAAGCTATCTCACCTTTGACGGGAATGCGAATATCAATAACCTGCCCAAATTTATGAAAATGGGCTAGGAGAGCCTCCCTCCTATTGCTTTGTAGTGGAATGCCATTCACAAATAGTGTATGCAGTGCCCTCTGATGTCTCCGAACATGGCGCATCATATCACTCTGTACGAAAGCTGAATCCACGGCTTTTGGTCCAGAATCAGCAAAAGCAATCCTCTTGCCTGGGAGACCACTGCGCACACCAGTCAGAGCGTTATCATCTTCCTTCTTCTCATCCTCCAAAATCCCTGAACTACGTATCTGCAAGATGCTTTTTTCTTTCATGTCCAATCTATCTTTGGTGCCATCAATTTTCCCCCATGTTGATGGAGTTGTGTTCTGTGATCCAACATCAACCCGCAACTCGTTGTCAGTGTCACCGTGTAACCTGGTGTGATGACGATCAAAAGGACCAAAACTTGTACAGGGTTCAGTCTCATCCTTTTTCAGTGAATGCAGCGCAGAGAGAGCATTAGACTTGTCGGGGCCATCACTGTTCCAAAGGGGTTCATCTGGATCATACACATCCGCCCCACTAGCAGCAGCCGAACCAGAATACACACCATTGACGCCTAAGCTACTATCACGAACTCCTAGATTGCTATTTTGTCTATTCGTCCCTCCATTCATCAACGTAAATGAATGAGAATGGGGAGGCACCAAAGGAGGAACTAAAGAGCTAATGGGTGTACCAAGCAGTTGTCCACTTGGCAGCAAAACCGGCAGGTTAAACTGTGAGAGGCTCTGCAAGGACAAATGAACAAATTAGAAAAGCTAAATCTTCATAGGAGGTCAGATTCTCGCATCAACACTAGTCTACGAGAATACAAAGGAGTAACACCTTAGCCCGCCATTCATTCACAAGCTTCTACAATGTTTAAATACAACATACATTCTGGCAAAACTAATGAGCATGAAGCCAACTGAACCAGCCCGACAACAACTCACAATCACGGAGGTGACAGCTTTATAAGTTTAGCTAACTACTTAAAATGCTTGTGAGACATAAATAAGATCGTAGCGCGAGTCTTCGTGCGATGCTAAGTTACTCATATCTCGAGCTATTAGTCGAACTCTAGGCGCGGTAACAACCTCTTTGCAGCAATGTCCGCGGGGGATAAACATTAAGCAGGCAATTCAGTTGCAACAACTAAATGCGACACGAAAAACCGCGTTACCTGGACATCTTCGACAACGATCCGATTAACACCGTGCTCCATAGGGCACATGTCGCCCCGCAGACAAAACCCCTGCTCCTCGAAGTCCCTACACCGCCTTCGAGGCCCCCGGAACCCCATGGGAACCGCCCCAAACCCAACCCCCGCGTATGGATTCAGGTTAACCGGCCTCCTGTTCATCCCCACGGGGCCAGGCCGCCACTTCTGGAACTTCCCCTCCCGAAACGGGCGGCCATTCTCAAACGGCTTACTGTTCCGTCTCGCGTAGGGTGGGCCCGGGGCAGAGGCGGCGGCGGATTCCGGGGATTGGGAGCGGTTGTCGGCGTCTCCAGACCGGCGGCGGTGCTTGTGGTTGCGATCGTCGTCGGAGAGGTCCTTATCGTCGTCGGGGTCGGTGGCGTAATGGTCGGGAGAGAGGCCACGGGACTTCACTGGCGACGCCGCCTTCAGCTCCATCGTCCTTTTTATAGCTCCCTCCCTCTCTCTCTCTCTCTCTCTCTCTCTCTCTCCCGGCTTCAAGCAATTTACGACGGCGTTTAATACGTACACAGGACGACGGAAGAAGAGCGAGCGAACGAGAGAGACTATGATATTGCGTTGTTGGATCAGAAGGAAGAGATTAGAACCCAATTTTTTTTGTAAAACGTGGGGAGTCTTCTTTGGCTTTTGCTTTGCAAGGGGTAAAAGTGGAAAAGACAAAATAAATGAAGCAGTGTGTTTTGTTTTCTCAAAACTATGATATCTATTCTAATAATAAAATTGTGGGACCCTGTATAAATGAAAGACAAAATATGTTTATGATTCTCGAATTCAAAATATTTTTAACTACTATTGCTAGTACTAATTTTCATAAATTTAAATCAACCAATAAGAACAACATATTATTTTAATCAAATCTCGAATTTAAATTAATCAAAAATCAGGTATCAAATGTTATAAACCGAACTCCCGTTGTGTAGCGGGAGGTGCATCTGCGTTTTTCAGCTGGATCAAATGGCCCAGAACCTATTGTGGGCCGTAATATGGAAGCCCAATGGGCTCTTATTGCCACATCTTTCTGTTTCCCTAGTGATTAGCAAATGTTCTACTCAAAGTGTATTCCCATAATATCATATTCAGTCCGGCTCATATCATAATTTGCTTATTCGGACGTCACATTACATGTACTAATGAAGCAAATATGGAAGAGGTTGATGAGAAGAAGGAGACTTTGAATAACTTGAGTTGTGTAGTTTCTATACAATAATGATAAAAGCACGATTGATCAACAACAACAAAAAAATGATAAAAGCACAACACACACACTCGTAACTCGCTAGGGCATGGCCAGACCAGGAAAGAACAGAGAACATGCAAAGCACTGAAGGAGTTCAAATAACAGGGAGAAGAATGGAAGAAAATAACTTGATCCGTGGTATCCAAGCTTTCTAAAGGCAGACAGACACACATCTCTCTCTGGTCACAAATGTTGATAAAAGGCAGCAGTGTAGGTTCTGTACATCGAAACAAATCACGAGGCTACCGCCCATACCAGCCTCTCTGAGTCGGGCCTTCCTCGCCATTCATCAGCTTATCCAACACTATATTGAGGTCTACAGATTGGCCATTCTCGGTGAGTCTTCTGACCGTGGCGCGAACTTGTTCTCTGGGGAACCCCATGTTAGTCACTCGATCAACTACATCATCTAAAGGGACCCTGTTCCCTGTTCCGGAAGGGCTTGAACCACCACCATCAATTCCAGAAGCGGTGGGTAGAGCTTGCGGTAGTATCCGAGCAGTGGGCAGCTGCGGGTAGCCACTTCCACCACCCTGGGCCTTGGGAGGAGGAGAGAATTGCTGCTGTTTCACTGCAGGTCTGCCGCCATACTGAGAGGCCGATCCACCATAAGGATACGGCTCAATAGGCCCAGAAGGTTGACCGCCATAGCCAGCAGGAAAAGCTGAACCTGGTTGGCTAGATGGTGGCTCGTACACACTGGGAGGGGCCCCATAAAACTGCTGGGAGGGAGGGGGGACCCCACCAGGCGGCTGAGATGCTGGTTGGCGTACGTTTGGAGGGAAGCTCTGGGTAGGAGGAGCATACGGTGCCTCTTCATGATGGTGGCCTTGTGAAGGTTGAGGCTGGGGTGGCAAGGACTGGTGAGAATATAAAGATTGAGCAGGGGCTGGTGGGTATGGTTGATGCGGAACTGCTGCAGCAGAGAGCTGAGCTGGTGGTGCATGAGAGGGATGCTGCACAGCTGTGGGAGGGGGGTGCAGTGGCTGAGAGGACGGTACCTGATGATATTGTTGACTTGGTGCTTCTTGAGTCTGACCTGGGGGAGGATAGTAAGGGTCACGCTGGGGCATAGGAGGAATCTGGCTCTGAGGGAATTGGCTTGGATGTGGACCCGAAGGTGGAAGATTCTGCTGGGGAGCAGCTGGTGGAACCGAGTGTGGAGGATGCGGGCCAGGAGGCACTGACTGCAGATACGGGACAGGAGGATGGAGCTGTTGGTGTGACTGTGGAGGAGCAGATGCAGCTTGCAGGGTGGCATCCATGTTCATAGTGTTGTGCCTTTCTGGTGGTTGTGGCTGATCACTCTTAGACACATGCATCTTTGCAAACTGCAGCTGTGCTTCCACTGCTTCTTGCTTATCTTTTATAACATGCACTCCTGCCTGAACCTGCAAACAATTCATTGCAAATAGCTTGGGTGAACAAGAACCATGACATAGTTAACAAACGGCAGCAAAGGTCTTCCCGATCCCAAGACGCATAAGCATTCTCCTGTTTAAAGCCTCCGAGAATTCTACAGGGCAAAAATTGGCAAAGTTTTTCTTTTTTGAAAACGTTTTTAAAATGTAGACTCCATTTAATTGTTGTGTTGTGGCCATCGCCATTCATTTTAATCCAAAATAAGCATAACATGTGCAAGGATAAAGTCACATGTCTCATGTCTCACGAGATAAAATCAAAATACCTTTCTTGGTACAAATTGGTAGCCATTATAAAAGAAGCAAGATTCTAAGATTGTTATAACAGGCTAAACGAAAACTGGCAAAAAGGGGATACAAAGCACAGCAACATCCTATCTAAACCCTGTGATCCACCTCAGATGCTGAACTACTGTCGTCAAGATTACAAAGGAACAGTAAAAATCCATACAAAACTCCCTGCCGCCCAAAAGACGTCAATGCAAAAATCTCAAACACCACAGCCAGGCAATACTTAAACAACATACTAACACATGGGTCCTATGAATACAAAGAACGCCTTACCTCTCTGAGAATGTTCTCCAGTTGCCTCATCTTCCCATCAGTGCTTCCATGATTATTCCCAACAGACACCTTAAGATCATCCACTGAACTCTCCAGACCTCGTGTTCGGGTCTCGAGCTGAGTCAGCCGTGCACTAATGCCTTCCAGAGCATGCAGAAGATTATCTGCATGCTTCTTCATCACGTGGTCAACCTCGGACACAATCCCAGCCATGTCAATCGAGCCACCCGCTGTCACCTTTACTGTCTCAACAGGATCCAACGAGCCATAACTCTACACACACAGAAGATGGAAAATTAAACAAGCAATCAAAATGACTCATCCACAGTCCCAACCATAACATGTAACCGTACATCAGATCACTCATCACAAATGTACACTGATAGATTGCGATTTTCGCTAATCCACCGGATATAACAGCTTCCTCCTAGTACAATCTTAATGACCTATAGTCCCGGCCATAACACAATAACTGTAAGCTACATAAACACACCGATAAATTACGAATTTTCGCAAATCCACCGGATATAATAGGTTCCTTCCAGTGTAATCCAAGTGATCTATTGCCAGATCTTTCATCATATAAACTTACACCGAGAAATGAAGAGAGAGAGAGAGAGAGAGAGGAGTTACCTTGGGAAAGGAGGGGGAAGATTTGGAATCGGCGGAGGCCCAAACCCTAGGGGCGGGGGAGTCGAGGGGGCGGATCGGATGGAAGTCGTAGCTAGGGACGATCTCCTCTTCATCTACCTCTTCCCCTCTCTCTTCTCCCTCGTAACCGCCACCGCTCTGGTTGTTCTCGCTGTAACTGAACTGAGGCGGAGGCGGAGGCGGGGGAGGAGGAGGAGCGTCGGCGTCGTTCTGGCGGAGATGGCTGTTGACGAGGTCGAGGAGGAACTCTTCGCCGGCGGCAGCCTTGCCGGATCCGGAAGCGGAGAGGTCCATTATCTGCTTGTCCATAAACTGCGCCGTATTCATCTTCATCTATTTAGCTAACGCAACTCCCTCCCCTCTTTTATAGTTTGTTGATGACAAGCTAAAGAGAGGAATGAGTAAAATGGAAATTGTTTATTCTAAATGACTTTCGGGGTTTCTGGATATTTATTGGCATATAATTAGCGAAATTCCCACGACATCTAAGTTTTGCTTCTTATTAGCCACGGAAATGTGAATGTCTTGTTCGATTGGAATTTCGGCTAAATAAATATTAGGACCCAGGATAACAGCCGTAACCAAAAATGTGGTCGTTTCTTTCTTCACGTTACTTTGGCGATTTCGATTTTGTAAAATATTTTTCTTTTGGGAAAAGTATATTTACTTATTTTGTACTCCCGCTTTCATGTGAATTAAAATTTGATAATTAAGTTCCTATAATTTACCAACAATTTTTCGAACAGATTCAAGACAGAGTTGTCCGTCCAAACGTGCTCAAAACAACGCCATTTTTGAACCAACATGGAAAATACGTGGTGAGTCTGTTCCGTGGCAGAGTTACATTCCACTATTAGACAACTAGTGCCATGTTGTTTGAATACATAAAGAAATCTTATTTATAATAGTGTAATTTATCCAACTTTCGTGGGAAAGAGGATCTCCACCCCGACTCATCTCTCTTTCCCCAGGACCCTACCCTCTTCATCATGGCTACCCCTGTTCAATGGCAAAGTTAAATTAATTGCTCCACCCTTCGCCTCCTTCCCTTCCCTCCTCCTGTTGGTAGAGTACATGTCCAATGGCTCCCTCCACGACCACCTCCACTCCTCCCTCGGTCGGGAGCTCCCCGAGTAGACCTGCCACGTCCGGTTCGCAGCAATAACTAAAAAAATTATCCTACTAGTCTTCCCCCCAATTTTAATCAACCCCACTAGTGGGCGCATAGGTAAGAACTTTGAGAATTGGTTGTGGGAATTAATACTTGTTTGATTTTTTAGTGTTTATTAGATGTTAGGAAGAAGGCCGGCTTGAAGAGGAGGATGAAGGCAAGGGAGAGAGAGAAGGAGGTAGGTGAATCGGTTGATAGAAATTGGGATTTTGAAAAAATATAAATAAATTGGAGATTATTTAGGTAATTTATCATAGTACATGTCAGCTTTAACTAAACTCACTATATCGCCATGTGTCTTCTATGTCGGCTCAAAAACGACGTCGTTTAGAGCGCGTTTGAATGAGCAGCTGCCCCTGGACCTGCCCGAAAAATTGTTGTAAACCTCAGGAACTCAATTATCAATTTTAAACCACATAGTGACATAGTACTCAACGCAAAAAGTGTGAAACTACAAGGTGCTAAAGTGTACTCGGTATCGTTGGAGAGAAATTCCCCTCGTCAATTAATGGCTTCGTCAATTACCAAACACAAAAAGGAAATTTCAATTAATGACATTTGGATCTCATCCTCGTCGACGACGATTCGTCGTCCATTCAAACAGAGAAGAAGAAGAGTGTCGAGGACTCTTGATTCATCATTGCTGATTTGGATGTTCAACCCCAGCCCGCCACCGTCGAGCTCGTGACCCTCCTTTTCCTCCTTGGACAATGCTTGCTCTTCCGTCGTTTAATTTTTCTATGATTAAAATCGTGTAATAGCAATTAGGGTTTCAATCGTGTATTATTGATGCACTAATTTTTCTTTTGGGCGGTGCTCTAGTGTTTTAATTGGTGTTCTTCGTGTTCATCGTGATGTTTCAATGTTGAAGAAGGGGTTCCAAGCTTGAAGAAGGTAAGATTTTTTATTTTTTTGTCTAAGGGCATATCTGTCATTTCTAAGATAAAAAACAAAAAACGAGTGCTTACGTCAACTAGGGACCCGAGACCAACATTTCTCTAAAAAGTAGGGACCTCATACACTATTTCTGAAATCTAGAGATGTGCGAGTGATAAAACTATAATCCAGAAACCTGAGGGTAATTTGGCCTATTTTTTATGGCTTCTTTTCTGGTCTCTGGGCTCATTTGGGTTGGGTCTTGGGCCCAATACATAGACCGGTTGGGTTATCGTCTTAACAAACGGTTACGGGTGCCTGGCCCATGGGCTTGCTAACGGAAGAAAGAAATGGAATGTGGCTCTACGTGAACATTTGTCTTGTTACAAAGTTTTTTGCACTGTGTTTAAAAAAAAATTACTTCACTGCAAATATATAACTTAAATATCATTTTCACGAATACAATGACAGGATCTATTTATTAGTAATTTATAATAAATTGATACAATACAGATAATCACTCTCTTCAAATCATTTACGTGAATATGATAGAATAAATACGCATAATATCAAAATATATTAATTTAAAAGTAGAAATGGAACCGCTTCAAACCAAAGAGAAGAACACACGGCAATAGAACATATGAATATGACAACATTCATGCCCGTCATTTAATGTATATTTATCGTATCCTTCGTAACTTCAAACTTTAGAATTCAACTTCCTCATACTTAGAGGAATACATCTCTAAATTAAATTCGATAATACTTAATCAAAGTGGTAAATTGAACAACATTCCAATTGTCTTGATCGTGGGATAGCATTGAGAAATAAGAATCCATTTGGAATCGCTGACGATCGCCCGTTATTTAACTTATATTTATCACATTCATCATACTTCAAATTTTGGAGCTTAACTTCTTAGTACATAGAGGATACAATTATATATGATAATAAACTCTCATTACCAAGCTCTACCCCGAGATAAAAGTTCAAAACCATTAGTCGACATTCAATACTAAAACAAATACTCGACCAAGCTAACACCCGAGGGACCCGACCACGGCACTTGAACGGTAACAACGTTCCCCCCGTACTCGAACCCAACTTCCTTCCCATTCACCCTACAAACCATGGGCTGCTTCGACGCGTACACCTTGATCTCTCCCTCGCCCTTCACCCCGATCTTCACCGAATCATCACCGTACTCCAGCGCCTTGATGGCCCCACCGGCGTTGAGCATGTTGGCCAGCCCGATGGGCGCGAACTGGGCCCCGTTCCCTGCCAGTGTGGCGACAGGCGAGACGGTGATGAGCTCGAAGTTGAATGGCTCGAGGGAGATCTCGATGGGTTCGGTTGGCTTGGAGAGGATCAGCTTCTTGGTTTGTTGCATGTACATTGCGAAGAGCTCGACGTTTTCGGTTGGGATGGGGCTCTTGCCGCTGTTCCACTCGATATCGTTGGGATGGGTCTTGGCTGTCACCTTGCGAGAGAATTGGGACGCGCATTGGTTCCGCCTTGTCTCTCGGCTCCAGCCTCCTCCTTGGCAGTTGAATGCCCCGATGACTCCGGTGAACTAGATATCAGAAAAATAGTGACCGTGTTTAACTGAACTAAACAAATATCTAAAAGTCCAAAAGCTTGAACTCGAGTCTTAAAAAGGAAAGTACCTTGTTGAGGTTCCAAATCTTGAGCATGGTCTTGCCATCGTGGAGGGGGTCCTCGAAGAGGCAATCCCTGGTTGGGAGCGCGTAGTACTCGCACCGGAGGATGGACCCGTCGGGCATCACGAGGCGCTTGAGGAGCTGGAAGTTGTGGTTTCCGACAGTGTCGCTGACGTAGATGGGGCCGCCGGAGATGGCCCTCGAGGCAGCGTGGAACTCGGCGCACGGGTGGGTGGACTGGAACATGTCCCAGTCAGGGTGGATGAAGTTGCCCATCCACAGGCTGTTGTAGGCGCAGTGGACCATGTGACACCCTTGGAGCCAGAATGTGCCGTTAGGATCGCCGGATGGATCAGTGCACCAGAAATCATCACCTGTACAAATATACCATTGCAACTTATTTTGTTCAATCTTCTAACATAAACCCGAGTTTATAATGAATTAGACTCTGACGTAAAAGTCTTGAAGCAACGTAAATCGACTTTGTATAATATAAATTAGACTAAAAAGATCCTAACAGATTCCAACTAATTACGACAAAAGAAATTTAATATCTTTTAGCACAGACTGTTTTTTGGGAACAAAGGCCTGAACAGAGAATGAAATGCTGGTCTTTGGATTAGGTTTGACTTGTCTCTAGAATGCTCTTTTCATTACACGTGGCTAATAAGTTTGATGGGGGCCAAGCTAAAGCTACCATCATTAAATTCAAGCAACAATAACAGGATTATTTTAGGTTATGGTCACGACTTTCAACCACATATTCTTGAGATTCTGTATAAATGTAATTTAAATTTGAATTAATCATATTAATATTTATTGATTTTGAGACCCACGGGGAAATTATGAGTGTCTTCCAGAATAGAGATATAGACAACCTTATTATAAAATTGTGAAGCATGTAAACCAATTTTCAAATTAAATGAATATGTGGGAGAGGTGTACGTACCAACACGGCCCAGAGAAATGGCCTCTGTTCCAAGGAACATGAAATCGTTACAGTGCTCCATACTTGCAATTACTCCATTCCCTTTGAAATGCTTTCTTACGGAGGCCGTTAGGGCTTTGTAATACGCCTTCGCAAGGTCCACTCTGCCCCCATGATTTTCGCACACCATTTCCAGTAACTATAAAATCATACGATTAAATATAACACAACCCAAAAATTATTTAAAAACTCGCTAAAGATATTGTTTTAAAAAACTACGATCAGACGAGGGATTGGATCACGACCCAGTATCAAGTCCTGGTCGTTTTTATAAAAAAAAAGAAAAATTGTTGATTGGTGGTCAACAAAGTTATTACTAGTTAAAACAATCGGACCAGTCAATTCAACTAGTTCCACCAACAGGTTAGCAAAAAGTTTGATAATCTGGACAACAACTAATTATGGACAAATTTCGTAACACTTACCAAACTTAGGTCCCAATCACAGAAAAAAGGCACATATAACCACCTCTTTTATGTGACATAAAACGGATATTAACTAACCACCATATCCAAGCAAATAAATCCACCAATCCGTTATAAAATCAAAATAATATCATTAAAATTTAAAACGTCGGTTACTTAAATTAGACGACAACTTACATGGATAACGTCAACTTTCACTCCGTCGATCCCGACTTTTTCCAAGTGAGAGTGGATCCCCTCGTACATCTGGTCAACCTTCTCAGGGGGCACCAATCCGACGCCGTTATTGACAATCTTATCCACGGCGAGATCCTCCATAGAGGTCTCAAGCCCAGGGGACAGCTTCGGCCTGATGATCTCGGCCTCCGGGAGGCCGGGGACGTTAGGCCTCAGCCCGCCCCAGTACCCGCACAGCGCGTGCCACACGTACACGTAGTCAACGGTCCCGAACTCCTCCTTGAGGTCCTTGATAAAGGCCCCCATGCCCTTTTCGGTGGACCCACTAGCTAAGCCCTTTGGGCTTACGTAGTCCCTGAACTTGTAGTTCTCTTGGAACTTCAGAAGCCTGCATGGCATTTGCTCGCCGGCGGCCGTCTGGTTCATCCCCTCCGTCGTGATCGGGTCCTCGTCGTGGCTGATCGACTGCCACCCGTCGTCGATCAGGACCATCCCCGGCGGGCAACCGCCGTCGACGAGGCCCTTCACGCCTTCCCATACACCCTGAGGGTGCACGGTAAGGTAGAATGCGTCCCAAGTGCACCAACCAAACTTGTCAACGATCCCCGGAGGGCTTTTCTCGTCCATTAGCTTGAACGTTCCCAAATGGGCCCGGACCACCTTCATGGCGTCCTTGACCAACACGAACGGGTCGTCGCCGGCGTGCACGTAGACCACGCTCCGGAACGATGCGCCGGTGACCTTGGTGGACCCGCTCTCCACGCAGGCGTCCACGTTGTCATCCGGGCCGGGCTGGAGCGAGGCCCGGAATGGGCCTTCAATCAACGGCAACAGGAGCACATAGGGCCTACCCGACTCGAACTTGTTGTCGAGGATGAGCATCTGGGTCTCATGCTCGAGGTCACTCCCATTGGACCCGGCCCAGTGGGTAGTCCACCAGACCTTGAACCTGAAAATGCTCATGAACCGGATTCCCTTGAGTTTCCCCATGGACACGACATGCCTGTCCTTGGTCTCCAAGGACTCGAACCCGAGAAATGCGCCATTGGAGACAAGCTTATTATCTCCATGGCCATAAGTTGAGGGAGTGACAGTGATGTTGTGAGGGACATCAAGGAGGAAAGGAAACCCATTGGCTGTGAGGTTTGACCCTTCCAAGGAGACCAAGGATTGGTTGATCTTCCCATCAATTAGCCCTTGAGGACCAGAGCTCTCCTTGGTTAAGCTTGGAGCCATTTTTTAGGACAAGAGAGAGGATTATTGCAAGGGGCAACTGGGTTTGAGATGTGAAGGAAAGGGAAGAGCTGGGTGGTTGCTTATATATAAGGAAATTGGGACTGTGTGGAGAAATTGGAGATTCTTTTCCAGTGTTTGATTTGAAAGGATTTCTAATTTTGATTTGGATTTGATTTAGTGAGGTTTTTAATGCTGGGAATCCTTTTTTGGCTCTTGATTTGCTTCGGCTCAAATGAGGAAGGTAATCGGTTTTTTATAAGCTTGGGGGTGAAATGGAAAGTAGCAGGGGGACCCGGAAGGTTCACCGTTGGTTTCCATATAGTATTTTTTTTTAATTGAATATAATTCTAGATGGTGGATACCGGATGGGCAATAAATGAAATTAAATTATGGGAATTGATTTTTATTTTTAATTCGTGTATGGAATGAGTAGATGTTGGTCTGTGAGCCGACATCTCTCTCGAGATGGACGGTTCGCTACAGCTAGACAAGTGTTAACGTGTAACTTCGTGTTTAGATATTACCCTTATTCATGCTAAATGGACTACTCCAAATTTTTATTAATTTGCCTAATTTAGATTTAATTTTATTGTAATATCAAAAAGTGACAATTTAAAATTATTGGGTCCCAAGAATTCAAACTCAAGAATTTTAATTTTTATTTCTTCCTATGTTAAAAAACTTATATTAATTTGTAAAAAATTCTTCTAATTTAATATAATCTTTTGAGTTCAAATTGGATAGGGAATTATATTAGAATTTGGCGAATATTTTGTTATTGACATGATTTAAATTAGTTGATGCATGTAAATAAATGTAACTAGATCTAGATAGTTTACACATTAAATGGAAATTTTTCTAATATTTTTTCAAGAAGTAGAAAATACTCAATATTGAACAAGATAAATGGGATGATAAAACGAAAGAACGACAAATTTAATTGTTTCTTACTTCTTTCCATATTTTGATTTCCCTCTTTTACATCAATTACCGCATTTCTTTCCGTAATCTCGGTGCAAGATAATTGCTACATCAATGAAATGAACGTGTGATTTGCCAATTTCTTAAGCCTTTAGAAGTCTCATTGTAGAATATTGACAATGTTATTTATTAACGATTGTCACCATGAGACAATAAACTTGCCCAGATATTTGTTTGATCCTGGGGAAAAGAAACAAGCACCCTATATTTATGGTGTAAAAAATTTCTTTCAAAAAACGGTATTTTAACATATATATCTACTTTAACTTAGTTTAACAAAATTTAAATCCATTTGATTTTTCCTCACTTTTTTTATAGCACCTGGTATCTTGTCCACTAAGTCAACTAATTCAGATTTAAGCTGAGTTAAACTGTTAAAATGTGTCAAAGTTTTCCTAATAAATATTTAACACCAATATGTTCCCAATGGCTTGTACTCGATGTCTCAATATGTTACAACAACTCACTTGCAAATTGATTTATGAACGTGTAGGTTTCTCACAGTTTGTTTCTTTCGTTTTTGTCCCTTTTGTTTGTCTTGGTATTTTTCTTCTTTTCTAGTTTACAGGTTTTTGCGGCTTAACGTCAAGTTAGGTTTTTCTATCGAGGCGTTCTTTCTCTACCACACATTTTTTCTTACAAGTTTGGTGTGGTAGAATTTTACCAAGGCCGGTAGTCGTAATCCCATTTCGGCACCATGACTTGGGGAATACTACTCAAAGTAGGATATATATTCTATGGCGATCTTAATACATATACCGTTTAAAAAAGTTGACTTTTCTGTAAATTACATAACTCTTTTACAATATACTAATTAATATACTGAAAACTAAATACTAATTAATACCAAAATATATTTAGCTTTACAATGGGTGTACTTTTTCTAGAATGTCTCAGGTTCAAATTCTCGCAATGTGTAAAAATTGATCTTAAAAAAAATAGATACTAATTAATACCATTCCATTTTTACTTAAACTAGCTAAACTTTTCAATTTACATTCTTATACCAAATAAAATATTGTAGCTTTAAACATTTTCCTGGACCGTATCATTTGATACCGTTTTGAAAGGCAATCTCCTCATCGTTCAGTTCTTTGCCTCTTTCCTTTTTGGTGAATCTTCTATCACGCCCTAGTTAGCTGTGGATAATGCATATTCTGATTCGTATAAAAATGTTATCACTATATATTTGAGTGATATTCAATTATTGAAGTTTAATTTTTTTAATTACAGGCAAAAAAAATTCTAAGTTAGTACAAAGTTCTCCATACAAATTACAAAGTTTAACATGAATATATTTTTTGTGATTCAAACTCAGTATATTTAATTAATTAAGTTAGAACATATCTTTTCATTTTATCTTAAGTGAAGTATCTCTACAATGTTTTATGTTTATGAGCTTCGTTATTTTGTGCCAACTTCATATATATATATATATATATGTGCGCGCGCGCGCGCGCGTGAAGACTTTTAGTATTTTTATATTAAGCGGACTACTTTTTTATGAGCTTTCAATTTACCCATGTGGTACCATCTATATTTTTTTATAAGTAGACTCTTACTATATAGTTATTTTTTTATTTTACTAACAGAGATTGTTAGTGTGTGTATATATATATTATACTAACAGTAACAGAGATTGTTTATTTTTAGGATTAAATGTTACTAGTTAATGGGGCGAGATCTATGTATTTATTATCTTTATCCTCTACAATATATGGAATTGAAAATAAATTTCTGATGCAAAGTAATTAATTAATACAAACCATTCCGTAAATCCCGGATTTAGGTTGCACCTACTCGGGACCGGATTTGGTCCTGGAGGCCAAATCCAGCACGGTGCTGGAGGATTTTTATTAAAGGACACGCGGGGACTATTTTGCAAAAATGTAGAAATACGAGGGTGCAAAATAAAAAAAGCCCACAACCATTGAATCATAACTGGGTAAACCATTGAATCGTAATTGAGTAAACCATTGAATCGTAACTGGGTAAACTTTTGAATCGTAATTGGGACGGACCCCGATTTATCCGGGACAGGAAAAAACTGACAATTGAATCATAACTAGGTAGACCATTGAATCATAATAAAGTGAACCATTGAATCATAACTAAATCAACCATTGAATCGTTCAGGACGGTCCTGGTTGGATTTGGCCTTCCAGGACCAAATCCGCTCCCCACCTACTCGGGATTCGGGAATTCTTGCAACTATTCTACCGCTAATCTCGTGGGAAACGGTCAACGGTTTACCAAGGAAAAATATTCAGATACGAGAATAATCAATTCTAAGAGAAAAGGAAAAATAAAGTTGAAAGGAGCAATCGAATAAAGTACTACCGTGGCTTAGATGAGAACTGCATGGCGACAATTACATAGAATCTTTTTTTAATAGGTAATTAAATAGAATCTTCCTGAATTAATATTCGATAAATTAAAAATGTATACAAAATAATATAATTATGGACTAAGTTTTGGTTTATTTAAATGTTATTAATTTTGATGAATTAATATGATAATAATGTTTGGAAATATATATTTTGAACAATATCATAAATGAATAATTATTTGATATTGCAAAAAATTAATAAAGCAAGAATCAAGTGTTTTGTAACTTTTGTTTTGAAATCTAATCTAGTTTATTTTATCTCTAATTTTATCTTTTAAATCAAAAAACATTGTCGCTATTATTGATTGACGTCTCTCTAAATTAATCAAATTTTATTTTCTCTATACTATTTATTATAAAAAATTATTTTGATTATACATGAATTGTGTGCCCACTGAGGAAATAAAATTATACCCTCAAATAAGCAAATAATTTATCACTACCTCACTCTAGCACATTCTATGAAAGACCTCTCACGGATGAAAAACATTTGAAGGAGCAATAGAAACTATTGTTTTAGTTTAATCAAATTTTGAGTTTATTTTTTTAATACAATAGTAGTATATATTTTTTAGAAAATTTTTGATATTTAATTACTCAGTACAATGAACAAAATGTCGAACAATAGGTGGTTTAAAAAACAAAATATGAGGGAGCGGGGAGATTAATTCCGAAATTGCAAATTGCGATATCATAGGGCACGGATATATTCGTTCCTAAATAAGAAAAAAGTATATCAAGATTACAGTACACGGATACAAAGCGAGATACCGAAAAAGATCGACAGGATAAAGGTCTTTATTAGTGTAAGTGTTAACATAAATCTACAATTGGATTTTTAAAACTGCATACAATTTTTTAATAACGAGAATGGATTTAGTAGTTATTTGTTTGTAAATGAAATTGATAGTTACTTTATTGGTTTTTTTTGTTTATAATGCTTGGTATTTAGAGATCACTATGTGTTACCAAATGCTTGGTAGTATGATGTAACGCCCGTGATTTTGACTGACTGTCTCTACAAACCAACACAGATTTTTTTTAGTGTTTGTTATCCTTATTCATACGCATCCCAGAAAATACCTTCCAGGAGGTCACCCATCCTGATCATACTCTCGGGCAAACGTGTTTAACCTTACATATCACAGAACAGTCCCATAACCGTTTTTGCTCTGATACCAAATGTAACGCCCTATGATCTGACCGACTGTCTCCACAGACCAATGCGTGTCTTTTTTCTGGCGTATTTTGTCCTCACTCGCATGCATCCCGAAAAATATTTCCCAGGAGGTCACCCATCATGATCCTACTCTCGGCTAAACACATTTAACTTTGGAGTTCTCTCAAGATGTGTGTCATAAAAGAATGTGCACCTTGTTGATATGAATAGTACCAATCAAATTACCTAAGGTTTTCAGACAGAACATATTCATTTTTGGGGTATCACATATAATTTGATGGAAATTATGAATTCAAATCTTGTGAAATTATAACTAAATGTAAAATTTTACATTTGAAAAAAAATTACTTTACTGTTGTTGTGGGTTCCTGGTAGGCTCCTTAACCCTAATGCTGAATAAAATTCGCCACTGCGCAAATGATTAATGAACAAAAGCTCATCAAAAACAGTTTTGCCAAAAATAAAAATTTATTCATAAATAATCGTGCCAATATCATGCTTGTATAAAACCAATACGAATACTTATATTTCTCCAAAAAATTACGAATACTTATAAAAACGGAATTATGAGTTGAGTAAATTTTAATTAGTTCGAAAGAAAGTGGTCGAGTGCCGCGCAATTTTCTTAAAATTATTAAATCCAATTTCGAATGTTTAAAATATGCTGCAGATTGAAAATTTTATTTTCATGTAAACTACTCCGGCACAATATTTTGGCGGACCGGAATGCTCCAGAAAAAGATTAAAAGAGCGGGAGAGAGAAAAAAAGAAGATAATATTCTTATTCAAAGTTACGAACTTGCGAAGTGTTTCTTGAAGGTACTCGAAGTTGCGGGGTTCCCATTAATTCGCTCATTAAAAAGAAACTTCGTGTTCTGTGTGTTAGAATATAAATGTATCGAGTACATGACATTTTGAATTTTTATAAATGTATTTTTTAAATGAATATCGAAATTTTAAATTTTTTGACCGTTCACGTGTAATGTCTCGTCCTATGAGCAATAATGAGTTACAATATTAGTATATTATAAAAACATATTTAATTTTTTATATCGAACCAAAAAAATGAAAAATATATATAAATTTCTAACATATGTAAACAACCTCAAATTAAGCGATATTAACGACACCACAATTTCAACTGGTTACAATGAGTCGGAAAAAAAATAGGAAAATAAATTAGAATCCTTCAAAAAAGGAAAAAAAAGGAACAGACGAAAATTGGAAAATTAATATTGCCACGTATAGCATTTACAGGATCTCATCCCAAACACCGCCCACGGAGCAAAGACTATGTACTCAACTTTAAAAAAATAAATTCGATGACACGTGGGAAGCGCCAGGTTTGTTCACTTCCTCGACAAGAAATGCACCGCTGGACAGTTCCTAGGACGGGCCACGTCTACTCGAACTTAGGGTGAGTTTTTTCTAATCTGTACTAAACATGATGACATATTTTTGTACTTTATTTTCCCGGCGACATTTTCAATAGTATTGTTTTTATTCATAAATTTTTAGTTCAATATATTAGAAATTAAATTCAACCTACGACATGGACCGATTCGGTGATTTTCGGCAAAAGGAAAAAGAAAAAAAGAACTTTGGGTAGGAATAATTGCAAAAATAAAAAACAACTTGAGTAGGAAAGCTCTTAGGAAGCTGTTGACTATTAACTATATTAACGAACGTGTTACGTATGGATCAACTACCGTATAACAACCACTAAGGAGCTGCCAAAAAACAGTTTGTTAGTTATAGGGGTGACTAATGACCACTATTCCGTAACCGCCGATTACAAAATTTTAAAAAGGTGAAAATTTGAAACTTTAAAATAAAGTTATGGGATGATTCTCGGAACCTCCGATCACAAATTCCATTTTATGTATTTTTTAGAATATTTTGGGAAAAAAATAAATTACGTATCCTTAGCTCCAAAGAAATCGAAACTCATGTATTTTTCTTATTTTTTGGAGAGAGAATACTTATAAAGAACTATTAATCAATAGAGATTAAGAGAATTGATAAATGAATGGTATAATTTTTGAAGAATGAAAGAGACTCACTACCATTCAGAAAAATAATATTAGGCTAAATATTTCTACAGAAAAATAGAGTATAATAAAATGTTAAAATCTTCATATTTAACCTCAAATATTAAACATCGAATATGTTGATTTTCATAAGTATCAACAAACATACCACACCCGCAATTTGATTCAGAAAAGGTGATTATATATATTTTATATAAGAATATTTGGAATCAGGTCTTATTAATTGTTTCATATGAATTTCCTCACAACAGATGGTTCAGTATACTTGTAAAAAAAGGATGGTTCGGTAGAATTCGTTTCGACGGAGAAGAAAATATTGTATAAAGGGTGACGTTGGGTAGGTAATCTCTTATAGAAAGCTGATGGAAATTGGAATTCAATTAACTAATTAACGGAACCTTCTACTGTGATCCGATAGAAATTGGACTTTTCCTCAAAAAGAAATTGGAATTCAATTAACCAATTAACGATCAAATGGATCAACTAACGGAATAGCCAACCGAAAGCCGCCAAGTAGAGACGATAACCGCGTCTTTTCGTTTATACTATCGTTTATTTGAAAATTTTGAAAGATAATAAAATTATTAAATTAAAAAAATGTATTATCAATATTTTAAATCTCTTTATTAAACTAAAACAATAATATCCTCATTTGATACACGTGTAAAACTCTTAAACTATGTTTCGGTCCAAATTTGAAAACCCAAGTCGGTAAGGACTTAAACATTGATTAATTCCGGAGAGGCTGGTAATAGTACGTGGAGGCCACCGCCTTTTTTCATAATTTCTATGGGAATTGCTTGCATCAGGAGCTTTTATTTCTGTTTTCCTTTTTCTTAATTTCGGGATCTGCAACCTACACGTACATGGGTCAGAGAAAGAATTTCACTATTGATGATAAGACGAGGAATTAAGATGGTCAGAACGGATATTACTAGAAAATCTGATTAATAGTACGTGCACGTCTGTGGAAAATCTATGATCAAAATAGTTTTTTTGGTGAAGAATTTTTTTGTTAATCTTTGTATTTGAAGTTGAAGAGTCTAATCTTATTTACAAGATGATTATATCAATTGTATATTTTATGTTCATGAACCAAAATTTTTTTAAGTAAATTTACGTTTCCTACGACGTTTCAGTCTAATTTATAATAAAAAAATCTCATTGCCGGAAAAACTCCCTTTGAAGACTAAACAGTTCATACAATCTTAGCGGAGAAAAATAGGACTGTTGATAAAAACCGAGGACTAGTAGGGAGGACGGTCTAACTAATTATCCTTTAAACACTGGACCCTGAATGTGGGCCCATCCCTATCAGAAAATATAATAACTAACCGACCACCGTTACCGTTAATAAATGTCGGTCAAAAAGCTCTCGGGTCAGCAAAGCACATGCTGACCCTGCCTGTTCCAATATCTTAATGCCATATATATGTTTTTTTTTCATTTCAGGAAATTTTTTAATTAAAAAAAATCCAAGAATAGGGTACTTTAGAAAAATATGTGTAGTTCTATAAACTGGAATTGAAATCCAATTTATAGGAAAAAAATCTGAGCCGATTTACGGTAAAGGAAAATGGATGCCACATCCATTTTACGGGAAAAAACGAGTGCACACCCACAACCAATTTATGAGATACACCTGAAACGGAATACCTTTCCAAAATACCCTATTATCAAAATCTTTTTTTACGAAACATCTGAAATGAAAAAATCCCGCATATGATATAATATTTTTTTTGGTTAAGTGCATATGATATAATATTAGAAACGAGCTCACAGTGATATAATATTATATTGCTGGGTGGTTGAGTTTAAATACGCCCAAGATTGAGCTAGTCTTGGGTGGTAGTTATTAATTAAATTAATTTTACGCGTCGGGTTAATAGTGTCTTAACAGTCTACGCGTTATTGGCAAGAAAATGTTTGATTGGACTGACTTATACATGGTCGGCCACGAAACTACCAGATGGTTAGAGTGCAACTTTCTTTTGGATGGATAAGATATCTCATATAATATTATGAAAAAAACTAATTCAAAAAGAGTGATGGAGAATAATGTAAAACTTAGTACCATACCTTATCAAAAGCAACGGTGTGCTATATCTCAACACGCGAACAAAATTTGCATGGACTTCAGGTGGGAACAATGTGAGAATAACAACGAGCACAAAATCAACATGGTCTGATAGCATGTATATATCCAGATATAAGTAATTTTTTCACATTTATAAGTTCACGAGAAGGCTCAACGCAGATGGAACTCGTGGCATTACTGTGAAGCAAAATACACTGTTTTTTATTCTCCTCTCCTGACTTATATGCAGCTATAAAAGAATTGGGAAATATACAACTGATTACAAGAGGCGTTCCAACTTTTTATCTCTTAATTTTGCACTATGGGGTTGCCTTTCAAATTTACACCTCTACCAAGTAGTTATGACGTGAGTGTTGCACTACCTTTCCCGCGAGGTCGGGACTAGTCGAGTCTAGGATCTTACAACAGCAAAAAACGCAGCTTCCCAGTGTCACCCATCCGGATTTGTTTTCCTATTAACGCTCCTAGCAGACTGCCAAAGAAGAATATGAAACTTGAGTTAGGTATTTGTAACCAATATGCAGGAGGTGATTAAAAGGCTTTCTCGATGTCGTTCGGAGCATATGTTGATGCCCCATGGCTCCCCAGTAAATCTAAATTATTAGAATGAAGCGTACCACATTGAATAGGCGAAGAGCAGCGGGACGTGTGAATTTTCTAGCAAAGAGGAAGCAGAATGATGGCTTCCCTTTGCTGGTGCACCATTCTCTTCGGTACTCGGTTTCATAATAAATGTTATCGATCTCCTGTAGAACCCATAACACAAGAGCTTGTGACATTGTCTTCAGTATAGGAGACCCTCAACTAAAAGCTTACTACAAAAATTATCAATGTGAATGCTGTAAGGAAAATAATAGAGGGTGAACTTGATGGCAGTACTCTATTGAGACAATCACAAGGAGAGAGGTGCAGTGATAAGGAAAATACTTTGTCTTATTCTCCACCCGGGCCAACATGCTTCTCGCATTTTCATTGACTGTGTGCATAATTAACATTGCAAGACATTCTAACTAAAGACTATCCTTTGGCAACTTTCGCTTATTGACTCAATACACACCAAAAGACAAATACTTTGTGGTTTAACAAAAGCGATCAATAATTCAATACCAGACCACTTCTTTTTTTAGAATCTTGAAAACTTGCGTGCTACTCAATAAGATGTTATGATTCAACAGGAGCAAGTAACATAGTTGCAATGCAAAAAAAAAAGATGGTGGAGATGATAGTTGAGACAAAGTAGAAATGAATTAGCAGACTAAATCCAGAGACACCAAGCTCTCGGAATCACATAGGATAAGTTAACAAACTATGTGAATCTTGCACGGTTCAGAAAAAAAAAGAATCCGACTAATACCTTGATGGATTTTATAAGTTCAGGAGTAGCATCAGAAAGTTTATAGGCAACAGGATGCCATCCGCGGCGTTGAGGATCACTAGAGGAAGAAAGATCCCATGCACTGTGCGTTAGTGATCGACGTGTGATTTCTCCTTCAAGGCCTTCTTGCTATAAAGAAAGAAATTATGGGTGAGATAGGAAGTGCAAAGATATTGTTATTTGCATCATAGAATAGTTCCTGATTTCAGATCTGATACTATTTAGCTTATTTTTGTGTGCATGATTTAACTTTGAGCAGTTACAGATTAGTTTGTAAACCAAAACTTGAGTAACAATCTAAGCTCTAACAGAAAATCTTATATACCGACGTGCCAGTTTTACCATCATGGTTACATTGCGAAGGCTGATTTGCAGTCACTTAAGAATCCATGGCATAATTGATAACATGGCATATGAAAATTAGTTTAAATATGCAGAATGAACATTAAAGGACCAAAAAAAAAAAGAACAAAGATCAAGGCATCCAATGCGTCACAAAGGTTTCCTAGAAGATTCAGTAATTTACAGACTTTTAAAATATGATGACTGGTCTACGTGATATTACCGTAAAAACTACTAGAATTAACATTGTCAGAAGCGTAATGCTCATCTTACAGCTAATAGTGTCTGGACGTAATGCTCATCTGTTATGCAATTGTGCTCCCTCCAAGGATCAACTGGCTACAGAGAGGAATTAAGGAAAGGCAACATCAGTACAACTTCAATAAAAGTTTTATCTAACTTGCATCATGAAGGGAATTGAAATAAGTACACTGCCCATATCATATATTATAGCCCCCTATGATACATGCCAAGTCGCTTTAAACAAAATCGGGATTAGTAGGTTGCTTACAAAAGGTTGATCCCGCCAAAACTCTGGAAGTGACTTCCTCTGCATCATTACCATGAAGAAACTGTTAGATTTAACACGATTCTAACAGTTCTGAACATAGGGAAACTACATAATCACCACATTTGACGTCGATAGAGGCTCTAGAATACAAGTCATGAAAACAATGTCTATTGAGGAGAAGGAAAGAAAATAGCCACTTACTCTACAATGTTGCTGAAACATTGGAAATACAGTAGAGTCATTCACAACAACCTCAGCATGTTTCCGAGTTAGAACAACCCACTGCAACGAAATAAAAGAACAGCATAATTCAATGACGTTGCAATGATTTGGATTCTTAGGATGTTGGAGTTTTCTCCTTATAGAAAAGGAAACCTTTGAAGGTAAACCATGAAATTGACAACCGATGATTTTACCTGAGACCCTTTTCTCCAATTATGAACAAGAATGACTGGGTACATTTTTGGGTTGTAGCGGCCCTCTTTTGTATCAGCAAAGCTGCACCAACGTTGTTAATCAGCCAGGGATATAGCCATTACATAACTTGCACACGTGATCTTGCTGACTAACCTGTCTACAAAGCTCGTTGAAGATGACATGATGTAGTCATAAATGTAACTGAAGTGGTAAAGAGGTATACAGCTGAGAAGAGATCAGTCAACTGAGCAATTGTTAGATAGTGAGGAAACAAAAGATAAACATGAACCAGATGCCCAAAGTCATTCACAAGAGAAGCAAGCATTATTATAACAGCTGTTTGGTAATTGGTACCACATCAATTATCAAATGGCATTAATAGATTCCTCATCATAAGCATCAAATCAATCCTCACCTATCAGAGAGGAAAGCAAACCGCTGGTTGAGAGGATCCTCAAGCGCATGTCTGAGCAATATACGCTCTGCCTTGATCATACTCGCTTGTCCCCAATCAACCTGAGAGTTATCACAAATGACCAAGCATCACTACACCACTAAAACCAACTGAGAGCTTGAGATAAAGCAAGGCGAGGGGTACGAAAGTCCACCAAACCGGAATGTAAGAAGTATCGATTACAGAAAAAAAAGAAGGTAAGTAAATGTCTGGCACCAATACTGAACATTTTCTCCTTCTCCAACAGATTCAGATACCATTCCTTTTGTAGTTGCTTACTATAACAGGTAACAGTTAGACTACACTACGCCGAATTGGTAAAATAACCTCAGTTCTGTGAATATACTAAAAGCGAAGTTCAATAGGAACAAAAATAGTAAGATTAAAAGGATAAAGAGAAATTCAACCTAAAAAAAAGAGAAAAATTGGGAAAAGGCGGTTAAGAAACCTGTATACTGTCATTAACTTGGCGGTTCAGGAAATAAACGGATCTCGTCGTCGCCTTATTGAACAGAAACCCCGGCCTCGAATGCACGTATATCGAAAACCTACTCTCCTCTCCCTGCAATTTTTTTTAAATAATTAAAAAAATTAAATAACCGCTCCTCCTCCTCCATTTTCCTTCTTCTAGGGGAAAAAAAGACGAAGCTAAAAGAGCAGGAGCATTTAGTCGAAACCTTGAAAAAGGAGTCCCAAATGACGTCGAGCGGGAGGCGGTTACGAGCGATGAAGAGGAAAGCGATCTTCGGGTGGGATTCGACCCGGGGGCGGTGGTCAAAGGAGAGGATCCGGGTGTAGTGAGCCTGTACAAGGAACAAACAGCCGAAACAGAAGCCTATAAGCGCCGCCGCGAAGGCTTTCCTCTTCCACTTGTAGCTTCTACTCGCCGACTTCCTCTGCTTCATCTCTCTCTCTCGTCAATCTTCTTCTTCTTCTTCTTCTTCCGCTTCAAACTTCTCCCATTCTTCCCCTAAAATAAAGCATCGTCTTCCTTTTCCACTTCGTTTTGTCAAAAGGAGGTCACGTGGTGGGGGATTGAATTGAAGTGGAAGAAGTACAGGAGAGTAACCAACTGGAGTGGAGTCGAGTGGAGAGAGGACTAATTAGTTCTTTTTAGTTTTAGTTTTTTAGATACTAAAGTTCAATTGATTTAGCTCGATTGGCGGTTAGATTTAGATTTATTATCTTGATTTAAATTTTAGGGATGTAAAAATAATTATCAAAAGAATCATTTTCTAAATGGGAAAAAGTTTAAGCGAATTATAAAAGGTATAAAAAAACTTGTCGAACCAAATATCTCAAGTTTGTACTATCGTATAATGATAATAATAGAGTCAGATCAACCTGCTCTAATACCTCGATAGAATTTCTATAATACAAAAGCTTAATACAGTAAAAAATTTCATTTCCTATGTGGTAACTCGAAAATAATTTGTCACGACGACCAACTCGCATTAGTTATCTAAATGTCAGATAATTTCCATCTTAAAAAATAGTGAAGGAAGAACTTTCAGCGATTAATATAAGGTTAGGTAGTTGAGACTCGAGAGGACTGGTTAGTTGAACGTGTCGAGTTGAGTTTGCTTATTGTCGTTACTTGAAAAAGAAAAAAGAAAGGGGAAAAGGTGTTGAGTTTGCTTGAGACGAGGGGAAAATTGGATTCTTTTTTCTTTTCCTTTGGTTTTTTTTTTTTGAGGGGTGAAGAAAGCTTCATTGAACAATAATGCATCAGATACAGACAATATAGCATACATCAAACACAAAGAAAATGAGCAAAGCCTTAAAACTCCAGCCGCACAATAGCACGAAAGGAGCACTACCCACCTAGTCCCACCACCCTCCACCTAGCCCTAAGGATCAATCCTACCTACCCGCCTTAGAGTTCCACGTACAATAGCACGAGAACGCTACCCCCTTAAAACTGACCCTCAACACATGACACTCCCCTCGCACAAAGTACTGCAAATTGGCTTCCACTTTATAGTTGGTTGGTTGGTTGGTTGCTATAATTGGCTTCCACTTTATAGTTGTAACCGGAATTGCTAGGTTTCAAAAATAGATCTGCAAATATGGAAGAACTGGAGAGTAGATACATAAGAGGAATGGAATGATTGAGCTTTTAAGTGATTGTTTGTCTTCTTTAAGTTACTAATTGATTACGTCCAAAAGATTATTTTTGTATTGTAACAGTCTCGTATAATTAATCGACGATTCTACCCCCAAAAAAATTTTAATCGACGATAGGATCCGGTATTTATTTTCTACATCTCACCTTGCCAACATGTTCCGATATTATAATAAGATTGGATCATTCGAGGACGTTGTTGCGCGTATGGCTAATCGTGTAGTATTATAGCTAACGCATTAAATATTTTGTATGAATACGTTTACAAGAATGAAATTTAAAGAAATTGATGGGTCACATAAACGATTGAACATATGGTTTAATTCGATGCAAAGTGAAGAACTTTAACAGGGTTTGAAATGCCACAAATTTTCTTGAAACAGAAGGTGTCTTCAAGAAGGCGAACACAAGTTGTACATGAATATTATCGGCTAGTGATGTAAGGTGTTGTGCTAATTCCTGCAACAAGCGCTACTTGTTGGAAGATTTTCTCTACATTTTAAAGATTTTATCTAATTTAAATCAAAATTAATTGTATAGTGAATATTCTGATATAAATTAAAGTGAGAAGAAAAACACAGATTTGGATCATGACTGGAGGGGGAAGACGATGTCGTGGGAATTATTTATAAGCGGTTAAATGAACACACACCAAATCCGTGAGAGAAACATCGCAACAACCAGTTTGGTGTAATAGAAATTCGGTATGCAATGTTGAATCGATCACCGACTCCGAGGGTAATATCTAAGGCTGTCTCCTTTTGCTAGCATTTTAAATTCCCATCTTCCAAAAATTGGAATCATTTGCTTTTCCCTGATGCCTACTTAACAACCGCTTGTAGAGCATCGCAATAATGTAATAAAACACGAACTATAGACTAATAATGTAAGACTTCGACTCGGGTTAGTTCAATAATGAACATTAGCACATTTAAATAACATAAAATAAATAAGAAATCGAAAAAAGTTTGGGAACAGATTAGCATATACCATAATACAGGCTTTGTAAAGAATATTCAGAAACCCCAAAACAGTTTTAGAGCTAAGGCCCACTTAATCAGACCAAATCCAAAGAAGCAATCCGGACAAAAAACCCCGCGCAACCAGTAATTGCGCTTGGTACGACGTCGTTTGCACCTTTTTTTTCCCTGTCGTCGCTTCTTCTCCAATCCACCGCTTAAAAATCTTCGGCCAAAAACAGAAGAAGTTCCCAGCCCACGTCGCTTCAGACGATGTCGTTTACGCTCCCCACTCCAAAAACCTTTACCAGGTCAACTACAAGTGCGTGGAGGAGCAATCCCAAACGATTCTCGAATATGCAATTAGGCCCCTCGAGAATCCGCAATTTGCCGGAACCGCTGTCCTTGAGCAACGTGAACGGCGGGATTGGGAGGATAGACGGCGTCATCATCGTCGACCATGGCTCGCGTCGCAGAGAATCAAATCTCATGCTTAGTAAACCCTAGTTTTTTCACTTCGTCTTTTTTACTCCCTCTTATTGTTTTTTTTGGTGGAATCTATTGTTTTTTATTTAACTGTCTGGCTAAACCTATTTCTCGCCGCTCATGTTTCAGACGAGTTCGTGACCATGTTTAGGGATGAAACCGGTTACGAAATCGTCGAGCCGGCTCATATGGTGAAACCTCGTGTTTCTCTAGATGGCTTGATTTTAACTGCTATTAGAAGATATAAGATGCTTGTGGTTTTTTTCTTTGTGTGGATCAGGAACTGGCTTCGCCCTCGATAAAGGATGCATTTGGTTTGTGTGTTCAACGAGGAGCTGATCGCGTAATTGTTAGTCCGTTTTTCCTCTTTCCTGGACGGCATTGGCACCAGGTGCGTTGCTGCTATTCCGTTTTTCCATTCTGCGCGTCGTTGGTACATCTAAGATGCGTGTTCTTGTTTATGTTAGGACATTCCTTCTTTAACAGCTGAAGCTGCTAAGGATCATCCTGGAGTACCATACATTATCACTGCACCTCTTGGCCTGCACACGCTGCTCGTGGTGCGGATCATCTTTTCTTTTGTGCTGTTTTCTTCGTATACTGTGCGTTATTGGCTCCCCGTGGTTGTGGATGTGATGTTCGGGAGTTTTGATGGGGATGCTGTTGCTTAAGTTGAGTGGTTTATCGCAGGATGTGATCAATGATAGGATCAAACAGTGCCTGAGCCATGTAGAAGGAGATGCAGATGAATGTGCAGTTTGTGTTGGAACGGGAAAATGCAAGCTCTATAATTCCGTGGAGGTGTGCCGATAAAGTTTCTACAGATTTCCTAGCCGGAGTCAAGGCTCCTGCCTTTCCTTTAGTGAATCGGTTAAAACTACCATCTGGTTAAGTGAAAACCTGTATGCAAACTCCTCAGAATATGTTTTCCGGTCCTGGCCCCGATGAGAAGAAACAGGCGCAGGTTGGATTTCAGTCGTTTTCTTCTCCAGTTGCTTGACTTTTAAGCAATGACAGTAACTAAAATCATCAGGATTGACTGTAATTGATGTTTTGGAGGAATTTGAGGTAATAAACTTATGCAAGTACATATTGGAGACATGTATAGGTACCACATGGTCTTTAGAGATTTTTGACATCCGTAGATTCTTGGTTCATTTGCTTTTGTACAGAGCAGGTACAACTTGGGGATTCAATTTTGACCTGTACACTAGTAATTGCTATATCTTCCATTTTGTTTTGCTGTTCTTCATTTTCCGCTATCTGCTGAGTGTTGTCTATTGCCAGCTTTAGAACTGCTGCTTCCTTGATGACAAGCATGTGCGCTTTACCTTCCGTTATGAGGCTTATGCCCCTCGGAACCAAATACCTTATTTATCACATCCCACTGCCACATCCATGAAAACTTTTCCTTCTGTATTTCTTGACTGGCTTTTGCCCGAGCCTCGGCTTGGGCAGGCGTTTCTTCTTCTGTGGACCGTCCTGCAGTTGCAGAATTATAGAGCTAATCAATGGTGATAATCGCAAGTTAAAGTTGTAGATAGTTGTTTTATTGCTAGCTGTCTCATAGAACACGGACTAACCATAACTGCTTGGATGTTCAGCTTCTCGTTGCAGCTTCTTGTTGAATGCTTTTGCTGCCATGAAAACATTGACAGGCTTTTCCCAGCCTTGACCAAAAATACCATATCCACCATCCTTTGGTTTAGGTTGAATGAGATACTCCAGGACTGGCAACTCTTCCATGTCCACCCTGTGGATGCAGTTTACCGGGCATGAATCGACCGAAACCTGCAACAAGTCGGGTCAGCTCTCCAAGGTAGCAATCCTTCCACTGTTCTATATGCCTTCACCATTTTTGCGTGCAATTGCCTGCTTTACCTTTATCTGTTGTTCATCATCTCCATCTTGAACTTTGACCCGTGCGGAGCCGGTAGCTTCATCCATCATGAATGTGTTATTCGCGTGATGCACGCACTCTCTGCACCCTGCATATAGTTTGAATTCAAGCTTCTTACAACATAACAGCAGATGACATTCAATCAGATCTTATCATCTAGCTAGCTGAATCCGACATGAACGCGGGTTTCGGGGAATGACCTATGCATGCATTCTCATCAACAAACAGAGCTTGTGGTTTCAGAGGCCCGTTCCATGTGCTAAACCCCATGACACGGCTGTTTCTTCCAATCCCCACCCTAACCTCCCCAATGGAAGCATCATACTCTCTCTTGAGGTCCTCTCTCATCAGCACCTTGTAGGCTTCGTTTAGCATTAAACTGTGCTCATGGCCCTGAAGAGACCAAGTATGATCAAATTATAAATCCTTTTTAACTTGTAATCAGAATACACGAGGCCAAAGTTAGGGATATCACAAACATGACAAGAAAATTAGTGAACAAGAGGAATCCTTTAAAATTGTGGCTGACCTGTTGGCCAGCAATATCGGGGTGATATCGCTTTTGCAACTTCCGATAAGCCTCTTTAATTTGTTGGGCACTTGAATCAATTGTTACTCCTAGCAATTCGTAGTAGTTCTTCCCCGTTCTCGCATCGCTTCTGATACAACACCTGATCACAGTGCGCTTCCCTCTCCATCTATATATATGAAACGAAAATACCATAAAACACCGCATGTCGTAATCCGACTTGAATATGGATTATTCAGATGAATTTATTTGAAAACACCACACCCCTGGCCAATTAAACAAATTACAGAACTTACCCTTTTAGTGTTCACTTACCTGGCGTCATGTTTGCATGGGAAGTAGTTGACCTGCGCTTGGGAAACACAAGTCAGTGGAGATTTATGTACCGGGAGCCCCGTTACTGCCATGTTATGTTCTGGCTGCCTGATCTCTTTCGTCCAAGGAGCTCAATATCGTCATAGTTATGGTTCTTATTGAAAAAAAAATATCGCAACAGTTTCGGATAAATATCTTCTTCTTTCCTTGATGAGGCAGGCATGAGATATTTTTTTTGTGAAGCAAGTCCAAGTCCAACTAAAAAGCTCTTTGTCAATGGTGGGGTATCTCACGAGGCAAAAAAGCAATGGAACCGCCGTAAAATAGATGGTTAATTGGGTAAAAAGTCTTCGTGTACTGTAACAACTCGTTTTGGTAGGTAAAAAAAATTCTTTGAAAAGGAAAAGTTATGTTAGGCCGATAAGTTGGCAAGTGAAACGACGGCGCTTAGTGGATTCCTATCAATAACAATAGGCTAGTCCCTATTTTATCACGGTATTGCGAATCAGTCACCGACCTTTCAATTGTATCAACTACACCATTTCGAAGCAGTCCCTATCAATATGTTCAACTGGAGCTGCTAAAACAAGTGTAACCCTCTTTTTTGTTAATTTTTTTCAATTTAGTCAGTTTTTTCTAAACTTCGAGACTTTAGACGATATTGGCTTTTGTTCCTTTCCTATTTCTGTAAGTGGTGAGAATTGACCCACCAACCCATGAGAAACAAGATAAGATCTATTGCAATCCTACCCAAGTAATGGTAATAATTCTAACACTCTAGTACTCTCAATACACCTAAAATAAAAAGACATCCCGTAGGTAGAATCCCAAAAAGTGCAGCACCACCAAGTATGATGCGTTACATATATACCAGTTTAAAATTTCCTCGTACAAATATGATGTAAATATGATGTTGTAGTCCCGAATCTGAGAGAGGAGGGTACTTTAATTGGAGCGTATCCTAAAAGGAACCCATGAACGAGATTTCCAATTCAATTGTCGATTTTTTCTCATATTACCCTATTTAAAACACTATTAAAAGAACAAGGAGCTTCAGGCCCTAGGAGTTTTCTTTGGGGTAATCCCTGAGAGTTTTTTTAATTATAAACTAGAAAAGCCGTACGTGTGATGCGAATGTCGTTCTATTTTAAAATTCGTAAAATATATCGTTTATTGATTTCATAAATAAGACGCTTTCTTGCATATTTAATTACACCATTTCTTTTTTTGATTTATCTAAGACGTCATAAGATCTTCTTTGTACACGACTTTTGTGTAAACATTCTAACTTTATCAGCAACATTACATTTCTTGAATAATACCTCAGTATTCTTGCTTGAAACACCTCTTGAAAGGGCAACTTACAACTGCCCATGATTGAAGACTTGCTCAGGCAGATAAATAATAGTGTTTTCAATTGTTTGTCTTTATGCTTTATTGATCGTGAATGCAACACACATACGTACCAGAAAATGCTTGCGTATTATCTTATGTGGCATCTCAAGATTCTCTGGTGGGTTCAATGACATCCTATGCATGAATACTCTCTTACCTGCAAAATTTCTACTGATGATCACTAAATTAATTTAAATAGGTGAAAAGGGAAAAAATATATATGTGATGACCGGAGCTCACTTACAACTGCCCATGATTGAAGACTTGCTCAGGCAGATAAATAATAGTGTTTTCAATTGTTTGTCTTTATGCTTTATTGATCGTGAATGCAACACACATACGTACCAGAAAATGCTTGCGTATTATCTTATGTGGCATCTCAAGATTCTCTGGTGGGTTCAATGACATCCTATGCATGAATACTCTCTTACCTGCAAAATTTCTACTGATGATCACTAAATTAATTTAAATAGGTGAAAAGGGAAAAAATATATATGTGATGACCGGAGCTCACTTTCCTTCTCCTTCTCCGTCTCTCTTGTGGGCTCCATCACCGTCTCTATGGCAGGACCCACGTCCAAGACCACGCCGACAACATCCTCGTCATCTACCGATCAGTCTGCTTTGTCGTCAAGCAATGCCGGTATCTCGGACGTGGACTTCAGCCCGCCGCTCATCACCATAGTTGTCATTGTGGCGGCGACCTTCCTACTATTCACCTACTCCCGCCTCCTCTCCCACCACCTCATCCTCCTCATCCGTCTGTTTTGCAAGTGGTGGCGCGACGTGTTCCGGCTGCTGCCCTACTCCACCATGTTCTCCAACCTAGACACGCCCTCACGTTCAACTATTTCTCCCCCGATGGGGCCGCTGGCTTCCACGTGTACTCCCCCTGCGGGTTCGATGACTCTGTCATCAAGACGATCCCTCTCTCTCTTTACAATCCATCGTCAAATGACGCCGTTCTACGAGACTGCGTCGTGTGCTTGCTGAAGTTTGAAGAGAACGACTACGTAAGGACTCTCCCAGCCTGCTCTCACCCCTTTCACGTGGACTGCATCGGTATATGGCTTTGATCCCACGTCATATGTCCCCTCTGCCGCGCCATAATATTCCTCCCCCTTTGTCCCCGTCATGTCCTCTAGGATCTGCCCATCCCTCGACGATAATGTTCTCCTTTCCCTCCTCGACTAGGCCAACAACATCACGATTTAACTATAAGGGTAGGTTTGTCACTTGCACGGTGTGACACCAAACAACCTAAAAAATATGATTCTTTTATTATAGTAAGAAGTTTTATGAACTAAATTTTAACAAAGTAACAAACACTTAGATTATCATAAATAATCTTAAATTTGAATAAATAAGAACACGGTAAAATTAAAAAATTATTTATCATATAAATTATTTATCCAATTTTATTTTATATTAGTCGATTTAGTAAATATTCTAATTTCAACTCAATGCCAATCAGTAACAACCCACTTTTTAAATTGCCATAATTAACCCGCAGCGCCTAGCGATCTGAAAGGAACAGTTTTAAACCCAAAACGACACAGTTTTAATCAAACTCCCCCTGTTTTCCTGATAATAATTCAATACTTTTCTATAAAGACAGCTTAAGGTTGGGTCGGGAGCGAAGCTGGCGTCCTACAGCCCGAAGCTCGCGATGGCGGAGCTCCGCCACTCCAGCTCCATCGGCCCCCGTTCCGCTGCCGCATCCCCGAGGAAGCGAGACGACGACGCCTCCACGCTCCTCCATGGCAACCCCGGGGTGGGCGCCGCCGGAGGAGACGACGACGACGGAGAGGGCCACGAACACCCATGCCACCGCCCGTTCTGGATCTTGTGCACCAATGATTTCGTCCATCGATTAGTTGGATCCCTCGATGATGCCGTTATCATTTTTCTTGATTTTAACTAAAAGGTAATTTCGACATTTTCACCTTGTAGGACAAAAAAATGTCTTCTTTGTTATAGTGAGATAGTACATTTAAGTAGAAACATATAATTATAGTTAGAGTAATTATGAAAAATCACAAATCAAATACAAATCTTTAATAATGCGCTCTTTGAAAATAAATCTTCATATCATACATTAAATATGAAGGCAACTTGCAACTTGTAAAATGAAACAAATTTGTGCAAGGATAACAATATGAGATTAATCCGTTCGGTATTTATCGGAGAAACCGTTATTAGCGATACAGCAACGACAAACTTTTTTCGAAAGTCTACGAGCAGTGGGAGACCATCTCCAGCCCAAATTTCCAAATTTCATCAAAATTCTCCTTATACGCAAAAGTAGAACCAATTGTTAGCAGTGATTAGACCTACTAGTGATGAGGTTTTTCAGGGTTGTATTTTGTGTTGGAATATTATGTTAATCTAGATATGGCCTAGACTATAAATAGATATGTTGATTATATATTAGAAGGTGAAAAATCAGATGATACATCAAATGAAACGAGAGAAGTGGTTAATTGAATAGCTGATGCATAATCTATGAATTGGTAGCAAAAGTAAAAAAAAATCATCTATAAATTCTTAAAGATGTTTAAGCTTTGTTTATTTAATTTTATATATAATCTCACTTCTTTGCAAAATTTATTTGATTATTCTTTCTATATGACGCTTTTATATTCTTATTCTACCCAAGTCCAGAGTTAAATTAGAAAGAGAAGGCTACTAAATATTGATCAATAAAAAAACATCAAAGAAGAATAAACTTTTTTTACTACGAAAATACATACAATATACTCAGAATTTAATATTTATGTTTAATGAAAGTAAAATTAAGAACCAACTATTTTAATTTCCTGCCATTTCCATTAGTATATCTTTCTAATTACAAATATATGTATTTAATTTGATGTATTTGTCATTGAGTTACAAAAGATGATTTTCTTTAAAACTTATGTTATTTTTTTAATGTAATCGTTGTTGTTTGTCTACACTATGATTATGTTTTGTTTTTTCATTAAAAAAGTTTTATTTTTATAAAATTATTTAATATCTGAATTCTTATTTTACACTGAACCCTACTATCAAAAATAGATCCATACTCATATTCTATCTTAAACCATTCAATACTAGAAATGCTAGATATGAATATTTCTAGCATCAGTCCATACAAAATACGGTATTCAGTGCGTCCTTCGTATCTTGGGTCGAGGGCTCCAACATCCAAAATGACAAGAGAGAGAATTTGGGCCCAGCAGAATTAAGGCTTCACTTTTCCGAAACACGAAAAAAAAGGAAAGAAAGCAAGAAAGGATTCTCTTAAATCCCTTGTCTAAACTTTCCTTTACCAAACACCTTCTTCCTTTCCTTTTCCTCTACTCGATCCGTTTACAAGCATACCAAAGATTGTTATTAGTGACTAGACCCAATGTACTTAGGTTAGGAGTGATGAGGTTCTTCAGAGTTGATTTATGTGGTAGAATATTATGTTGATCCAGATACGTAGACTATAAAAAAGATATGTTGATTGTATATTAGAAAGTGCTCATATCAGAAGGCGAAAAATCATTTGACACATCAAATGAAATAAGAGAAGTCGTTAGTTCATGCACAGTCTATGAATTGATAGCAAAAGTCAAGAAAATTCATCTATAAACTCTTAAAGATGCTTAACCATTGTTTAATTAAATTTTAAATATCATCTCACATCTTAGCAAAATTTATTTGATTTTTCTTTTTATAGGACGCTATCATATTCTAATTCTACCCAATTAAAGAGTAAAGTAGAAAGATAAAGCTAATGAATATTGATCGATACATAAAAAACATCAAAGAAGTAAAAAAAACATTTACTACAAAAATGCATACAATATACTGGAAATTTAATATTAGTAAAATTAATGGCCGCAAATGTGAAGCGGTCTATCTATATTCAAATTATTTTTTGCTTGCGAATTAAGATGTATAATTCTATATTCAATTGAATAGACGAATTTATTCACATTTGCATAGAAAACTATTTTTGGTTAAAATGATACTTCTTTTTATCCGTTTGATATTTCGGGAAATCGGTAGATGGTTTATTAGATAATTTCAGAATTTTTTATGAATTTTGATAAATCTTGAAATAATAAGGGTGACAATGAAAAACCGTCGCCAATTTACCCCAGCTCAAACCCAAATCGTCCCACTTGTGTCGCTTCGGAAGCCGCCCATGATAGAGTTAGAAGAATGTTCTGGTCATTTATACTATCTTGAGCTCAATAACCGCCTCAACTCTTAATCTCATTTCTCTATCTCTCTCCCTTTCATTCTTCTCGAAGAATTACCAATTCCCAATTCTTGGCCTTAACAACCGCCTTCAACCAGGTAAGGCTCGAATGACTCACCTTGCACTCCTTTCTCTCATTCTCTCTTTCTCATCTATTTTCTTTTCACGTTTGCGTCTCAGTTTTGACTCCATGCTCCGCCGCCACCAGATTTTGACTCGCTCCATCCCCTTTCAACTCAGCATCCACTAATTCATCTTCAGTATTCTTATCAAAATTTGCATTGCATGAATGCAAAATTTGGTTGGAGGTAGGGACTTTGGTTCTACAAACAAGTCTTCAAAGTTGCGCAATAATTATCTCAACTTGTCCTGCATTTAATTTCAAATTCAAGGAATATAGCTCCTCTTCCAAGTCAAGGCAGAACATGTCTTTTTCAATTGAATTAAGCATAACAAGCTCCTCAACATAGATGTTTTCCTCATGCAGTTCCATAGGAAACAACAGAATCAAAACTAAAGACATAACAACTTTTGATTAGATTCAAAACTAATGGCTGCAGAGGGTTTGCGGCGTCTGGTCCTCAAAGCCGAAGGTATAGGGTGAGTTAAAGGCATTCGGCTCCATAGGGGACATGGAAGTTTGGCTCTTCTTTAATATGCCGATGATACCCTTCAATTTTTCGAGGCTTCTCTAAGTAGCATTTCTAACTTGAAGGTCCTGCTTCCTTCTTTCTCTCTTATTTCTGATCTCACGATTAATTTCGAGAAAAGTAGCATTACGGGAATTAACACTTCTGACAAGTGGCTGAATTTGGAGACTTTAGATTGGGGTTGTAAGAAGCAAGCTCTACCTTTCAAATATCTGAGTCTCCCTATTGGTGCGCCGATGTCCCATAAATCTCATTGGGTACCTATTATCGATATTTTCTATAATCGGCTCTCCTCTTGGAAAGGGGCGCTCCTCTCTTTAGGTGGAATGGTAACTTTGGCCAAATCTACTCTTGCTAATCTCCTGGTTTACTTATGTCTCTCTTTCGGATTCCTGATGGTATTTTTGAAGAGATTGATGGCATGATCTATAGGTTTGTTTGGGTTGGTGATCACAGTAAGAGGAGTTTATCTTTCATATCTTGGTCTCAGGCTTGCTTGCCTATTGATTGCGGTGGCTTTGGTCTGTCTCGTCTTGATTTGAAAAATAAGGCCTTATTGCTCAAGTGGTTTTGGTGCTTTCTCAAGGAGCCGAATTCTCTTTGGGCCAAAGTCATTGTGGCTATCCATGGTAATCCTGACCCCAACTTGGTTTTTCCCCTCTCTAAACTTCTAAGTAACTCTAGAAAGGCTAGTACTTAGTGTTAAATTTGGAAGCTTGCAATCTCTAATGATCCCTTGGCTGATTTGTTCCGTAAGAAAGTTGGTATTTCTCTGTCTAATGGCAACATGGTGAAATTTTGGCATGATTGGTTGGTGGTTGCTACTCCTCTGTCTTTACTTTTTCCTAGGCTCTTTTGAATCAGCTTGAATAAGGATGATTATATTAATCGCTGTGGGTTATAGTATAGTTCGGGTTGGCAGTGGTCTTTGGTTTGGCATCGTGAGTTACACGCTGGTGAATTTGAGTTGCTGGCTGAGCTTCTCCACCTAATTTCTAGCAGCTCTGGGGGATGAGGATTTTCGGGTCTGACTTTTTCTTGTGGCTCCTAGATCCGGGTGGCTTCTCGGTTAAGTGCTTGTATGACTTAATTTTCTCTGGTTTCTCGGTCTCTGCTTTGACGGTACTTCATAAGTGCTTTTCTAGGTTGGTCCCTTTTAAAGTTAATTATTTCCTTTGGTTGGCTATTCAGGGCAAGATTAAGATTAAAGACAATCTCTTGCGGATCAATGTTGTTGGCAATGACTCCTCTTTGTGCCCGATGTGCAACAACGCTTTGGAGTCCACCATTCATCTTCTTTTTCACTGTGTGCTGGCTTCCAAAGTTTGGCACTTCTTTACTTGATTGTTGGGACTTCATTTGTGTATGAGTGGGATGATCTTGGGCTGCTTCGATGCTTGAATGGGTCTGGTTAGAGGTTCTTTGGTGAAGTGTCTGTGGTACATGTTGTTTGCTGCTATCTGTTGGTGTATTTGGAAGCAGCAAAATTATGTGGTTTTTGATCATATAAACGTGAGCTTCAATAGGCTACTTGTTCTCATCTTTCAGACCTTTGCGGAATGGCAGTTCTGGGCGAACTTATCTTCGGTTTTTGCTAACGAGCATGTTCTTTTGATGTTGGAGTCCTTTGGGGGTAATTCTGATGCAAGGGGGTTTTAAGTTTGCTTGGTAGTTTTCTTCAGATGTTCTTATTACTTTGTCTTTTATTTTATTTTTGTTTCTTGGTTTCTTTCTAGATGACGGTGTGAAGTTATTTTTGTGGCTTAACGTCAAGATAGGTTTTTCTATCGATGCACTCTTTCCCTCTCACCTTTTTTTTCCCTTGAGTTTTGGGTGGTAGGGTTTTACTGAGGCCGGTGGTCGCAACTCTGTTTTTGCTCTATGGCTAGAAGAATTTCACACTAAGTAGGTTTGTATATTCTATGGTGTTTTTAATACATATACCTTTCAAAAAAAACTTTTGAAAGGATTAAAGATTTCAACTGCATAAATTAGTCTATATGCTTGGATATTCCAACAGATTGTCCTAAGAATTCTTCCATTTTATTCTCCTTTGTATCTCCAAAAATCATATATGAGCATATAGGTCCTTTCTTCGATCATCATCGAGGCCAAAAGTTCCAAAAATACTGATAAAATTATTGTTGAAAATACACAGACATCATCTTGGAAGTAGCCATCTCCAACACGTTGTTTTCATGCCAATCATCCTCTAATTCCTGAACATTACCTTCCAGCTGAACTTTTAACTTCAAACCCACATCCAAACTAGGATCCTGATGCCCCTGATGCAATTTTTGAAGGTGATAACCTTGCATTGGTAACTCTAACTAATTTTTATGATAAAGATGCATAAGATCATCCATGATAGCCACTATTTCTACATGAGTTTCAAGTCCTTTCAATATCCAATCTTCAACAATTTTTTCGTTGGATTCACTTTCAAGCACAACTTCATATCAATTTCAGAAACAAATTCTTTGTTGGATTCATCTTCAATTTTAGAGAAACCCTCAACAAGATACGAGAGTTAGGCTTGACCAACAAGACTCCATCAATTTTAACCTCTTTTTCATTTAACCGACATCCTAAAACCAGGTTTTTCTTCATACCCACTTAATTTTTCTCCTTCAAATTTATATAAATTCTCTTGAGAGCGCGTACACAATGCATCTATAAATTCTCCATGTCAGCCTCTTCATTGTCCAAACTCCATGACCAATACCACGCTTTTGCCTTACCCACTAACAAATTTGCCACTACATTATACCTCCACAGATCGATTAATCGAAAAATATTCCTTACACTTTCTAATCCGGATAATGCCTGAAAAAGAAGGAAGAAAAAAAATATCCTATTGAGACAGGAAGACCCCGTTGAGACAGGAAGAGGTTTACCTCAATCTGACGATTTTTCGTGGTCCACCCACCTTCTGGCTCACGATGAATTTTCTCAGCACATACTTCCCTGTTCTCACCTCGTGCCACGAATTATGCCAATGAATCTAAAACCGATCAATATCAATGAATCTTAAAATTTTCGATTCTCGATCCGAGAACCCCCTCGATCTAATTACCATCCCTAGAAACCTGCAATACAAAGGGGAAGTAATGATGGTGATAACAAGGCTTTCTCAAAAATGAATAGTGATAAAAAGGGGATTCGTTATCGTATAAAATGAAAACAGCAGGCCTATCGGTTACCAAACCATCCACCGGCGAAAAAATGGCTTTCACGAGAAGCTTTCTCAATCCAATTCGGAAATCGATCGCCTCCTTTCCTCACATTGCACCTGTACACCGCCACTCCCACTCTAACCGTCTACATAACGTCTCGTCTTTCACCGTTAACTACTGGTCATCTCTCTGCGGGAAGTTAACGCCGTTAGAGTCGGTGGACCAGAAACGGCGGTTGCTCGGCCTCTTTACTCGTTGCCTGCGCTCCTCCTCCTCAGTAGGTAGAACAGCTACACTTGATTTGTGTTTTCTTCTTCTTCTTGAGCTCCGGTTGTTTCGCCGGAAAATAATTTCAATTCATTTTTCTATAAAATATTTCCGGCGAAGCAAACGGAGCATAAAATAGTTTAATTTTTATTTATTTATAATTTTGAGAAAATATTTGGATTAGGTCTCGGAGCGGGAACGCTGGTGCTCGGAGCGTCGTTTTTTGTAGGATCCGCTGGATACTCGCGTCGTTTCGCGTGTGCTATGGATGGTGCTCCTACTTGCCTAGCATTTAATCCCTCTTTCTTTTGCTTGATTTTTGATTAATCGTATATTGCTCAGGAAATCGAGTAGGAACGGAATGTAGTGAAATAGACGCGAGGATAGTTAAGAGTTAATTCAAAGAAAAGCTAGTAAAGTAGTGGAGTTGTTGAAATAGGCGATCTCTTTAAGCTTTTACTGCCAGTTGAAATTGGAATGTACGTTGGCTGTTTATTGAACAGAAATATGAACTGCAGTCTCAAAATGCTGATTCGCAAGCTCTCTGGTGCTTCTAGTTGGCTTGGTTTTAGGTTCCACTTGGCCATTGATGCATCGTTTTTTGAGCATTATGCGGCAATAGCCTGGTTGTTAGTGTTTGTTCACCGTTTTGTTCAAGCAAACTGATCGATTTGGTATGCTGCGTCTTAAGCTTCCCTGCACCATTTTTTTCTTGAAATTTATGAGTCATCCTATGGTCTACATGATTTTGTGTGAAAATAGAGGCTAATATCAGTTGTTGAAATTCTTCTATTGATGCTTCTGTCTTACAAGGTTCCGTGTTTTGTGTGCTATCAGATTATTTGGAGGCTAAAAGGGACTTTTCGGATGCATCAGATGAGAAGCAAGATTTACCTCCTTTTTGGTTGTTTGTGAGGAAATTATGGCTGCCTGCTTTCTTCTTGCTGACCATGTTGTTGAACTGGGATCAACCATTGATTCTGGTGTCCAAAGTTGTTCTTTTCCTCATTACCACGAGACCTAACCCTTTATCTGTATACGTTTTTGTTGAGAAGGTCAGTAATGTTGCTGCTCCTCAGTTACTACGATGCAATCTACTTGTCTATTTTCCTTTTCGTGTTACATTTCCGTCTACTATTTGTGATTTAGTGATAATGCTCGTCTTCCTTGCACCCCAATCTATTACATGTTCTGGGAAAGATTATTGATCTTGACTGAGTTTACTACGGGATCTAAAATTGTTAAAATAAGTTGGGCATTTTGCAAATATCATGGCTTCCAAAGTTCCTCTTCGTCAACTTTCATGACCTATATTTAACCTCATAAGCAATTTCCAATCTCTAGAGAATCACTCAGGTTGAGTACAAACACGCCTTTTAGTTCCGTTATCATATTGCTAAGCAAGAAGCCTAAATGTTACATTTTGTGGTTGCAGTTGTGCCAAGAGTTAACGCACCAACGGCCTTATATGTACATACTGAAGGTCTGTTCATGAAGCTTTTGTCCGTTGTCACTTGTTATACTTGAACATGCAGAATCAGTACTCTTTTGATTGTATCTTGGGGGTTCCTACAGCTAGTTAGTATTCAGTGTTGGTCATACAGCATTCTATGATCTTTTGATTGTTTCTATTCAAACCTGAAAATTTTCCATTTCCTCATCAGTACTTCACATTACAATCCTACATAAACCAATTTGCTAGTAATGCTTGAAACGACCAGATCGGTACATCCAAGTGATTCCTCTCCAATTTGATTGCTCGTTCATCCTTTATGCCGCAAAAGAACTGAGAATAACATAGAAGGGTAATCGTTTCCTTCCATTGATTGACTCTATTGAAGCAAGTCTTCCCACATATATATGTTACTTAGGAGGCTGAGACCAATTTTATCAAAGAGATGGAAGTTGGATTTTAAGTTATCTGTTTCAAACTATCAACCTCGAAAAGCTATTAATCTTTTACAGTTCACTTCAAACCCTCTCTGCTTTTGGCAACTTTCTCTTATTGGTTATTATCGAACTTGCAGTCATTATATGCCAGCAGAGTCGAAGTTCAAGACTACAAGTTTCTATGCCTAGCTACTGTCGAAGTACGAGGCCAGAAGCTCGATCTGGTGGGAATTCTTGGTGGATGGTGGGTTTTGCCTTCCTCGAGGGAATCACTTACCACATCACTAAGGAGGTCCTTGTACCGACGCATACCAGAAAAGGTTAACTGAAAACAATGATCTCTTGTTACTACTCCGTTATCATGGTGAATTACATTAGGTTTCAGGATAGATCACGAGTTGTTGAAAAGTATAAAACTATGTTTCTTTAACCACTCCATTCGACTTGCTGTCTGCATCCTCCGAATCCGAACTGAAAGACCGAAGATGACTCACTCAGAATCCTTTAATAATGCTTACAGAGGACCATTGCTCGTGAATGATTTAAAACTTGTATGAACCGTTCTCCTTGGGTAGAATATCATTCAAGCATAATAAACTATAACTTCTTTAAAATTTCCAGTTGGGATGCTCCGCCATGCAGCAAGGTGGAGTCTGCCTCATTCTGAACATCTGGAAAGGTAAGATTCAGTGATTCACAACGCCATCTTTGTATTAATCGTTCTATTGTTCCAGCTTCAATCCTAGTTTTATGCAATCATCTTATAATTTCCACGGCCGACATCAGTCTCACAGGAAGGACCACTGAACATGCTACCCGACTGAGGGAAGTAGATCAGTGTGACAGGAAGTGTACAGACGATGATCATAAGGCCCATAAGAGAAATGCCAGTTTGTTTGGAGAGTCCAGATCCTGAAAAGAGCAGCAGCTGGGTTACCACTGCCCCAACAGTCCCTCCACTCCCAGTCATTCCTGCTATTACTCCAAGGGACCTGCAGCCATATAACATCAATTAGTAAACTTCTCCCTTCACTGCTCAAACTTGTCCAATATACGTTGCAGGCTAGCTTTCGAGATCCAGTTAAAGACCAAAATTAGCTAGCTGTGGATTCAAACTCACTTGACCACTCTTTGAAAGATTGGTGCAGAAACCGAATTGACGAATGCCTTAGAATAATTGTCAACTGATTCCACAAAATAAGAAAACAGAAGGTTGATTGGAGGCAACCTAGCATATGGGGCCCTCCTTTCTGTGACTTATCGATGCATTATGATCCACATGTTTGAGACATCCAATAACCCCACAAGACAAAGACTATAGTGTAATGAAGTCACTGATGATGCAGAAGAAGTCATTTTACCTTTTGGAAACGAAAGGGACGACGCCAAATGTGAGGCCAGAAGAAGCTTGCACGAACACGGAGAAGGCACACATGACAGTGATGGAACCCCACAGCGAGTTGACCCTTCCCAGCAGGACACACAGCAACCCAGCGGCCGTCTGCACCAACCAGAGCCCCCACAGCCGCCCTCGAAGGCCGAACCTCCTTCCAAGTTTGTCGGACAACACGCCACCCATTGGCCTCGTGAACCAGTTCGCCATCCCGAAGCTTGCTGCAATAGTACCTGCAACCCCAAGGTTAACTCCAAACCTGTCGTAGAAGTATTCCGCTATTATATTATCGGTTGTTAATTCCGAGCCGAAGCAGTATCCGTATATTAGTCCGAGTATCCACCCTCTATAATCCGTCAACCCATTGTAAAGAACTTCCCAGAAGTTATCTTCTGTCTGCATCCTGTTTCTCTTCCTATGTTCTTTGTAGCTACCGGTAGGTAGGTCTTGTCCAAAGGCCAATACCATTATAGCCGTTACGGCTTGGAAGACTGCAGGGATGATGAAACACAGGCGCCAAGCGGTCGACGAAGCGACGTCGAAGGACGTTATAAGATTGTATATTTGCGGCATGACCAGCTGAGCCACCCCGGATCCGACATTGGCCCACCCGGCCGCGACGCCGTTGGCCAGCCCCACCACGCAGCCGGAGAACATGGAGCTCATCCAGAACTGGTTGGCAACAAAGTTGGCCAAAGAGAAGCCCACCAAGAACCGGACGAGGATGAAAGTGGCCGCGGAGTTGACCAACGAGGTTGCCAAGATGATCGGGGCAGTGGCCAGGGAGAGGGTGGCGGAGGCGGCACGCGGGCCAACCACGTCGCAGATGGGGCCCATGGCGAGGCGGGAGAAGATGGCCCCGACGAAGGAGGCGATACCGGCTCGGCCGATGTCGGATTGGGTGAGCTTGAGGTCTTCCCGGATGAGCGGTGTGAGCGGGGGGATGGAGAAGGTGGAGAAGAAGCAAGCGAATAGGGAGAGCCATGCGAGGTGGAAGGCTCGCATGTGGGGTGGTGATATGGAAAATGGACGGAATTCTGTTGCTTTGCTTTCGGCGTCCACCGGAATGGAGAAAGGTTTTTGGTGCGGTGGCCGTGTGGTCGCCATCGGAGGATGAAATGGAGTAAGTAGTTTAGTGAATGAAGGAGGAAGGAGTGGAGTTTATAGTGGTCAAAATGGAAAGGAATCCTTCTTGGGGTTGGGAGGACGAGAGATGATTCTAGACTCAAATGTTTATGCTAATAACGACAGGTCTTTCCTTGTCTACCCGAATAAGAGAGAAAAAGGACAGATGTTTCACCCATGTGATTTGGCGGAGAAGAAAAGGTCGAAGGAAAAACAAAAAAAAAAGGGGTCGAAGGAAAGGTGTGCATGACTATTAGTTTTGATCCATTTGAATTGTGATCTGAACTTTTTAAATTCGTTCTTATTTCTTTCCAATCTCGCACACAAACCCAATCTCATCTAGATGCGTAAACAGCACCATGGGTACCGTGCATAAACGCCGATGTGGGTTGGCATGGCATATCTCCATTTGGTTAGTATTCGATACTTAATAGACTAATTAATTTAGCTTCTAATCAGATATGGTACTTAACAGTGACAATTAATTCTGATCAACGTGGAGTATTTCTATGCTTCACATGCAATAGCATTGCGTCATAGCTTCTCTCTTTCCCTTTCTCTGAATCAGGTAGCGAGTGTGTTGCACGCTTCTTGGGCGGGATATGTCATAAGAGGATTGTCTGTTTGTTCCTTTTTTTTTTCTTTTGAGGGATGTCTTTACGTACCACTTAACGGTTGCCGTTCATTTTATTTTGCGTCGATAGCCATTTGGGTTGTCACGTACAGCCATAGGCCAGGTGGGTCGGTGCCATTTAACCTGTTCTCCGACGAGTAAAGGCTATCACTTACTTACGCAGGGTAATGGTTCCAAACTCCTTTCCGGTTCTAAATGATAAGAGAAGCTAGATCCAAATTTTATAAATTTAAAATACACAATTACACAAATTATTCTTAAAATAGTGGAAATTTTTTAAAATAGAGTTGAGTCACTATCAGAGGTTAAAAAACCCTTTACAAGGACCTTACCCCTCAAAAAACTTCTTTCGCTTGTATTTTCTACACATTTAGGATGTATCTAAGAGAGAAATTACCACCCCAAAAAAAAAGAGAGAAAAATGATGATAAATTGGGCTGAGAATGTGGGTTGAATATATATTTCTTATCAAAACATTTTAACAAAAATACCAAATCTATCATCATCATCATTACTATTACTATTATTTTGGGATTTCGCAATAGTTTCTCCTCCATTTCAATATACGTCAAAAGCTTGGTACACTTGTAACAAGCTCTCGTGCATTTCAGAAATGGAAACAAAAAATTCCACCAAAATCACAAGGTGGTTTCGTCTAATCTACACAAGAGAGGATCTAAAAGCAGGGAAAACTGGTGCTCTAACTTTTTGTTTCATTTCATCAGTTCAGACGCAACAGTCCATTTTCACGTCTGTAACGTCGAGCTGCAGAATCTCTGCCCTGCATCCCATAATCGATCCAAGGCTGTCGACAACAAAACAAGACTAGTTGATCAGTCCTAGTAATCGATGGGAGATGGACATCTTAGCTAGTAACTAATGGCACTTCGGGTTAATTACCTTGGATGGGTGCGCCCTAGATCCCCATGAACAAATTCTTTGATATATGTTCCAGCCTGCATTCGAACAAGCAGCATCGTTAAGGCTGGCTTGCCGTTTGGTTCAGATTCTAACGCTCATGCATTCTAGCACGTATCGTGTTTGCATTCACCAAATCGCCCAGATTGCTAAACCTTCCATTAGTCCAAGGCCTCAGATACAACAAATTTTACTGATACATGAACATGAAGCAGCCTCCCGATAGAGGAATGGTGTAAACAATAACAGGGTAATGGTCTGACCTGAGTACAAAGGTGCAGAAGAAAATACTGGGAGCTTCCAGCTACTGCCTCTATTTTCATCCTAAATTCCGGAAAAGCATGACATGCACGTAAGGGAATGTAGGAACATGAAAGACTATAAAGACTTGCATTAACAAAGGTCAGAAATTTGTAGTCTGCTACCAGTGAATAGTCTTCTCACGTTCTAATGGACTTCTTCGGTGTAGCACTCTTACAGGGGTTTTTTGTGAAATGTTCTGTAAAATCGAAGACCAGCCAAATGGTTAGCACATCAACAGTAAACTTTTCGAACACCTACGCAAAACCCCACCAGATATATTAATACATGTCTGTAGGTTGACGGAAGCCATTAGTAAAATCTAAAATTAGTTCGGCCGAGGGATAAAGATCAGCAATTCATTACCATGTCCTTGATTGAAGATATGGACTGCAAATCTTCATCTTTAAGAGGGCGTGAAATCCAAACTAGTGCACAGTATTGCTTCTGCAGCCAATTCATATTATTTCAGAACAAATCTAGACTAAATTAGACATACTTTTTCTCAGCAAACGTACAACATAAAGCACCAAAATCAAAAGCTGCAAAGGGGAGAAAGGAACACAGAAACCTGCTTCTCTGCTTCTCCCTCACGCATCATTGTCCAACCTTCAGCTGCCACTTGAAGGTTCATCACTCCAACCTAGATGCAGAGACCACGTTAGCTCAATCATTATTAACAGAAAGAGATTGCCAAGGATGAAGGTTCAACAATTACAGTGACTAAAAAGTAAATTTCTTAACCAGCTGTAAGTCGGTCATCCAGATCCTTTTCTGGACAGATATAACTTCTTCGAAAATGACGAATCTAGTTGACCTTCTTAACCAACTGAAAAAACAAATGTAACTGTTAAAGCCTAACTCAACTCACCAACTTATTCTCTAAGTTGTTTATCTTGGATTCTACTTCTTTAACAACATCATTTGTCGGGAGTTGACGAGGATTTTGTATTTCAACTAGGAAGGGCCTCCCTGAACCCAACATCCGCACCTGGAAGCAATATTCACATGTATCAGATCACCAGCCAAAGAAAGTGAGGGAACAATGACATAGCCATCTGTAGTACATCGATATCCTCTCTACCAGCAGCATGAAACTTGTAAGAATCACCACGGCATATTGGAAGAATACTGCCTCCTATGACCTCCTACAAGACAACAAAAATAACGTTGAACTCCGTTAGACTGATATATCAAATAAAAAAGTACTGACCAGCTTCCCACTGGTCATTTTACGGCAGTGTCAACAATCATCAGATAACCAGGTAGTACCTCCACTGATGCTTCACCCATTCTCTCATCATCAATTACCCAGCGTGTCTGACTAACATTTCTGGAGAACTGCAACTCGGAAAGCAAAGCTCATATAAGAAAATCTTAAAATTGCGAACAAAATCCAGTTCTCATATAGTCATACTTACAATGTACAGATTTATGATTTAGTGCCCAGTCTGGGACATATATTGTTAACTGCCAAAGAACCGTGGTTGAAAATTTGGTACAAAGCAACATAATAAAAAATTTTGTGGTTAGTTCTTCTTTCCCAATCCTTACCTTAAGGTATCTCCCAACAAAACAGACAGGAGTCCGGTAGCAAGCGAGCACCAAGTGGCAGGGTTCACTGACCTGAAAAGATGGGCAATCAAAACAAATGAATGTCTTACCTCTGTTCCAACAACCACCCATGTTCAAGAAGATTACAAAGAAAATGAATTTGGCTACCTTCTCTGCAGGGAAGTTGAAGTCCTGAGAAGATCCGTTACCTTTTGAAACATTACAAATTACATTTTCTTCATCTGAAGACAGAACAAAAGATTCAGAATTTCAGATTTGACACCATTTTTACTTCACTACTACAACCATGCTTTAGTCATTTTTATGGCCCCCAAAACCGTAAAAGCTACATAACATCTGTATGTTAATTGTTAAATATGTGAGTACACTCAGCTAATATGTTAGCCAGGAGTAATGTATTTGTTTTGATTGCCTTCTAATATGTTAGCCAGGAGTAATGTATTTGTTTCGATTGCCTGCAGAAAGCTGATAGACATGCTCTGCAGTGTAATAATGAGATATTCTGCAACTCGAAAGAATGTCCAGAAAAGCAATTGGGATGGGATTCAATGCAATAAAAGAAACTGCAATCAAGAAATAACACATGCCTGTTTTGAGTCTCTTGCAACTTCCATTTCCGTTTGAGACCGAAACAGCACTTGACATCTTAACATGACTATAAGTTAACTGGACACAGAAGGAGCCAGGGCCAGATTTCACATCCTGCAAAGCTTCAATATCGCAAGGATTTTGAATCACAGTTAGCTCAATAGCTTCAACTATGCATGCCCCACTAAGCAATTAAAAATGAGAAAGATGCCTTAATCAACAGCAATACCGCTAGCTGGGTTCAAGAGCGTTGTTTCACAGACCAGCAATTTCTCGAGGGAGGTTGTTGTCATGTACTTGAAAGCATCCTTTACCAACATCAATTCACGAACGACTTCCTCAAACCAAGGCTCTGACTGGTACTTGCTTTTCACATACGACCTACATTGCGAACAACACACAAAGAAAACCAATTAAAACCTAGTTTTCCACAGATACTACACCGCAAACGAATCCAACTCCTAACTCCAGCTCTCACATTACCTAATGGACTGCTCATTCTCGGATATGATCCTAGGTAAAGACAATTCAAGCGAAAATTTATCGACACAATGGCCCTCCCGCTTCACCAGCTCTGCAATCACCGCAGCAAACTCCTCGGGCCCCTGCAGTTCCACCAACACACCTCCCTCGTCCCGATAAACAAACTGCAGGACACCAAGACACACACGGCATATCTCCGCCCCAGCAGGGCCATCGTCTACCGGATCGCTTGGCTCTCTAATAGCAGAAAGAAAAGCTGGCAGAGACAAAGGCAAGTCGAGGAAGCCGCCGCCGCCGCCGCCGCCTCCAAGTACTCGAAAAATGCATCTAACGCACACCTAAGAAAAAGAACACCGAGAAAAGTTAAAAGGACGAGTTAATCGACATTTTTTTTAATGTGCAGCGAGCTGAGAAACCCTAAGTTTTTAACGGAATCGTAAGATTGGTAACGGGAGCGCGAAGTGGGAGGATTGAAGGTAACGAACCCCGAGGGAGAGCAAGTCCTTGACGGCGACGGACGGCAGAGAACGAACGGCGTCGTTTAGAAGCTGCCGCTCCTCGCTGGTGTTCTCGCCTTCGGTGAGGTGCGGGGTTGCCATCTTTCTTTCGCCGGTGTTCTTAGTAATTTAAATGTTCGGGGACCGGCCGGCGGGTTTCGGGGTTCGAGTGGCGGGCGGAAGGAACCAGTGTCCCTGGCGGTTTTTAATATTTGTTCGAAAAAGAAACGACGCCGTGTTGTGTTTCACCGACCTAGGGAAAAACTTGACCTTTTTAAGTTTATAGAAATACAATCTCAAACCTCCTTCATTTTTTTTTGGAAAAATTCACTTAAGTACTTTGTAGTATCACGAAAAATTAAGTCAGTACTCTGCAGTTTAAAATGTATCAATTGAGTCAAACTTATTCCATATAAAATCAAACCCTAGGGATCGGCTTATATAAGAAGTAGAGACAAAACCCTACGACCCTACCTCTTTCAGTCTCAAGACATTAGGGAACCCGAAGAGATCATTGAGGAATAGTGGGTATGCGGGGTAGCAAGGTTGGAACATTGCGGGATGATGTAAGTTCGAATCTTTGTCTGTACTCTGTATTTCGTTTGCGTACCCTAATTGTGTTCGTATATACTGCTCTGTTGGTGTTCGTATGATGGAATCTATCCGTATGTAGTGTTCTGTCCGTAATTAGGTATGTGAAATTCTGTTCGTATGTTTATCTATATTCTAGTCTATTCGCATATGATCGATATCGTGTGGGTTCTCCTATTTTGGATTCAATCGCATCATAATTCTGAGTACATGACATGGAGTTTATGAAGAGGCTTAGTAATGCTTATGTGATGTTCGTTCATTAAGAAAATGAATATTATATTCCTTCGTTATGTATATGATATAGGTGAGTTTGTCATTCTGTGAATCTGTTAATGTTTTATACATGATCTTGGTGATGTGGCGTATGAGACAAGAAATGGATGGATTAAAATATTAAATCAGTGTGCATTTTAGGTTTGTTGATATCCAAGACATGTGGTGTTGTTCGGACATGTATAAGTGTTCTGTTAAATCTATTCGGATTGCTATTTTTGAATCTGTTTTATACTGAAACATGTACTACTATGAAAATTATCTTGCTTTGTTGGTATGAACTGATCGGCACCATGTAATATTTGGATATAGATTTGATTCTGTTCAAAAGGACTATGTACTGTACTGCTCCTTTCTGTCCGAAAGGACTCCGCACTGTACTACTCTGTTCTGTCCGAAAGGACCCCGCACTGTACTACTCTGTTCTGTCTGAAAGGACCCGGTTCTGTCCGAAAGGACCCCGCACTGTACTGCTCTGTTCTGTCCGAAAGGACTCCGTATTGTACTACTCTGTTCTGTCCGAAAGGACTCCGTACTGTACTGCTCTGTTCTGTCTGAAAGGACTCCGTATTGTATTGTACTGGTCGGGATTACTCCCACACAACTGTGCTCGTAGAATTCTGTATGCTGTATTTGTTTACTCTACGTGAGTGTGGTGGGTATCTGTGCCCCATGGTGAGAGCTCCCTTCTGCTCCTGGATTATACTTTAATACAAGGCACATCAACAGACGCAACTCCGGAGCTAAGATATCGGGATCCCATGGGGTACAGTATAGAATAGTTTTTGGTCTTTTTAAATAAAGACATTTGTGTCTTTTCATGTGACTGGCGAAAAACTCTGATTCTGGCTTCAGGGACTCCAGAGTATGATAAAACCAAACTACAGGGACAACAAAATCAGTAGCGAAATTACACAGACCCCATCATTTATTTCACTAAAGTCTGGGGACGTAAATGTAATTTACCAAAAAAGGGAAAAGGACACATAAGTACCCTGTGGTGTCACCGATTATCATTTGGGTACCCTGTAGTTTTTGAACCGTAAAAATGGTCCAATTTATTCGCGTATTTTGTCACGGACTGGTCCATTAGTTCGGTTCAGAGTTTTTGGACAAACGACATCGTTTTGACGCCTACGTGGAACGCCACGTGGCGATGACATGGATTGTCATTGCTGACGTGGCAATGGCAGATTATCAATTAGTACCAGATTATATATTACCAATTAGTACCAGATTACATAAAATGTGAACATTACAATCCTTGGGGAAATGCGACCAAAAACATAAATAAATTGCGCTGGCTGGCCTTGAACACGAGTTCTACGGGTGGAAGAACGACATACTAACCAATGGACTACAACTGACATACTGTTAAAGCACAAAACTTAAATATCCATGTTGTTATGAATGCTTGGATATTTACCATCTTCAACCTCTAATCAAGAACACCAAGAACACAAAAATCAATCAACCCAGAAACGAACCAAAAAACCCATCTTCAATTCATCTCACCTTTTCATTTCTTTGTCTCTGTCCCTTAGCACCAAGGCCAAAACTCATCTTCGATTCAAAACACAATTTTGGATTTTTGCAAGCAATTACAATGTTGGTGCTAGATCGAAGGTGGTCAGGGAAGACGCCGGCGACGACCGGAAAGGAGAACCTGACGGCGGACACAACGCTATCTCACTCTCCTTCCCCCGTCACCAGGAGGCTCCCCGCGCCATCGCCGCTGCTCCCGCTCCGGACTAGATGCGCTCTCTCTCATTTTCCCTTTGTTGTTTGATGTTACAGGGAAGCGGCGCCGGTGGGGTTCTTCAATTTAGGGTTCAAATCGATGAATTTTTTTTGTAATTAGTGTTTTCGGATGTTGATGTGGTTCAATTTGGTTGGTTCTTGGGTTAGAGTTTTAATGTTGAATGTTGAAGATGGTGTTCAAAGCTTGAAGATGATGAATATGTAAGCACGCCAAACAAAATGATTATTTCAATTTTATGCTACTAATAAACAACATGTCCATTGTTGTCCAGTGGTTAGGATGTTATTTTCTAACCCTTACAACCTGGGTTCAAGTCCAGCCAACACATTTTTTCACATTTTATGTAATTTGGTACTAATTGGTATTTTACCACTGTCACATCAGCAACGACAATCTGGATCACCACCACATGCATTCCACGTAGGCGTCAAAACGACACCGTTCCACCAAAAAAAATTGGACCAGAGCTCGGGAGCAGTCCATGACAAAATACGCTAATAAGTTGGACCCTTTTTACGGTTCAAAAACTATAAGGTACCCAAGTGATAATCGGTAAAATTACAGAGTACTTATATGTACTTTTCCCAAAAAATATAACGCGCGCCATTTAATCATGCACACGTGGCAACAGATGTGCATCGTTCTGGCAAAAAAAGAGAGCTTCTCCCTGCCACGCATCTCATTCAAGCTGTTTTTAACTTCCTGTTAGAATCTTCTAGCACTCTCCCCTCCCTCACAACAAAAACATGAAGACTTGTGCTTCCTCCTTATTTCATCTCTCTCCCTAAGCACTCTGCCTCTCGAGGTCCCTTTAAATAAGGTACTATAAAAAATAATAATTTTTGCTATTTTGCCCGTCTGCTTTTATTTTCCCTTTATGTTCCATTGAATTTCGGTACCTCATTTTTTTTCCCATTGCCCGTTGCATGCAAGCTCAAAATTTAGAAACTGGGTATATTGATCAAAATTCGAATCAGATAGATGATAAAAATCTTTCAACAAATACATTTTCATTTGACTAAATTAGAATAATTTTTTCACTCGTTTATCTACATATTAGATTGATTTCTATGAATTTCTAGGTCCTTGAATCAAGATTTTTCTCTCTTCTTTGGAGGTGGTAGAAGGAGAAGATGGCTCGAACACCGAACATGGCGCAAGCAATAAGTGGGTACAAGGGCCCAAGTGTGGTGAGGGAGATCATATATGGGATAAGCCTGGGGATAATGGCTGGTGGCCTTTGGAAGGTCCACCACTGGAATAACCAGAAGCGGACCCGGGAGTTCTATGAACTTCTTGAAAAAGGTGACATCACCGTTGTCGTGGAAGAACACGACGACGAGTAGGATTACAGACATGTCGAACTCTTCTATCGACAAATGTCTCGATTTCGAACCTTAATGTTGCTGTTTCTTTTAAATTTTCAATCTTATTACAATGAGTTGTTACGGTAAATTTTGTACGCCTATAAATAATCATATCCCATGTAGAAATTTCAATGTTGTTATCAAATGAAGTTTACGGGGATGAAGATTGTATGGTCCATGACATATATATGTGGTTAAAATTTGTATGGGTTGTAATTTCACTTCACGTCTGAACGAAGATCTTATGATGTTTGCACGATGGACAAGGGGCATTTCTTATTTAAAATTTTAAGTTATTTGTTGATGGATTTTAAGTTAAAAGTGAGTTGGTTTCTAATTTATATTCTCTTGATGGGTGCAAAATTAATGGTTTTGATGGATGTTTAACGCTTTGAACAAATCAATACGTCACGCTTGTATACTCATTTAACTAAATAATCTAAACGCGTATGAATTGAACTGATAGGTGACAAATAATTGAAATAAATATATGTGATCTTCTAACGAGCTACATAATTTTACAAATGCAAAAGCAGCTAGTCAAGCCACATTTTTTTCTCAACCATTTTACCTATTGAATCGTGAATTAGACTTCCAACAAGAAGTAAGCAAACAAATCAAATGGTTGGAATTAGATGTTTCAAATTCGAATTTTGGAAATATCTTATGTTGAATTTGGTAAGAACAATTTGTCGCTCATCAGATCATTTTAAGGGAAAAAAACAAATATAAGGTTGGTTCAATTAAACCGTATTCATTCTCTTACACACATAATACGAAAAATGAGCCAAAATGATATCTTTAAATTTACTTCCCTCGTCGAAGCTAACAAAATTCAAGAAAATGGGCTAACTACAAAGCTAACATTTGTACTGTTAGATTCTGAAACGCAGAATTCATGATTTTTTACATAATAATCACGCTTGCAGAATTTAAATTATAAATTTGTCAATATTTGTACTATTAAACTAAATATCATCTCAAACTAACCTCGGGCAAGTACAGTATTCCAATGCCATCGTAGATATGTAGGAATCAATGAATAGAGCAGGCCAGAAATATTTTAATTATTTAGTTGAAAAAAAGAGATTTAGTAAAGCAAACTGTAATTATTTCTTAAATTTTGGTCCAACTGTTTCGATCCTCGGTCCCGCATCTACCCTCGCAAACACCGTCCCCTCTCGCTTGCCTTCCCGAGCAAGCCAAACCCCGGAAATAAAAAAACTTTTCGCATAAAGTCTATATATAAAAAATCAAAACGTATATAAACTATAAAGCGTCCAAAAAATATTATAAGCCGCTGCGCTGGAATGCTAAGAGCTACGACCATGTCGTCCGCCACCAAAACGTTGTCGTCCGCGACGCCGTCAATGGCAATAAAGAATTCCGGCGTGTTCCACGGCGGTTACCGGAGCCGCGTGACGTTCCCCTCTCCTCGGACGGCCCGCGCCGTCTCGCTTCGGTGCTTCGCCACCGGCGGCGGGTTTGACCGGGTCAAAGTGCTCAATCCCGTCGTCGAAATGGACGGTGACAAGCTGGCCAGCTTAATAAACCCTTCCTAAAACCCTAGGAGTGTTCAATTCTTTTTTTCTTAAGATTACAGGGTAGTCCAGGCTTATAAGAACTATAAGGCTCCGTTTGTTTCGCCGGAGAATAAATTCGCACATAGTTAAACGGAAAATATTTTCCTGTGTTTTTTATGAATCCGGAAAATGCAAACGGAGCCCAAGGGAAAAATTATGTTTGGAATGGTACTTAGGGAAGTTTTTACAAAGGAACACGATAGAGTTGAGATTGATGATGATTCTTGTTTTGCTTTAGGGGACGAGATGGCGAGGGTCATTTGGAAATGGATTAAGGATAAGGTGCGGAATTCGCTGGTCTCGTTCTTTTGAATTTTATCTTTTTTGGGGAAGACGTGGAGCTTTGACATTGACACCGGATTGTAGCTTGTATTTCCGTATCTTGACTTGGACATCAAGTACTACGATGTCGGAGTATTGAGTCGTGATGCTACCGTTGATATGGTCACTGTTGAGAGTGCTGAGGCTGCTCTCAAGTGCGTTGCCTGAACCAGAATCTGTGGAAATTCTCATGATTCTCTCTGTTCAAGTTTGAAGCTTGTATCCTTGCCTGTTCTGATGTTGCCCCCTTACATTTGACTTCTGCAGGTATAATGTTGCTATTAAGTGTGCTTGCTTTCGTTTCTCTTTACTTTGTTATACGTCGATTTCTTCTATGTCATAAAAGGATCCATATTGCCAGGATCATGCTAAGAATACCAACCAACTTGTGATCCCAGATCAAGTTTGATATACTCTTCATTGAGCTAAATTGAGAGTGGTTGTTTCTGAAGCCAATTGTTCCTTCTGTAATATGTTACTGTTTCTCCTTGCTTTTTATTTTTCTGCAGATGAGGCTAGAGTTAAAGCATTTGGACTGAAATCTATGTGGAGGAGTCCGAATGGAACGATTAGAAACATTTTGAATGGTTTGTTCTCGATTATCAGCTTACTTTTACCAAAATTAGAAGCCTTTTCTACTTTATGTTCGTGTGAAGAGGTTTGATGCATGTTGATGTAACCCAAAATTATCTGTGGGTTGTTTCCTGGGCATAGTAGAGTTGCAACTTATTCCGGAAGCTCCCTGTGTTTGAATGTGATTAATAGGCATTTGCTTAGCTTGTAGGCATTGTTTTCCGTGAACCTATCATCTGCCAGAATATCCCGAGAATCGTTCCTGGTAATTTTGAGGTCTCCATATGCATCAATTATATGTGATCGCTTGGGACAGTTCCCTCAGGTAGTTTGTTTGCAGGTTGGAAGAAACCGATATGTATTGGCAGGCATGCCTTTGGTGATCAGTATCGTGCCACAGACACAGTCATCAAAGGCCCTGGAAAACTTAAAATGGTTTTTGGTGAGCTCATGCACGATAGTTAATGAAGTTTTTGGCGTCCATGCTCTGCATGTGCTTACCAATGCCCATGGTTTGCAGTTCCGGAGAATGGCGACTCCCCAATGGAGCTTAATGTTTATAGCTTCAAAGGGTCTGCCATAGCACTTGCCATGTACAATGTTGATGAGGTTTGTCCGATAAATTTTGTGATAGATTAAACATACTTAGGGTGTAATTTTCCAGGTTTTGGTAATTTGGCCAGTCTATCCGAGGCTTTGCCGAGTCATGAATGTCATTGGCATTTGCAAAGAAGTGGCCCCTCTATTTGAGTACCAAGAACACGATATTGAAGAAATACGACGGCAGGTAATTGTTTCCCCCGACAATAAAGTGCTTGGTCCAGTACGGACCTTGACCTCTTTTTCATCTTTGGATAAATTTCAGTTTTTTTTTCGCTCAGGGTAGTTGTATTTGGCCATGTTTCGCAGGTTTAAGGACATATTTTAGGAGGTCTATGAAGAGAATTGGAAACAGAAGTTTGAAGCAAACTCGATATGGTAATGTGTGATACATGACAAGTCATTCGTGTAGTTTAAATGGTTTTTAACTGAGTGCCCTTGTGATTCCAGGTATGAGCACCGTCTAATTGATGATATGGTCGCATATGCATTAAAAAGTGAAGGTGGATATGTTTGGGCCTGCAAAAATTACGATGGAGATGTGCAAAGTGATTTACTTGCTCAAGGTGCCTTGTTTCTTTCCTGCTCAGTGTTATGTTTAAGTCAATGTAGTGAACAGAATCGGCATTCTCCTCCTCTTGTAACTATCTCCTCTTTCATGCCTGTTGTTCAGTACTGACCTCTTTGTTTTAAGGTTAGATCGATTAAGGTTGAAGTTCCTCGAGGTCAATAGGAGAGAGAAAATGACTTAATTGCTAGTTAGATTAATGCCTTTCTCTCGTCCAATGCTTGATTAGCAAAACTTTGGAAAGAAAGCAGCCTGAAATGTCGGTCTTAGTGATCTCGACAAGTTCCTTTGTTTGTGCAGGATTTGGCTCCCTTGGTCTCATGACATCTGTTCTGGTATAGATTCAGGCTATCGATCACTTATTACAATTGATTGTTCGTTTTCCTGGAGATAACATTGTTATTCCTAAATCTCTTCCACATATTTGCAGCTGTCTTCTGATGGGAAAACGCTGGATGCTGAGGCGGCTCATGGGACTGTAACACGTCACTATAGATTGTATCAGAAGGGGCAGGAAAAAAGCACCAACAGTATTGCTTCCATATTTGCATGGACACGAGGTTTGGAACATAGGTATGGCTTAATGGAGAATTTGAGATTTCACGAATCGTTTACAGTAAAACTAACTTGAAGACACGATCAAAAGTGATGTCCGTCTGGCGGGCGAGTTGAATGCTTCAGCTCTTCGGACAAGTTTGTTGCCTCAATGATCCATTAGATAGAAAGCCCTCCATCCACTGATTTTATCTACTTGTTCCCTCAGGGCCAAGTTGGACAAGAACGAGAAGTTGCTTGATTTCGTACAGAAGTTGGAATCTTCATGCATCGAAACGGTAGAGGGAGGAAAAATGACCAAGGATCTCGCAATCCTAGTTCATGGCCCAAAGTAAGGGACTCCTCCATTTACGTACTCTTTCTTTCTCTTACATTGCTTGTTCATGATAGTGTTCATTCGATCGTGCTACATATATACTTGAAGCTGACCGGAGTACTCTGTCTGAACCTTGTCAGGGCATCGAGAGATACTTATTTGAACACCGAGGAATTCATCGACGCGGTTGCTCGGAATCTAGAGAAAAAGCTCCGGGCACCTGCACTGGTCTGAGCTGATGGATCATTTGTTTTCCTCCTTTGTCCATTGAACTTGCTGAGGGTAGAATACCAAGTAGGTATAATATACCTACCAAATCCTGGAAGCTATAGTTTAAGACAACACAGAGAAAAACATTTTTGGGACGATGACTGTAGTTTGTTTGTCCGAGGAGCCAATAAAAGGAAGTGTATTACTCTCCGATGGCCGTTGGATTACGTTATTCTGTTTTTTGGTAAAAAAATTACCATCCATTGATCCATGGAATCTTTGAAGTCTCGAAACTAGCCGTTTGCGTTAATTCACATTGTCAATCAAACTAGAGAGATTCTTAATTAGGAAACAATCTCCCGGAATAGTATGCGTTGCTTTTTCTACCTTAGATTTTTAGTTTATGTGATACGTTTAATTGGCCCCTTCACTTGATGCAAAAAAAAGTAACCCACAGCCAAACTCACTCGGTAATTCACGGATTGACCATTCTGCGTAGGTTGTTGCCCGCCCCCGTCTTTCTAGAACGATGGCAGTGTGAATGTAAGAAATCTTTTCTAACCGCCAACTAGAAACTTTCCTTAAAAAAAAACTAGAAACTGTTTCGTACCCAAAAAAAGTTAGGGATAAGTTGACAACTTCACCCTTGTGACTTCACGCACTTTTACTTAAAGTGCCATGTTGTTTCATTTTTCCATTTTGGTGATAAAGGTTTCCAAATTTGATATTTTTTGTGATAAATTCATAACCAATATTAGTTTTGTCTCGGATGATATTTTCATAGTTATTCACATCAGCGCCATGTCATATTTCTCTGTCCTACCTCGCGCTAATGTGTGAAAAAGTTAGAAAACTCCACTAAAATTTATAATCTCCCAAATACTTCAAAACTCTTCCATTCTCTCAAATCTAGGAGACGTAGACCTCCACTCCCCTAACCTGACTCGTTGATCCCGGCACCGACATCTTGTTCATAGGCCCTCTTACCAACCCCGACATCCTGTTCTTAGGTCCTCTCGCGGACCCCAATTATGATTTAAGTGAAGTTTTTTAACTTTTTCATTTCAGTGCCACCTAAGATAGAGAAATATGATGTACTGATGATGTAGATAATCATGAAAATACCAAATGGGAAAAAACTAATCATGATTAGGAGTTTGTCAACAAAAATGTTGAATTTGGATACGTCTGCAAAAAAAAGGGTCAAATTTGGAAGCCTATATCACCAAAGTAGAAAAAGTAAAACAACATAGTACTTAGGTAAAAGGAGAAATTACTCTTAAGTCCCCCATATTTGTTTAAATACACGCAAAAATCCCCCGTGTTTGAAGAGGAGGAGTTATTAGGAGTGGAGAAGAGGAGATCCATGTTGTGGTAGTAGCGGGGGCAATTGGCCTCCGCCCTTATCTTCCTTATCAAGTTATTGTTGTTGTTGTTGCTAAAGGAGGTGGGCTTGGACATTGTTGTGGTTATTTTGTTGTCGTGATCTGAGGCTGCCCCCGACCGCCATGGGGAAAAGGGATGAGTTATTGTTGGGGTCCCTGGGGCAGTTCCATCTGACGTTGTATAGGTGCTTGGGGTGGGTCGATATCCCTGATGCCCGCACTGTCCGAATCAGAATCGGAAAGGGGAGTCTCTTGCTCCCTCTCTTCCACTTCCACTGCCACATTTCTATTCAGATAAAATTTGATTTCTGATATCTAAATTTCTTCCACGATACTGTACATAGAGGAAAAAATTGATAACTTTCTTTATTAGTGTTTTTTTTTTGAAAAATAGAATTATATTGATCTTGGTGTTATGTACAACAATACAAAGGGTGAAAGCCCTCACACAAAAAGGGGAGAGAACCCCGCCCATCCCTAAACAACCCCCCGAAGAGAGGCATAAACTAAGACTAACAAAAGCTAAGAAAAAAGATTTCTCTGGCAATTAACCAATAGTGGAATTACCAGGCAAATCTTAAAATAGCTAAACCAAAGGAGGCCGAAACCCAAAATTATGTGAGGTCCTGTAGAGACCGTCAAGCCACCCCGAGCCACCGAGGAAAACTACGCCATGATATTTTGAATATTTCCTTATTGGTGTGAAATTGTGAGATTGCAGAATTTATATAAGGAGGGAAGAAGAGAGGATGCGAGGGAGGAAGGAGCGAGAAATTAGGGGGGGAGGAGAGGATAACGTGTGTGGTTTGGTTATTATTACAAGGAGGATTGTTGGGATGGTGAGAAATAGGAAAGATTTATTTCCTATTCCTATTCCTATTCTGAGTAGGTTTTGGACTCCTAATCTGACCTAGATAGGTTACTTGTACACCAAGGGTTTGTATCTATATAAAGACATGTTACCCTAGGTTTTTTTGTATGGCTTTGTGGCTCAGAAACTCATCAATAAAAGTTCTCCTTTCTCTCCGTGGATGTAGGCATTAGGCCAAACCACGTAATCTCTTGTGTCCGCGTTCTTTGCGTATTTTGTTCTCTATTTGCTGAATTCATAACAAGTGGTATCAGAGCTTGGGTTGGAGGATGACAGACGACGCGAAGTTTGCTCTTGTGAAGTTCGATAGTTGTTCAAATTTTGGGTTATGGCAAAGGCGTGTCAAGGATCTCCTCGTGCAACAAAGGATGGTTATCGCGCTCTCGTAGAAGAAGTTCGAGAAGATGGAGGAGCAAGAGCGGAAAGAGTTGGAGGCCAAGACGGTAGCGAAGATTCGCTTGTGCTTGGCGGATGATGAAGAGCCACCAGCTGGGCTGTGGAAGAGGATCCAGGTCGGAGTCAAAGAAGTTCAATGGAAGTGGCTTCAAGTGCTGAGAAGGGCGCATGAAGGGGACTATCCAAGACGAACTGGGGATCAAGACAACGAGGAGGGATCTGCATCCATAACCATGGCCACATGTTCAGACGGGTCGGATGGTGACTGGCTTTCTATCTTATCAAGTCTAATGCATCATAGTAATCTCTTTTTGTTAGGGACCTTAGATTATAACGATGATAGTTATAAAGGTAGGCTAATGAAGGTAGAGAAGGATACGATGGTAAGGATGAAGGGTGAAAGAAAATACCTACAGGTTAGTGAAAAATATTGTTGTAGGCAGAGTCACATCAATAGGTCTGATGAAGTGGGGAAAAGCTCAAGTCATATGAGGTTGGTTTGTATGAGGGAGCAAAGACTTGACATGGATGGTTTGAGTGCAGTTGAGATTCGTGGAGACATGGATAGCAAGCTATGGTTGTTTCGTGGAGGCATGGTTGGCAATGAGCCATGGTTGTCTCGGAGAAGCATTGTTTAGCTGGGCCCCGCTATGGTTGTCTAAAGGGAAGTACACGTCAAAGGTGTTGGGTAGGTTTTGCATGGGGAATGTGAAGCCGTTGTTAACACCACGCGCGAATCGGGTATCTCACTCAAGGCCGAATGATGGAGTTCGAGGTATGTCGAGGGTTCTACTTTGTAGAACAAAAGGTTGTCCTTTGTATATTATGATATGTAGCATTGGTTTGAGGCAAGAAGGTCTAGCGGAAAAGTAGTTCGAGGTTGCGGAGCATGGGACTGACCGAAAAATAGAGGGCGTGTCTATTGGTTGCAAGGTTACTTCAGCAGGTGGACTTGCTAGTTGGAGTTCAATGGAGATTGGAGAAAATAGGCCAAGCAAGCTCAGAAGCTCGAGTTTGGGGGCTGGCTCCAAGTGATTGAACAAAAGGTGAAGAGAAAGTTGAGATGGTCTTATTGATGCAGTTATCTATGGTCCGAGATGGAGTCGGTGGAGTCGGATTGGTTTTGCAAGATCTCATGGTTCTTCATGGGGCGGTGTTTTGTCAAGGTGGAGTTTGTTGAAGTTCGGGTGAAGCTTCATGGTTCTTCCACGAGATGATTTCTCGCCAAGGTGGAGATTGTTGGGATGGCGAAAAATAGGAAAGATTTATTTCCTATTCTTATTCTGACTAGGTTTTGGACTCCTAATCTGACCTAGATAGGTTACTTGTACACCAAGGGTTTGTACCTATATAAAGACATGTTACCCTAGGTTTTTTTGTATAGCTTTGTGGCTCGGAAACTCATCAATAAAAGTTCTCCTTTCTCTCCGTAGATGTAGGCATTAGGCCGAACCACGTAATCTCTTGTGTCCGTGTTCTTTGCGCGTTTTGTTCCCTATTTGCTGAATGCATAACAAGGAGGAACACAGACGGTTCTCCTGGTGAGCATTTGTAGGAGAAATTGTGATTTCTGGGTTTTGATGATGTTCACAGGGAAGAAGAAGAGGAGCAAGGAAAAAGAAGAGTTTTTAATTTTTTAAGGGCATTTTTGTCATTTTTATGACAAAAATGAAAAAAATCGAAGATGACATCAGCCAGGAATCCGAAAGTATAATAAAATCGAATGAGAGGGACAACATGATCATTTTTCAAACACGGAAACTTTTATGTATATTTAAGCAAACACAGGAGACTTGAGAGTAATTTTTCTTAAGTAAAAATGTATGAAATCACATATAGTACGGAAGTAGACTTGGCCCAAAAAATTAGAAACGGTTCCGCGGTCCAAATCCTGGCCCAACGTCTGGCCCAGAAATTCCCATGTCGACCAACGGCCCAGATCTCGCCGAGGTGCAGATTCCCTCAATCCACCACGTGCAAATCTCCAACCTCCTCTCATCTCAATCCGAATATATAAAATGGCACCGCCAAATCAACACAGGCACAAATCAAGAAAAGCCAAGCAAAGGAGAAGAAAAGGAGAAGCGAAGAGATGGCGTTGAACAAGGCTCAGGAGCTCGTATCTTCCAACTCCGTCGTCGTTTTCAGGTCTCACTCTGTTTCTCTCCTTCTTCCTAATTCTGCATCGTATTTAAATTTAAGCGCTTTAATTACGAGTAATCTGACGTGGAGTTTTGGGCTGTGATATGGGATTCAGCAAGTCGTATTGCCCCTTCTGCGTTAGCGTGAAGAAGCTTCTGGACCAGCTGGGGGCCACCTACAAGGCCGTCGAGTTGGACGCCGAGAGTGAGTTTTGCCGGATCTTCTTTTCCTCGAGCGGCTTGATCCGCGCACGATTTAATCGAATTTGTTTATTTAATTGACGAGAATTTCAGCCTATTTGTGAATTGCTTGTGAAAGGAAGTAAGGGGATTTTTAGACCGGTAGTAGGTTTTTGTTTCGGATGGTTCCCCATGGTGTGGCCAGTTAGGGTTGGAACTTGAATTGGTGGTTGAGGTTGCTCTTTTGCGATGTTTGTTATGCTACTCCAGATAAGATTGCTTGTTTGTAATTGTATCGTTGCATCGCGTCTCTTTGCGGTAAAAGAGGTATTCTCAGCGGGACAGAGTATTCGAGGGATGCGGGGGTTCTCAAGGTTGTGACTTGTGATTAATTTTGTGCAAGAGAGCAGGGATGCTTTATTTTATGCACAGACTTGTGTGGGTGTCCTTACAACCGATGGGGAAAATGTGATTATATTCGTATATTTCGTAGTTCAATCGTTGTTCTTATCTGGATTCCATGCCGCTGAATGCTCACATCGTGTGTATCTTGGCTCTTTCGACCAAGATGGATTAGCGAACAACCTGTTCTTCCTAATAAACTTTAATCACTGGGAGACAGGAGTTGAAAGATTGGTTGTGCTTGTTCATCTGTTTTACAGGTGATGGAGGTGAGATACAGGCAGCGCTGGCACAATGGACGGGACAGAGGACTGTGCCTAACGTGTTCATCGGTGGCAAGCACATTGGTGGCTGTGACTGTAAGACTCCTTGAAACTTCCATTCTTGTTCTTCTTTTCAATAATTAGCCTGGCCTCCGAACTCCTCTGTTCTCTGTCGTGTCATTCTACTGTGTCGCTTAACAATTTCGGCAATATTTGTTGCAATCTTTGCAGCAACCACTGACATGCACAAGGATGGGAAGCTGGTTCCTCTGCTCAATGAAGCTGGAGCAGTTGCCAAGGCATCTACCTGATAAATTCGGTTCTCTTGTTTACGAGTCTGGTAATTAAATCTATGGTGAGTCTCTGTTGCTAAGTTGGTTAGCGTGCAATAATATACTTCTTGTTTACAGAAGACCAACCCAAGATGGTGGCTGTTTCGACTTTTAATGTAGCAATATATTTGCAATATCAAGCAATTTATAGACAGAAATGCCAGAGTTTCTATCGCGTATTGGTTTCTTTGAAGTACCTGTTGCCCGGGATACCACCCGTTTGGTTTCGGATCTTCCAAATGGTTCCTACATTTCTACAGGCTGCCCGGTGTGTCATCGAGTACTTGACAACGAGCCTTGTAACATCTTTTGAGGTTGACAACCTGGGGTCATTGATCATTCATGTGTTTTGGCTATAGTTATGGCTAATTAGATAGACAGTGGGCGAGCCACCCTCCTCTGTTCGGATGGCTGTCGTTTATGTTGAAATTGTCGATATTTGGCCGTTTCAGCATTGATGTTGAAATGAGGATGACGAACCACGATTCTATCTCCACAAGCTGGTGATATTTTCCTTTATTTAACTGAGCTACAACAGCTCAGGCTCGAATTTTTTTGAATCATCGGTTCTTGGTCTGGTCTGTACCTCTTTTAATATTTCTGGTGTAGGTTAGACCTTTTTAAGATGAATTTCTGCTATTCGGAGTCTGTCGACTCGACTCCGTCAGATTCTATTATCAGAATGTAAATAGGGCCGAGTCCTATTTGCTCGACCATTCTCATTCTTACTTCAAACTAGAACACGTCCATTCCAATGACTAGCAACCAGGGTATGTCGAAACCCTTCTCTACTAATCTGGAATTGACTAGGCTTTAGGAGTCTCGTTTCGGATATCGTTCGATTAGATTACCGTTGGAGAAGCGATGCTTTAGTGTTCATCGTGGACACTGATGGGATTCGGGGAACCACTTCGGTAATAGATCTTGCTTCAGCTTGACGACTAGAACGAAGAAACCATAGCAAGCGAGGTGCAGTGAAGCCATTAGCAAGTACCTGCGGATCGGTCATGGTGTCGTTATCGAAAATGGATTTTGAAGTCTGCAATACTGTAAAACCATCCCAGGGAAGAACAAAAGAAGAATTTAAGCTGCATACCACACTGGAGCATAAGGCGACGCCAAGTCGAGAAATGGGTAAGGCCACCTGAAGATCCGAACAAGAAACAGCCTCCATTTAGCAGACTTGGGGAATGAAGATAGGTGTGAATAGAGAAGAGGAAGGAGGTTTTACCACATTGATCTGAAAGCATGGACGGTCCACTGGAACGTAACGTATGCTCCCGTCCACAAAACGAAGTATGAAATGCCGAACCAGGAGAGCGGCTGAAGAGAAGGAAATGCAGATAGTTTGGAGAGGATGCGCATGATTTATTTCGACAGAGAGAAGGTAAAGATGAGTGGCAATTTACCATGCTGTTCAATGCTGCATCACCGAGGAGTAAGAGAGCATTGAGTGAATGCATGCTAATTGTCACCTGACATTAGACCAAAAGAAGAATTAGAGCTTGCATATCATGAAGGCGAGTCACAAGGCCGAACCGTGAAAAGGAAAAGAACAAGAGCCAAAACTAGAAACTGTTGCGCCTTCTAAAAGTTTCAATGGCGGATTCCAAATATTGTTCACCCAACAGACATTGACCAATAGATGCATACAAAGATTCGACACATGTACATGGCCTTACATTAAGATCTCTCTTCAGTACAAAGATAATACTGATCCTTCTACCATTAACCTTTTGGCATAACCAAAATATAATAATTGATATATCTTACAAGAACAGGAGTACTCGTTTCCGACATTCACATTTACAGGATTGGAATGTTGACCGCGTCGAGGCACAGGGGAAAGCAATAGCTAGAGTGCTGCTTGACTTGACCGCTACACAGTTCGAATCGTAATTGCATTCAGACACATTTACGTACTCTGAGTAATAATCATGGCACAAAAAGGAAACAGAAGAAAGCTCTTCATAATAAGGGAAATTGGTTTTCCAAAAGATCCAGAAACCAATAAGGAAATAGTACAAAGCAGTGTCCATCAAATGAGAAGCAACTGAAGCCAGAAGAACAAAAAAGAAAACTGAATCCTTGAGAAAATATGTCAAGAGGAAGACAAAGCAGATGACCTATGAACTTTTGCAAGCAAGAAGATGAATGCCAAGTAAAAACAGACTCACATAGTTTAGCTTGTATTCATTGATGGTGAAGTAAGGGAACAAAATGCACCAATATACAATATCTGTCAGCATCACCGCCCCCGCCGTCATCTGTCACATGACCGCAGTAGCTAGATATTGTGAGACACACCAGACTGCATGGATCTTGTTAGGAAGGTATAGCTAAGAGGGTTTTTTTCCGGAACTGTAGATAGATCAACTAGCAAAGAGGTAAATACATCTAAGCTAATCTACAAAATACTTCAGGCCACCAGGTCTATATACACCCTAATCAATGAAGACGCCAAATTCACCATTGTAAAAGAACACACCTGGAACATGATTTTGAAAAGAAAGCAAGGAATGCTTTGAGATTGGTGAACGTAGAGCTCCTCTTGGTTAATTGAGATTTTGAGAGTTTTGGTCCCATTATCCACTATGAGAGGAACTTGGTTTCCTTGTTCGGCATCTGTCCCGATGTGGCGTACGTTAGATTCTGGACTGTCCAGATTTAAATGCCGGCAACACCCATAAACTGAGAGCACTGTTCCAAACTACAGTTGAGAGCATTTCGAGAAAGGTTATTTCTAACTTCACAAGTCAATATGTGCTAGAAAAAAAAAAGAAGCATACTATGCAACCACAGTAAATGACAGCAAAAGAAAGGAAAACCACACTAAAAGTAGCATCTGCATCAGACCAAAAAGAAGAAGAACCATCAGCGAGTACATACCCCGAAGAAAATCGTAACCAATGTGAAAGTCCACCTGGCAAGCATAAAAATTGGTTAAAGTTTGCATAACAGCACAAAACCACATTTGCCGAAACCATGTAGGGTGAAGAGATATTTGGTAGCTTCCAATGAAGCAATTCTAATAACATGTAGTGAGAGTGATGATGCTATATCAGATGAAGTCATAAAAGGGTCCAGTAGATTAAGAAAAGCCATTTGTTACAGAAGAACGAGGACATTCTCATGCATTAAACAGAAAACTTTAAGATCCATGCAGTTCAGCAACAGAGAAATTAATTGACTGGCCACAACTCACTGAGTATAAAAGTAAAACAGGAAAAAACCGCTAGCAGAGAGTTTGGCAACGAGCAATCCCATAAGCAAAGCAAACGCGAGAACTCGATAAGCCAACAACCAAATGGGATGGATTAGCTTGAGGCATGGCCTCCAGGCCTCATCATCACGCGGCAAGACAACAGTCTCCTTCGCAGCTCTCCCACTCCGAGGCACCACCTTATTCAAACTCTCATACTTCCATATCATGTAAACTGCTGCAATAATCGGAGCCACCACCCAGATCGCACATACCAGCACCTGCCAGTGCAGCCAGTAGCTCAATGTGGCGGTACTCGGCGCGAACAGCTGCATCCTGGTACAGACATCATCAAGGTTTTAGGGTTACCTTGTTGATAATTACCAACTACCAAAACCTAGTTTCATTTCCTCTTTCCACACTTACACCATCCGGCTCAAGGCCGCCAGTGAACTTCACGATGGACCAGGTACCACTCAAGAATTTTTTCCCGATAACAGTTTAGACAATTGGAAATATAAACAGAAAAATCTATTTTAAAAAAAAAGCAATACATGTATTATTGACCAGATTACAGTTCAAAGACACTAGTTTACCGCTAAACCAAGAGCAAAAAGAGGATAATTGAAAAGTCAATGAGCGAAACTTACCGGTGGAAAAAAGTCAACGGTTGGGTTGGGATGGAATATGGATGGTTTGACCCTGGAATTATGAAATTGGAAAGCTAAATAGGAAAATGCACGGATGGGGAGAGGGGTGATCGAACCGGCGTCATTGGGGTGGACCCGCGGGGGAAGAAATTGAATGGCGGGCTACTGAGCTGCCACGTGGAGTCGGTTACGGATTTTGATTGGGTGGGGCCCCACCTTCCTCTTCTTTTAGTCTCGGGGCCTGCTGATGGGCCTTGACGAAACCCAACCCAAAGAAAGGGCTGCCCATGAGCACGTTGGCTTATAGGCCCATAACGAAATAAGTCAGATATGAATATTTCTGTAATCTGTGTAGAAGGTCACCATTGGGGCCACTCCCGAAACTTATGTACATCATGCATTATAGGTAAAAAAAAGGTAGTAATTATCAATACATTCTAAAAAAAAATTTATTTCTAGAGAATCTCCGTCACCAACCACAACAATGAGAGATTTTTTTTTCTCAAATCGTAGTTGAGAAAAAAATGAAAGCTCAACCTAACATAGCCTCTAAAAATGGATATCACATTGTAACTTGCTATTTCAATAATACCACGCTGCTAACTAGACCGAGGGAAGTCGCAAAGGTTCCTCAAAAAAAAACTAGACCGAACCAATTATCAAAAATAAATTTTTAAGACCAAATATGTGTCACATCTTTATCTTTCAAGTGTCCAAACTTTAACATATGTCTTCTGGGGTTTTTTTTCTGAATGGTGTTACTATTCACCACTTTTTGTGAAAAAAGCGTCCGATTTGAAAGTATTGCGGGGACGGTGTCCACGTGGCACGGACGCCGAAAAAAGTCAGATCTTGGACCAAGATCCGACTTTTTTTGTCGGATGACCAAGATCCAACTTTTTTTATCGGATATATCATCCGACTAAAAAAGTCGGATCTTGGTCGATAAGCCATATCCGAAATCTGAACAGGAGATTTCGGATATGACCAAGATCCGACATTTTTTGTCGAATATATCATATTGGTCCAAGATCCGACTTTTTTGGTCGGATCTTGGTCGATCATATGGCCTATATAATGGATTCCTCGCAGATGCCTTTTGTCATCCATACGAAGACGTCTTGCATACCATAGAAGACCCTGCAGGTAAATTAATTTACTTTAATATTTTGGTATATATGTAGAGTTTGTTCATTAATTAAAAATAATTAGTATATTTTAGCTTTGAAATTATTAATTCCTTCTATTTTTGAGTGTGATATCTGATTGTTTAAAATTTTGTGGGTGCATATATGTAGAGTTTGTTCATTAATTAAAAATAATTAGTATATTTTAGCTTTGAAATTATTAATTCCTTCTATTTTTTGAGTGTGATATCTGATTGTTTAAAATTTTGTGGGTGTGCGGATTTTATAAACTGACCAACCCCAATGGCCAGACCGGTTTAATGAGTCGGACCGGTCGGGTTAGGTCGGACCGGTCTGGTCGGTCAGACCGGTTAGAGTATGAGTGCGTTTTCTTGGTAAATTCTAATTGGTCAGACCGGTCTGATTAGTCTGACCAATCCGACCGGAACGACCGGTCAGATTGTGAATTTTTTCTTGGTAAATTCCGGATGGTCGAGTACAAAAAGTGACCACCCTGCCAGTCCGATTAAATTTCATCTGGTTCTTAAGGTGGTCTCGGACCAAAAAATTGATGGAGAAGAATGTATGTTTATATGATATTTTCGTTAATATAAATTATGTTTTGTTTTGCTAATATAGAATTGCATACTGTTTTCTTTTGTTGTAGTATTCATAATGGCTAACCGGGTTATAAGAATAAAGTTGAAATACGATGGAGTAATTTTTAACAACAATGAAACCGGTTTTGATTACCAAGGTGGTGGGAAAGAGAAGTTGAAGTTTCATGCAGCATTTGTTAGATACAATATCTTGCGGAAAAAAGTTAACGAAAAGATCACAATAGGTCCAAATGAAGAATTTGGGCCATTGATATTTAGATGTCCATTTGGAAGAGGACAATTTGGTCCAATGTTTATTAACGACGATGAAGATGTTAAGATAATGCTGGAGACCATGATTAACTTCTTTGGACCAATGGTGAAGGAGATTAAGCTTACAATCATTGTGGAAAAGAGGGTTAATAATTACAACCCGTTTGTCGTTGAAGCTGGTACGTCAACGGGGATGGATGTTGCTCATGAACCAATATTTGATTGGTTTGAAAATGATCCTAGAGAGACGGGTCCATATGCCACATACAATTTTGATCGTGAAGACGAAGCAGAAGAAGTAGAAGACGAAGACGAAGCAGAAGAAGACAAAAATGAAGCAGAAGAAGAGGAAGATGATGAAGAAGTAGTAGAAGAAGAGGAACAACAATACCGAGAACAACAATACGGTGAACTCGCTCTAACTGATCCCGGTGAACAATCATCGATGACTGTTTATGGTGAAGAATGGGATTGCGACCGAGCAATAGATGGAAGTTGTTCTAGTTTGTTGAAAGAGGGTACGATTTGGAAGAGCAAATTTGATGCAAAGAGGGAGATTGAGGCGTTCGTAATGAACGATGGGCGTGAGTTTGTCCGAAAAGAAACAAGGCCAGAAACTTTTTCTGTGAAGTGTAAAAAATGGGAGACGGATGATTGCAAATGGGAGATCCGTGTCTCATAGGAAAGAAGGGGCACACTTTTTAGTCCATGGAAAATCGTGAAAAACACCTACCCCCATACCTGTGGTCGCCTACGAAAGTCGCAGGATCATAAACAACTCACTTCTGCTTTCATTGCACAAATTATTAAGAAACGAGTAGAGGAACAACTAGAAATTCATGTGGCCACTTTAAGGTCAGAGATCCACGACCATATGAAGTTTAGACCCTCGTATACGAAGACTTGGTGGGCAAAAGAGAAGGCGTTTCAAGATTTATGGGGGGATTGGCAAGAATCTTACAATCGTCTTTCGCAATGGTTTGCAGCATGCAAGGCAAATAATATTGGAACTGTTGTTGAATGAGAATATTATCACACCCTCCCTGGTTGCGACCATTACGTGGAAGCACTGATGCCTGGAACAAAGATCTTTAAGCAATTTTTTTGGAGCTTCAAGCCTTGCATTGAAGCTTTCAAACATTGCATGCCTGTCTTGGAGATTGATGGAACGTTCTTGTATGGAAAATACAAGCATGTCCTCCTGATCGCCACTGCAATTGATGGTAATAATGCTATAATTCCAATAGCATTTGCTCTGGTAGAGGGTGAGAATACGGATAGTTGGCCGTGGTTCATGAAACAAGTCCGGAAGCACGTCACGCTTGGCCGACATGGAATATGTGTTATTTCTGATCGACATGCTGGCATATTAAAGGCAATGGATACGGAGTATGGTTGGGGAGAAGACAGTGATACCGCCCATCGATATTGTCTTCGACACGTAGCAAGCAATCTTAACAAACACTTCAAAAACGATGCCATGAGGAATGTCATGAAGATTGCAGGTGACATGCACAAATGTTTTGTAGTCTAAAACTATTTTACAAGTTGTTACTCCACATTTAATATTTTTACTATGTTGGTTGTAGGAATGCAAGCTCAACTGTGGAAGTTGGAAGCTAACATGCGAGAAATATGGAATATCGACCAGGAGGTCTTCAACTGGATGTATGAACAGGAATTGCCCAAGTGGAGCTTAGCGTGGGATGGCGGACGCCGATATGGTAACATGACGATGAATTTTGCCGAGTGCGTAAATATGATCTTCAAAAAAGTTCGTCGTTTACCGGCGACGGCCTTGGTGGCAGAGGCATTTAACAAGCTAACCAAATATTTTGAAGAGAGATCAACTAAGTGTATGAAAGAGAGCTGTACTGTCAAAAGCAACTGTTATTACAAGCTTGTCAAGCGAGATCCAGAACCGTGGAGTAGAGCCATGGACTTTCTGACAGTTGAAAGTATTCTGTATTTCTATATTGGATCACATAATATTTTTATTAAATTTTAATTTATTTTACAGGGATGATGATAGGAACCTGTTTTAAAGGGACAAGTATTCAGAGCTTCAAAAATACCTATAGTGGTACTACAGTTATGTCGATAAGAAATTTTACATTATCCTTTAATTTGAGTTAGCATCATAGTCAATTTTATAACAAGTATTTTGTATTTGCTTGTAGATGGTTGTAGAGGTGACCCGTTTTCAACGTGTCAGAATTGGCGCACTTGCGACATTAAATGTACAATTAAAAGAATTTTATTTATTCTTACATATTTATGTTATGTGAGAAATTTTTTAAACTTTTAATATATTACAGGATTCTACAGGCAGTATTACTGGTACCATAAATGACTCTACCGGTCTTGTTGAAACTGGATGTGTGTTGTATCTTAAAAATGTGAGCATATCCTTTTTTTTTCTCAATAGTCCCAGATAGTTGTTTACTGATTTTCTGGTTCTTCAACAGGTAAAAGTTGACTCGTCCCCATACCCGAACAACAAATTATTTAGCATTACTGATGAGAACGTGGTCAAAGTGTTCAAGAAAAATGGAGAATCTGATGAAGATTCTCAAGAACAAACTCGTCCAGCACCATCCTATGATGGTCGTCGTCCTTATCCTCCAGCACCATATCCTGAGGGACGTGGTGCCGATTTGAAGGCACTATATGGCTCAGAGGCCTTTGAGTGGCTCCAAGAACAAAAGAGGTTAGAGCTGCATAAAAAGAAAGCTGAAGCTAAATCAGCCCTTCGAAGGAAAGCCATACGAGCTGAAGCAGACCGCAAAGCCAATGACATTTTCAACAATGAACCATGGACAACAGCTATTGAATTTGTTCTATCTCACGGTATTACGAAAATACTTATACATACTTGTTACTTACATTTATGGAGTATCTAATTTTTAAATTTTTTAGGTTTGATGTATGGAGCTAACGTAGATGGAGTATCTATTGAGGATGTAAAAACAATCTCTGAAAGCATCACAATTCCACAGGTAACATTTGTACATATATGAAAATTTTGCAATTTGCAAGTAATGTTATTGTTAACTAAGAGACTTGCAGATGGTTCTGTACGTGAAAAAGAAGAAACATGTATACGGCAATAGTTTCCGAGCAGTTTTTCAGGTATTATAATATAATGTATTATTTATTTCTTAATCATATTTTTTAATTATCAAAGACTTCATATCTATAAATTTATGAAGGATCCTACTGGCGAAATCACGGGGAGTTTACAAGACATTGAGAGTACCTACTGGGATGGATGTGTGTTGCTAGTGAAAGATGTAAGCTTATATTATCATTAGATCGTCGTCAGTAAATTATTTTAATATAATCATTGACCTAATTAAGTATTTTTTGAACAGATTTATGTCTCGTATGAAGAAAATCGAATACATTTCAGTGTTGATCACGAGAATGTTAAACGAGTTTTCAAGGAATAGTGGTAAATATGTCCCTACCGGAAATTCTGATGAGAATTGTGACAACGTGTTGAGAAACATAAAGACATTTTTTTATCTGTTATTTCAGATTGTTGTCATCCTATTTTAGTATTGCACTTCTTAGTTTTGTCATGTCGTATTTCCTTATACCGTACTTTGTTTAATATCTTGACGACATACTTATCTAGAAAGGTATAACGTTTGAAAAGTTTCGAGAACTAAAACACAAATCATAAAAAAAGTGAAGTTAATACAGTCATAAAAGTATCCAACGAATGTCTAGTACAGAAGCATAAACTACTTCTTCTTCTTCTGAGGCTTCTCCTTTTGATGCTTATCTGCGTGAGCATTCGCCTTCCCCTTTCCCTTTCCAGGCACATTCAGGTGTCCTCCTGTAAAACATCGCATACCAGCTTCTCTAGCTCCCCGATTAGGCTGACGCCGGACCAGAGGTATTTCTTCATCCTCAAAATCGATTGGATCGTCAAATGAAGAGTCACCACTACCATGAGTTGTAGTATCACGTGGCGAAGTCCTACTATAAAATATCATACAAATTTATCAAAATCAATAAATTATGTTATCAACACAATAAAGCCATACAATCAATTCAAAAATTTTAAATAAAATTCATAATTTACACACACCAAATTGTAGAGAACCAACCTCTGTGTAGGTGTCTCAAATAGTTGGGATGTCTGTATACCAGACCGGGTCAAACCAAAACTGGACTGCGTGTCGGACGTATGAGCCCCAGTTTGGGGCCAACCAAATATATTTTTCCTGAATAATGGATGAGCAGCGGAGGGGGCGACGCCGAAACCCGATCCGGAAGGGCCCAGTCCGTAAGAAAACGGCTGCACAGACCTAGCTGCCGTTGTACCATCTCCAATGAGAACACCCCTAATAACAAAACCAAAAATTTATATAATAATGAAATCAAATCAATTGAACATATTGTAATAAAATTCATAATTAACACAACAAATTAAGATAAACAAATACCTCTGCATAGGGGGAGTAAACAGCTGGGAATGCGGCACCCCAGTGTGGGCTAGGCCGTAACTCGAGTATTGGTGGGACGGCTGGAAAGCGGAGCCGGGGGTGCCAAAATCTGTGTGCTGGGAGAATGGATGAGAGGCGGAGGTATCCATGCTGAGAGACGTCACTGTGTTTGCTGGAATCTGCGATCTCGACCGATAATCTTCCCAGACCATGGGCTCCACTTGATAACCAGGTACGGGCTCAGGCCGGGGTATTGGTTGCCGCTTGTTGAAAAGGGTGGTTTTGCGTCTCACGACAGATACCCTCTCTGATTGAGGAAGATCGTATGTCATGTGCTCCGCCAGTCCCACAGGTGGTTGGCTGTCGCGGAGACCTAGGTACCGTCTTTGCTCGCCGGCGAACCCAAGTGCAACCTGCGACAAATTCTGAATTTCTGAAATGTCTGAAGACCTGTGGCGTATATGCTCAACAACATCCGCCTACAAATAAAATTTTATTATCATTAGCATTGTGGAACATCGCTATTAAAATTAAAATAGACAACATCTTTATTTAACATAGCTAAATTGACTTACACTCATGTGTAACATTGCGTTAGCAGGGCTGATGAATCGCCGAGTAATCTTCCTGTACCAATCCATATATCCATCATGATAATGGATATACGGCGATGTAGGTACTCCGTGATACACATATCTTGTCCGAAATTCCACCCAGATCTTCACATGGCCTTCGTAAATAGCATTCCAATTTTGGCCAGCCTGACCCCGACCATCCACTGCACTATGTGTCGCCTCATCGATCTCAGGGCTAGCCGGAATATCCTGGAGTAATCCGAACTATCGTAACACCCGATCAGGATAATGCCACTCCACATGCAAAAAGCATATCAACGGGGAGCGGGGAGCGGGGAGCGGGGACTGGGAGCGGGGAGCGGGGAGCGGGAAGCGGGGAGCAGGGAGCGGCGAGGCGAGCGGGAGCGGGGAGCGGGAGCGGCGAGGCGAGCGGGACAGACGAAGCGAGGGAAGGCGAGGATTAGTCGGGGACAGGAGTGTGAGCGACGGAAAAAGTCAGATTTTGGTGTTTATACCGACCGAAATCTGACTTTTTTTGTTGGATCTTGTTATAGTTGGATCTCGATATCCTTCGAAAATCCACTTTACAGCGGATAGGGTTATCGACCAAGATCCGACAAAAAAAGTCGGATCTTGGTCATCCGACAAAAACGGTCGGATCTTGGTCATCCGACAAAAAAAGTCAGATCTTGGTCCAAGATCCGACTTTTTTCGACGTCCGTGCCACGTGAACACCGTCCCCGCAATACTTTCAAATCGGACGCTTTTTTCACAAAAAGTGGTGAATGATAACACCATTCAGAAAAAAAACCCGCCTTCTGTTGACCTACGAAAACGACTTCACTGCCATTGTCCTTTCATGATTTTGGGCTTCGCTAGTCTGGTGTCGAGCACCGAATTACCCATGGGGATGAAGCCATCACTGCCGTCCAAGCGCCCCGAGGACCCTTCATAGTCTTCTAATCGAACAGTTGGAACGATTCCTAAAATGCGTCACACACAAAATCCAGAGATTTTTAAATGCTATTTGGTCTTTGAGGCAGGTACTACAGAGTCAATGCTGCTGTGACGTCAGCTTCTCAACCACCCAACAACTCTCTGCCACGTATGCCAAAGTAAAACCAAAAACTCAAATAAACAACATCCAATTGGTTTTTAAATATTTGTTTGAGAATGAGTACTGCCCACACTTTCAGAGAGCGAATTTAAGGGCAAATTACCCTCACGTCCCTGTACTATGGTCATTCTCCTCCTAGGGTCTTTGGATTTTGGAAAATGATTTTTCCGTCCCTAAATTTTGATGATAATAGATTCTCGGGTCCTTGGAGCCGGAATATTCCATATTCTCCAGCGAACTCCCACTTGAAATGACCAAAATGCCCCTCTCACTTAAAAACAAAAATTTAGTCAATATAAAATTAATAAAATCAAGAAATAGATTCAGCCGACGTCCTCTCCTTCTCTCCGGCGTCCTCTCATTCTCCGACTTCCTCTCCTTCTCTCCAGGACCCAGGCGAGCTTCTCGTCAATGGCATAGATCACGGCGTCCTTCTCCTTCTCTCCAACAACGTCCTCTCCTTCTCTTCTTCTCCGACGTCCTCTCCTTCTCTTCTTCACCGACGTCCTCTCCTTCTCTTCTTCTCCGACGTCGATGACCTCCTCCCATCCTCAGCGACCCTCATCGATGACCTCCTCCGCATCCTTGACGCCCTCGATGTCATCCACTGCTGCTTCATCGCCGCCATCGCAAAACCCAGAATTAACATCCCCTTCAACTGCTGTCATTACCAATCAGAAAATGAGGTCAATGATTCTGAACTTGCCTTACGAATTGAGGTCCGCAGTTTGATGGAGGAGGAGAGAAGGAGAAGGACGCTGGGAAGTGAGGCAGTGCTGGGATTAGAACCCAGGCGACGAATTTGGGTCAAACAGAGAACCCATAAAATAAATACCGTCGGTGAGACGGTTGACGGCAGAAGTGAGGCGGTGCTGGGATTAGAACCCAGGCGACGAGCCGAGAAGAAAATAACCGCGATGCCAGAAAGACGAACCTAGGGGACGACGCTAGGGGGGCGGCGCTTAAGCCAAAGCTTTGCAATAACCCACAATTCAAAATCGGAGGGGGCGCTTTCCCTGATGGCGGGTTCCTCGTCAGCCTGCTCGAACTGGAGGGGGCGCTTAAGCCAATGGCGGGGTCCTCGTCGGCCTCCGGCTACGCTTTAATTGGATGTTATCTCTGGGTTGATTTGATTTCTGGGAAAGAAGAAGAGGGGAGTTGAAGAAGATGATGGGTGGGAGGAAGAAGGTGAAGGGGATGAAGAAGAATGGTTTTTTTTTAAGTGGGAGGAGCATTTTGGTCTTTTTGAAGTGGGGTATCGCCAGAGAATATGGAATATTCTGGCTCCAGGGATCCAAGAGTCTATTATCATCAAAACTTAGGGACGGGAAAATCATTTTCCAAAATTCAGGGACCCTAGGAGGAGGGTGACCAAAGTACAAGGATGCGAGAGTAATTTACCTATTTTTTAATGGTATTTTTTACATTTATAAAATTTAAATTCTAAATTTTATTAAATGAATTTAAATTTCATAGCATTTTAACAAAGTTTCATTTGCTAAAGACATCCAATTTATGACCACCAAATGGTTCAATTTGAGCCTTAAAAATACAATATTCCTAAACTCAATAACGATAATTTTGTTGTTTTTATGTTATATAAGACTTGAATATGTATTAGGTTTTATAAAGTACTATCGATTTGGATATTTGCTAATTTGACTAATTCTTGTTCAATTTAATTTTAATGGTATGGTGATAAAAAATTTCTAATAAATATTTAACAATATGTATTCTCGAATACTAAAATTCTAGACCTCTTGATTTAGTTTTATAACTGACTATTAGTAAAATATATATTAGGTGGTAAACTCTAAAATTAATGTTTAGATAATAATTGGTTTAAGAATTAATAAGTACTTAGATCAGCTAATGGTCAATGACAGTGTTACTAATATAGTTTAATCAAGAAGTCTTTTGAGAACATAGTATTGGTAACTTTTGTTACCTTTTAAAGATTACAATTGAAATCTATAATATAGAAGGAAAAGATAATAATTGGCTTAAGAAGGGGAAAAAGTAATGAAACACACACACTACCCCGGACGTGAAAACTAACCCAGAACTGGATTTGAAAAAAAAAACCCAACTGGGGTCCGCTCCCTGCTCGAACCAGCATCAGCATCCAAACAAGATCATATTTAGAGAGAGAGAGAGAGCGAGAGAGAGAGAGAGAGAGAGAGAGAGTGGTCAAAAGCCAGAAGTAACGTTTAGAAGTGGTAGCTCGTTTTTCTCGTTTAGAGAGAGAGAGAGAGGGAAAAGAAGGGAAACGAATGTGAAGAAGAAGAAAGAAGAGGGGGGTGTTTCTTAAGGTGGCTGAACTGAGCTCCTCTCTGGGTCAGTTTCTTCTTCCTCTTCTTCCCCTTTTAGGAAGAAAAAAATTTAGCAGAAGCGTGAAAGATCGAATCTTTATGTTTGGTGCTTCTATTTCTCTGGTGGGTTTCGTTTGTTTGCTCATCTGAGGGTTGTATGTTAGGTTTTTATGGCTTTAGGGTTCGCTGGTATGAGTTAATTGGAGGCGTTGTCCTTTCTGTGAGGAGCTTTTTGTGGGTTGAACTGCATTTTGGTGGTAGAATTTGAGTGTGGCAATTTTGGGGGTGAAGTACTCGTTTGGGTCATTTCATTTGTATGAAGTGGTGATGTTGGTTTCGTGTTTTTTCTCTTGGAATGGATCGTAGAGCTACCGTGGGAGCGTTTTCGCGGTTTACCGTTCGGTACTGATGTGAAGCTGGAGCTTGCATGGCTATGTTTGTGTTTGGCTGAGAGTAGGTGACATGACTTGCAGGTGTACTGAGCGTTGTCTCGTCTTTTTGTTTCTCTTGCAGGTTATTGGATGTTCTTGCTCTGAGCTGAAGTATCTTGCGTGAGGGTCGGGGAACTGAGGAATTCTGTTTTGTGGTGAATAATTATGGCTACGGCTGGTATGGCGCCGGCTTCTGATGTTGGAAAAGCTGGGGATGATGCCATGCTGGTTGATAAGCTCCCCGAGGAAATTAATGATATGAAGATCAAGGATGAGAAGGTTGTAACGGATGAGCGTGTTAATTTAATAACAAACTCTTTATTAAGTCTTCCATGTTCTGTTTTTACTCTTTCCTTATTCCACTTTGTTGTGATTGTAGGAAGTGGAAGCAGCAATGGTAGATGGGAACGGTACCGAAGCAGGCCACATCATTGTTACCACCATTGGTGGCAGAAACGGTCAACCCAAACAGGTAGTTTTATCCGTTAAGAGGATTGTTAAACTTCTGCTGCAGACGTTACAGGTTTTCGGTTTAATCATTTTATCTTCTATATTTGTTGCATTAAATGAATCATTACGTAAGCAAGCACGTGTCGGAGTCTCACCTTTTCTCTTTGCTGTGCGAGATCTATGAATGGTTTGCATATTTAGGTACTCCTTGGCCGGAGTTTGCTTAACAACTCCTCTTATCTTTCCCAGACCATCAGTTACATGGCGGAACGCGTTGTTGGACAAGGATCATTTGGCATCGTATTTCAGGTTGAATCTCTTGTCTATTTTTGTCATTTTAGCCATTTCATGTACTGCTAGTAAATGCAGCCTTCATTTATCGTCTTCCTATTTTGTAGGCCAAATGCCTAGAGACAGGAGAAACAGTCGCAATTAAGAAAGTTTTGCAAGATAAGAGATACAAGAACCGCGAGTTGCAAACAATGCGCCTTCTTGATCACCCCAATGTTGTTTCTCTCAAGCATTGCTTCTTTTCAACCACCGAAAAGGATGAGCTTTATCTTAATTTGGTGCTTGAATATGTTCCCGAGACTGTGTATCGTGTAGCAAAGCACTACAGCCGAGCGAATCAGAGAATGCCTATACTATATGTCAAACTTTACACATATCAGGCGAGATTCCTTTCACGGGAGATGCTTTATTGATAGAGTTGACATTGAAGAACCATACAGAGAAAAAGTTTAAAATTTCTAACTTTGTGCAAAACATGGCAATCACGGTCCTTGCATCGTATGGAAAATAACATTTTGATACTTCATACGTAATGCAGATATTTAGAGCTTTGGCATATATCCATGGAGGTATAGGAGTTTGCCACAGGGACATTAAGCCACAAAATCTTCTGGTTGGTACACGAGTTTTCCAAATGATTTTTTTAATGTACTCAGCCACACTTGCTAATGGAATCTCGCGTTGCAGGTCAATCCTCATACTCATCAGGTCAAGCTATGTGATTTTGGAAGTGCTAAAGTACTGGTATAATTCTCTCTTTTGCATGTGGAATTTAATCTCAGAGTTATTTGTTTGGTCTAGCAGATTGTGACGACTAATACAGTTCTTTCTAACTGGGTCAACTTGGGACTTCCTGCTCATTTTTTATGTGCCTCTTATCCATCTGGAATAAGGTTACTGATACTCATCTTTTCTCATTAATATGTATCTAACTGTGTCCTGCACTAATGCTGATAGGTAAAAGGCGAGCCCAACATTTCATATATTTGCTCGCGCTATTACCGAGCTCCAGAACTTATATTTGGTGCTACTGAGTACACAACCGCCATTGACATCTGGTCTGTGGGTTGTGTCCTTGCCGAATTGCTGCTGGGGCAGGTTCTCCTCATTCTTGAACTTTACACTTTCTAGCTTGATATGGGCAGTATCTGACCCAAACGTGTGTCCTTGCATTTTTTTTTATCTACCCCGAATGGGTAGCCTCTCTTTCCCGGCGAGAGTGGAGTCGATCAACTCGTTGAGATTATTAAGGTAATTCTTTTAATGTGGCTTAAATTAGCCATAAGTGTTCACCAGTTTCCCACCACTTGGTTTTTAACCAAAGTCAGTTTCGTTTGTATTCAGGTTCTCGGTACTCCAACTCGTGAGGAAATCAAATGTATGAATCCTAACTATACAGAGTTCAGATTCCCGCAGATCAAGGCCCATCCTTGGCACAAAGTAAGTAGTCATTGTTCCTGCTAGATGTGCCTCTTGGATTCAGTTCTCTGTTTTTCTTACGCACGTTCTTTATGGTCGATCCACGGTCTTATTTTGTTCTCGATGCAGATATTTCACAAGCGCATGCCCCCTGAAGCTGTTGATCTGGTCTCTAGACTTCTTCAATATTCACCGAATCTGAGGTGCAGTGCTGTAAGTAATCTCCTTCTCACCCTTGGATGTGAACTCCTCTTCTCGCGGTGCAACTTTAGATGGGATGACAACTTGAACGGCTTTCCGGTATCACTGTTTGTAGCTAGATGCGCTTGTCCACACGTTCTTCGACGAACTCCGTGAGCCCAACACCCACCTCCCTAACAAGCGCCCCTTGCCACCGCTCTTTAACTTCAAGCCCCAAGGTTTGAGATCTTTTCTTTAATTTGTCATTAAAGTCAACTTAGACATGCCCTCGACCGATGCCAACTGACAATACCTCTGCTCGGTTCCCGTCCTTCTTGTAGAACTGAAAGGAGCCACCATGGATCTTCTCTCCAAACTGATCCCGGAGCATGCTCGAAAACAATGCCCGGTATTCGGTCTCTAGATCCGCATCGGCGAGATACAAGCAACTGTATTGCAACTACATTTGTGTTAACCTGGTAACCAAGGAGTAACTAAGGGACCACTAGAGGAAAGTATCCTTGTGTGTTGCTATGGTCTAGACTGAGGAAAGATTTGCTTCTATTTTACATCCAATCTCGCGACTTTACGCTCAATCATGATAATGCATGCTTGCACCATCTTTTCCATCTTCTGCTTGATTTGATCCTGGAGCCTCGTGAAAAACTAAATTAGGAGTGTTGATTTGGTACGGACCAAAACGGGTTGAGTTTGTTGGACCAGCAAATTTTCAAAAAAACCATAAACATAAAGCTGAAAATTAGTTGTCATAAAAACATTAATTTTTTAAAATAATCTTAATCAGTATGAAAAAAAATTTGACACTAAAGAATGCCTGAAATCAATCCACACACAAGTCTACCACCATCTGTCACAGTATAATACAAATATGGGTACTAATATTTTATTATTCTTGTACTTAGCAATGTGATTGTTTGCACGAAAAATAGGTGAGAGAGGAAAGAGAGTAGAGAGAAATGTTGACGGTGGTTGCTTCACGAGACTCATTGTTCCAACTTGTTGGTGATGATCTATAGATTTGCAACTGTGATTGAAGGACAGGCTGATGAATGATGCTCTAAGCTGAAGGACTGCGCGCTACAAGTTCCCTGTCGTGCGCCATCATGAAACGAACATCTTCTCACGCGCCCGGCGGATAATTACATACAATGGTTATATGTTAGCGTCCGACAGTATCTCTGTCAATTAAAAATTAAGGTTCAATTTAGGAGTCGATTATCTTATGTATGTATACTTAACTCTTGATTAGAGAATATAACTCAAAATTTTACACAATTCTGCCTACTTTCTGCAACTCTTGAAATGTTTTTTTTATAGGTAGCTCTTGAAATTTTGTTTCCGCTTATGGCTGCTTCTAGTAAAAAATGGTTCGGAACGAGATCATTTGACGAGACATGAAAATTTTTCATATAAGATGCGTGTGTCGAAGGATGACAACGTATGAACGGAAAGGAAAAAAAATTACCGAGTTGAGTTCATGTTATCGAATATTTAATAGATCAATTAATTTAAATTTAAGTTCAAGTTCAGTAGTAAAAAGTGTACTATTTCATTCTTAGTAATTCAACTTCTAATTTTTTGATTAAATTAAAACAATGACCAGTTGATTTAGATTGTAGGGTGAACAGTGCACGCCCCATAAACATAATGTATATTATGATCCTTAATTTATTGAGAAAAAAAACAGGGAGAAACGAAATGAAAAAGAAAAGAAATGGCCTTTTGTTTCCGTCGCGCTGTTCCGTTGGCTATAAATAGCTCCTCACATTTCTCCTCTTCCGTAATCGCTCTCCACCAACAGAAACGCTCTCACTTTCTCTCTCTTCGCGTCATTAGAAAATCAAAAGCCAGAGAGAGAGAGAGAGAGAGACACATCCTGTCGATCGGCTTAACCGGCGCCGTTTGGTAACGATCTTTTCCCCTTCCCTTTATTTTTTTCGTCATTTCTCTCTTGACGGTTAACGGTAGATCTGGAAATCCTAGCTTATAGTTTCGACCTTTGCATGAGTCTAGGGTTGAATCCATTTTGCAGTTACTAATTCGAGACGCAAAAGCTCACACGTTCTTGTCGATGTTTCGGGATATACGAGATCTGGTTGGATCGAAGATCTCTTTCTCCCGCGGATGTTTGGGTTATTTGAGCATTTTTCTGTTTGTCTGTCGCTGGCCGCCGGTTCCGAGTTAGGGTTTTGAGGACTACTCCTTTAGTTGAGTTTTATTGTTGGGAAATGGAGGAGCTCAGTTTAAGCTCCATATGCTTTACAGTCGGTTTTAAGCTCCATGCATTTTTCTGTTTTACACTTGCGGCTCGCCTCTCCCGTCATTTAAGCTTCTTAATGGCTATTAAAAGCGGGGTAGTCCATAAGCCTTCCCGAAGGGAGCGTTACAGATCTTACTTGTTGATCGTATTTGATGATAGCTTATCCATTTTTTTGGTTGTGAAGCGGGAGTTGTTAATCTAGTTATTTGTTTTGTTGCGGCAGGTTTGTTGGCAATTGACTAGATGACTGCGACAGCTACTGCCACTTCAGGGGGTCCACGGTATGCTCCAGAGGACCCTACTCTTCCAAAACCGTGGAGAGGCTTAGTTGATGGGAAAACTGGATATTTGTACTTCTGGAATCCTGAAACCAATATCACCCAGTATGAGAGGCCTTCTGCTCCTGTCGGTTTGCCCCAATCAACATCGATACCCATGAGCTCTTCGGTTCAAGTTCAGGCATCTTCTCATCGTGATTATAGCCCAGTTGGGGAAGAAGATAGGTATGGAAGAGGCAATAAAAATGGGGTGAATCCTGATGTTGGAGTAAGAAGTAATCAGGTATTTTTGCTCAATTATTCTATATATATATTGTTGTTTTGGGCTGATGTTCTCCTCTTTGCTTGCCATCTTATCAAGTCGACAGTGGTTGCATGGTTGGAATGTATTAGTTATTATGCTCTCAATTTTTCCGTCCTACTTAAGTTTGTCATGAGCGTATCCTCCTTATCATTATTTGGCGTGTCACATTGTCTTTGTGCCTTGTAAACTTATGCTCAAAACTTGTATTTGCTTCAGAGTGAAAGAGGTGGGATTTCTCAATCACAAAATTTGCCAAATGGAACAGCCACTGGACCCAGCGAAACTTCTCTAGGAGGACATGCAACATCAATGGGAGGAAACACTATGTCTGCGGAAGCTTATCGCCGCAAGCATGAGATATCTGTTACAGTGAGTAATGTACAAATATTTAATTTGATGAATAATGTCTGTCTGAATTTGCAGAATAACTCTCTTGCGTATCACTCCACCTTAACATTTGTGTTTGTGTCAAGTTTCTTCTTTATCAAGACTTGCTTCCATAAACCTCATGCATGCCCAGACTTCTGAAAATGTTCCTGTTTCCTGTTGCTCTGCCATTATTTAGCTTCCATCACACCGTCACTGTTTTGCCATTTATGTTTATGTTTTGCTTGATATTCGTCTCAGGGTGATGGTGTGCCACCACCTTTCGCAACTTTTGAATCTACTGGGTTTCCTGCTGAGATTCTTCAAGAGGTATCTGTCCTAGTCATCGGCTTACTTGTGTATGTCCTGGAATCTTCTTGAGGTAAAAGTATATTCCAGTCAATACATAACCCAGAAAAAAAAAACTACCCGTCCAATTCGTCAAACAATATGTGAACCACAATGTTTCTTGCAACATGTGCAATTGCTGGCACTGGAATACTGAGTTCCAGACTCGTTAATGCTTCTTTGTCGCTGTCCTTTTTGTCGTAGGTGCGATATTTGCTCCCTGGGAGGAGCTAAATGTCGTACGCTCTGTTGCCCTCTCATTGGGAGGGGGTGTTGCATATTATATGAAGTGCCCTTATACGGTGGACCTTTTCGGGTAAGGCTTTCTGAATCACCCAAGTTCATGGCTGGGACTGTTGCTGGTGATGAGTTAGTCTGCCTATTGGTCCCCGCAAAAGAAGAGGCCCCCTCCAGCTAGCTTGCATGTGCAAGCAAATTGACAACTGCATATGGGGAATGCCGCTTCTTCTGTCATTAGCACCTTTTTATATCCCAAAAAAATCAACCATAAATATTTGAAGCTGGTACCTCAGCTTATGGGGTCTTGTTGGATTTTGCTTTTTCCAGGTGCATAGTGCTGGATTTCCTGCCCCAACTCCGATTCAAGCACAATCATGGCCAATTGCTTTGCAGAGTAGAGACATCGTGGCAATTGCGAAAACAGGCTCAGGGAAAACTTTAGGTTATTTGATTCCAGGATTTATCCATCTCAAGCGCCGCAGAAATGACCCTCGTATGGGTCCTACTGTGTTAGTATTGTCACCAACTAGGGAGTTGGCTACTCAAATTCAAGTGGAAGCTGCAAAGTTTGGGAAGGCATCCAGAATTGCTTGCACGGTATGCACTCATCGTTCTGATTATGCTGATTGATTCGTACTTTAGAAAATTTGAAGTTGATTAAGCTTATGTTCTCAGTTTCTTGAGTTGCTTAATAAATTATGGTCCTTCCACATTACACCACGAGTGGGGTCTAACCCACATGTAATCTCTGTGACTGCTAGTCTTGAGCTAGCGTATGTCCTCTTGCATTCTTTTATTGCACATGCATTCTGGTATCTGGTTGTTCAGTTATGCGTGGGGAAAATGATTGATGGGATCGGGTACGCTGTACACGCAACATAATTTTCTTACTTTTGGGTGAAGTCTGTTCACCGGATCATCATTTTCAGAGATCACGAGTTCTCTTGTAGATTAGGAAATGGTTCTATGATCAGGCAAATTTTTTACTGCGATGGCTTCTTAATCTGGATGATGAAAGTCTACTAGTATCACAATATTTATGTTTTTCTTTGTAGTGTTTGTACGGAGGTGCGCCCAAGGGACCACAGCTAAGAGAGTTGGAGAGAGGAGCTGATATTGTTGTTGCCACTCCTGGTCGTTTGAATGACATTCTTGAGATGAGAAAAGTTAGCCTCAGCCAAGTGTCTTATCTAGTACTTGATGAAGCTGATCGGATGTTGGACATGGGCTTTGAGCCTCAGATACGGAAAATTGTAAAAGAGATTCCTGCTCGCCGGCAGACTCTCATGTACACTGCAACTTGGCCCAAAGAAGTGAGGAAGATTGCTGCAGATCTACTGGTGAATCCTGTTCAGGTCAACATTGGCAATGTTGATGAGCTTGTTGCGAACAAGTCAATCACACAGGTATACTTTGTGTTGTTGCTTTTGCCTGGTTGTACAGACACATTCATTTTGCTTAGATCTGGTGTTTGCTTGTGGGTGATGGAGAGAGTTAGCCCAGTATACCTGCTTGGGAGTGCAATTCTCTGGTACATGGTAACCGTTGAATTCTTTTCATTTTATCACTGGATTGTAGTATGTGGAAGTACTGCCAATGATGGAGAAACATAGAAGGTTGGAGCAGATATTGCGGTCACAGGAACCTGGATCGAAGATAATTATCTTTTGTTCCACCAAAAAGATGTGCGATCAACTTGCCCGTAACCTTACTCGTCATTTTGGCGCTGCTGCCATACACGGGGACAAGTCCCAAGGCGAGAGGGATCACGTTTTAGGTCAGTTCCGGACTGGAAGGTGTCCGGTGCTCGTAGCCACCGATGTTGCTGCTAGAGGGCTTGACGTTAAGGACATAAGGTTTGCCTGTTGGTTTTTTGCTCTGCCCGTTGTTGTGACCATCACTTGTTCTTTTAACTTCAGCCACCTTCCTTATAGTTGTCAGCCAAATGTGTTCAGTTGCTTTGCTTGTGATGTAATTGCCAATGCTGAGGCCACGGCCCTATTCCTGCCTTGTTAACTGGCAATTGAATTAGTGTAAAGTTATGTTCATTGAATGCATTGGAGTCGACCTTGTCTTGAAACTTCATATGTACATATGTATTTTGTACCTGATGTTTATTTGCTATGATTTGAGGCGGTTTTTTTAATGCTCTCTTTTTTCAGGGTGGTTATCAATTATGACTTCCCAACAGGAGTGGAGGACTATGTTCACAGGATTGGCAGAACTGGTAGAGCAGGTGCTACTGGACTTGCATACACATTTTTCGGTGACCAGGATGCAAAATATGCTTCAGATCTTATTAAAATTTTGGAAGGTGCAAACCAGAAAGTTACGCCAGAACTCCGTGATTTAGCATCACGAGGTGGTGGTGGGATGGGCAGGTCAAGACGCTGGGGTCCTAGTTCTGGTGGTTATGATGGGGGACGTGGTGGACGCAGCGACTTTAGCTTCAGTGGAAGGGACGGGGGTGGGACGGGGGGTGGTGGTGGTGGTGGTTGGGGGATGTCTGGTTCTTCTGCTCGGCCTGAAATAGGTGGAGGCCGTGGATTTGACCAAGATTCAAGAGTCAGGTATTTGCAACTTGATCATTTTACTGGTCAAAAAAAGAAACTTGATTAGGAGTTCTCTTCCACCTATGTATGCTGTTGATGTTTGAGGGTGATGTAGTTTGCTGCCATCTATTACAGGTATGACAATGGTCGAAGTCGCAGCCCAATTAAGGGTTCTGGGTGGAGTGATCGTAACCGTGATCGAAGCCGTAGCCCTGAGAGGTTTGGCAGGTCACATTCCAATCAATCTCCGCCCAGGAGCTTTCACCAGGCTATGATGGAAAGAGGTCGCAGCAACAATGTGCTGAAATCTTCTGCTGGAGGTGAAGAAGAGGAGGAAGGAATGATTCCGTGCTGATGATGGCGGCAGCCCGCTTCGACTTGATAACGACAATGACGACAAGTACAAGAGATAACTAACCTGTGAACTCCTTTTGGTTGTACAAGATACTTATTGTGTTTTTTCTTTTGGTCCATGGATTAGGAGGGTGCGTGTTAGTAGGTTAGGCAAGAACTAGAAGCATAACATATGTTACTTGACGGGGATAGACGATCGCTTTTTGCTCCCCCGATTTTTGTTTGGAGGTATGGGGAAGGAGACCCCTACACTAGGAAAGTGAAGAAAGGGAAGTACTGAAGGCTTGATTTTGTTTCCCTGATTAGTGAGATTACATCTGGAATTATGTTTTGCAAGGCGACTTCGGTACATGATACTTTTTGCCGCTTGAAATCTACCAGGGCTAGATAGTAATCGTAGTATTGGGTATACCAAATCATACTCGACTAAAATTTTCCCATGATTTGTTAGGAGGGTTACAACCAGGATGATGTATGAAGTTTAACCAGAATACCTTTCAAGGCCCTCTACCAAGCCATGCCTTGAATGCAAGATTGATTTTACTTCAAATTGGTGGTGGAATGATGACAAAGTTTGTTTTAATTAGTTGTCTAGGGAAGACGATTTTGCTCACCGGCTTGTTGTCCCTTGTAAGACAAATGGAGGGAGGGGGGAGAGAAGTTAAAAGCACCTGACAAATCCAAGTGTATCCAAATGTATATGGCATGGAGTCCCTATTTTAATAGAGCAGTGGTTAGCACATTCCTGAATCTTTTGCTTTTTTCCCATTTATCAAGGTTAAAAAAAGTTAAGAAATCACTCTAAATTACTTTTCGGACCTGACTTAAAATGAGAAAGAGCCAAGAAATAACTTGGCCAAAGTATAAACATTTCAAGGAAATTTTTTGTTTATTTTCGACCTAATGAAAAACTAGGAATAATTTTATCATTGATTTATGTCTTTTACAAAGATGTTAATGGCATAAACATAAAAGTTGACTACCAATAAGTACTTAGATTGTCTAGTGAGTGAGTTGTTATATCTTAATTTAGAATTCTCAATCAAACATAAACTATTCAGTCAGTGAGTGCCCGAATACAAAGTGTATTATACCATTGTCATTTACAAAAATTTGACCAATCAACTTCAATTCACCATCAATGGCTTGCCATTCAATATATTTGAAGCCAAATGGGAAATAACATTTATATGGGCAGTTACAAATATACCAATTGATGCTCATAGCTTTCTCATTAATCGAGAAAGAAGTTTCGTAGTTTCCTTAACCTTGTCAAGGCTTAGCACAAGGACAAAAACAGTATTCCCTCCAGGTGGAAAAGGGACTTTCTTTCTTGATTTAGACTTAGAAAAGACATATTTTAATGAGAAACATTCGGCTGGCATTTTATACTTTATTTCTTGCACGAATAGGCCATACATACCCAAAATAGTTTGTGAAGCGGATTTGAAATTAATGCTTTGCAATTTTTGTATTTGGTTTCTTAATGAGATTCTAAAAGACGCCCGGAAAATAACCGGATTAAGTATTATGACTTTGATTTTTGTAATTACGTTCTTGGTTTGAGCTTCACAAACATAAAAAATTGGAAAATTTTATTTTTAATACCTTGTAAGTTTATCATGTAATTTTGTTTTATTTTTTTAGTGACAGATTTTCGAAACTGACATGTTTGGTGATAATTTTTTAACGAGTTTATTTTCCCACCTGATTTTACCAAAGTTATATCAATGAGTAGAATAAAACATATAAAGTTGGTCAGAGATTAATTTTCGAGCATCTTTCACGTTGTGGTGAAACAAATAAATACCATTTTCGTTGTCCTCCAATAACTAGCAGGGGCAAATTCTTAGCCTTTCAATTGATCACAGTCCCGCTATCAACTTTGACTCTTCATATTAAGGACAAATGGAACGTTAAATGCAAGAATTATCAGCTTATAAAATTCGAGTAATTTATTTGTGCCGCGAGCTAAAGGCGGATCCTGATTGGCGAGAGAGTAAGCCCGTTGAGGGACATTGAGAAATTGTATTAGCATGTGCCTAAATACCTATGTAAACTAACACATATTCTCTAACTATAAAATAATATAATTTGTTTCATATGAAATTTTAACACAATTTACATTTTTAGATTCGCAATGACCTATGATCAAAGATAAATTTGACACCGAACGATTTTCGTTATTGGAAGTTGGCAGACTTACCATCAGTGTATGGGAATAAAAGAATTACCTCAAATTTGAAAGCACCAATCGTATTGGCCTACTCCTCTTATCTGTTCACATTCTATAAAATTTAAGTATAATTTCTTTTCAATTTGGCCATCGAATTGATATGCAACTAATTTAATAAAAATTGAATCTTTCTGACACCTATGATACTAGCTATTTAGACACCTATTAAACCGATGAAATCAAATTTAAATCCAATAAAAAATTTAAAATATTTCAAAACTCTATAATAATTATTTAACACTACCAAATTTATAAATATTTGTAAATAATACGGCGTCAATGCCATCACTTTAGTCAAATAAACGTCTCCTACCCATAAAATGTAACAAAATTAGGGTAGTACATGTCTAACATTTGTCCATCACCTGAACCCGAATTTCCTGAATTTGAGACCTCCTTAACGACCTAGTGATGATCAATGTTTCTCCTCTGAAGACTCTATACCAAAATAACGAAAGCTAAACAGTCCCACACCCTGAACCAATCAATCCAAACCCTTGATTCAAACCCCATCAAGGGCTAGGATTAAGCCATTCACTAATAAATCTCACAGCAATTAACACACATTACTCCCATAACATTTAACCCATTTTTCCTTTCTTGCTCTCCTCCTCCTCTTCATCCTCTCCCTCTCTCTCTCTCTCTCTCTCTCTCTCTCTCTCTCTCTCTCTCTCTCTCTCTCTCTTCACTGCATGGAGCTTGAGGCAATGTTAAGGGGGGAATTCCCTTACCTCGGAAGTCTCTCTGAATACCCTTTGAAATTGGAGGATGACCCCTCTAATGGTCACTATTTTGAATATGATGATCATCAACTCATTCCCATGTATGGCTCATCATCATCATCATCATCATCTTCTTCTTCGGCCGCCATCGATCATCGGTCCTCGAACATCGATCCCTTGTTTGGATTCTCCATGGGGCCTACATGCACAGATCCTTTAGAGGCCCTAGCCGGTGCCTTTCCTTGGGCCACTACCCCTAATCTGCATGGATCCCAAAGAAGGCTCCTTGGTGACTTCTCTTCAAGAGATGAATCGGATTATCCCATGGATGATGAGAATATTTTGTTTGAGCCTATCAAGTTTGACGATATAGGGCCAGTTCCTATTAGGGTTCATCCAACCGATGACGTGGACTCATCTTCTCTCACTGCTAACGATGGGATGAACGAGGAAAAAGGCGATCAAGATGATGTAATGGGGAACCAGTTTCAGGCAAGAAAAGGCTATCAAAAGGTTTATAAGAAAGCCAACATAATTAAAGGGCAGTGGACTCCTCAAGAAGATAGGTACATACTCTTTCTCCTCCTCTATCCCTAGCTAGGATTTCTTTTTTTTCGGATATCATTCGGTATTCAGACACCAACTAAACCGATTATCTGAGTTCGAGTCGAATTGTGCCATAATAATTCGTAAATTAGTAATCGAACTAAAAAATATCTAATTATGCTAGAACAACATTTTCAGAATTGTCCTCTTTATTTTTATTACAAGGTCCACCACCTTGACTTAAATTTTGACTCTATCTGAGGTTTTAATTAATTTTTTCAGGCAATTGGTTCACTTGGTGCAACAACATGGGCTGATGAAATGGTCAAAGATAGCGAAGATGCTTAATGGGAGAGTTGGGAAGCAATGTCGGGAGAGATGGCACAACCACCTGAGGCCCGATATTAGGGTTACTTTTTCTCTCCTTTATTTCCTTAATTTATTATTACATATTTATATTTTATCATATCTTGCCCTAATTTTCTCTCTCTCTCTCTTACCATGTATTGACTTCTCTGAAGTAATTAAGTAACCTTTTTTTGCGCCTATAGATAGAAAGACTAATGCACTGACACTCTCCTATTACTATCAAATATATAATTAAATAGTTGGAACCTTTATATCATATATATAATATTTACATTTATTTGTATATTTCCTCACTTAATTTCATGTGTTTGTACTGGTACATAGCTTAGGAATGGAGAACATGTATATGTAATTCCATTTCTACCTTAAGAATGTGCATTATACACATATATAACTAAGGTTGTCTAGTATTTTGTTTTCATAAACAATAGTTTCAACATTAATCAAATGGCAAATGTGCTCGAATATAACAATAAGAGTTTATTCAAATAGTAATAGACAGATTTTTTTGGAAAAACAATCCTCAAATATATGGGCAGCATGACGTCGGTTGTATTTGCTGACCAAGCATTTGGAAAAAAGAAATTGTTGTGTTAATCTCATCTCATCTCATTAGAAATTTGACAACGCATTGACATGCATCGGAATGTCTGCCAAGTTGGATTAGTTTTCTGCAAAACACATCACATTAGAACGATGAAGTCAAAAACCACGCGGTTAAGACTGTGACTGGTCAACTTTTAAGTACTTACTTAAAAGGTCTATACCAATAATTCCTAGACAGCCACATTTACAATTACATGTATATATAAATAAATGCCAATCCTAATAAGAGAATATACTAAGTTGTAAGATGTACGAATCTACTATGTCAGTTTAGAATACGACGAATTGATATTAAAATATAACGTATTCGACCTCTTTACACCAATAGTACAACTATCGGGAATTAAACTTTGTACTTCCGTTGTCGCAGAAAGATGCATGGAGCAATGAAGAAGATGAGATACTAATCCGAGCCCACGTGGAGATTGGAAACAGATGGGCAGAGATAGCCAAGAGGCTGCCCGGAAGGACAGAAAACACCATTAAGAACCACTGGAACGCCACAATGAGAAGGCAATTCTCAAGGCGCAACAAGAAGGTAACAACAAACAACACTAGAAACCCTCTCTTACAAAGCTACATCAAGACACTTATCAACAACAAGGCCTTGTCTTCCTCCTCCGAGCTTCCAAACCCGAATCATGATCATTCTCCACATGATGAGCTGCCCCATTTGGTTGATCAATGTAGTTATGATAGTTATGGGAATTGTCATGACAATGAGGCAGCTAGTTATAGCTTCATGGATGCCTCCATCTTGTTCAATGACAACTGTGGACTCGTGTCCTTCTTCGATCGCCATGGATTGCCTCGTACTGGCTTCGCGGGCGGCGATGAGAGCAACAAGATGGACGTGGAGCCGGCCGCGGAGATGCATTCGGGATTAGATTGTAATAACATGATGATGATGATGAGAGGTGGGGATCAGGTGGTCAAGACGGAGATGGACTTGATAGAGATGATAGCCCAAGGGAGCCACCATTTAGGAGGAGCTTGTCACTAGCTAGCTAATTGAGTGATTAGTGTAGCTTACATTTTCATTTGCTTACTATAAATACATGTTGATTTATGCTCTTGGATGATGTTTTGAATCCCTTTTGTGTTGACCAGGGAACGAAATCTGGACTGGTTCCAATTTGCTAAGGGGTATAATTGTTTTTGTGGATGCTTGGATATAGATGAAATATTTGAGTTAAAATGTTGTTTGTAAAAATTATCAGTTATTCTAATTTAATTATTAAATATTTCGAGATTTGGGAACATGTATGCGTTATAACTTAAGAGTAAAAAAGTTTTGCCACTCTTTCTGATTTACTCAACAAGAATTTTGAATTTGTTAGTCGAGGCGTACGCATTCCAATTAGTTTTGATAAAAAAAAGATAATTATATGCAGAACTTTAGGGTATATTCAAATAGACTCTGAGGACCCTATACTTTTCCTACTAATTGCTGAGCCCTTATAGTTTGGTTATTATTATACTTTCGGGTCCCTGGCTCAAGTAAATGACTCTAATACCCTTACAAAAAATTTTAAAAAATTCATGTACTACGCCGGCGTCATAGGAACATCGGAAACTCGCCGGTCTTCATCGGGAACATCGGGAACTCGCCAGTCTCCGTCATCGTCCTCGCCAACAACAACTTCCACGGCTGCATTCTGGCGAGCCTCGGCAACATGTCGAACCTCAACGAGATCATCCTCATAGCTGCATTCTGATTTCCTCCCCGCCACCCCCACCGTCGTCCAACAGAGTTCTCTCTCTCTCTCTCTCTCGGCAAGGTTCAGCTGGGAGAGCAATCGGCTGGTGAGCAATTTTCCCAGCGAGTACTTGTCGTCCAGGGCCTGGGTTCCCAATGACAGGACGACGAAGCCTTCTTCTTCTTCATGTAGTCCTTGTAGGCAACGAGGGCTTGGGATCCAGCCATCTTGGGGGCTGTTGGGTTGATGGCCCACGAGATCCAGCCGCGATGAAGGCGATGGAGAGGGTGGCGTTGGCGACATCGTAGGTGTAGTGAAGGTACGTGAGTTGTCGCCTAAGGGTAAGCAACCGACGAAGCTAAAATGGCTGGAGAAAGGAAGTGGCCGAAAAAATGGCCGGAGAAGATGACCGGCGATTTTAGTTGACCGGAGCAAGGGCATATCCGTCATTTCAAATATAAGATAAGAAAAAATCGATTAATGACATCAGCCAGGGACCCGAAAGTATAATAATAACCAAACTGCAGGGGCTCATTAATTAGTAGGGAAACTACAGGGTCCTCAGAGTCTATTTGACAATACCCTAGAATTCTAATTATCTCTAAAAAAAACTATACTTCTTTCTAAATTCCAACGTACAGTTTAGTATTACACATGTAATACGGATGAATACCATTAATGCCAAATTGGCAGTGCTCAAACTCTAAATATCGAGACATCACGAAAACAAGTTCGCCCGTTACAAAATCACTAGCTATTTTGACACTTGGAGTAAAACCAGGTCTGCTATGGGGCTTTCTTGAATCTTATGCAGCTTTCTTGGTTGTCTCTACCTTGAGTAAATTTGGTTAAATCTGTTTTTCCTATTTCTTCATCTAACATTCTACTTTTATTAGCAATACTTAAGAAGTAAAATATTATGGCAAAAAAAAGTTGAATTCCTCGGGAGAAAAAGAAACAAAATTTGGAATAAAAAATATAATTTAATTTGTCGATCCTTAAAAAATGAACTAAGCAAAGACCGGTCCATGACAAAATCATCAGCTATATTCGTAAGAGTTGAAAATAAGATTTTTTTAATGAAGGTAGTTGGACCTAACTACCACTGGTTAGTATCTTTTACTTCTGACCACCAGCAAAGAACAACATTGGAGCAACCAAGCTCTTCCTTGGATCGAGGGAAAAAAACTTCAAATGGTGATAATTTGACCAAGGCAGAAAGCTATTCAAGCACAACACTCATAAATAAGATTCAGAAGGAGCATTTCAATCTCTTCCCGACCCAGGCCTCGGGATCGAAATGCCCGAACCGGTTCGGAGCTCGATCGGAGTCATGCCACCAGGTCGCCGTCTCTTATGGTTAGAAACATATTTTCTTCCCGCGCTCTCTCTCTCTCACTCTCGGAGAGGGATTTTAGGGGAGCGAGGCTGGGTTTCTTCTTCCATGTCGTGTTCGATCCGTCGCATATTGGGCCCCTTCACTGAAATTATTAGCCCAACACCTTTGGGCTTTATAGTGGCCCATTCAATTCGACTTTATGGGTGCTTTCTAACCCAGACTTTGGGCTTCCTTGTGGGCCCTGTGGACTTAAGAGCTTCTGTTTGGGCCCGTTTGGGCAGGCCTTCGATAGTTCTATGTTAATAAAATTACGGGCTTCCGCGTGGGCCCTTTGGCTCGGCCTTTTGGGCTTTCATTTGGACCTGAGACCAAAATAGTTTCGGTCTCCCCGTTGGAGACTATTAGCCCAAACTTTGGGCTTCAGTTGAGCCTCTTTTGGAAAAAAATTTAAGCTGTGATATTTAGACCAGGTACTATGATCCTATTTTAAATGTGATCTTCTCAATATTTATGTTCATACATTCGAGTAATTAAATTTTTTATAATTATAAAATTCAATTTATTGTTATAACTGAAACTATAAACATTAACAAGGGTATTGCGATACTCTTGAACGCTCATTGAGTGTAGCAAGTATGTTAGAAAAGGATTGAATAGAGGAACTCCTGAACATTTGACAATCGCAGATGGGCCGATATCAACGATGGCTCAAAGGTAAGGGAGCCTATACTTTTACTCGGACCAATAAAAAATGGAATCTAGGGGAAATCGAGAAAAAGGCGACAGAATTGGCCTAAATTTTTTAAAGCATGTCGACCTTATTATGCCAATACGTTTCTTAAACCCACAAAAATTTTGTTACTAGATAAACACGAATCATAAAATAAACTATGATTAGAGTAACAAAATTAACAGTTAAGCAATTGACACATGATTGTGTTATTGCAAAAAAAAATCATATTTGAGAGTAGTTTTCCGTATATTTAATCAAACAATAGAATGTGTTCTGCAACAAAATTTTCAGAATTCCATAAAAAAGCAGAAATCATTTCGCTTTCCACTAGAAATCAAGTTTCTGCCCGTAATTTTTCCTCTGAAATACTTTCGATCAAAAGATATTTAATTATATATATTAAAATGCAAGGAATATCTATTGTGGGATATTTTATGACCAGTCCAAAGTTTGGGAGGCAGATCTTTAGGGTTCAAATGGGTCACCATCGTTGCTTTCTTCAATGCATATGTAGCTCTCTGCGGGGTCTTATCAATTGCGAGGATGAGGCTTTTGGATTTCTCATGCACTTTTGGCCCTTCGCTTAGATATCTGAAGATAACAATTGTACGTGTAGTCTCTCCCTCCCCATACTATATAGACTCACCCACCCAAATATCTCACTCACCCCGCAAAATATCTCAAGGCCTTTGAACCTTTTTTTGGCAAAAGATTCACCTCTCTCTCTCTCTCTCTCTCTCTCTCTCTCTCTCCCCCCTCATCTCTCTCTCTCTCTCCCCTCACACAAAGGACAATGTGTCTTCAACAACACCAACTCCCTTGTTTGCATTGCAAGCCGCAAGAGTACATTAGAATGGTAAACCAAATTACAACTATCTACCAAAAGTTTTGATACGTTAGAATCTTTATTTTTGTTTGTTTGTGAGTTATATGCAATATTGTTCCAGTAATTAAAACTCGTAAAAATATTTATTATAAATAACTTTTTACTTATCCAAAGTTTGAACCTCGGCCCCAAAATAATTCTCTTGCTAGTTGATCATAGCTAATTTATTTTTTGTTTGGGGATCACTTAAAATTGTTACTATTTTCAGGTGCAACACATGATAGAGAGGTGCCTAATCTCACATATGTCAAGAGATGAATGCAGTGATGCACTGGCGAAGCATGCCAGTATTGACCCTATAGTCACTTGCACAGGTTCTTATTTTATAATTATAAATTTTTTTACACCCTGTTGACTGTAAATGCTTTAATCTTGTATCTCTGTGTTATTGGGTCAAATAGCTCTTCATATTTAATAATTACTATTGATGCCCATATTTTATTTTATTTTCCCTCTTAACTAATAACTATACAGGACAAGATATTTTTATTTTGAGACGTGTTATTTTTATATGCAGTATGGGAAGAGCTGCATAAAGAGAACAAGGACTTCTTTGAATCATACTTCCATGCTACTTCTCCTACTAGCCCCTTGAATGGTAAGTCGATGTATAATAACTTGTTTTAGAAATTCTTTGCTTTTAGTCTGTTTGATCGGAAAATATTTTCTAAATTCAAACAAACACGGAAATATATTTTTTACTAATACAAAAATTGGCTAACTATAATTGAACACAAAAATGTGAGGAGTCATTAATCATCGTGAAATATTTTTCGGCTAGAATGGTCAATTTGAATCTTCTTGTTATGAGCGACTTCACCAATCTCACCTCTGTCAACATGGAAATATGTTTGATATTGAGATTAAAATATCTAGTTCATGTTTGCGAAATAAAATGTTGCCGGATAGTCATTTTCTGTACAAAATATGACAACACCCAACCCTGTTTTAGTAATTAACGTCGAATTTTATGGCAGTAATATTTCGAAGATTATACACCAAATAAACGAGAAACTAATGCTGCACCCATAACCGTTTCGCAGATGATAGAGCTGTAAATACGCCGCCTTGCACTTTGACACGACGATGAGATAAAGTGGTTTTAGGTTGGATATAAAAATTGTAATATTGTATTTGGATGAATTGATTATGTGATTTGTTGTTGTTACATGCCCCATCTCATGGTACTTGGTAAAATCAAAATTTGCAAATTCAATTTGATAGACTTCGTTTAAATTGGCGTGTTAAGATTACGACATCACCATATAAGATTTATATGTAACAAAAGATTGTCATGGTGGTGAAATCTTATGTTCTATCTGGTAAGCTTTTTCAGTTGTATTTTACATTTTTTCCTCTTGTCACATTACCACTTGAGAGTGGCTATTCCGGGACTATCTAGGTTAGGAGTGAGCATTTAATCCGATATCCGATGTTCGAATCCAAATTTGAATTTTTTTTCAGATTCGGATTTGGATAATTTATTATTCGGATTCGGATTATCCGAAGTTTTTAATTCGGATTCAGATTCGGATTCGGATTCAGATAATAAAAATAAGAGTTCGGATTATCCAAACTATTGTTGAATTTTTTTTCCTTATTTTCCTAGTCCCATAGTTGGATTTTTTTTCCTTATTTTCATGGGCCCTTTGTTGAATATATTTTTTATGATGATGAGAAGGAACTACTAGTTGTGTTGAGGCCCAAAAGAAAAAGATCGAGTGTTTCTCGTCGAAGTTTTTGAAGTAATTATATCTTTTTTTTTCAATCAGTTGTATTATTTCGGATAGTTCGGATTATCCGAATCCGAATCCAAAAAAAGTTCGGATATTCGGATTCGGATAATTTACTGTTCGGATTCGGATTCGGATCGTAAAATATTCAATTCGGATAGTTCGAATTTTCGGAAGTTCGGATAGTTCGGATTCGGACAATCCGAATGCTCACTCCTAATCTAGGTGATAGTTCGTATAAAACGTGAGACTTCTGACGTACGTATACCCAATTACAAAGATTTTTTTTTTCCTCTGTTATATATTAGCCCGAACATGCAGATCAAGACGTTTCTCATATAAAAAATCAGTTACGGATTGAAATTGTCATCGGACAAAAGTATATCGATACCATAAAGTTGCAGGCCATAAAAATTTCCATAATCCACCCAATAAGAGTCTCTCTGTACATTATAAAACCAGATAACATTTGTGACTTATAATTATTTAACATGTAGTTGATCAATAAAAATTCAGATATTAGATATTATTAGATTTCTACTATTGAGAAATTGTCGATCAATTGTCACGGACAAATTGAGCCATAGAGTCGAGTCGCTAGCACTGGCCAAGACTTGATGGGCCATTTCTAATGTTCTCACGCCACAATTTGTAAGAGAAGCTCATTGGCCACGAAACTTTATTATCACACCCTGGGCTTGGTGGCCCACTAACTATGCATTTAGTCAAATTAAAATGGAAAAAGTCCACATTAGTACATTGTAGTTTGCTTGATTATCAGAAATATGTTTGTGGTTTCAAACTCATCAAAAAGGTCATGTGTTTTCACGGACTCATCAACTAAAGGCTCGGATAGCTCTCCGAGCCTAGTCAGCATCCATTGGGCTCTCCACGTCAGAACGACATCGTTTTTAATCCTATGTGGCATGCCACTATGATTTTTTAAACCCAAAAATGCTGACGAGGCAAGTTAAAAAATTTAAAAATCTCCCATTCTTTATATATTAAAAAAAAACCCTTTAAAACCCCCCATTATTTTTTTTGAATTTTTTAACTTACCACGTCAGTATTTTTGGGTAAAAAATAATCTTACGTGGCATGCCACATAGGATTTAAAACGATGTTGTTCTGACGTGGAGGGCCAATGGATGCTGACTAGGTTCGGAGAACTATCCGAGCCTTTAGTTGATGAGTCCGTGAAAACACATGACCCTTTTTGATGAGCTTGAGAAATCACAAACCTATCTCTGATAATCAAGCAAACTATAATGTACTAATGTGGACTTTTTCAATTAAAATTATACAAGGAAAGCAAATAACCTACGCCACACAGGCCTCCTTATGTGCCGTGGGACAAATTATAGTCTATTTACTAGTTATTCTAGTATTGGTCATACGAGACCTTTTATTTGTGTCTTTTCTATTATTTAGGAGTTTATTAGACGTTATACGATTTTAGGACTATGGTTCTTCTTTCTCTTGGCACCCTATCATCTATCTCGTTCTTTAATTGCCTCCGGAAGTGGATTGAGTACAGAGTGAAGGGATCATTCCGGAATATTTGGACTGAAGGACCGATACCTCAGTTCTAACAATAGCATACTCCAGTTACGATACTGGCAAGTCCAATTATTGATAATGACCGTGTGCTACGACAATGGCATGTCCAGTTATCGATAACGGCATGTCGGTGATCCCCTGCCGCGCACGGATTTTTTTATTTTTGTCTCTGTGTTTTAACTTTTTTGCAAAAAAAATTCGGCGTGTTCTTCAGTCCAAACGGTTCGAAATGAGCCCATTCCGAACCCAATCCAAGCCCCCTTCTATGTGATTCTGATTAAAACATTATTAAGTGGATTGCGTACCACCAGATAGCATAAGAATTTTTTTGGGTAGGTAGATAGCACAAGAGTTTGGTGCTACTCAAAGCAGCAGCACCGAATGCATCATAACATATTTAGAAGTTACAGGAGCAAAACACCCAATATAAATCCCCTACTTTTCTAATAACTAAGAGATACCAAATTAAATACCAAAACTAAAGGTGTCTGGCTTACCAAATAAATGCATACAACCAAAAAATAAAAGCATACAACAACCGGACCATGATGATAGACCAACCAAAAGCATGTCTTCAGGGTCTCTCTCCTACTAATATTTATGAAAATAAGAGGACATGCAGGAACTTTATAAGCATCTTTAAGTGAGAAGTTCTTCGAACTCATTTGGGGATACTTCCAAGATAAGAGAGACAAGGAATTGGAAGCAGGGTATCCCGACGTGGGATCTACCAAATTCACATTCATCAGTGTGCATTTCCTGTTCTTTTAACACTGTAAGAGAATCTAGGGAGAAAATTAGAGCCGTCGCGACAAAAAAGAGAAAGAATAGATAAATATCAAGATGAAAAATACGTAGCTCGTGTTATCAACCTTAGAATGTCCAATAATTTCCTACATGTAATTTTCAATCTATGAGATTTTTCTACATGTCACAACAATAGAATACGGAACACATACCATCTTATGTTGTTTCGTCTTCATAGTGTACATTGTTGCAAAACCTACATCAAGAGGCCCGAGTTAAGATCTTCCAAAACCACAAGCAGCCTTTTTTTCCTTTGCGCTTTTTCTATTCTTTCAGGGCTTGGGAGTCCAGTCCTATCCTCGTACTTCTTCTCTAACGCCTGTCAATAGGAGAAAAGAAAACCATGCATATCAGTTGGTCATCACTGTCATTCAATAACAACTAGCTGAATATATGAATGTTTAAGACATTGGTTAATATGACAAGTCAACCTTTATTATTCTGTCGATTGATCGACTGGCTGAGCAGAAACTTTGAAACAACATTCGACTTCATCACAGATCATTGAAAAGGAAAGAATAATTTATGAAGGGAGAGAACCAAAGAACAGAGCGTATGCACTGATTCTACAGTCACCAAAAGCATGAAAAAATCCATAACCATAGAAGGCAACATATCACCATCCTTCATTGAAGGGGACTATCTTCTTTGAGTATCTATTAACTCTAGGATTAACAAGCACAATCTCCACGCCCACGCCACGCTCCCCTGCTTCATTAAACACCATCAGCCTCACAATTATCCCTAATTGAGGCGCGGAGAGCCCAATCCCATCGGTCCTGTCAAAATAACCGGAAACAATCCAGATAAAACGGAACATTATCAAATTCCTCCAAGAGTAGTATAACAACGAAAAATGCCAGGAGATTAATAAGAGAAAAGACAATAGCAGGAAGAAAGGCGAGCCCTAACTTGTAACTTACATCAAACAAGTATTCCAACTATTTGAATTAGCAGTTTTAGTATCTGAGTTCGAACCTCTACTATTTGATATCTAAATTTTTTTCGGATACGGATAATCTAAACTATCTATTTTTTCAAGTATACAAAAATTAATATGACTTGAACCAAAATCCATTCAATGTTCAAACAAAAGCCAACAATCTATCAACTAATTACGTTCTTGATGCTGCAACAAAAATAGTTAAAAGATCCATCGTAGATTCGTAGGTTTTGTGCACTGTAGTTTTTATGGGCTTTTAGTTTTTTACTTTTTTTGTGGGCTCAAGGAGATTAATAAACTTGAGATATTTTTAAATTGGATATTTGGGATATCTAAAATAATAATTTTACAATCCGTATTTGTATCTGAGTCCGAAATTTTTATTTTAGATAATCTGAATTCAAATTCAAAATTATCCAAATTTGAATTCAAATATTATATACAAATAACATATTTTTTACTCACCCTTACTGAGCCACCAGCGAGTTAACTGAAATTAAATAAATAGAATTTTGAATTTGATATTTATAAAGTTGGGAACGACTAACGAGGCGGTTGAGTGGAGGATTACATTTTCCTAATTTGGTGGGGGATAGACGGATACTTTTCGTAGTCATTAAACTTTAGACTTTGCTGAGAATAATATTCTTTTTTTTACGTAAGGTAGTTTAAATATTTTAATAGCGCCACAATGAGATTGCAATACACAATACAATAGCCTTATACTCATGTCGCAAAAATAGAAAGACAAAAAAAAAACTTTAACCTTCATTATCGAACACAAAAACAAAATAACTTCGGAAATATATCTAAATAGAAAACAATGGCTGAATTTATCCGGTGAAAAGAAGAAAAAAAATACTATCATTTATTTGACTCAATTTTGTATGAGATTCAAGAAGCAACATATTACCAAATTAAATTTAGGCCAAAGACATTGGATGTGATATATTGTAAATCATTACTATCAGTTATTTAGGAAGGAATAACATATGTTGCGCTTCCTAGATAACTAATCAAAAAAAAATTTTACCAAAAGAAATCACTTTTTTTTTGAGAAAAAAAAAGAAAAAGAAATCACATCTAAGATTAAAACGAGAAAAATCAAATCAAAAGATAATGGACCATATAAATAATTACCTCAAGATCATCAATATTACCCATCTCTGGAATATATATTTTTCTCCCCTCAAAAGTCAAAAGCGAATATATAGGAAATTCTTCCACCAAAAAAACTAGGAAAAATTATGCTGAGGGTCCCGCTCTCTGGAGTCCCTGCATTTTTGAAATCATTCCTGACGCCCCTGAACTTTGGTTTTAGAAACTTTTGGGTCCCTGACGGCTCTTTTTTCATGACCAAAAAATCCTTAAACAAAAAATAAAAAAACACCTTCTTCAACCTTTGACCAAGAACACCAACGACAAAAAACTAACCCTCAAAAAAGATCAAACTAATCAAAATCAAGAACACAACTAAAAATATTAAGAAAAAAAACTCAGATCGTTCAAGATCTAAACCCACCAAAATCAATAAACCTAAACTTTTAATTCCACCAAACTTTGATCTCCCTCCGACTCCCCACTCCCCGAGTTCATCTTCACTGCCAGCGACATCTTCGATCCCCGCCGTCCCGTTGTCCCGCCGTCCCCATCGTCCCGCCGTCCCATCAACATCAATCCAGCCGAAAACAATACCATCAACGTCGTCCTCACCGACAACGTGGTCCTCCGGGGATGGGGAGGAACGTACGTGTGCAAGCGATGACGGTTTGATCCTCACCGACAACGTGGTCTTCCTGCTGAACGGTTTGGTTTTGTCGCCGGATAAGGCGCTGGCGGTGTACGTGCAGTCGCCGGGGTCCCCGTTCCAGTACTGTTGTGCGATGACGGTCGCGCGACCTTCGACGGTGCTGTCGCTGGACTGGCCGGAGTCGATGGCGTTATCGGCGAAGATCGAGGTTTCGGTGGTGGATGAGAATGGGGGAGAACTTGTTCAATTACAGCGGATAGATCTGGCTTTTTTTTAGATCTGGCCTTCTGCGGAGTTCTCGAGAAGAAGAAAGTCAGATCCCACCTCGTTGTTCTTGGTTTATTTTTTAAAATTTTATTCTGATTTTTTTTCTTAATATTCTTGGTTGTGTTCTTGATTTTGATTAGTTTGATCTTGTTTTTGGGTTGATTTTTGATTTTTGGTGTTTTGTTCAAAGGTTGATGAAGGTGAATTTTTTTATTTTTTGTTTAAGAATATTTTGGTCATTTTCATGACCAAAAATAAAAAAAAGAGCCGTCAGGGACCCAAGAGTCTCTAAAACCAAACTTCGGTCAGGAACGATTTCAAAAATGCAGAGACCCCAGAGGGAGGGACGCCAAACTATAGGGATCTGAGCGTAAGTTTCCCAAAAAACTAAAAAGAAAATTGAAGGAAAATGGAATATAGGAAAACAGAAAAAAAGAGACGGTAATCTCTCCCACGGTCTAATCTCTATCCCCCTTCAAAACTACGCTACTGTAACAAATATCTATAGCCCATCTCTCTCTCTCTCTCTCTCTCTCGTTCTTTCTTCGTCTCAGCCTCTCAGGTACACCTCTCTCTCTCTCTCTCTCTCTCTCTAGATCCGTCGTCCTAAAAAATCTTGTTACTTTCTTTCCGATCGATCTCACAGATCCGTCGGTCTCCCCGTCCTCCGTACAAATCCTATCACTCGATTTCAGAATCCTCGCTTGCTTCACCCGATCTGTTGTTATTCATCGCGCGTATGGTCGTTTTTTGTGCGTTATTGCAGGAAAAAAAAGAGGAACTAAGAAAGGAAGAGGAGGAGTAAGATGGGGCTGACGTTCACGAAGCTGTTCAGTCGTCTGTTCGCGAAGAAGGAGATGAGGATCCTGATGGTTGGACTCGACGCGGCCGGTAAGACGACCATTTTGTACAAGCTCAAGCTCGGCGAGATCGTCACCACTATCCCTACCATCGGTACGCTTTCCGCATCTACTCCTCTTCTTCTCCGAATTTTATTAGGAAGAAATAACCGCCACAAGTTTTGTTTTTATGATTTATTTTTTTTAATTTTTTTTCGCAGGGTTTAATGTGGAGACGGTTGAGTACAAGAACATCAGCTTCACTGTCTGGGATGTCGGGGGTCAGGACAAGGTATGCCTATTCTCTGTGACGCCTTTTAGTAGTTGCGAATTGGCAGATGCGAAGAAAATCTATTTTGTACTTAGAAATTAGATTAGAGCCTTCTTTATCTTCTACGAGATTTTGAAATTTCTCTTTTCGATTTCGGGATTTAAAACATAGGCTTTTGTTATTAGGTGCTTGAATTTGATAATTAGGAGAATAGGCCGCGTTTGATGCAGATTAGTCGTGGTCGTGCTAGAATCTGATGCTCTTACGTTGGTTGATTTTTGGTTCCGCTCGCTGTGGTGTTTCCCATAGTTAAGAGACTTTTTCCGTTGATTTTCTTGGAGCCGTGTTTGATGTTTGTGTGATCGTTGCAGATCCGTCCTCTCTGGAGGCATTATTTCCAGAACACTCAGGGTCTTATCTTTGTGGTGGATAGCAATGACAGAGATCGTGTTGTTGAAGCCAGAGATGAGTTGCACAGGATGCTGAATGAGGTACTGTTGCATTGCATTTGTTCTGTTTGCTAGCTTCTCGTGTCATATGTTATGCTGGTTGTTTCTTATACAATCATGTGCTTGCCTATGAATGAAGTCAAATTATCTTTGAGCTGCTATCTTGTTTCTTAACAGTGAAATTGTTCCATTCATGCTTTACTGCACCGATTTCTATGCCCGTGGAGGTTTGTCTGGAACCAGTGCTAGAAAGACATGTTTTGTAAATTTGAATTGAAATGAATGGCTCATTTACAGCTTCTTCACTTTGTCTGTGTGGCCTATGTAACCTGTATAGTTTCTCTCTTTTTCTCAAATAGTATCTGTTGTTTAACTCTGTTGGGCCCATCAATTTCGTATCAAACTTCTTGAGTGCAACATGTTGCTGAAGTTCACCAGTCCATTGTCTAGTGGTGGGACTTCGATAGCTGTCAATGTGAAAGATGTAGTCTTGGGTTTGTGCTTCACAGTATTGTTGGTATGGTTTTCAGGATGAACTCAGAGATGCTGTGTTGCTTGTGTTTGCCAACAAGCAAGATCTTCCAAATGCAATGAATGCTGCAGAGATAACTGACAAGCTTGGTCTGCATTCTCTTCGTCAGCGTCACTGGTATAACACATTCCTGGATTCGACTCATTCTCGTTTCTGATATGGTTTCAATCTGCTCTTTTCGCTTGTTGATGTGCAGACTCTGCAGAGTGCTGTTCTGCACCCATTCTGAAGAATTTCTAACCAATTGCATTTGTGTTATACCCTGCTCATATTTGTGCCAATTGTCAGAACTCTCTGCATTGCCAATACCATGGCCGAAACTTTTTGTTTCGTGACTCCTAGAACTTCATTTCGATGGGATTTTTCTTGAGCTTTTACTGCTTACAGTAAGAAGCCAAAAGACTGACTTCACCGGTTCACCCACCGACTTTGAGTTGTGAACATCTCTCGGCGAGCAACACTTTTGATGAGAAAAGATTTTGGATGTCTCTGCTGATGTGATCTTGTTTCATCTCAGGTACATCCAGAGCACATGTGCGACCTCTGGTGAGGGCCTCTACGAGGGTTTGGACTGGCTGTCCAACAACATTGCAAGCAAGGTCAGTGAATGGGCTGTTGACGCAATAGAAGGACACATGAAAGCACCTCGGGTGCACTTGAAATGAAGTTTACAACATGAGTTTTTCTAACTGAAATGCTTTCTGATGATTCTTTGCCCTTTATCCGCAGGGGTGAAAAACTCGAAGATTTTGGCCGTTGGAAGCCCGAGACATCCCAGTTATGCTTTTATCCGGTGACATAGTTGTGTAATAGCAAAATGCGTGTTTTAGATTTTTGCTTATACAACTTTATGGCTGTGTGGAGTCTCTCTTAATCAATGTTTTGGGATCATGAAACAATCACAGAAAACTGTTTCAGAGATCCGGTTGGAAAAGTATCTTTTGGGGCAGGTTCGTGCTCCAAACTCTCTTACCCGGTTCAATTTAGCCTGGAGCTCGAAACTTAGAGCAGATCCGTTTATTGTTGTCGTCTGGTTGGTGAGCTTATGGGCTCCACCTGGCTTGGTTTCATCTCTCTGAAAAATAGCATCCGAAGTTTTGGGGAAAACAAATGTTAGGACGACAGATAATGGTGCATATATGACTGGTTATATTTAATTATTAAGATTTTAAATTTTTTTCTTCGTTGTGTGTATGGCTTGACTCTCTTTTCATTGTTTTAGTTTAACTAAAATTTCATCAATTTAAAATTTGTCATATGTCAAATTTGATATGTTGCGGCTACTATACAGTATGCCATGACTTATTTTGTTACTTCGTTACTAGTACTACCTCTTAGAGCCTAAGAGTTGATAAGATATTATCTTTAGTTAACCACCGAAATCTGTCATTGGCCGGGAGAAATAAAAAGAACATCTTATTAAAAGTACATTTTTCATGTTTGAATTGAGCAAAAGAATTTTAAATTGTGACAAAGTTCGGAGTTAGTATAAGTTTCCTGGAAGGACTAGAAGTTGGCTTCCTCATATAGACTTCACTAGGAAGAAATGACTGTACGATAAGCGCCCATATTAAACTAAACAAAGCACCTATTTGGCTATGGCAAAGGCTAACCATGTCGGGCGTTTACATATAAGATGGAGCCCAAAAAATATTCAATTTTCAAGCGGAGATTAAACTAAGTCATTATTTTTTCTTTAAATTGACTATCCTAAATTTGAATCACATAAGATCACAAAAAATTATAAAATGTCAAATGTTAATTATAAATGTATATAATTTCAAAACCTGGATGTGTTACTTATGATGAAAATGAAATAGCTTTTTGTCATTAGATCTACGTGTTGGACGCACGATCATTTAATCAATGGAGATGGGGAGTTGTCCTTAATACATGGAGATGGCAAGGCAGTAGAGGCTATTAGCCACAAGATATTGTATGGTTGGTATTGATTATCCTCTTAAGCACATCTAGCGATATTATTAAGCAGATGATTGCACATGCAATTGCACTTTGGACCCACCCCTACAAGCCTTTTGAAGAAACTTGTAGCTATTCCGACCTCTACTTTTAAATTTGCCTTTGCCTTGAAAGGAACGCTAATATTTTCCTTGTTTATAACCAACCCGGTACTCCTTTTGAAACCAGATTTTCCTTGAAGATTCGAGCCTCGATTCTATTTTAAAATATTTTTTATAGTATTTTATCTATTTATAAGATTTAAAATCAAAATATTTTGGGAAAAGTATAATTTAGTACTATGCGATTTCACACATTTATTGTTTTGACAGCCCTCAGTCCCAGGTAGTTCGGACAGCTGTCCGACCATTTGGTTGTCTACGCAGGCTTAATTTTTCCCAAAACGGCATCGTATGGCGTCCGACGTGGCGTTTTCATATTCTAACTTGTTGATAATGTGTTTTGTGATAAATTACCAAAATAGTCTCAAATCAATGTAATAAAAACACTTAACATTTTCAAAACATTTTGAAACACTTAAAGAGTTGAGGTAAAGAGATTGTATTGAGGGAAGGGAAAGTAAAGAGAATATAGGGGTTTGATTTAAGTTTTTTGGTGGTCCTTAAACCTAACCTCGGCATATGTTTATATTTATATGCAAAAAGATTCTTAATCCCCGCCTACCACTTAAGCTGTTTTTTGATCGAATTTGACTATCCAAAGTCTATCTCTATTCAATTCTTACGAAGTCTAAGTCCTATCTTCTCTAGGAAATTTTCCAATTTTAATATATAAAGTAATATTTGTATTTTTGCAACTTGATTGCAATCTGTTTTTAATATAATTTTAATGTTTGTTAAAATTAGTAACAAATACTTAGATTAACTAGTGATATTGTTGTTATAACTTAACCAAGAGGTCTAGAGTTTGAATCTTCGGGTACGCACCAATATTAAATACTTATTAGAGAGTTTTGTCATCTTCCAAATGTCTCACTTAACACGAATCTGAATTTGTGAACATAGTGATATCCATATACTAGGTGAGGTGATGTTTCTTAAAATTGATCTACGACCAACAGGAGCAAGAATATACCACGTGGCATTTGTTTATTGTACAATTACACCAAATCCCCATAATTTTTGCTTGCAAATTAATTAATCAAGCGATACTATGTGTACTGCACCCATTTAGATCCACAAACTTTGGTTTCCATTAAGAGTATAGATCAAAAACGACTTTCATGAGATCACGAGCGACTGATCTCCTAAATAAAGGGAAAATTTAGAAGATGGTTGTGTTTATGAATCTGATTAATGGGTGGTTACCCCATGATCCAATTATTTTATTAGGTATTAGTCTTGTTAAAAAGGGATAAGATTTATTGGTGACCAGAAGTCATGTCTGCATATGATATGATAGCTCGTACTTTTGTCCTTTATTTATCTTTTTTAAACCACATGACCCGATTAATCGAAATTTGAATTTGGTAAAATTTTTAAATGATTCAAAATTCTCCTAACGAATATCTAAATTTACTACGTTTTCAAGATGCAAACTCGAAACTTTAAAGTTTGATTGTACTTTATTTATTGGAAGTTGTACTTGTTTTAAACTTTAATATATACATATAATCATGTCCCCGTAACTTTAAATGTTATACATCTCTAATCATGTGACTAATGGTACAATGATATAACCTTAATCACTTTTTCAACAATTGATCCAATTATGTTCCCTTGCGTAAGTACAAGATTATTTAACTTTTGTGGATTAAATAATTAGATATAAATTACTCCAATCTAAATTCCTCCTTTTTTTAATTCTCGATCAAATTAAAAGGCCATGTCCAGAGTAAAAGGCCATAGTCTTATAGTCCAGTGGAGGGTAAAGCCATATTGCATATGGGCTTCGGTGAGTTGGTTCAGAACCACTGGCAATTACAAGCATATTTCACCACCGACAGTTCTCTAAAATCAAATCACAAATGTCACTAAACTTGCAAGTTGCTACAACAAAAAATGCTACTAAACTTCACCAAAAAAATTGTTCTTGTAAATTTAATAAATTTTTATACCAAATTATAATTATCAAAAATTGAACTTTGAATTCGGTCAATCGTATATGCGTTGTGTGATTCGTAGAAGTGCACTTTTGACATATTATATAAGGATCTATGAGAATAACCGGAAAAGGAACACCAACAGAAGTCAAAAAACTTATTCACTGGTCACTGAAACAATAGAAGTCGGCTTGTACTATCAAGTAATTGGAGAAGATCCAGCCACTTAAATTAGATAGATGTCGGTTAAGCTAAAAAAGGGTCACACTTTCTCTTGTTTTATTCAAATAATTAGGAACCATAGATCTCTTGTCCCTTTTCGAACTTAACCAGAATTTTATCGTTCGTTGCACCTTCTTTTAAGGTGGTCTGTACTACTTGGATATTTCGACTAACTAATTGTTAATGGGAGCCATTAATTCTTACTTCATCCTAATGATTCCTCTGTGGAAAGAACGTCTTCTAATAGAGAAGTATTAATGGTCACTTAACTCCTAAGTAATTCGTCAAAATTGTTGGAGAATACTAGTATAAAGTTGGTGAACCTAACTTCTTAATTGGAATAATTTAATATAAATATTCTAATATGATATCAGATTAATTCAATTAGTGATTCATTATCTTCGAAGGAACCATGTCTCCAGACGCCAAAGGTTGACTTAAGCTCATACAAACTTCTCCGGGCTATTAAGGAGGTGGCCTGTGGATTTTTTCATTCTTGGATTTTTGATTCCCCCTTGACTTTTTCGCTTAAGCTTGGTTGGAATTCGATAGGAGATTGGTTGGATTTTGGCCTTCCTCTGTGGTGTTTGCCTGTTTGGTATTCGATGATCCTAGTTGGGCAATTTTTTTGGTTTTTGGCTTGATTTCTGGTAATCAAGGGAATTAGATAGTATTAATCAAGTTATTACTACTTTGATAGGTTCTATCTGATTTCATAAAAGTTATACTTATCTGGTTGTAATATCTTTTGAGATTTTTTCGAGGAATAATATACATTTACTTATTTAAAAAAAGCTCATACAAACTTCAAACCAAATCGCTTTTTAATAGGAGATCGTGTTAGAATTAGTATGAAGTTTTTAGGTAAGTATTCAGTAAGAGAATAATTAAAAAAATGTTATCCAAAAATTGCTGTTTATCTAAGGAGAGTTGCATGATATGATGATGACAATAATTATCTTGTCATGCGATGTAGTACTTATTGAATTCCCTTAGGAGAACCAGCTAATGATGACCATTTTACGATTTCAACTTTCAAGTTTTTCTTCAATCGCGTTAAAGCTTTCTAGTTATTCTCTTACACATTTTCAAAACAAAATATCTCCTGCACCCACCAGCCGGCAAGTTGATTGATTCCTTTTAATTCAACGACGAACTCGATCGTAACATGTTTTCTGTTCTATATATGTACTTTGGTAGCTAGCTACACGAGCAAAATAGAAAGGTAATAAATTTAGTAGCATATCGTGGGGTTAAAAGGAAAATACCAAACTAATAGGACTAATTCGAGTGTAACAAACTTAAGTTAAATTTTACGAATAAAAAGATTATTATTGTGATTGTTACCTCCTAAAATAAGGTATGATAGTGTTTGATTTTAAATATTAGGGCTCGAAAAAAAAATCAAACTTTGTAAAACATAAACGTGGACATGCACTAAAGAGAATTGACCATGCATGCATGCATGTGGGTGGCGATTATATTACCAACATAGTTAGGTTTATAAGCTCTCTCGTAAACCCACGGTAATCCAATCTCAAAATTCCATCTCAAGAATTGCTCCTATAAAACCCCATAGCTACCTTCCACATTTCAGTATCTCTCTCTCTCTCTCAAAAACACAATATCCTCTCTCTCTAGAGATTTCTTCCTTTGCTTCTTCTCATATCTCGCTATAGATATTTTCCCTAGCTCTCTTTAGTTTATTAAAAAATGGACAAAGGACCAAGCAACTCCCAAGATGCTGAAGTGAGGAAAGGGCCTTGGACTATGGAAGAGGACCTCATCTTGATCAACTATATCGCCAACCACGGCGAAGGTGTTTGGAACTCCCTTGCAAAATCCGCTGGTAAGCCGTTACGTGCATCAACTAAATATTATATTCTTTATTTAGTCTATATTTCACTTGATGGGAAGAAAAAAACTCTAATAGTCACCAAAAATTTCGGTCTTTGATTTCGGCAGGTCTTAAACGAACGGGTAAGAGTTGCCGCCTTCGCTGGCTCAACTACTTGCGTCCCGACGTTAGGAGAGGGAATATTACTCCCGAGGAAGAGCATTTGATCATGGAACTGCATGCCAAGTGGGGAAATAGGTCAGTGATCCTATAAATTTCTTACCAAAATGTAATATATATTACCATATAGTATATACATCATTTTAATTGTTTTGCAACTTATCCATCACTATCGGACCAGTTGTTAATTTTCCGATCCAACATGCACGCATGCAAATGGTGAAAAAATTTAGTATATGGTCAATGAACATTGAACTAAGGAACTTTGTCATATATTAACTTTGACACACGCAAAATAGGGAACAATTTAAGAAGTGACATGTTATAAAAAGATAAACCCATGGAAACACACGATTCAATCGAACCTTGGCATCTTTAGTACATATATATGCATGACGCGAAAGCCGCACTTTCCCTACATGTATAGCTTCGAAGTCCTCCGGCGAAAAAGAGCTTGCCACGTGGCCAGTTGGGTCCGAGTCATTCCTGGCCAAGAATTTTATTTCCAACACATGGGAATTAGAACTTGTGGCCATCAAATTTTCTAGCTGGAAGAAGCCATCAAATCCTAAATTTTTTTTTCTATTGTCTACGAAAATTTCCCTCTTATTTCTTCTTTTCCATCCCTTATTGCACGTTTTCTCCTCCTAATTTTCCATTTTACGGGTTAATTACCATCTAGACCTTTAATTAGATAACCGATTGTAATATTTCGTATACAACATGTCACTAATTATATAAATTAGGCATGCCATTAATTATATAATTTTATATTTTTAAGATTAATTAATTAGGCTGGTGAAGTTGGATCAGACATTTTCTCCACTGGGCCTACGTTCCATGTAGCCCATATGGCAGATCATGATCCAGCCCGTACGTTCTTGTGAAAATAATTAAGATTGATTGTTTCCAAATCTACCCTTTATTTTTTTCCTGTGATAAAATGAAAAATCTGAAGGACGGTAACGTCAAATCAATATGAGAAATAACGAGGTACGTACAAATTAAAGGATAATCATGGGATTGCGACGGAGAAGTTGATGGAATATTCAATATATCTACTTTTTGAGGTAAAAGCTTTGAGTTTGATATTATTGTTTTCTGGGTAACCAGTGGGTAGTCACTTTACAATATATGAGGAATTCTTTCCATATAACATTATAAATTCATTATATATTGTATAATTTCATAAAATTGACCCCGTTAATATGAATAAACTTGTCCTAAGTAATTTAATCCTTCTTTTTTTATAATCAAATTTCTCTTTCAATCGACCTGGTAAAACTATTTTTTCATATTTTTATCAAAACATAAAATCCAAAATAGTTTATTTAAATAAAATACGTAAAATCAATGGCTAGGTGTTGATGAATTGGAACACGTGATGAATTAGAACCATACAGGTTAGGAAATGAAACTTTTCTCTTTTAAGCAGAACCAATTCCAATTTGGTCACACGTTGAACATCCCTTTCAAAGGAAAAGAATTCCACTTTTGTTCCTGGGTCGAAATTGACGTTAACCCTAACATTTTGGCTCTTTATGTGTGAACATTAATTTCTTCTCCACAAATTAAAATTTAATTTTAAAATATCATTTGTACTATTGGTTAATATAATAATTATTTACTGTTGGAATTTTAATCTTCCATTAACTTTCATTGGTCAGATGGTCAAAAATTGCAAAGCATCTCCCGGGAAGGACCGACAACGAGATAAAAAATTACTGGAGGACTAGGATCCAGAAGCACATCAAGCAAGCAGAGGCGTACTCCGGCCAGGAGATCAACCAAATGAATGAACAAGCAAGCACAAGCCAGGTCTCCGGGATGACCGAGGCGGCGGCCGAGATCTACTCGCCGCCGTCTTACATCCACCCGGAGGACCACCACCACTACCAACACCAATACAACCACCAGGAGTCTTTCCAAGGGGCAAGTACTTTGCCTCCAATGTCCACTGAGAGTTACTGGAGTATGGACGATCTCTGGTCCATGCAACTACTCAATAGGGACTAGATAATTAAATGGTATCCACTTGCTTGGGTTCCAAGATTAATTACTTATCCTTTGAAATATTGGACAGTAAGATTATAGCTTGGGAGTTGAATTAAATATATGTGGCTTGTAATAGGGTAGATCTTATTAGCTTAAGAGATGTTTATGTGTAAAGTATATATTTATAATTTCGTGCTTGCAATAAGTATGATAGGGTTTTCTCCACTTGTTTATATCTCTCCGAGATAATACAAATGTGGCCCGTAATTATTAATGAAGTTTCGGATATTTTATGTGCATACGGGGAAAAGGTTGTGGTCTTGTTGACAACAGTTTGGCATATATTGTCGTGTTCATCGTCGGATCAATATTCTTGAAATAATAATAAAGGAAAACTTAAGATGGTCTAAAAAAAGTACCATAAGATAATTGGATCATGAGACGAATATATCGTTTGAGAAGAAAAAAAATACAAAATAGGAAGTTAGGTGGTGTAATATATAAAGCATTTGAGCAAACATTTCTACCTAACTTCCAAATGTACCCAAAAAATAAAATAAAGCATTTGAGCAAATGTGGAGTTGCAACCTTCAAATTGATTTTCACGAAGTTAAGGATCAAACTTTATGGAGACAAAGGCATGTTCCATGGCTCTGCATGAATCAATTTGGTATTATATATCATTGTATGGCTGTATGAGTTATTCATTTGCCGACACGAAAAAGGTTTCATGATTACTGTCTTCTAGAGATTTCGCCATTTCTTTGGGTAGAATCGAAAAAATTCTTGTCACGAGTTTAATCAAATTGCACTAATTTTCTAATTTATCCACTGATGTACTAAAAAATAATTGTGAGATAACAAATTTAATGGCACAATTTTTTTTTAATATCACATACCACTAACCCACCGACTCAAAGTATTCAAGTAATTACTATTTTTTACCGTACAATATTGAGATTTACTAGACCAGCTAATCGAGATTCGAGTCAGATAAAATTTTTGAAATATGAGAAAGATCTTTCGAAAAGATACATCAATGTTCTCACGAATTAATCTAAGCATCCTTAAAAATTGATCTTACTATTTGTTAGTTCGAGTAATTATTATCTTGGAAGAAGTTCCATTGGCCAAAACCGAACGTAGGGCAAGCAGACAGTCGACGTCTACCTCAAGGCCTAACGGCTATAATTGGCTGAAACTCATTTCCCCTTTCGTTGTTAGACATTCCCACCAAGCCTTACCCATTCCATAAATGTGCATGCTCGTGCAAGGCCGAAACCCGACGTTAGCCTAACTGTTGAAGTGGCCGCAAGGAAGTCTTCACATGCTCTCCTTTTCACAAGCTCTTCATCACTTCCCCTCAAAACTGACATGTTACAATGCAATTTTATGGCACCTCGTTGTATCTAGTTTTTTCCAACTTAGAGGTATCTGGACAATGTCGACTAATCAAAATTCAAGTCGAATTGTACCATTAACGACAAAATTTTCTTATCGATTTTAAGGCTTGAATTATACCTCTAATTTCTTTTTAGATAAATATAGTATCATTCACCTAAGAAGAACTAACCAAGGTAGTCTACACCACTGGTATTAAGGTTATAAATTTTTATTCGACCTCTAATTAAGCTATAATAGTTTTCTCTAGTTTATCTAGATATCCGGTGGTTTTCAATATCTACTTAAAATGTTAATTTATGATTAAAATCAAAATATATTATTTAGATCAACTAGTTAAGTAATTATTTTAGTTTAATCAAATGTCTCAAGCTTGAATATTGCAGAGAATAAAATCGTATTAAAATTTAACATTAAGCAAATTTATCCTTTGAAATATTATCTCACTCGAACATAGATCAATAGGTGGTACTTATTTTTTATACATCGCGAAATCCACACCATAAGTCCATAACCGGTGATTATCAGGCACCATAAATGTGACCTGATTAATATTGACGATACCCTATAATATTCGAGACGACTAAGTTATCATTTTCTCATGTTCATAGGCCCCTCAACTACTCCGCCACAAAGTTGAAGGGTAAGCCTAAAATTTAAAGCACCAACTTTAGGAGTAGCTCTTCTTCAACACGATAGCCGGGAAGACAAAAGCAAGCTCCTATGTCATCGGGAATTTGATCCAATGTTGAAGGGATACTCATCTCTTATAAGTCTTGATGTATAATCTCCATCTATGAGAAGATGTATGTACTCCATTTTTTAGGAAGAAAAAATAGAATATATGTCACCTCCGAAAAGTGGACGCATGCATATTCGGAAAAGATAAAACATATTCTACCCCTAAATTTTTTAATTTTTATATTCAAAATCGAGTACTTCAATAATGTCGGAAGAATAAGTGCGGAGCAACTTTTAGCCACGTGCTGAATTCCAGCACATGTATTTCGTGCGTCAAATCTTTCACGTGGAACATGACAGGTCGGCCATGAGTGGATTTCAAAGCACTTCGATCGAACAATAAACGTGCTAGCTATGAGTATTAATTCAGGTAATTAATTTTACACTTTTCAAAATTTTCATGCTTCTATGAGATTATAAATTGAGCTCTAACCTTCCCCGTCAGCTTCATATTAAGTGTTATACATGGCCTTGATGTATATATAGTCCATGTCTATAAATATCATAACTCACTCAAAATTTTGACTTTTTTAAAGAATTTAATTCGTTTTTGTTTCATAAGAAATGTATTTTAGATGAAACGTACGGATATGGACCATCATCCATACTGGACCGTGGGCCGCTACAAGATTCAGCGGTCCATGTTACTTAATCATATATAGGATTCAAACATAAAAACATTGCACTGAATTGGCGAAATAATAAAAAAGGCAAATTACCAGGTATTTGGTCATTCTTCCACTCGGGTCCTTACATTTTCAAAAATAGTTTTACCGTCCCCGTCTTTGATTTTAGAAACTCTCGGGTCCCTGGTGCCAGAATATTTCATATTCTCTGGCGATTTCTCATTAGAAAAGACTAAAATGCCCCACTTTGTTAAATTTTACACCGACTCAGTATAAAATATTTCACCTTACCTTTCTACCCATAAATTCTCGAAAAATTAACCCATCCCAACTTTTCACCTTCTTCCCTGACCTCGAGATCCTCTTCTCCACCATCTTCGTCCATTCCTCTTTGATATTTCCCTTCGCTCATTCCTCTTCTCACATCTTCGGCCACCTCGATTAAGCCCCAAGCTCACTCGCCCAGATATTTTCCCAATATCTTTTGGGGAAAATCTTAAACCCTAATTTGCAGGAAGTTAGGATTTTGACTTTCGCTGACAATGGGAGACCAATTCACCTTAGAGTTCATCTACAAAGGTAAGTCCGTATTTTTGGACAATGTAGACCCCGATCGGTATTCTTATCGAGAAATGTACGAAGATGCATACAAAGCATTTGATTATAAAATCAAAATTTCACGTTCGAGATCCAGACTACAAGGGGGGATAAAAATTAGTGAGGATGATGATGTGTTGTGCATGTTTGACATGTACAAGGATGAAGAAGTGCTTAAGATTTTTGTCGAAGATGATGAAAAAGGTATACCTCTTGCAACTATAAGCCCGAGAGGGAAGGTTTTGATGGTTCGAGATCTAAGAGCCAAGGTTCACAGGTTGCTATAAAAATATGATGTAGAAGAGGGTGGTCCCTCGGGTTGTGTAGATTCTAATGTGCAGGCTGATGTGGAGGTTGCTAAAGAGGCTGATGGTGAGGTAGGTGAGGAGGTTGATATGGAGGCTGGTGTGAGGTAGGTGAGGAGGTTGATGTTGAGATAGGCGAGGAGGTTGATATGGCGGCTGATGTTGATGATGACAGTGATTTCACATTCAGTGAAGATGACCAGAGTAATGAAGATGGTCTTGAAGAGGAGGGTTTTAATGAGGAACCGTTTGAGAATAAGGATATGTTATCCAGCGAGACAGATAGTGATGTAGCAGTAGCTGAAGATCGCGGAAAAAGAAGGAGGAGAAGAAAAAGGGTCAAGATGGATCAAATTCGTATGGTGGTCTCCCATATAGGTATAATAAAGGGCATGATATCAAGTTTGAAGTCAGACAGCTATTCAATAATCACGAGGATTTCAGGATGAGATTGAACGAGTATGCGTAGATACAATAACAAGTTTGTCAATAATGACAAACTAAGGTGTACTGCTCAGTGCAATAGTTGTCCTTGGAGGATTTATGCATCAATCTCGGCTGGATAAAAAATGTTCATGGTGAAGAAATTAAAATACGATCACACTTGTCTACAAGTTGTAAGTGGTTACTGGGCAGCCCCTAAATGGATAGCTGAGGAGCTTGGTGACCTCTTGTGAGAAAATTAGAACTTAGACCACAAAATATTAAGAGCTGCCCTGGAGAAATGTGGTTTAAATCCTGCAAACTGAAAATTATGGAAAGCGAAGGCATTTGCTAAGAAGCAGCTGCAAGGTGATCATGTGGAATTATATTCTCGTCTTCATGTCTACTGTGACTTGTTGCGTGCATTAAACCCAGGTTCTGTGGTTAAGTTAGAAGGGCAGCCAAGGACCAACTTCAATAGGCCAGTTCAGTTTCTTCATTAACATTGCAAAAAATCAAAACAACTACTAGTTTCTTCATTAACATTGCAGATTCAGCTTGCTCCTTCAACATGTTCTTCAGTATCTTCAACTCTTGAAGCACCAATTCATCATCTTCAATTCTTCGTTGCTGCTTCGGCTCCACATTTGCGTAACGATAACACCGAGAGGCTTTCTGTGGCAAATACTATCCAATCCACCCACAAATATTCTTCGCGCAACAATAAAACAACTGACCCCTATTTTTTTTGTCTCGGCAATCTTCACCAAGGCACGGACACGACAACTATACTAATATTTATGTACCTTCAACCCTTTATCGCTCGAGTAAGAATTGCAGGATGACATGATCCAGCTCTTGGAACGAACCCTAGGCAGGACTTGGTGCAGCTCATAAGACCCTAGAATTCGACCTGCTTAGCTCTTGTATATTCGAACCCGAAAAATCTAGGGCTTTAGCTCTTGTAAACACTAAACTTGGAATCATATTCTCGTCTTCATGTCTACTGTGACTTATTGCGTGCATTAAACCCAGGTTCTGTGGTTAAGCTAGAAGGGCAGCCAAGGACCAACTTCAATGGGCCAGTTCAGTTTCTTCATTAACATTGCAGAAAATCAAAACAACTACTAGTTTCTTCATTAACATTGCAGATTCAGCTTGCTCCTTCAACATGTTCTTCAGTATCTTCAACTCTTGAAGCACCAATTCATCATCTTCAATTCTTCGTTGCTGCTTCGGCTCCACATTTGGGTAACGATAACACCGAGAGGCTTCCTGTGGCAAATACCATCCAATCCACCCACAAATATTCTTCGCGCAACAATAAAATAACCGACCCCTATTTTTTTGTCTCGGCAATCTTCACCAAGGCACGGACACGACAACTATACTCAATATTTATGTACCTTCAACCCTTTATAGCTCGAGTAAGAATTGCAGGATGACATGATCCAGCTCTTGGAACGAACCCTAGGCAGGACTTGGTGCAGCTCATGAGACCCTAGAATTCGACCTGCTTAGCTCTTGTATCTTCGAACCCAAAAAATCTAGGGCTTTAGCTCTTGTAAACACTAAACTTGGAATCATATTCTCGTCTTCATGTCTATTGTGACTTGTTGCGTGCATTAAACCCAGGTTCTGTGGTTAAGCTAGAAGGGCAGCCAAGGACCAACTTCAATGGGCCAGTTCAGTTTCTTCATTAACATTGCAGAAAATCAAAACAACTACTAGTTTCTTCATTAACATTGCAGATTCAGCTTGCTCCTTCAACATGTTCTTCAGTATCTTCAACTCTTGAAGCACCAATTCATCATCTTCAATTCTTCGTTGCTGCTTCAGCTCCACATTTGGGTAACGATAACACCGAGAGGCTTCCTGTGGCAAACACCATCCAATCCACCCACAAATGTTCTTCGCGCAACAATAAAACAACTGACCCCTATTTTTTTATCTCGGCAATCTTCACCAAGGCACGGACACGACAACTATACTCAATATTTATGTACCTTCAACCCTTTATCGCTCGAGTAAGAATTGGAGGATGACATGGTCCAGCTCTTAGAATGAACCCTAGGGAGGACTTGGTGCAGCTCATAAGACCCTAGAATTCGACCTGCTTAGCTCTTGTATCTTCGAACCCGAAAAATCTAGGGCTTTGGCTCTTGTAAACACTAAACTTGGAATCATATTCTCGTCTTCATGTCTACTGTGACTTGTTGCGTGCATTAAACCCAGGTTCTGTGGTTAAGCTAGAAGGGAAGCCAAGGACCAACTTCAATGGGCCAGTTCAGTTTCTTCATTAACATTGCAGAAAATTAAAACAACTACTAGTTTCTTCATTAACGTTGCAGATTCAGCTTGCTCTTTCAACATGTTCTTCAGTATCTTCAACTCTTGAAGCACCAATTCATCATCTTCAATTCTTCGTTGCTGCTTTGGCTCCACATTTGGGTAACGATAACACCGAGAGGCTTCCTGTGGCAAACACCATCCAATCCACCCACAAATGTTCTTCGTACAACAATAAAACAACCGACCCCTATTTTTTTTTGTCTCGGCAATCTTCACCAAGGCACGGACACGACAACTATACTCAATATTCATGTACCTTCAATCTTTCATCGCTCGAGTAAGAATTGGAGGATGACATGGTCCAGCTCTTGGAACGAACCCTAGGTAGGACTTGGTGCATCTCATGAGACCCTAGAATTCGACCTGCTTAGCTCTTGCATCTTCGAACCCGAAAAATCTAGGGCTTCAGCTCTTGTAAACACTAAACTTAGAAAACCCAGACCCCCCCAGCTCAACATCCGAAAAAAGAGGAAAGATGAAGAAGAAAGGAGACAGGGAAGGTGGGGAAGAGGATCTCGAGGTCAGGGAAGAAGGTGAAAAGTTGGGGTGGGTTAATTTTTTGAGAATTTGTGGGTAGAAAAGTAAGGTGAAGCATTTTATATTGAGTCGGGGTAAAATTTAACAAAGGGGGGCATTTTAGTCTTTTCAAGTGGGGGAATCGCCAGAGAATATGGAATATTCCGGCACCAGAGACTCGAGAGTTTCTAAAATCAAATACGGGGGACGGTAAAATCATTTTTGAAAATGCAGGAACCCGAGAATAAATTAATCGATAACGTTAGTAAATTATCCAAAAATATAATAAAAATAAATAGAAAGAACGAAAAAATAATTTTGACGAAGATTTATGAATTAAATATTTACTTTCTTTTTTACCAAAAAATGATACTATGATATTCCCAAAAATGATTTTTTTACAACTTGTATATATTTAAAATTTTGTAACTTTTTTATAAAGATTAAATTATACATTACATTCAGAACTAGAGATTTATTGAAATTTGTTGGTTAATCCGTTCTGTAAACGGTTATGATTATTTATTCAAGAGATAACGAGGATAATGTTGGGGAAAATGCTTATGTGGTAACGGCAGCATGGGAAGGCTCATCCACAAGTCAATTTGAAAGGAGGTGAGGTGCCTTAGAAAACAAAATTTGTTTGGACCTGACATATAATCCAATTCATTGAACCTTCCACCACAAGAATTCCATTTTTTTTTAATCTATGTATTGGATCGTCATCGCTTTGAAGATTGACTCCGATCATCACGTTTCCCAACGATCTCCAACTTGTTTTTCTTTAATTCCCAAATAATTACGTGGCATTATGGTCACTTCTTGCGGCATTTTGATGATTGTAATGGGTGGGTCCCATTATCCAAAATGGGCCCAGTCAGCCCCTATAGAAGCTATATATTTCAAATACGCCCACCATCTCACCTAGTTTTGCAATTTGTGGTTTGAATTAATTTTAGTTAGCGATTTGACCCATTTTGCTTGGTTCGGAAGGAAAGATTAGATTAGAGGAATGGAAGCTGAAACAAAAACGTTATTGTTCTCCAATTGGGATTAGAGAAAAGAGGATAAAAGGAAGAAATTAAGGATTTTTCCTTACGCTTCCTTAGGAATCGAGCTTGTCGAACTTAAGTTGAATTACAACATGCGAACAACATGCTAAATTTATTTATGTGAATTTTTTGTTTTGCTAAAATAAATCGATCTTTGACCAATGATTTTCAATTTTGATACTTGAGAATCCAACAAGGTATAAGGAACAATTTCAGCTGATTTTTAAAATTATTTCACTCATAATTCAAACGATCGATATACTTCAATGTGACCTAGTTATAGTGCTGCTAAATCTACACATCGGAAATTCAATTCGTACAAGGATGGTTGAAAAATTGACAAAATACAAGGGGAACTTTCGTAATTCAAGAAATCAAGAGGGGCTACCTTTATTAAGAACCAACAACCAAGAGGACCATCCGGCAATTAAATTATTTGTTCCCGCACGGTGAAATTTAATAGCACCCCGCGCACGGCAAAGCAAGAAATAAGAAGAAGAAAGAAGCAATAATTGATTATTTAGGAAGACCGATTTTGAAGATAGAATTCCAATTCCTACAATAATTTTAATTCCATTTCCCACCCATGTTTCTCGTAGACTAAATAAACCAGGGGGAAAATAGGAGGAGGAAATGGGGAGAGCATTCGTGTACGTGATATTAGGGGGAGGAGTGGCAGCTGGCTACGCTGCACTTGAATTCACCAAGCGAGGCGTCTCCTCTCCCGGCGAACTCTGTATCATCTCTGAAGAACCCGTACGGAATTCTCTTCCTATTTTGTTTCCTTTTTTTTATTTTTATAAATACCTGTTTGTTTGTTGCTGAATTGGTTTTATGGAAACCCTGGGCCAGGTGGAGCTAAATTTTGGTTGGTTGTTAGACATTAAGTTTTGCGTTTTTTTCTATTTAGTCCCTAGCGTGCTTGTTGATTAGCAAGGGAAGGATGGGGTTTATGATAGGCTCTTTGTTTTCCGGCCTTTGAGGTATTTCGTCGAACAGTTGGCGGTGTTTTCTCTGCGGTTAGCTAGTGTTAGGAGCTAACATAAAATTGCGATATCGGATGACTGATGCAGTGGGTTCGGTCATCCCCTAGGGGTTGAATTTGGTGTTTTGGCTTCACGTTAGCGTGGCCGTCGGGTTTCAGTCTGATAGGTCTTTCTTATCTTTTGCTGCTGATGGATTGTTGTTGATGGGTTTGTTCTAGGTTGCACCTTATGAGAGACCTGCACTAAGCAAAGGTTATCTTCTTCCTGAAGGTGAGAACCTAAAATCTCATTTGCAACCTGGAATTAGGTTACAGTCCATGATATGTGATATTGTTTTATTTTCCCATGAAACCTGAATTTTTTTTTTTGGTTTAGAATGATGAAACCTGAATTAGTGTGTATGTAAAGTTTACTTTACTCCGAGATATTTCAGTCCGACACGGTTACGTTTTGTGTTTCTGGTGCAACCCCAGCAACTTCACCATCAAATACAAAATCTACAGCATTATTCTTCTTTTTCTTCTTGGTCCCATTGTTTCCTTCTTTTCTTTCTCATTGGCTCACCCTAAAACTGAAACTTATGCAAAAATGCAGGTGCGGCACGTCTTCCATCTTTCCACACATGTGTTGCAGCTAATGAAGAAAGGTTAACCCCAAAGTGGTACAAAGAACATGGTAATTTCTTTCTCCATTAAATGTTTGAATCTGGCACGCCTTTTTGACTTGTTTGATGTTTGCTAAAGCAATAATTTTGCTTTGGGAGATCCACTGGTCAGCATTTGACACTTCAGCTCGAAATGTTAATGTGTGCAATGCGGAGCTGGTGAAATAAGTGATGTTTCCACAGCATGGTTTTTCATTTATTCATTCTTTTGTTCATATAGGGTTCTGGGTTAAGTCTGGTGCTCAAAAATCTTTTCTACGTTTGTCATAATTCATGCAGTAAACCACTTGCGCTTGTGCAAATTTAGCTTCATTAATAATTAAGATGAAAGACTGTTGTTGGCTCTTTTCTTTCACAAGGTTGACAGTTCATATCTATTCTCCATGTGTACTAGTGAGTGATCTAATTCTGGGTGTTTTTTAATTTATCAGGAATCGAATTGGTTCTTGGAACTCGAGTGAAATCTGCTGACGTGAGGCGGAAGACCCTACTTACTGCAACTGGGGAGACTATATCTTACAGGATACTCATCATCGCTACAGGTGCTCGGGTATTGAATCTAACATAGTTTGAACTAATACCTTGCCTATGTAGATGGTCAATAGTAATTATTTTGGTATCATTGCTACCAAAATTTGTCTTTCCTAACTTAGAAAATTAATGCTTGAATCTGACCATGGCCAAAAAACTTGGTTGACTCTACTGCTCATAAACTATAGGCAACAACCGGAATGGGAGTTATTTCCCATCTTTAACAAAATATTTATTGTTGATCATAGGCTCTGAAGCTGGAAGAATTTGGTGTCGGTGGATCAGATGCTGAAAATGTTTGTTATCTGAGAGATATAGCTGATGCAAACAGGCTGGTAGATGCGATACAGTCAAGCAATGGGGGTAATGCTGTTGTCATAGGTGGCGGATATATTGGCATGGAGTGTGCTGCATCTTTGGCGATTAATAAAATAAATGTCACTATGGTTTTCCCAGAAGAACATTGCAGTAAGTATTTCTATCTTGCTTTTTGTCTCACCTACTATTTTTACGGAAATATTTTGGAACTGGAAAAATGCTGTTAGTTACCAAGTGAAACTAAGGACTCAATGTGAATTAGTGTCTTATCTCTGAAAATCTGTTTCAATATGCAAAAATTCGTCATAACGTTCAATCACTGTTTCAGTTTGTGTATTTTAATATAGCCAATACCACTTGACCTGGTCTGTGCAGTGGGCCGCTTGTTTACTCCCAAGATTGCTAGTTATTATGAAGATTACTACACATCTAAAGGGGTGAAGTTCATCAAAGGAACTGTCTTGACATCCCTTGAACTCGACTCCGGTGGGAAGGTAAACATCTCTTTGTTTGGCAATTACTAGAAGTCATCCTCCCTAACAAAGGGAAGGAAGAACAGAATTGGGGATCTTTTCTGCTTTTTGATCAAGACGAATGGATGATTTTCCGAAACATCACCAGTATGGCCAATGTGCATTCCGTTATTCATTTACGTTGCCACAGACTAATGGGGATGTGAACGAATCAATGAGAAGTTTCACATAAAAAATTCCTTCTCCTGCAGGTCACAGCTGTTAATCTCAAAGATGGAAATAAGCTGCCTGCAGACATGGTTGTGGTGGGGATTGGGATCCGTCCAAACACAAGACTCTTTGAAGGGCAACTCACTTTGGAGAAAGGCGGCATCAAGGTGAATGGGCAAATGCAGACTAGCCACAGCTCAGTATATGCAGTTGGTGATGTTGCTGCCTTCCCAGTCAAAGTTTTTGGCGAGACTCGTAGGCTTGAGCATGTCGATGCTGCAAGAAGATCGGCAAGGCATGCTGTCGCTTCCATAATGGAGCCGAATAAGATGGATGACTTTGATTACCTGCCATTTTTCTACTCCAGAGTATTCACATTGTCTTGGCAGTATTATGGAGACAATGTGGGTGAGGTAGTGCATTTCGGGGATTACTCGGGAAGCACATTTGGAGCATACTGGATAAGCAAAGGTCACCTCGTTGGGTCCTTCCTAGAGGGAGGATCCAAAGAAGAGTATGATGCTATAGCCAAGGTGACTAGACTTAGACCTGCAGTCGAAGACTTGAGTGAGCTGGAGAGGCAAGGTTTGGGCTTCGCATTGGCAGCTAGTAAGCTCGCAGAAGCAGACTCTCCGCCACCTGAGGTTGTTGGTGCCAGCGTTGCACAGAAGAGGCCTTTGTATGCAGGGCACGCTGCAGCCACTGTCGTGGTGGCCGCATCGGTAGCTGCATTCGCGTATTGGTACGGCAGGAGGCGGCGACGGTGGTAAGATGGCAACTATATTTGCTTTGTAGAACAAATCCAGGTTACCTAAGATGTTGTAAGTTAATTATCGTCGTGCAATGTTGTAACACGAGTAGGCATGTAGGAGATTCAGATACTTGATCACTCGGAATGATCTCCTTGAAATGATCCCTAAAACGTTTGGTAAAATGGGATAAAAGTGATTCTTTTTTTTTCCTGTGATATGAGCCATGCAAGTCACACACCCAAAGCCTATATTTTATTTTTTGTCGATAGCAACTTGCTATACTAATTTGATTCAAGTCAAATCCTTAAGCACGAAAAAATTCTCCTATTGAGTTTTTTTATTGCTAGAGCTATAATTCCAGAATTCTGGTTCACTCAAGATTGGCCTCTCTACAAGTGTTTTGTCTATAGCTTTCGGGTATTCACGTTTGGCATATGCCTACTCTTAACGAAATATATGGAGATGATTTCGTAATATAATTTGGCTATCTTTCGATTTTTTCTAGCTTGGGAGGAGTTGTACCAGATAAAATCTCATGTACAATTCGGAACTAGCAATTTTATCAATTGATCTAGGTACCGCTCCCTCCAAAACTCATATATGCTCATTTGCGAAGCCTTCTTTCTTCGCCATTGCTGGTTACAGTCATTAAGGAAACAATTGCCGTCGCATACAAAGGCTCAACAAGTTCGGCCATGTTTGCAACTTCCGCCTGGATTTTGTTAGCCACCATGTTTTAGAAAGGGATTCGTGCGAAATTTCCTTGGCTATTATATGATTAGAAAGAAAGCTTTCCGCTAGTACAACAGAGGGCGTTTGGTCTAGTGGTATGATTCTCGCTTTGGGTGCGAGAGGTCCCGAGTTCGATTCTCGGAACGCCCCCATCTTCTATCTTCCAATATTTTTAGTCACGAAATTCCCGGTCTGCCCCTAAGCTTACTACCCTTATCCACTCACAGGCTTGGAAATGTTAAAAACAAAAAAACCGGGACATTTTGGTCCATCCATACAAATATATAGAACACCTTCCTCCCCCAAAACAATCAAATCCCCTTCCTTATCCTCCTCTATCCACACTCCCCTTCCTCTTCGCTCTCTCTCCCCTTAGAAGAAAAATGGCAACAACAACAACAACCGCCTTCTCAACCACCACGAGGCTGGCCCTCTTCTCCGCCTCCGCCCCGTCCCGGCCCGCCCTCCTCGAGTTCCCCCTCCGCCCGGCCTCCCTCCCCATCTCCCTCCCCGCGCGCCGCCTCCGCCCCGTCGCAGCCGTCGCAGCCCCCGAGAAGATCGAGACCCTCGGCGCGCAGATCTCCTCCCTCACCCTCGAGGAGGCGCGCACCCTCGTCGACTACCTCCAGGAGAAGCTCGGGGTGTCGGCGGCGGCGTTCGCTCCCGGTCCGGCAGTGGCGGCGCCGGGAGGAGGCGGCGGGGGGGAGGCAGCGGCGGTCGTGGAGGAGCAGACGGAGTTCGACGTGGTGATCGAGGAGGTGCCGAGCAACGCGAGGATAGGGGTGATTAAGGCGGTTAGGGCATTGACGACGCTGGCGCTCAAGGAGGCCAAGGACCTCATCGAAGGGCTGCCTAAGAAGTTGAAGGAAGGGATATCCAAGGATGAGGCCGAGGCCGCCAAGAAGCAGCTCGAGGAGGCCGGCGCTAAGGTCAAAATTGTCTAGCCAAGGGAATCCTATCCTATTCCTCTCCTCTCTTTTTCGGACATTCTTTTCCTGTGTAATTTTTTTGGTAGTTTGTTCGGTGGCTGATAGTTGGCTGAATGCACTAACTACTCTTTGTCTGTTGATTGATTGAATTCTCCGAAATCTCCCTCATTTTATCTTCTACAATTTAGCTGGGTTTTTTTGTGCACCGATAGAGTTGGAACAACTTGGTTATTTCATTTGAAAACACTTGTATCCAAATTCACACCGTTTGAACTTGGTTGAATTTAGGAGTTGTGAAAATGAACATGGCAATCTAGATTCGAGCCAGCGAAAAAAAAACTAGTTTTGGATTACCGAAGTCCAGAGATTTTGATTCTTTAAACACGAAAATCGAATTTGTCTCAAGATTCGTCATCTCCATTTATCTGGTCCAAGATACATTTGAAGAACGTAACGTGTCTTTCTTTCTCCTTGCTGGGTGTTCATTACATGACTTGACGTTAATTGGCACCCAAAAGCACTTAAAGAAAAGCAATTAACTCGGTCTCGTCGGTATAAAGATGCTCAATGGTTTCGAATCAGCACCGGAATCCCCGTATCGGCGAGTTGCTTGTTGAGATCGGGCTCCGGTGCTACTGGATAGCTCATGTGATTGTTGCCGGGCTCCGGAATCGGAATCGCTGCTATGGTGAAGAATAGTCTTTCTTCCATTGGCTCATCCTCAATACGCTTCGGCCTTCCGGCGAATCCTTGCTGCTGGGCTGCTTGCTAACCATTGAGCAAGGAAATGTAACCATGTACAAAACCAGCTCCGTTATCCTTCGACGAGTTGCTTGTGTTTCTTCAACCCATTCATTTTCCACATCTTATGTACCATGTGGTAGCAAGTCCGGCTGTTTGGTGCCAGTCCCACTTTCAGCATCCTCTTTTGCAGCATCAAGAACCTAGCCGCATCGCCATCCTCGGATATGTTCTCGACGAGTATATTATAGCTCTCGGAGTCGTAGACCTGAAGTTCCTTGGCAAAGAGTTCCATTGTCAATGCTGCTTTCTCAACAGCACCTTCCTTGCAGTAACCAAGAACCAGAGCCCTGCAAATTTCGGGACCAGGGAGGTCTCCTGATTGGCGCATCTCTTCCATTAGAGATTCAGCCTCCGCCATTCTGCCTACTCTGCTCAAGCAACACACTAGAGATTGGTACGTAGCACAGTCAGGTCTCATATCTCCGCCCGCCATCTCGTCTTTTAGGAGCAGTGCTTCTACCAGACTACCCTTTTGGCAGAGAGACCCAATCAGCTTGTTATAGATTACCGTATCAGGCTTGTAACCCACCTGCGATATTCTGGTCAAAAGACTATTAGCTGCAATTGGCCGATCTTCTTCGCACAACGTGACTATCAGGAGATCGTAGATACGTGAAGGTATGGAAACTCCAAATTTCTCAAGCTCTACAACTAAATTCAGACCAGGAAGTAACCTCCCCAGCTTCTTGTATCCATCTACCATTACGCGACAAGTGAAATAATCAGGAAAGATTCCACATCCGATCATCTCGAGCAACAAAAGCTTGGCTTCTTGCATCTTCCCTTCTCTGCAATAACCAGAAATTAGAGTATTATACACAACGAAATCCGGGGTCAGCCCTTGATCCGCCATCCTCCGGAGAAGCTGATGCCCCTCTCTGGTCCTCCCTTGTATACAAAGACCATTCATCAGAGCTGTAGTAGTCACCAAATCCGGGAACACGCCTCTAATGTACATGATCCGATACAGGTTGAAAGCATCATCCATTCTCCCTCTTCGGCAATAGCTACCGATGAGTGTGTTGTATGTCACGATATCCGGCTCAAACCCTTCTTCCTCCATCTTCTCCAAAAACCCCATCACCTTATCGTCACCATCGTCCTTGCAAAAGGCATTAGTCAAGATGTTAAACGTGAACGTATTCGGGCGTACCTCTATTCGCTCCATCTCCTCGTACACCTTCCAACAGTGGCGAAAATAATTCGACTTCAGCAAACCATCAAGCAGGAAATTACAAGCTATCACGCTAACAGAATAACCAGCATTAACCGTCTTCGTAAACACGCGAAAACCTTCCTTCACCATCCCCAATTTGAGATAAGCCTTGATGAGCATATCGAAGACGACCGGGTCCCAATTGCAACCCTCGCAACACGAAGCCAAACTACCAAACAAATCCCCCTCTCCTCCCAGTTGGATCATTTCATCCAAGAATTTCATGGCTGGCTTAAATCTCTTGGACCAAGTCAAAATGTGAACAACATAACAATAATTATCAAGCGAAGGATTAAGACCCAGATCAGTTCTAACCCATTTGAAGAAAGCGAGCGCGGAGGAAGGATCTGATTGGCACCTCAACAGAACCCGCGAGATTTGATAGGAGCCCAAGTGGGGGAGGAGGGCATCAAGGGCATTTCGGGGAAGTGAAAACTGAGAATTCTCCCGCTTGCTTTGCTTGAGACGATAGGTAACCAGGTTGACGAGGTTGTTCGGGTTCTGGGTCGCCGGTAGGAAGTTGTAGAGCGGGTTCGAGGCCGGAGGGTCGGGTGGGGGTACGACTTGAGGAGGGGGAGAGGGTAGTTTGGGAATCAAATTTCTGGGCGTTCTACGAGAGGGAGGAGCTGTGTTTAGGGTTTTGGCTCGAGAGAGAAACTTACTCATCTGCGAATGGAGTGAGAGCGGGAGAATCAGCGTCCAAGATATTGGAATTTGTTAGTTTTCCCTCTCTCTCTCTCTCTCTCTCTCTCTCTCCCATTAGCTAAACTTCTTCTCCATGTGAAGATGTTCGAGGCACAGAGGATGGTAGCAGCTGTTGGAAGGAAGAAGCCGCAAGCGAAGCGACGAAGTGGGCCCAAGCAGTTGGGCCTGAAAATGGGCTTCGTTCAATTTTCGGGCTTTTAAGTGGGTCCGTCCACCCACCATATTTGTTGAATTACTCATCAAGCCTAGAGATCGAGAAGATGGAAGTAGGAAACAGCATTGCAGATTCAACTCTATTGTCCTGGATCTTGACAATTCTGTTAGCTCATCTAGAAAACTTGCCAAATTGAAATTATCAGCAAAGAAAATATCCATCATTCGCAGTGGTGGTCCATATTCTACCAAGAGCATCAATACACTTAAATCACTTCAAGCTTTACAGTCAAATTGATCACATGACTCATCACATGCAACTTTAATAAGCCGCTTAGTTTTTGACTTGATTTGATTTGTAGCACATGCAAATTTAAGGCATATATAATCTGACTAGACATATTCTGTTCATAATAGTTACACACAACAAGCACGCTTATGAAATTTCCCAAGTGAAAGCCGAAGAGCAAATAGGAGGGTGGAAGAACATGCCCATACTAAAATTTCAAATAGAAAAGGTTTAAACCCCACATCACATAATCACCACAGTAACTTTTGCAAAGAACTTGCCCCAGAAACATTCGGATTGGATAAAGACACTCCGAAGGTTCAAAACAGATGTCCGCTGTACACTCTGCTTATGAAGAATATTTTAACAGCAGAGTCTACCTCACCCATGTTCAGAACTGTCTTAGGATGATGCTTTGACCTACAATTGCAGAGACAATCTACATCATTCAGAAAATCACGAGACCATTGTACACTGTGCTTATGAAGAATAATTTAATAGCAAAGTCACTTGTCCAAGCCAATTTTGGCAACATGATTGCTTGTCTTTTTTATACCAACATGCTATCTCACTTTTTTAAATAAAAGTATCACATCCCACTTAATTGCTTGGTAGGAGTGTTGCCCCTTCAACACCACCAAGTCAATTTTTGCAACATGATTGTTTTGTCTTTTTCGTACCGACATGCCATCTGTCTTTTTCGATCAAAATAACCTCTTTCCACATCCCACAATGCTTAGTTGCTTGGTAGGAGTGTTGCCGCTCCAGCACCACCAATCCAATTTTCAACAAGATTGCTTGTCTTTATCATACCAACATGCCATATGACCTTTTTTTAATATAAAAATCACCTTTTTCCAAATCCCACAAAGCATAATTGCTTGGTAGGAGAGTTGCCGCTTCAACACCACCAAGCCAATTTTTGCAACATGATTGCTTGTCTTTTTCATACCAACATGCCATTTGACTTTTTTTAAATAAAAATCACCTCTTTCCACATCCCACAATGGTTAATTGCTTGGAAGGAGTGTTGCCCCCTCAACACCACCAAGCCAATTTTCAACATGGTTTGCTCGTCTTTTTCATGCCAACATGCCATCTAACCTTTTTTACAAAAGTATCAACTTTTTCCTCATGGTAGGAGTGTTGCGTTGCCCCTTCAACACCACCAGTTATCTGCCTAGTTGTCTCTCAACGAGTGCTTACATATGCTTCCTAGCTAAAACTGCAAACTATTCGAGTGATGTAGTTATCTGCCTAGCTTTCCCATCAGACATTTGTTCAAGAACAAGAATGCTTTCATCAAATTTCAAACAGAGGAATAAAGGCATACCGTGGAATGATATATCGAGATGCAACTAATTTCAACTGTACCGACAAGCCACTGGCGTTCGACACCTCCCTCGGCATACTGCATAATGTCTTCTACTTCAAGAAGCACATTCCATATATCTGTTAACAACAAAATTCAGAAATGTAAAAAGGTTAATAATGTCAACTGCCTCAATACCAATGGTAAAGGCTTCAAAACCACACAAAATAGTAAGACTTCTTCTACTCCTGCGTATTGATGACAGAAGATAAGTGTCAGAAGATGATCGTTAATAACACCAAGGATCAATGAGATTTTTCAATTCTGGAAACCAATTTCTAACTTTTAACTAACAGATAAAAGGAGAAGCGAGCAGAGGTCAGATCCTGATCGTAGAAGACCGCGATTGCCGTGGACTTCTGCTGCGGGGCCCGCGTCCTCTGGAGTAACGGGCGTAGGCGTCCATTTAAAACGGCTAGGGGCTTTGGTTAATTTACATGAGCAGAAGAAGAAGAGGACCATGGAGAGGAGACGGATTAGGGTTTTGAGAGAGGCCACCGGTAATCGAAGAAGAAGAAGCAGAGTAGGAGGAGGACCACGGATTAGGGTTTAAGGAGAAGGCAACCGAAGATGGAGAGGGGAAATTCCCTTTAACGTAATTTCCAGGAGCAGAAGAAGCAGAGAAGGGGGAGGACCATGGAAACGAAGACGAATTTAGGGTTGCGAGAAGAAGCGGAGGACCACGGAGACGACGTCGGATCCAGCGTTTCGACGACGGGTTTAGGGTTTCGAGAAACGCGATCGAGAAGGTAACCGAAGATGGAAAAGGAAATTGCCTCTAGACGATTTACCTGAGCAGAAAAGACAGAGGAGGAGAATCACGGAGACAATAACGGTTTTAGGGTTTGGGGAGACGCGATCGTGAAGGAAATCGAAGGTTGAGGAGGAAAATCCCCTGGCTGCCTCGTAGCGGGAACGAGGAAGGAAGCGAGCTTTGAAACTTTTTGCTTTATATACGAGCGATGGGCTGTGTGTCGGTGCATTTTTTAACCGTTGCTGCGTCATTGTACATCTAATGAGTAATGAGAGGATTTTCCTGTTTAATTCTGACCAAAATTCAGATTTCTCGAGATTTTTTGTTGCCGAAAATTAAATCTCTTTTAACAAATTATTACAATAATTTACGTCTTCGCCGCATTTAATGACACGTTTATATTTTATACGGATCGTCGGTTTGTATTATTGTTGCGGTGAAAAAGAGCACAATAACCTGAGACAAATTCAGAATGGTTGTTCTAAAGTTGGTCTAAAGCTATGCTAAAGCTAGAGCTATGTTATGGGCTACGTTAGGCTAAGGTTACGGAAAGAGAAAGCGACAAGTAAGATAAAGATTTGTGTTGTTGTGTTGGTGATGTCGTCCCCTCTTCCTGAGTCCTCTTTATATAAGATGCTTTGACCTAGCCTCCCGTCCTCAAAGTAGGAAATCCTAAGCCGCCTTTATTGCTCGAAGATCTTGGTCCAAAATTCGATCCCGAGAGATCCGCCTCAATAAAGACTAAATCCCACAATATCCGTCAATTTGTGACCGTCACCAATACGGAGAGATTTAGCCCGGCTTGATATAGGAAAGTTCTAGACCGTCATCCAAACATAAGGAAATCCGGCCTTAAAAAAAGCCGTGTCAGCTAAGTAACCCGACATCGAATAAGAAAGCTGCCACCAAAATAGGAACCCGGCTCAACTTAGGAAAATGTAGACCGACTTGACCTTCTTGAACCTTCTATGCAAAATATCATCTCAAACCCGTCATTGTCCAAAGCAACTCCAAAACATTCATCCGGGCTACCCCCTCGAAAGCCCAAAGCGCCCTATCGGACTCCCAACATATGGGCCAAAGCGTCCTCCTGGGTTCCCGCCTTGAAGGCCAAAGCGCCCTCCCAGACTTCCCGCTTTGAGGGCCAAAATGCCCTCTCGGGCGTCCCATCTTGAGAACCAAATTGGACTTTTACCAACACGGCCCTGCCATTTCTAAGTCTAAAGCGGGACGGCACCTACTACCAAGTCCAAAGCGGGAGGACGCCTACCGCCAAGTCCAAAATGGGACGGTGCCCACTACCAAGCCCAAAGCGGGGGGATGCCTTTTGTCAAGCTCAAAGTGGGGCGAACGACATCCACTACTAAGTCCAAGGCGTGGCAGGACAGATGGTGTCCACTACCACCTCCAAGGTGGGACGACGTCCACTACCAAGTCCAAAGCAGGACGGACGGTGTCCACTACCAAGTCTAAGGTGGGATGGACGACCTCCACTACTAAGTCCAAGGCGGGACGAACGGTGTCTACTACTAATTCCAAGGCGGGACGGCGTCCACTACCAAGCTTAAAATGGGACGGCACCCACTCGGACATCCTGCTTCAAGAGCCGAGGGACTCACCCGGGCTTCAAAGATGGGACGCCCATCCAGACTCGAAAGATGGGGCGCCCACCCGAACTTCAAGAGCAAGGTGCCCACCCAACCAAAGCATGGGGCACCCACTCATCCGAAGCACGGGGCACCCACCCTGATATCCACTTCAAACATCCGCCTTAACCTACATTTTTTACCACCTTCCGCTCGAATTTGAAAAAGTTATAAACTATAAAGTTGCAGATCCGCGTCTTATCTTTCTAGAAAAATTTAAATCATCTCAATCAGAGGTCTGAGGCAGAATCTGTGATTTTTCTACCAAAATGCGATAGTCCTTGACGAGGCAACCAACACCAAAATTTGAAACCTCGTTTTGACCCTCCTCCATGCATATTTAGGTAAGACTCTTGAAATATAAGTTTGAAATCTACTTATTGGCTTTCCATGGTAATAAGAATCACTCTATTCAAAGGTTTGGGTAGAGTGTTACGACCAATTTTCCAAGGATGGACGTGGCTGCCTTAATACCCACCATGTGCTCGTGGAAACGCCAAGGCTCTCTTCCCTGACTTCGTGCTAGGCACCGACTTCGTGACATGGACCTCAAGCCAAAGCTTGTCTCCAAAGACGCAGACCTCATATCAAACCTCGCTTCCATGAACGCAAAATATTTGACCTCCAATAATTATATACGGATAATAAATATACGAATATTTCCAAAACTTTAAATAATAAAAAACTTCTCTAAAATAATATCTTTCGCCTAAAAAAATTATTCACAAAAAATTATTCAGTTTATCAAACGGTATTCACTAAATCAAACGATATTCACTAAATCCCGATCAACACTTTGTATGATCTTTTAACAAATTATTATAATAAATTACGCCGCCGTCGCCACATTTAATGAAATGTTTATATTATACACAGATCGTCGGTTTGTATTAGATACGGATAGTAAGTATACGAATATATACTAAACTTTGAATAATAAGGTTAAACCCGATCCTAATTCAAGTTACCTTGAAATCCTCTGAAATAACAAAGTATTTAGATTGAATGGATATTTGCCCGTGGTCTGTACTTGTCCAAAAGAAAACAAAAGTCAACATTAGGCTCTTGATTAGTGAGTCCAGCCCACAACATGGGCCCATATTTCCATTGGACCTAACTAACAAGATCTGTGGGTAAATTTTGGTACAAGCTCCAACACAACAACGTGATGAAGTTTCGTATTTCGAGCAGAAATCTAACCATAGATTTTTCTTTTCAAGCTTGTAGATAGCCCCACGAAGACTTTATTAAACCTGCTCTAGCAGATCTATCATATTTATGACAGAAATATTATTCAACGACAATATATTGATAATCAAAAATACAAGGAAGGGAGGTTCATTAATGGGAAACGTCGTCAAAAGAAAATCAAAATACCACAACCAGCTCAAGTTCAAACTTCGAAGGGTAGAAGATCTACACAAAACCAAGCTGACCGTCTTATCTCATGAAAGCACCAGTAAGTACCCTCTTAAAAACAACACAAAACAGAGGAATTAAACCCCAAGAGAGAAAAAAAAAAAGAAAAGCAAAAATCATTAAGAACCGCAAGGAACTTTTAAATTAAACACCACATGCATTGGCTTTCCCGGCTCATTTCCCTTCGTGCTGAGCCTTCCTCTGGATGTCCTGCCCGACCTCCTTCGTCTTCTGCCCCACGAACCCGGCCATGTCTTGCATGCGCCTCTTCGCCTGGTCCAGCTGCTCCGGCATCGCTTGGCTAGCCTGCCTTGCGTACTTCAGCACCCACGACAGTGACGTCAGCCCGGTCAGCCCGAAAGCCCCCGAGGCCATGAACGCAGCCACCGCGAAGGCTATGAGGAGGGTGGCCGGGACGAGGACGGGGCTGCAGATGACGAACAGCGGGGTGGTCACCGCGAGCCCGATCAGCGTCCCCGCGAGGGTCATCCCGGAGAGCACGAGGAGGCCGCCGCCGACGGGTAGAGTGGTGAGGACGGCCAGTATCTTTGTCGCGGACGGGCCGCCTCCGACTCCCCGCTGTTGGCCCTTGAAGCCGCCTTCGTAGCGGTACTGCGGGTGAATCTGCACCTGCTGCGGCTGCCCGCGGTCTCTGTCACGATCGGCCATTGTTGGAGCTGGTGAGGTTCTTCTAGCTATAGATGAGAATAGAGAGGAAGGTGAGAAAGAGAGGAGGTTGAGGCCAAGTTTTAAACAAGGGGAGGTGGGTTCGGGTGGTGACACGTAAGGGTGGGAGATGGTGAGTTGGAGGCTTTGCATGGGGAACAAGTTTCGGTGTTTGTTGCGAGAAAGTAATAAGCGCGAGCCAAAGGTGAGAGACCTTTAATTGTGTAATCTGAAACTGAGGTGGCTTGTCCTGAGCGTACCTTTGTTGCCATTTTGCTTTTTTTAGTTGTTTGTTACTTGCATAATCGTAGATATGATTTTAGTGAAACCAAACAAACAGTGTTTTGTACTGGGAATCAAAATGACCAAATTCATTTAATTGAGTAATGGTGTTTCGCAAAGCATAACCTGAAAGTTTTATGAGTTATATGTAGTTCAGTTGCGAGTAAAAGAAGACTTAAATAAGTATTATATTTGTCAAATTATTATTTTTAAATTAGATATGAAAATTCTAATAGATAAATAAGGTTATTGAGTTGAAGCACTTTGGGTTCTGGGCGAAATTCTATGACAACGGTTCTTTTTTTTCGGCCAACAATTTTTTAGGACCAGATATCTGCAATTGATTCACTCTGTTGTGAAATTATATCTATTTTATTTGTTTGCCTCAAGAAATGGACCACCAGTTGATGACGGCCGGTGGGGAAATCGTAGTCCGGAACGGGGTTCGGCACAATCTGTGGTCTGGTTAATGGGGTCTTGAACAGGGATGACAATGGTTAGGGTAGGGTATTGATAGAATCCTACTCATACGTTAGTTTTTTTGGATGGATTCATACCATACTTTCGACCTTACAAATTTTTTATTGTTAGATTTATACCCTACCTTCCTGGAGATCCAAGGTCTGCAGGGTCTGACCCTTTAACGTTCTACATTTTGATAATTTTTAATCAAAATTTAATTTTTATATAAAATTTAAATAAATTCAAGACATCTACTACGTTACACATCAACATTCAATAAAAAATTGATGAAATATCAAAATTTATAATTTAATTTCAATAGTCCAAGGTTTTTCTTTTAGAGTTTGAAGTACATAAACAATTCAACAAAAGAAAAATATAGCATGTTAATTTTTAGTGATCCATCATTCATGACATCTTCTAAGCTAGTTGCGGAATAACATAATAAATAGGACAAATTACCCTCACATCCCTGTACTTTGGTCAGCCTCCCCCTAGGGTCCATGGATTTTGGAAAATGATTTTCCCGTCCCTAAGTTTTGATGATAATAGACTCTCGGGTCCTTGGAGCTGGAATATTCCATATTCTCCATCGAACTCCCACTTGAAATGACCAAAATACCCTCCTTTGTAAAAAAATCTTCTTCACTTCATCTTCTTCTCTAGTCTACCTCGAAACCCAAAAAAAATAAAGCAACTCCATTGTTGTCCCCCTTAAAGAAACTCTATTGTTTTTCCAGTGAAGTTCTACATTACTTTATGGTCTGAGAGAAACAAGCAAATGAAAACTTCATATTCATGACAATTTGAGCCAAAAATTCAAATCAAGAAAAAGTCCTAAATTTTGATTCCGATCTTAAAAGTCCCAATTCCCATCCCGTCTCCTACATTTCCCATCAAAAGGGAATCAGCCAGAACGAAAGAGCCCTTCTCTCTTCTACCAATCAAATCCCCATCGCGCCTGCCGTCGCCAAACCCTCAAGAAAGCTTCGGGAAGAGACATGGACGACTCGTGCTCTACCGGTAGCGGCAGTATTGGCTCATCATTCTCGGAGGCCGGGATTGGGAGTCCGGGGGAGGAGCACGGAAGAGGCCGCCATCGTGATCATCGTCGAGCAACAAACAACTATAATTGAAAACCCTAGGATTACTTCTAATCTACCACCCTAACCTTAATTCTCATCCCGCAAAAAAATAAAACAAGAACGAGAAGAGGGAGATGGTGGGAGGGGGGTCCACCCTCTGTTGTCGATAGCCTTGGCGGCGTACTCGATCTGGAAGATGCGACCGTCAGGGCCCTGTCCCTATGCTTCTTATCTTCCTTCTTCGCTTTTGCTTTTGTTCTTCCCTCTCTATGTCTCTTCTTCAGCTCTGATGAGAAGGAATTGAAAGCTACTTTTTTTTGTCAGAATTGGAAGCTGCTTATTGATTTCTCTGTGTCTCTTCTTCAACTCACCATTTTCACCAGTTAGAGCCGTTGACGCGGCGGAGTCCACGATATGAAGGAGATGCTCTGCTTGGAGATGGAGCGGTTACGGAGTTGGTCTAAAGTCATAGGGTTTCAAGGTTAAGTTTTTAAGAAGGTTTGCGTTTGTATTTTGATTGAAGGTGGGAGGTAGAAGATGAAGTGGGAGGGAGAAGGTAAAGTGATGGAAAAAAAATTTTATTTTATTTTTTAAGTGCAAGGGGCATTTTGGTCATTTCAAGTGGGAGTTCGCCGGAGAATATGAAATATTCTGGCTCCAGGGACCCGAGAGTCTATTATCATCAAAACTTAGGGACGGGAAAATTATTTTCCAAAATCCAGGGACCCTAGGGGGAGGCTGACCAAAGTACAGGGATGTGAAGGTAATTTATCCTAATAAATATGTTAAAGTTAACCGTAACGTATATTATATATATTATCAATACGGTCTAACAAGGGTCTAACTAGAATGTAATTAGGGTAGAGTCTAAAATAGGATAAAAATGTAAGGGTAGGGTCTGACCCACGGGGTCTAGCTATAGATTCATACCCTACTCTAGACCATACCTCTAAACATGGATCCATACACATACCTTACCATAGACCCAGTCAAAATCAACATACCATAGACCCGTAAAATAAAAGTAGGTCCGATCCTCAGAGGGTATGGGTATTTCTGCCATCCCTAAAGGCCGTCGATCCCAAAAAGCAATTGGGTCGATTTATTTATAGTACATTAATCGTTTAGCTGCAAATAGTTAATTAGTTGTGTCTTGTTGATAAAATCTGATCAATTCTATGCGAATATGGTATATCAACTAGTATTACATTGTTATACATTAATCACAAGTTTCAAATTTCATCACAAGTTTCAAATTGCAACTATGTAAATGCAACAACATAAATTTTTAGAAGGTGCGAAACTTTGTTATTTATTTACAGTCATGTTCAATTTGAAACTTGATTAATTGAAAGGTAAGACTTTGCTAAGAATGACAACGAGCAAAATTGGAGGTAAGATTTTTCAGTACCAATATCATTATCTTTTTTTTTAGGTAGATCCAGATCCTTACACTTATATTATGTAAAAATAAGAAGAGTTAAATACACTTAGGTACCCTGTACTATTAAAAATATACACTTAGTTATGAAAATACTCAAAAAAATCCTCAATTTTCAAAAAAATTAAAATTATTACATTTAAAAGCCATTTACTCCCTGGCCTTTCCCTCCTACTTCTCCACCAGCCACCCCTAGCCGTGTTCGAATCCATGCACGAAGCTCTAGTTTCCAAAATCCATAAGAGCCATCCACAAAAATGACTTTTTTGAATCTTGTACTTTACGTCAATATTGTTTCTTAGGAAAATTACTCTCAAATTCCTCGAGTTTGCTTAAATATACTAAAAAGTCTCTCATGCTCACAAAATACATTCTGAAGTCCCTCTAGTTTACTTGCATTATACTTACAGGTCTCTGACGCACGTTAGCAGCTCTTTTTTTTATTTTTGTCAATGAAATGACCCAAATACCCTTAGAACAAAAAAAACTGCTGACATCACTCTTCTTCTTCCTCCTAACCAATTCAATAAAAAAATATTCAACATTAAATCAAAATCAAACAAATTCTCCAAAACAAAATCACCAATGCTAACTTAACAAAAATTCGGGACGGGGCAAAATCAATTTCCTCAACCCTCGCCCTCGACCTGAACCCGCCGCCGAGCCACCCCTGCTCGAGCTCCTTAGCGGAGCGCTGGCGCGGCCCGGTAGGGAGGCTGAGCACCTCTACGCGGGAGGAGGGTTTCTCCGGGACGGTGGACGAGGGAGGAGCAGAAGCGGTTCGAAGCAACTGAGGGATTGAAGAGAGCGAAGGGGGACCGTTTTGATTTCAAATCGAAGAAGCGGAAGCAAAGGGAGTACGGCGTCGTGCTGGAGGGGAAGATGTCGTGGAGGGAGTACGGTGTCGGGAGAGAGTATAGTCATCGGGAGGGAGTACGGACTCGGGAGGGAGTACGGCTGCGTTTCTTACCGACCTCTCTATCAAGATCAATTTCTGGGTATTTTGGCAAATTCATTTCTGGGTTTTCGACCATCATCTCGTCCATGTGCAATTATTGTTTAATTGATGGCTGCAAAACGACGACGACGTTCACATCCGCGTCGACGCCGCACCGGCCTATGCACTGCAATGCCATTTTTTGCACGGCGAGAGTGGATGTTACCACGAATGGGCCAGAGTCAAATCGACATCGAAATCGATTTGGGTTTCGGCTATCGGAGAAGAAGAAATGACGTCAGTAATTTTTTATTTTTTTGTTCTAAGGGTATTTTTGTCATTTCAATGACAAAAAAAGAAAAAAACTCATTTAGGGACCCGAAAGTATAATAAAAGCAAACTAGAGGGACTTCAGAATGTATATTGTGAACATGAGGGACTTTTGAGTATATTTAATCAAACACGAGAGACTTGAGAATAATTTTCCCTTGTTTCTTTTTACAGGTGGCGTGCCACATCAGCTTTAACACATCTGTGTTTTTTGGTTTGGAGCAAGGTTGTTAGGGACTATAATTAACTCATGGGATCTTAGAATTTTACGATTCACCATGGGCAAAACGAGTCGAAGTCTGTGCAAGATCGGGAGTCGAGCAAGATCGGTAGGATCTGAGTGATAACTCCTGAGATCCTGAGATCTACGCATTGGAGCGGTGAGATATTTCTCAGCGCTCCCAGAGGAGAGAGAGAATGATAAAAGGTTATTCTTCATTTAACATTTTAATAATATTTATTATCCGGATAACTATACTTATTTTACTGTGTAAACCAAAAACACAAAAATCTACTAGATTTTGTTTAATATTTTTTAATAATATTTGTTATTCGGATAACTATTAATCAACTAAAATACTTAAAATGACACGATTTGTAATTGCTGGGCCCGAAAATTAATAATCAAATTTATATTAATTAATAACTCTAAAATTAATAGTTTTAGAGTTATTTAAATCCATATTTTCATTCTACCAATTTTTTGTCGCTTATTTTTTTACATCAATTTTGATATTTATTTTATTTTCTTTATTGCTCGTCAAACTACATTATATAACCTATAGATATGTTCAAACTACATGGTATAACATGAATTTTTCCCTAGAAATTATTTCGTTTGAAAAGATTAACCCGATGAACGTGAAGCTGTTTAGGGGGCATGTGGGCAAGGCCCACCGAGCCTGAGACACGTCCAATCAATCAGTCAAGTGAGATTGCAACGCCTGTGTTTGGACTTGGACTTTGGTGGGCCATGATCATAGCTCTTGGGCGGTTGGAGGATGGCTCAAGTAAACTACAAAGACAATGATGGATACTGTTATGGAGGGTGCTGGATTGCGAGTTTGTGACCCATTCTTTGAATTAATGGACCCGATAGGATTAGCCTATAGGGCAGAAGAGAGGAATTCAAAGAGGCAAAATCCAAGGGCCCACTTCAATATACCTTTTAGCCTATCCCGTCCAAGTCCCTTCGTGTCCGCTCGTGCGCGTGGGCAGTTTTTTTTTGGGAAATTTGCACTCGTTGACCACTTGACCTAAAACATTGCAATTTTCTAAAAATTCACTCGAGTACTATGTAGTATTACAGATTCTCACTTGACTACCCTATAGTTTAAAACGCATAGAACAGGTCCAACTTATTTCAATTTTCATCAGAAACAAGTCCCGAACAGCCCGGGTAACTGTCCGAGATTTTTTTTTGAAACGACGCCACTTCGTATCCTATGTGGCAACCAAGTTGGATTATATCGATGATGACATGACATATAGACAATTATCAAAATAATCCCCATTTTATACATTTTTAGAAACTCTCTAATTATCTCCTCTCTCTCATTCTCTTCTTCTCTCTCTCCCCTTGTCTGCGAACAAGTTTTTATGACTGCTTTTAATAAAATCAAAAAAAGCTCATAAATTCAACTCCAAAAAATTAATTATAATAAAAGTGGAGAAGAAGATGAGCCATAGCATCGGCAGGACGAAAGACGAGTGGGAGAAAGTACTGGCGCCACCACTGGAGGATCCTTATGAGCCATAGCATCGACGGAGGGGGAGATCAAAAACAAATGTGGTACTATTTTGGTAATTTGTCTTAGCCACGTCATTACTAACTCATCCATGTACATATGACATGGCAATCCACGTAGGACATGTTGTTTTCGGAGGGTTCGGTGTACTTGACGATTGATCCATCAGCTTTGTATTTCCTTTTTAGGATCCACCTGCATCCCAAAAGTTTGCAGCCCGGTGGGAGATCTACGATTTCTCACGTGTGGTTTTCCATAATGGATTCTATCTCACTATTGATAGCTTCCTTCTAGAGATGAGCATCTGGACTGGACAATGCCTCTTGGATTGTCCTGGGTTCATCTTCTAACGCATAGGTTAGATAATCTGGACCAAAAGATTTGGTTACCTTCGTCCGTTTACTACGTCTAGGTTCATCATCTTCCTGATTTGAGCCTTGCGTAGTCTCGTGAGCCCTTTTCATTGGACTTCCTTCCTTTCTTTCCTTATTAGGAAAGTTATTCTCAAAGAACGTTGCGTTCCTTGATTCTATGACCATTCCAGCATTTATCTCAGAATTTTCAGATTTATGCACCAAAAATCGATAAGCACTACTATTTTGCGCATATCCGATAAAGATGCAATCAATGGTCTTGGGTCCTATTCTCACCTGCTTAGGCTTAGGTACTTCGACCTTTGCTAAGCACCCCCACACTTTAAGGTAACCGTAGAAAGGCTTTCTTCCTTTCCAAAGTTCATATGGGGTTTTATCCCTTTTCTTGTGTGGCAACTTATTTAGAATGTGGTTAGCTGAGAGCACAGCTTCCCCCCACATATTCTGGGATAAGCCCGAGCTAATCAACATAGCGTTCATCATCTCCTTAAGAGTTCAATTTTTGCGTTCAGCTACGCCATTCGATTGAGGTGAGTATGGAGCAGTCGTCTGATGAATAATGTCATGTTCTTGACAGAGTTCATCAAACAGAGCTACATATTCTCCCCCTCGATCACTTCGGATCATTTTGATTTTTATGCTGAGTTGATTTTCAACCTCATTCTTATATCTCTTAAAGGCATCAAGAGCTTCGTCTTTGCCCTTTAGGAGATATACGTAACAATATCTCGTGCAGTCATCGATAAACGTGATGAAGTATTTCTTCCCGCCTTTAGTTTGCACGTGTTTCATATCGCAAGTGTCCGTATGAATTAACTCTAAAGGCGTAGTACTTCTTTCCACCGAATGAAAAGGTACTTTGGTCATTTTAGCCTCCACACATACTTCACATTTATCATATGGGTTGAACTTACTAATTTTTTTAGCGAGTTTAAATTTACGTGTCCTAATCTACCATGCCATAAATTAGAACACTCGGCCAAGTAAGAAGAAGCGTTAACTTTATTTTTACCGTTAAAGGTGCGATGTACAGTTATTACATTCATCTTCAACAGCCCCTTTTCTAGATAACCCTTTCCTATGAATTGACCCATTTTGGTCAGTACAAACTTATCTACCTCAAGCACAAGAGGAAGGACACTAGAAGACGTGATAGTGAGACTTAGGATCGAGGAAGACAACCGAAAGTCCGAAGTCAAGCAAGGTAAGGCCGACTCTGAGACCACCGTGCACCTCGCCGAGGAAAAAGGTGGCAAGAAGAGGAAGAAGTCCGGGGATAAGGAGGAGAAGCAAGAGCCCAAGAAGAAAAAGAACAAGAAGATCAAGGGCGACTGCTACAACTGCGGCAAACCCGGCCACATGGCTAAGGACTGTTGCCAGCCGAAGACGGACCACCAAAGAAAGGCTAACCTGGCTAAAGACTCGTTTGTTATTTTCGGAGGGTTCGGTGTACTTGATTAGGATCTACGAGACTACGACAGTCGAGGCAAGTGTTATACACTTTCTCCGCAAGACGAGATTGTTCCGTATATTTTAGTGCGGTATGGGCTACGGTAATCGTCCCCAAGATACAACGACTGTTCGGGCATTTCTAAGAATGTTGTACACATATCTCAAAATTTTTGGGCGAACACTTATATACCCAGAACTTTCGGACGGACTATTTGTAAGTGAAGAACGGGGGGAGAGGAGAAGACAACAATTCTTATGGAATGCACTTGCTGCTGGGATGGATGTACAAATGAGGGGGAGAGGCCTATTTATAGGCGCTGGAGGAGTGGCAGACAGGTACTCCGAAGGGGCGCATCCATTTGGCCAGTAGGCTGGCTACGCTCTGGCCCTTCGGTGGTATTCTGGATCCTTTCAGGTGTGCCCAAACTATACAGGCACTCCTTCACGAGGGACCTCGCAACCCTTCGGCCATCTAGAAGTCTCCAGGACGTTCCAGCCCTTCGTGCCTCTTCAGTGGCCACCCTGAAAGGCGCTCGCAGCCCCTCGTCACTTCGATAGCTATGCAGCGCTCTCCGGACTTAAGGCTCCTCCAGCTCCTCACGACGATGTGCACGTGCCAAGTACCAAGTGCGCCACAAAGTGCCCATTGCGACCTGCATCTAATGCACTTTGCGCACACGCACGTACGCAGGCGCAGGCGCGTACTCGTGCTCGTGCTCGTGTTCGTGCTCGTGCTCGTGCTCAGATGGTGCTACGCACCATCCTCGCCGTGGTCTGAGTTGGCTATCCTTCCATTTGGTCAACTCATTTCCTAGTTAACAAGGAGTTTCTCCTTATAAACTAGGAAATGTTGGTGCCACTTTCCAATGTGGGATTGCACTTTCCTTTTTTCCCTTTTGGGCCTCCTACTTTGGGCCTTTCTACTTTGGGCTTTGCATTGAATTTTCATTCAAGCTTTTCCAACAATTCCCCACATGAATGATGATTAATGCATGCAGACTCTAATCGAAAGTTCTGACGTGTTATTATTGCATCGAGACAGGTAGCTTGTGGCTTTAAACCTTCTCTAGTAATATATTATCAGATTTACTCGCTGCTCGGTGAACGTGATGTCTTGAACCGTCAGTTTTTGGCATAAACCAAGGCAATAACATTTATAAAATAATAATCCTAGTATATTTGGGTTCTCACATTGTGTCCGTTTCGGTCATGGATCGTATCTTGGATTCATAAGTATTTTTCCCATTTGAAGCGGCCTCACTTCACACTTACATAGGTGATCTCCTATCAGGAGTATCCTGCCATACTCTACCTTTATCAAGGTATAGGAATCATTAAAAACGTAATGCTTAACCTTACCACACCTCTGCAGGTTAATACCTGGGCAGCTTCTGAGAATGAGATAGGTTTCAGGTGATTAACTGAATCCTCCATAACTTAGTTGTCTTATTGAACTAAGTTTGTGGGATCTCTACTCATCATGGTTGAGTTACCGCTATGGACATTATTTAGTGTGTGGATTTTAATCTCATTCCCCTTACTGTGTTGTACATTCGATCTCTATTGATTCCTTTCGTAAAAGGATCAGCTAAGTTGTCCTTGGACTTTACGTAATTAATGGTGATCACCCCACTAGAGATCACTTGTCTAACGGTATTGCATCTCCGACGGATATGTCGAGACTTTCCATTGTACATTGTACTTTGTGCTCTTCCGATTGCAGATATGCTATCACAATGTATCAATACGGGAGGCACCGGTTTGCTCCAGCACGGAATATCCTTTAGGAAGTTTCTGAGCCATCCAGCTTCTTCCCCAGCTTTGTCTAGTACTATAAACTCTGACTCCATGGTAGATCGAGCTATGCATGTTTATTTAGAGGACTTCCAAGATACAGCTCTTCCTCCTATGGTGAATACGTATCCACTCGTGGATTGGGAGTCCTTAGTGTCTGATATCCAGTTTGCGTCACTGTATCCTTCTAATACAGCTGGATATTTAGCATAATATTTGCCATGGTTTATGGTATATTTTAAATACCGTAAAACCCTTTCCAGAGCTAGCCAGTGATCCTTCCCTGGATTACTTGTGAATCTACTAAACTTACTAACTGACTACGCAATATCGGGACGTGTGCAGTTTGTTAAATACATTAAGCTCCCGATAATTTGCGCATACCTCAGTTGAGATACTGGGTCCCCTCGATTCTTGGCTAAGTGTAGATTTAAATCTACTGGAGTCTTAACCAGAGGTTTGTCAAAAGCTTCAAATTTCTTGAGCACGCTTTCCACGTAGTGGGATTATATCAAGATAATTTTGTCAGCTTTCCTAGAGATTTTTATTCCTAGTATGACGTCTGCCAGGCCCATATTTTTCATGTCAAAGTGGTCCTTTAACATGTTCTTAGTTTTCACAATAACCTCTTTATTACTTCCCATAATTAGTAAGTCATCTATGTAGAGACATACAATTACATAAGCTTCAGGTGTGCCCTTAATGTAAACACATTTATCGCACTCATTGATCTTAAATCCATTCGATAGCATTGTCCTGTCAAATTTCTTGTGCCACTGTTTCGGCGCTTGAGGTAGCTCTTGAAGTCCTTCCAGAGCGGGGGGAGCTTCTCGATCATTGTAGCTACTTGGAAGGACTCGCTGAGTTGCATCCCTTCGGCTTGGATCTCGTGAAGGATCAGCTGCAACTCCTGCACTTGGTCGATGACCTTTTTGGAGTCCACCATCTTGAAGTCGAGGAATCGTCCGATGATAAATTTCTTTGTCCCGGCATCCTCCATTTTGTACTTCTTCTCGAGTGAACTCCATAGCTCCTTAGCGGTCTTGGCTACCGCATAGACGTTGTCGAGAGTATCGTCTAGTCCATTCAGGATGTAGTTTCGGCACAGGAAGTCGCTATGACTCTACGCGTCGAGAGTGTTGATCTTCTGTTAATCCGTCTCATTTTTCGCTATCTTCGGTGCTTCCTCTTTCAGGAACCGAACTAGGTTGAGCGTGGTCAGATAGAACGTTATTTTCTGTTGCCACCTCTTGAACTCGGTACCGTTGAACTTCGCTGGCCTTTCGGCGTGGATAGTTCCTGGTACCATTGTCAGTGCTACGGTGCTTGACGATGCCATCTTCAAGTACACGAATCTCGTCTTACGATTGTTGTTTTCAGAGGGTTCAGTGTACTTGATTAGGATCTACGGTAGTCAAGGCAAGTGTTAGATATTTTCTCCGTAAGATGAGATTGCCCCGTATATTTCAGTGCGGTACGGGCTACGGTAATCGTCTCCAAGATACAACGACTGTTCGGGTATTTCCAAGAATGTTGTACATGTATCTCGAAATTTTCGGGCGAACCCTTATATACCCAGAACTTTCGAACGGACTATTTGTAAGTGAAGAACGGGGGGAGAGGAGAAGACAACAATACTTATGGAATGCACGTGCTGCTGGGATGGATGTGCAAATGAGGGGGAGAGGCCTATTTATAGGCGCTGGAGGAGTGGCAGGCAGGCACTCCGAAGGGGCGCGTCCGTTCGGCCAGCAGGTTGGCTGCGCTCGTGGCCCTTCGGTGGCATTCTGGATCCTTCCAGGTCTGCCCAGACTATGCTGGCACTCCTTCACGAGGGACCTCGCAACCCTTCGGCCCTCTGGAAGTCTCCAGGATGTTCCAGCCCTTCGTGCCTCTTCGGTGGCCATCCTAGAAGGCGCTCGCAGCCCCTCGTCACTTCGATAGCTACGCAGCTCTCTCCGGACTCGGGCAAAATACTTAAGGCTCCTCCAGCTCCTTACGATGATGTGCACGTGCCAAGTGCCAAGTACGCCACAAAGCACCTATTGCGACCTGCATCTAGTGCATTATGCGCACACTCACACGCATGTACTCGTGCTCGTGCTCGTGCTCGTGCTCGTGCTCGTGCTCGTGCTCGTGCTCGTGCTCGTGCTCGTGCTCGTGCTCGTGCTCGTACTCGTTCTCGTGCTCGTGCTCGTGCTCGTGCTCGTGCTCGTGCTCGTGCTCGTGCTCGTGCTCGTGCTCGTGCTCGTGCTCGTGCTCGTGCTCGTGCTCGTGCTCGTGCTCGTGCTCAGATGGTGCTACGCACCATCCTCGCCGCGGTCCGAGTTGGCTATCCTTCTATTTGGTCAACTCATTTGCTAGTTAACAAGGAGTTTCTCCTTATAAACTAGGAAATGTTGGTGCCACTTTCCAATGTGGGATTGCACTTTCCTTTTCCCTTTTGGGCCTCCCACTTTGGGCCTTTCCACTTTGGGCTTTGCATTGAATTTTCATTCAAGCTTTTCCAACAATCCCCCACATGAATGATGATTAATGCATGCAGACTCTAATTGAAAGTTCTGACGTATTATTATTGCATCGAGACAGGTAGCTTGTGACTTTGAACCTTCTCTAGTAATATATTATCAGATTTACTCACTGTTCGCTGAACGTGATGTCTTGAACCGTAAGCTTTTGGCATAAACCAAGGCAATAACATTTACAAAATAATAACCCTAGTATATTTGGGTTCTCACGTTGTGTCTGTTTCGGCCATAGACCGTATCTTGGATTCATAAGTATTTTTCCCATTTGAAGTGGCCTCACTTCACACTTACATAGGTGATCTCCTATCAGGAGTATCCTGCCATACTCCACCTTTATCAAGGTATAGGAATCATTAAAAACGTAATGCTTAACCTTACTACACCTCTGCAGGTTAATACCTGGGCAGCTTCTGAGAATGAGATAGGTTTCAGGTGATTAACTGGACCCTCCATAACTTAGTTGTCTCATTGAACCAAGTTTGTGGGATCTTCACTCATCATGGTTGAGTTACCGCTATGGACGTTCTTTAGTGTGTGGATTTTAATCCCATTCCCCTTACTGTGTTATACATTTGATCTCTATTGATTCCTTTCGTAAAAGGATCAGCTAAGTTGTCCTTGGACTTTACGTAATTAATGGTGATCACCCCACTAAAGATCACTTGTCTAATGGTATTGTGTCTCCGACGGATATGTCGAGACTTTCTGTTGTACATTCTACTTTGTGCTCTCCCGATTGCAGACATGCTATCACAATGTATCAATACGGGAGGCACCGGTTTGCTCCAGCACGGAATATCCTTTAGGAAGTTTCTGTGCCATTCAGCTTCTTTCCCAGCTTTGTCTAGTGCTATAAACTCCGACTTCGTGGTGGATCGAGCTATGCATATTTGTTTAGAGGACTTCCAAGACACAGCTCTTCCTTCTATGGTGAATACGTATCCACTCGTAGATTTGGAGTCCTTAGTGTCTGATATCCAGTTTGCGTCACAGTATCCTTCTAATACAGCTGGATATTTAACATAATGTATGCCATAGTTTATGGTATGTTTTAAATACCATAAAACCCTTTCCAGAGCTAGCCAGTGATCCTTCCCTAGATTACTTGTGAATCTACTAAGCTTACTAACTGAGTACGCAATATCGGGACGTGTGCAGTTTGTTAAATACATCAAGCTCTCAATAATTTGTGCATACTTCAGTTGAGATACTGGGTCCCCTCGATTCTTGGCTAAGTGTAGATTTAAATCTACTGGAGTCTTAACCGGAGGTTTGTCAAAAGCTTCAAATTTCTTGAGCACGCTTTCCACGTAGTGGGATTGCGTCAAGATAATTTTGTCAGCTTTCCTAGAGATTTTTATTCCTAGTATAACATCTTCCAGACCCATATTTTTCATGTCAAAGTGGTCCTTTAACATGTTCTTAGTTTTCACAATAACCTCTTTATTGCTTCCCATAATTAGTAAGTCATCTACGTAGAGACATACAATTACGTAAGCCTCAGGTGTGCCCTTAATGTAAATACATTTATCGCACTCATTGATCTTAAATCCATTCGACAGCATTGTCCTGTCAAATTTATCGTGCCACTGTTTCGGCGCTTGAGGTAGCTCTTGAAGTCCTTCCGGAGTGGGGAGAGCTTCTCGATCATCGCAGCTACTTGGAAGGACTCGCTGAGTTACATCCCTTCGGCTTAGATCTCGTGAAAGATCAGCTGCAACTCCTGCACTTGGTCGATGACCTTCTTGGAATCCACCATCTTGAAGTCGAGGAATCGTCCGTTGATAAATTTCTTAGTCCCGGCATCCTCTATTTTGTACTTATTCTCGAGTGAACTCCACTGCTCCTTAGCGATCTTGGCTACCGTGTAGACATTGTAGAGCGTATCGTCTAGTCTATTCAGGATGTAGTTCTGGCACAGGAAGTCGCTATGACTCTACACGTCGAGAGCGTTGATCTTCTGTTGATCCATCTCATTTTCTGCTATCTTCGGTGCTTCCTCTTTCAGGAACCGAACTAGGTTGAGCGTGGTCAGATAGAACGTCATTTTCTGTTGCCACCTCTTGAACTCGATACCGTTGAATTTCGCTGGCCTTTCGGCGTGGACAGTTTTTGGTACCGTTGTCAGTGCTACAGAGCTTGACGATGCCATCTTCAAGTACACGAATCTCGTCTTACGATTGTTATTTTCAGAGGGTTCGGTGTACTTGATTAGGATCTATGGCAGTCGAGGCAAGTGTTAGATACTTTTTCTGTAAAACGAGATTGCCCTGTATATTTCAGTGCAGTACGGGCTACGACAATCGTCCCCAAGATACAACGACTGTTTGGGCATTTCCAAGAATGTTGCACACGTATCTCGAAACTTTCGGGTGAACTCTTATATACCCAGAACTTTCGGACAGACTATTTGTAAGTGAAGAACGGGGGGAGAAGAGAAGACAACAATGCTTATGGAATGCACTTGCTGCTGGGATGGATGTGCAAATGAGGGGGAGAGGCCTATTTATAGGCGCTAGAGGAGTGGCAGGCAGGCACTCCGAAAGGGCGCGTCCGTTCGGCTAGCAGGCTGGTTGGCTGCGCTGTGGCCCTTTGATGGCATTCTGGATCCTTCCAGGTGCGCCCAGACTATGCTTGCACTCCTTCACAAGGGACCTCGCAACCCTTCGGCCGTCTGAAAGTCTCCAGGAAGTTCCAGCCTTTCGTGCCTCTTCGGTGGCCATCCTGGAAGGCGCTCGCAGTCCCTTGTCACTTCGGTAACTATGAATAGTAGGGCTCTATTTCCTGATCAGAATAGAGTACTAGTCTCCTATATATATACGACCTATGCCTAGGTTTTATTTGTACTAGTTGAGAGTTGTGAGGTAGATAGAACCCTCACGGAGGCCTTGTAACCGATTGGACTCACATATGGAACGACTCTCCTTTGCCCGTGGTTTTCTCCCCGTCTTGGGGTTTCCACGTAATTCTTGTGTCTCGTGTTTTACTCGTTTCGATCTTATTCTCAACAATTGGTATCAGAGCCGGATCTGAGTTTCGAGTATTCGAGTACTGAAAAAAAAATGTGAACAGTAACCGATTTGGGGGAAAATCGGGATTTACGGTTTTGAAACCCTTGGAGTCGCCGCCGCCCGCGTTCCGACCACCCATTGGAGTCGTCACCACCGAACCCGTCACCGCGGAGGAGGAGGAAAGGGTCAGCCGCTGCCTGTGAGAGATTTGGGTTGAAAAACCCTAATTTTCGAGTTGACCAAAAGTCAACTATTTGACTGGTTGACCAAAAGTCAACTATTTTGGCTGATTTTAGTTTCTAATCGATTTTGGGCTAATTTTTTGGTTCGAGGAGCTTCAGGATGACTTCCATGAAGTACGAAATCCCTCAATTGACGAGAAAAACTAATTTTTCCTTGTGGCAGGTAAAGATACGTGCTATTTTGACACATCTAGAGCTGGATGAGACTCTTCTTGATGAGAAGTCGATGCCTTCGAGTTGGGACGCTGCGATGAAGGCGTCAAAGAACCGTAAGGCTGTGAGTCAGATTCAGTTGCATCTGTCAGATGATATTTTGCGGGACGTGTTGAAGGAGACAATAGCTTCCTCATTATGGGCAAATCTTGAAAAGTTGTGCATGCCCAAGAGTTTGACCAACAAACTGTGCTTGAAGCAACGACTATTTTCTATCCGGATGCAAGAAGATAAGTCTGCTCACGACCACCTTAATAAATTTCAGGATATAGTGGCTGATCTTAGAACTCTAGATGTGAAATATGATGATGAAGATCTTGCTTTATTGTTATTGTGCTCGTTGCCTGCTTCTTATCAGCAATTCAGAGATACTCTGTTGTTCAGCCATGATACTCTGAGTTGGGATAATGTTCATGATTCGCTCTTGGAGAAAGAGAGAATTGATAAGCACACTGTGAGTTCCTCTGAAAATAGCCAAGGGACTGGCTTGGTTATGAGAGGGAGGTCTGAGGAGAGGAATGCTAAGTCTGGTTCGAGGAAGAAGAGCAGAAGCAAATCAAGGTCAAGGCACAAGCATAAGACTTGTTTCAATTGTCATAAGATTGGGCATATTAAATGGTTCTGTCCGGAGTTGAAGAACAAGAAGAAGGGCAAAAAGTCCAGTGCTCCGAAAGGAGAAAGTTCTGATAGCGGCAGTGCTAGTGTTGCCACCACCACTCAGAAAGAAGAATCTGATGGAGATCTTTTGTCTGTGATTGATGGAAAGTCAAAAATTGATGCTGCTTGGGTCCTTGATTTTGCTTGTACGTTTCATATATGTCCCATCCGGGACTGGTTTTTAACATATGAACGTGCGAAAAGTAATGTTCTCATGGGAAATAATTTTATCTGCAAGGTTGTTGGTATTGGCACAGTGAAGATCAAGATGCATGATGGTGTCATTCGAACCTTGACGAATGTGAGGCATATCCCTGATTTGAAGCAGAACTTGATTTCGCTAAGTACTCTTGATACATTGGGGTACAAGTATACTAGAGAAGGTAGAGTTCTTCGTGTGAGTAAGAACTCATTAGTGCATATGAAGGCCAAGAATGAGGTTGAAAATCTGTACGTTTTGCAGGGTTCTACAGTTACAGGGACTGCTGCTGCTGCATCTGGCCCATTGACAGATTCTGAGAATACCTCATTGTGGCATATGCGACTTGGTCACATGAGTGAGAAAGGCATGACCGAGCTAAATAGGAGAGGATTATTATGTGGACAGGGTATTGGGAAGCTGGAATTTTGTGAGCACTGTTTGTTTGGCAAGCAGAAGAAAGTCAGTTTTCAGAAAGGTGTGCACACTACAAAGGAAAAACTTGACTATGTTCATTCTGATCTTTGGGGACCATCTCAGGTTACAACAAAGAATGGTTCCAAGTATATGCTGACTATTATTAATGATTATTTGAGGAAGGTGTGAGCGTTCTTCTTGAAGAGCAAGGATCATATCTTTGTCACTTTCAAGCAGTGGAAGACTATGATTGAAAAGCAGACTGGGAGAGATGTCAAGCATCTCCGCACAGACAATAGATTGGAGTTTTGCTCTAGTTGGTTTGATGAGTTCTGCAAGAATGAGGATATTGTCAGGCATAAGACAATCTCTGGTACACCTTAACAGAATGGAGTCGCTGAAAGAATGAACAGAACTTTGTTAGAGAAAGTTCGTTGTATGCTGTCAAATGCTGGTTTGCCTAAGTCATTTTAGGCTGAGGTTGCTTCCACCGCCTGTCACCTTGTCAATCGTTCACCTCATGCATCACTTGATGGCAAGGTACTGAAGAATAGTGGTCTGGAAATCCTCCTAATTATGCTATTTTGAAGATATTTGGGTGTCCTGCCTATGCTCATGTGAATAATGGCAAGTTAGAGCCAAGATCTGTGAAATGTATCTTCCTTGGCTATGCTTCTGGAGTGAAGTGATACAAGTTGTGGTGTCCTGAGCTGTCTAAGGTCTTGTTGAGTAGGAATGTTATTTTCAAAGAGACAGACATGCTGAGTAAGAGGGAGGATGTTTCTTCACCTGGTGTTCCGAGTGCTCCAAGTGTGGACTTGCAAAAGTCAAAAGTGCAGGTGGAGTTTGATGCTGATCCAGAAGCGAGTTCCTTCCGTGATGTTAATTGACATGGTCCTACTCATGGTGGGTTATCCGATGAAGCTGAGAATGTTGGCACAGTTGAGAGGGAGCCAGCGTATTCTATTGCTAGAGACAGGCCCAGAAGAATTATCAGGCCTCCACAGAAGTTGGGTGAGGCTGATATTGTTGCTTTTGCCCTGAATGTGGCAGAAGAAGTTGATAGCTGTGAAGAACCATCTAGTTACTCAAATGCTATGAAGTCGAAAGACTCTGCTAGATGGTTGGTTGCTATGGAGGAAGAGATGGAATCTCTTCACAAGAACAAGACTTGAAAGATTACTAAGCTGCCTAAGGATAAGAAGGTTGTCAGCTGCAAGTGGGTATTCAAGAAGAAGGATGGTATACCTGGAGTTGAAGAGCCTAGATACAAGGCTAGGCTAGTGGCTAGAGGATATAGTCAGATTCTTGGTGTGAACTTTAATGAGATATTTTTATCAGTTGTGAAGCATACCTCGATTCGTTCTCTTCTTGGTATTGTTGCTATGCAGGATTTGGAGCTTGAACAGCTTGATGTGAAGACAACTTTCTTGAATGGAGAGCTTGAGGAGCGGATTTATATGGCACAGCCTGAGGGTTTTCATGTTGAAGGCAAAGAAGACCATGTGTGCTTGTTGAAGAAGTCCTTGTATGACCTTAAGCAGTCTCCGAGGCAGTGGTATAAAAAGTTTGATTCCTTTATAATTTCTCATGGTTATGAGAGGAGCAAGTATGATAGTTGTGTTTACCTGAAAAGGCTACGCGATGGTTCCCAAGTGTATTTGCTCCTGTATGTGGATGACATGTTAATTGCTGCCAGTGACAAAGAAGAGGTGAGAAAGCTCAAAGCTCTGTTGAGTAGCGAGTTTGAGATGAAAGATTTGGGTCCTGCTAAGAAGATTCTTGGTATGGAGATTGCCAGAGATAGAGGAGCAAAGAAGTTATTTCTGAGTCAAGAGAGTTACATTGAAAAGGTACTTGACAGGTTTGATGTGACTGGCAATCCTATGAGTACTCCTCTTGGTACACATTTTCAGCTTTCGTCTGCCTTATCTCCACAGTCAGCTGCTGAGGTCGATTACATGTCTGGTGTTCCATACTCCAATGCTGTTGATTCTCTGATGTATGCTATGGTTTGCACACGCCTAGATTTGGCCTATGCTGTGAGTGTCGTTAGCAGGTTTATGGCAAATCCTGGAGAAGGTCATTGGAGAGCAGTGAAGTAGATTATGAGGTACTTGAAGGGTACCAAGGGCGTGTGTCTACAGTTTGGACGCACCAGTGATGGAGTTGTTAGTTTCGTTGATTCAGATTATGCTGGAGACCTTGATAAGTTCAGGTCCTTGTCTGGATATGTCTTCACTCTTGGAGGATGTGCTATCAGTTGGAGAGCTTGTCTACAGACCACAGTGGCATTGTCTACCACTGAGGCGGAGTACATGGCTATAACTGAAGGTGTGAAGGAGGCTATCTGGTTGAAAGGTTTCTTCAGTAAAATCTGTGAGAAGCTGCAGGTCGGTACAGTGTACTGTGATAGTCAAAGTGCTATTCATCTCACGAGGGATGCTATGTATCATGAGAGGACAAAGTACATTAATGTGAGGTACCATTTTATTCAGGAGCATGTTGCTCAAGGTGACATTGTTGTGAGCAATGTGGGTACAAAGGACAATCCTGCAGACATGTTGACGAAGCCACTTTCTGGTACTAAGTTCGAGCATTGCTTGGACTTGGTAGGTGTTCGTGCTTGATGCTGATAGCCCTTAGGGGCTGGTGGTGAATTTGGAGAAACGTTGATGTTGGAGTCATAGAATTTGGTCCAAGGTGGAGATTTGTTAGGGATTGTTCCAAATTCCTAATTAGAGTAGGGCTCTATTTCCTGATCAAAATAGAATACTAGTCTCCTATATATATACGGCCTATGCCTAGGTCTTATTTGTACTAGTTGAGAGTTGTGAGGTAGAGAGAACCCTCACGGCGGCCTTGTAACCGATTGGACTCACATAGTGGACGACTCTCCTTTGTCCGTGGTTTTCTTTCCGTCTTGGGGTTTCCACGTAATTCTTGTGTCTCGTGTTTTACTCGTTTCGATCTTATTTCTCAACACAAGCTTTTCCAACAACTATGTCGTTTCAAAAAAAAATCTTAGGTACCGGGCTGCCCGGGACCTATTTCTGAAACAAATTAAAATAAATTAGACCTATTCTATATGAGAATCTGTGATACTACAGGATACTAAATTAAACTTTTTCCTATATTTTTTTCCCCAAATATTTTTTTTATTTCTGTAATATGTGAGAATTGACATGAACCTCAAAACCAAGGTAAAATCCATCGTGATCTTGCCCATGGTTATTGTTTTTTTGCTTTGCTCCTCAACGTAAGGTAGAATTTTAGTATTACGATGGTCGTAATTGCATTGAGAAATTGTTTTAATAAAATTTTCATGAGACTATTTTAAGCTAATTATTAATTTTGATCTCAAACTATGAAATTAAATGTAATTGTTTGTATCAAATTTGATAAGAATGATTTAGCCAGTTTTTGTATTCCAATTTAAAACCGGATTTAGACTAATAAGCGTAGATGGACTATTAATTTAGCATTACAATTGTGTACGTGAGAGATTGTTTTAATTTGACCATTAATTCTTCTTTTAAATTATAAAATTATAGTTGTATCAATTTTTGATAAGTGTGATTTTGTCAAACTTTTTTGTCTCATTCGAGTAGTCAGCTTTACATGGAAAAAATTTAGCATCACATTTATAGTGCTTCCCCTCGAACCATATGACTTCTCAGCCTCATTTTTCATAAAGCAAGAATGCATTTAGAAAATAAGATATTCATTGGACCTATACAATTTTAACAATTTTTTATTCTCATGACTCATTTTTAATAAATCTAATTATGATAAAATGACATCTCGTCAATTCATCTATGTATGCTTGATGATAGTCTTAATGTAAATATGTTATGTGGCATTGAATATGTTGATCAAAATTGATAATATGAGGTGTTTTTGATAAGAAAATGTACATTTGTGTTTTTCTAAATGCATATATATTATATGATGGTAAGCATCCTCGCACGGTGAAAATTCAAAACTCGATCCTTAGCCATTATTTTTTTCCTACAGTCCGGAAGCATCGTCACATGGGAACAGTCCCTTTTATTCCTACGAGAATAGGCATGATCTGTAGCCTGTACTAATTCACTATCGAGAAAAGGACGTTATGTTTTTCAATAGGCACACGGCTTGAAAATTCACAATCAAGCAACAAGCATCTTGTCTCCTTAAAAATTCTAAAGTTTTCTTTTGCAGAAAACATATGGTATCCGGATAATCGGTATATTGACTAATCCAAGTTCAAATTGAATAGAATATTTGGATGGTGATGTGATAAAAAAATTTAATGAGTATTTAACGCTTCTATATTTTCAATACCTCAAATTCAAGACTTTTAGAACAATATTTTTTTATTTGTTTATCTAAATATTTATTGGATAAAAATTCTAACGATGGAAAAGACTATAAAAAAGTGGTCGACAAATTTATAGCGCGGGAATTAATTATCTGTGCCTATATATGGCGTCCCCTCTCGACAGAAATTATTCAAATATTGACAGTTTATTGAAGTCTCGAATCTTCGGATGATCAAGGAACAGTACTAGCTTTTATTTCCTTTGATTCTCGTATCTTTTTGTCTTCCTTATCAAATATAAATGAGAAGTCGACAGTTCCAATGAATTAGTCAAAATGTACTCTTCATAACCAATAATCACTTAACGATAATTGTTTTACTTTAATTAGATTACTCAATTTTGAGTTACAACAATTCCATAGCTCCATAAGAAAGCTCAGAACTTGGATTTTAATATCTAATTTTTCTAAAAATTAGAATAGGCTCTGTTTGTTACGTATCAAAGTGTTTTCTATTTGATGCAACTTTTTACCTTTCAGGAAAAAAATTACTGGAAATTGTCCTCAGTTGAAAAATATTTCGAAAAACAACTTGACAAACTTTTTTACATAAACTAGTTTTATTAACATAAATAAATATGTTTTTATAACGGAAAATACTCTTTTGGTATTTTTTTTTGACATATTTTCAATTTCCGCCGGCAGCTAGCCCTAGCTTCCAAGTTCACGATCGAAAATTACGGTTACATTATTCTGAAAATTTAGAATGGTCCTTCCATTCAGAATATCTGATGATAGGAATTTAACCGTAATAATTTTGTGGTGGCCTACATGTTATGTTACCCTGTTTGGGATTTGGGATGAAATCTTGTTGTTTCCTCTCATAGAATCTTTAAAGTTCAATTTGGTTTGTGATCTTTCGGCTACGCCTTTTGGAGTGATTAACAAACTTCGGTCTGTAGTTTTAAAGTAAACAAGTCCATTTACATTAGTATATTCCTAGAAGATCGATAGCAAAAAGCAAAAAAAGCCTTAACATCTTCATGCATGAGCTAATTCAAGCAACAACTACAATGCTATTTTTTTTCTAAAAAAGTGATTATGGACACAAAGAACACCGTGAAAAAATTATTTTGTTTACGTGGTGACAAAGTCAAATAACAAAATTTGGCAACAAGTGGATCATAGTTATACCTAAATATTGCATATTAGGCAATTTTAGAATTGATATTTTATATAACCCAATATCCCTACGAATTATAATCATATTAGAGTTATATAAAATTTTACTTATCCAAAAAGCAAATACAATGCTGAATAACGACAATGATCTACTAACATCTTCATTAGTATGTCTTCTTATTTTGAGTTCAAATTTTACGAATATAAAAAATAATATTAAAAAAAGTCGCCCTTAAATGACCCAATAATATTCGACTCTGAATACAGAGATTAAAAACATACACATGCATAGAAATTATCTCTACAAGGTACCTTAATCACGGTCACAAACATGCACCTTACTAAAGTGGAAACCCTAATATATATATGTACACACACATAAATATACATATACTAGCACATCAAATCATCACTCATTGCGGCTTCCATCTCCTCTCCCATGGCCACTACCGAAGGGGTCATTCTGCCAAGGGTGGTTAGGAGAGTACAAACCCAAACTCTGATCATAGAATTGCTGGTAATGTTGATGATGATGATTTCCTCCATGGCCCCAATTGCTCCTCCTCCCAAGATGGGGATTATGTGAAGATGGTGCCATGTCATTGCAAGTGTACCTAATCAGATCAGCATTAGTGGCGTCCAGCTCCTTCTGAAGCCTAATGACTTGCCTCTGGAGGACCGAGATGGCACCAACGCAGCCATAGACGGGGTCCTTCGTCCGCGCCTCGGCCTCATAGGCGAGGGAGTTCACGGCGTCCTCCCGTTGATGGGGAAGCACCTCGTGGAGCAACTTGCTCACGTTGCTGGCTCCGAAAATTTTGTGCACGTTGGCAAATTTCTGCGGCTCTTCGGGTGGGAAGTAGGGTGCAAATATACAGTCGGGCATGCATTTTCTCCTTAGGAACTTGCAGGCGGCACATGGGGAATTGGAGTAGCTGGATGATGATGAGGATGAAGAAGCCATCTGATGATAAATTAAGGAATTTCATTAATAACACCGGACATTTGTTCGGATGATATAAAACGTATATGAATTGACTGAAATCTATGGTTAAGAGTTCATAGCATTACGTAGACCATGAACTAATGAACTAAATTTAGATAGTTAACGGTAGGGATGAACCAGAGTAGACCAAGAGATCGTAGTTGTATTAAACAAGAAATATATTCACAATAAATTTCGGTAACCATTCTTTAATTAATTTTTTCCAACATAATTTCGGTAACCATTCTATGTTTTCTATATTCAAGAATATTAATAATGAATATTTCGAGGTTGACTCATACGCTTTTTTTCTAAATTAGGAAGCACATATAGTAACACGTGATTCTTCTAGTTGATTTCGCATTTGATCTTCTTTGTCTTTAAACACATAAGTAATAACAAGCAACTCACTCTATTTAATTATTTATCAAAATTAATATACATCTGTTTCCCAAAAGTTAGTAATTGTTCACAAAACATGCAAGCCATTAATAGTCTTCTCTTTTCTGCATTTATATATAAATTTGTGAACCTCTTTAATTTGTCATCCCCTCGAAGCAGTCGATGTTGAATCTGACACCACCATATCCCAATAGATTTTCCAAGTTATACAGCAGAAAAAAAAACGAACTTAACAAAAATAAAACCCAATAAAGGAGGTAAATGTAAGGATATATAGTAATGTTTTCAGAAAAAAAGGATATATAGTAATAATAACACAACAAGGACGGAGAAAAAAGAGATCAGACGCTACTGTAGATGTCAGGTAGCTCCTGAAAATTCGGGTAGAACAGTTCAATTGTAACCTGAAACAGTTCCTCTTGTTCCTCCCTCTTTATTGATCCCTATGCCTACTAGAATATGAAAATTAATTTCATAAAGAACTAGGTACCCCCTTCCAAAAAAAATAAAGAACTAGGGTACAATAAAATTTCTCAGGTGTAACCTAATAACGGGATTCCATTTTTTTCTACACCCTGAGAATTGTATAATGTTCAACCAACCCTAGACCCTAAATCCATTATCTTAGAAGTGTACCGATAAAATTGTCACCCGATCCAAATCTAAAATAATCGGTTTAGTCAAACTAAAATACATAGTGATATATTTCACAACATGGATGATATTAAAACACATAAATATGCACAGAAAAAGAACAACATGGTAGATTACTATTGTGACAGAAAATTAGGACCAGAGCAGGTGCAAGTAAAAATATTTACGCTAGCAAATAATTTACCTTTGGGAAACTATATATAGGTTTCTCTTCTTTTTTTTGTGTGAAAAATATATAGGTTTCTCTTGATCAGAGGAGAAAGGGGGGAAGGCAAAACTACTAAAGTAATATATAATATTGTACCTAGTTCTCACCTGGGTATGTGTAGGTTACTATATCAAGATCTGTGGTTTGAAGATGAGGATCCCTTGAATTATATAACTGTGCGATGTGAGAGTTCAAAGGGGATGAAACCCTAGTTTCAGGAGACACGCAGGCGAGGGAGGGAGACTGTACTTATACAGTGAAGAGAGGGAAAAAGAGAATGGGAGGGAGGCAAAGAGTATTTTCCAGTGAAGGGATATATGGGAAGCATAAAGACAAGAGCAACAAAGAGAAAAGGGAGGAGGAAAAATAAAGGAATGACCACGACATTACTGTTACAATAATGTCAAACACTGTGCAAAGAACTTGGGGCCAATCAATCAATCAAGTCTCTTTTTTATTTAAAAAAAATTTGAAAACGAGTGTTAATTAAATGGATGTTCATGTAATGCTTTCCCAATAGAAATATATTGGCCTAGGTACAATTAGTAGTTTCGGAAATAACCGATTAATTAAGGTATGAGTTTGGTAGACTATTTGAAAGATATAAAAAAAAGTAAACAAGTATTTAACACTAATGTATTTTTTATGACTTGAATTAGAGACTTTTTGATTAAGTTAGAAAATGACATTGTTAATATTTGATGTGAAAGTATTGATAATATTTTTTTAGTAGAGTGAAAGTAATTGAAGATGGATCTGGAGTGATCGTTCTGAGAACAATCGTGAAGAGGGGAGAAAAAAGAAGAATAGGTAGAAGAGAAATAGAGCGTCAAAAAGAACTTAGACGGCCGATCTAAATGACATGAGAAAAAAGTGAAGATAGAAAAAATTGGTCAGTCATACCGATATGGGTATATTGAAGAATGTCCGCCTTACAATGTAGAACCTATGGTCCTTATTTAGGCTTCTAAATAAGGATTAGATAAAAACAAAAATAAATCTAACAAATATCCTAACCAAAGATAAATAGCAAAACTAACAAATATCCTAATGAATAGATAAAAACTAGCCTAAAAGGTAAAAACTATATTTCTAGGGATAAATCCGGCTGGGATATAAATCTTTAAGTCCAACAATGTCTCTCGCATGCCTTTGATTCGACTGGCCAAGAAGAATTGAAGACATGTATCCATGAGATCTTGTCCCCCGAGCTGTAGTAACCATATTGACAGTCGATTGGAGCCGACCGCTTCATTTGATTATGGCACCTCTCAGATCATTCTTCTTAGACGCCTCCCAGTAGTCCCACTGGGTATGAGGACGGGTTCAGAATGGTCGTCTCAAGAATAATCGCGAAGCAATGGAGAAAAAAGAAGAATGTGTAGAAGAGCAATGGGAGAGGGAGGAAGAAAATGAAGATAAAAAATTAGATAGTTATACCATGTGGGTGTATTGGGAATGTCCGCCTTACAATGTGGAACCTATGGTCTTTCTATAGACTTCTAAATAATAACTAGATAAAAACGAAAATAAATCTAACAAATATCTTAACCAAAGATAAATAGCAAAACTAACAAATATCCTGATAAATAGCCTAAAAAATAAAATTAAGGATAAATCTGATTGGGGTGTAAATCTTTAACTCTAACAAAAAAAATTACGGCTGTTGAAAAATCCTACTCGACTTGGACATAAATTAGTAAAAAAATAACAAATAGTTTTGCGTTCATAGATTAGGTCTCGTACTGGCTCTGAAAAATAGGCCATGAGTCTCGTACTGGATCTGAAAAAGTTGATTACTGTGACATATTACTATTTAAATCTATCATTATTTATATCGGCCTGGATACACTGTACTTCTATATCTTCAATTGATTTATTTTTTGGCTGTGGACAAAAAACACGTAGAAGGGAACTTACCAATTCAATGCAGTTGGTTCTCTTTCTTTTTCAGCTTTTACAGGTTTTTGGCTGTTTATTTTTATCTTTTTTCTTCTTCCTGACCTGAGTTGACAATTTGGACGTATTTATTAAGTGGTATTTTTTCTCAAAAAAATTAAGTGGTATTTTCTTTTTAAGGTCAACCCATCGAATAATCGGAACATAAAACGTTTCTTTTTTCGATACCATATAGTCTAGGATATCCGCTGGGTAATTAATTAGTGTTCGAGTTGGGTGTGAACTTTGGATAGTGTAAAATTGTTCTAATAAATATTTAATATTATTGTGTTATTAAGAATTTGAACTCGATATTACTTAAATAAGGTAGAACAATTTTCTCCAAGTGTCTTTCCGCTCATGATTTGTTAAGGTACTTAATTTGATAACTAAGTAAAGCAATATATACAAACAGAAACAAATAATCCAAATTATTTGTGGGACTCGTTTACTAGTTTGTTGGGCATTCATTGGTGTGCTTGTAGCTCTACCCTTCAATTCCCTAACTCATGGATTGGTCTGGTGCGTGGTAACGTCCTCAAAAAGGTGTGGTATACTCTATTGCAGCGGGTTGTTGGTGCATCTAGAAAGCAAGGAATCGTGCGGTGTTCGATGGTGAATCTTTACAGCTGAACAAACTTCTTCTACTCATTTCCCGGCGACTATCGGAATGGACTTCTTGGTCGGGGCTTTCGCAACAATTCAATGGCCAAGATGTCTTTCTTTTCCTCAGGGCGATGCTGTAATTTGGTTTGGGCCTTGTGCTTCTTTAGGCCGTAATCCTTGTCTGTGACCTCTGTTTCTTGATTGCTCTCTGCGCAATTGGGGACTTTCACTGGATGTAAATATTATCATGAGTAATAATATATTTATACCTTTCAAAAAAATAAATAATCCAAATTAACGCAACTTTGAAAGGACAATAACAAATTAAGTAGTAATTGCCACATGCCTTAAATGTAGATTTTTAGGGTAAATATCCCAGGAAATAAATGCCATTATAAGGTCCTAAAATGTACTTGAAAGATGCAAAGTCATCAGAGAGCATCTATATATTTTTATTTATATTCTTCTTCTTTTTATCTTAAGATACGATGGGTTGATTGCTTAATCACGAACTTCCATTCAATTAAAATTGTGGGGTGGGTATCCAACGCCATATTTCCCCTACAAAAAAAAGCCATATTGACTGGGATTGATGTAGACGGTGCAATTCGATATAACATGCTGAGACTTCTACTTCTGTATCCTAGCAGACTATATATATTTTTTGGGTAATTTCAATATTAATTATAGGTTAATCATATGAGAATATGTTATAATTTTTACATTAAATTCAAAATTTTAAATAATTATTCTGTTATAATTTTTATATTCAACCTAAAATTATACAAAATGTGAATTTTCAAATATATCGTACATGCGACGATCAACAATTAAGTATGAACACGGTTCGAAATGCTATTTATCTAATTTTATCATTATTTCATTATCCAAAACTATGCACGATCGGAATAATTACATAAATGGCAAGTTTAATACTTTTCAGGTATAATATGATGTTAAAGTGAGTATTCCCATCTAAGAGTTTTGTACTTAAATGTCACATTTTAATGAATTGATGTATATCTATCTAATATCTTAAATAAAATAACTCGGTATATTGGTCTAACTCCCCACGCATTTTAAATTGCATGAACCAACTGAGTCGACGTATGATCTTATAGCTAAAACATTCATGTCGATTGTATCATGGAAGAAATCCAATAGCGATGAAAAAAATACATAATTTTAATTTGGGAGCTAAGACTACCCACAACAACAATCCACCCAATTTAGTTCACGAAATAAATAATTAATTTCTCTCTCATCTATATCCAACCCAATCCAATCCAATTACATATTTTTTTACCCACAGCAGCAACCCATCTCTGAATTCACATATTAACTACTATAATTTTTTGTTTATATATAAATTATAATAAAATACGATAATAATTATTTCGTAAATACAACAAAGAAAAAATTTACAATAAAGTAAATTACAAAATAATTATAAAATTAGATAGAAATTAAGATTGTTCCACTTCATTCATATATTATCTACTATCATTTTTTATTTATATATAAATTACGAGTATTCAAGTTTCTTTGCGAAGGTGGGATATATATGTCTATAACTTTTTAGTTCATGACTTCTTCAAATTCGAAGTATAAGAACGTCAAAAATATATTTGAAGTCAATAGTCGAGCGAGTTACGAGTATAAATTTTGATTTGGGAGCCACAACTTCTTATTCCAGAGTCCAATTGAGTTGATTGAATTTTCTTTGTGAAGGTGGGACATATATATATATAACTTTTTAGTTCATGACTTCTCCAAATTCGAAGTATAAGAATGTCAAAAATATATTTGAAGTCAATAGTCAGCGAGTTACGAGTACGAATTTTGATTTGGGAGCCACAACTTCTTATTCCAAAGTCCAATTGAGTTGATTCAAGTTGCTTTGTGAAGGTGTGACATATATCTATAATTTTTTAGTTCATGACTTCTCCAAATTCGAAGTATAAGAACGTCAAAAATAATTTGAAGTCAATAGTCGAGCGAGTTACGAGTACGAATTTTGATTTGGGAGCCACAACTTCTTATTCCGGAGTCTAATTGAGTTGATTCAAGTTGCTTTGTGAAGGTGGGACATATATCTATAACTTTTTAGTTTATGACTTCTCCAAATTTGAAGTATAAGAATGTCAAAAATATATTTGAAATCAATAGTCGAGCGAGTTACGATTACGAGTTTTGATTTGAGAGCCACAACTTCTTATTCCGGAGTCCAATTGAGTTGATTCAAGTTGCTTTGTGAAGGTGGGACATATATCTACAACTTTTTAGTTTATGACTTCTCCAAATTCGAAGTATAAGAATGTCAAAAATATGTTTAAAATTAATATTCGAACGATTTAGTTATATCAAAAATTGGAATACAAATTATGAATCAAAATATGTCAATATTGGGCTCTATGTTTTATAGATATTTAAAAAAAGAATTTTAATTTTGTTAAAAATAACTTCAATTTTTATAACTACACAAATATTATCCAAAAAAAATCTATTTTTTACGAATAATATTATGACAAGTGAAACTAAATTAAAAAAAGTAAAAAAATAACGTGGCAAAAATTGGCGTGCACGAGCTGCGATCGGCTGACCGCACTCGCGCGACCAATCCTCCCATTTTCTTAGCTAATATATATATATATATATATATATATATATATATATATAATAACTACTCACGCAAGCAAACGCTCGCTGATGCGGGTAGTCTAATCACTACAAGGTACATGAACCTGCTTTGCACATATATCTATCACATCCAGATGGGAGCATGCGTACAAATGTGCCCATTACTTTTTCATTAAAATATTATATTTAACACTTATAAGTAGGACACATGAATTCACACAACCCGAAGACAAACATTTAAATCGACGAAGAAATTTTAATTTAATTACTCTTTAAAACTATAGTAATGTTAAATAATTATTTGTAAAATTTTATCATATTTTAGCTCGCTTTAGTGTATGGATGCATGGTGATATAAAAAATAATGACAAATTATTCTCAAGTCTCTCGTGTATGACTAAATAGACGATTTAATTTTCGTATTTGAAAAATAAATTTTTAATTCTCAGTATTTGATTTTATTATTCTCTCGAGTCTCTAGATAATATTAGTAGTCGATTTTTGTCATTGAAATGACAACACTCTTAGAAACAAAAATAAAAAAAAATCGGTGACATCATTTCTTCTTCTACATCCTTTCCGGTGACGAAGTCATCAGCCTCTACCTCCTACCCACAAAATCACTTTTACTTTTTCCACATAACCCCCCTATTCTTAAAAAAGTGATAAACCCTTATCCCAATGAAATTTCCTCGCACCGAAATCTGTAGTGCTTCCCTTGCCGGAGATGGGAAGGAATTGGGAACCAATTGGAACAGTGACTATTACGAGAAGATAGACTATTACGAGTGGAGATCAAACATGGACAGGAGAGGTCAGGGAGATGTACCTCACAGAATCTGTTCCGTTTGGTTTTTATTTTAGGCTTTGCATTTCAAAGACGCGAAGGACGACAGGTCGCAATGTCGATCATAAAAATCCTCGCGAGCATCCAAATTTCAGTGACTGTCTTCTTTTGGCTTTGTATAAATTGGTTTAAACAAGATTAATCTACTAGATATGGATAGTTTAGAGAGAGAAAATTATGCAATCAAACTACAATAAGTCCACACTCCCGGTAGTCTATACTTTATAGTCCATATATCCACTTATTCTACTTCGTATTTTCTTCATTTATGCTCTCCTTCTCAAGTCTAAGTCGTGCCATTTCTTTATCAATTTTTTTTGTTATTTAGAATAGAGTATTATTGATTTTATTTTAAAGAATGACTCTTCTAATAATATTCAAAATTTTCCATGCCAATTGGACTAACTCACATCAATTTATTTATTTTATCACCTTGATGGATGCAATGGTAGCTGAAAAGTCAAAGGAATAAATTCGCAATGGAGATACTTCACCTACTAAATCTGTACGATTCTACAAATCAAGATATTTTAAAATAATTAATTTGTTTGCGTATGATCTTTAAGTATTAATTGATTTTTCCCAAGTTCAACGCAATTGACAGTAACAATACTTACTTACCGTGTGTATATGAATAATATCAAATTTTATTTTGAAAATGATTCTTTCAATATGTATTTTTTTATTAGAAAGATTTATTTTCAATTTTTTATGAGAATCCAGGTACTTTATCACATAAATCCAGGTACTTTATCACATATATATATACACACACTATTATATGCAATGATGAGTTTTCTAAATATATATTTTCCTGCCTGGTCTTTTTGCAAATGCCGATCATAAACTATGGATGAGCAATAATGGGAGAGTTCATGATTGACCGTCTGAAAAGGTGGCGGCAATATATGGGTCGGAATATTTTGAGTCGGCAAGAGTATGTATGGTTCTAATGATCGGAAAGCCAATTCTTTGTGGAACGGATGTGTAATCAATTGTGTCAATCTATCTTATAGTATGGTATATTAATATATGACATATCAATGTTTTTAAAATCGACTCGAAAGGTAACCTAAAATTTTTAAAAATTTTCGGTTCATCTAGTCTGACCGGTCGGGTCATCAGTCAGACATGGACTTCTATTGTATATTAATATTATTAAATAAAGTTTAATGAATTTAATTTAGCATTAAAAAATGATAAAATACCAAATAAGTTCGAGTTTTTAGCAACTTTATTATACAATTTATCAAAACAAAGTCTTCAAACATGAATTAAACAAGTCTAGAAGTACAAGAAGATGATTGTACAAGTTTTCTTGTTCAAGATATTAGTCAAAGTCATTTGACTTAGTTGACATATTATAGAATTGTTAAAAAGATAAGTTTGTTGTGATCCAAAAGTGATGTACAGGCTCCAAGCGTGAAAGTTGGAGTTTTGTTTCTAAATTAAATCCGATAAAATAGAAAAAAATAAATACTAATTTTTCTGATCCGAGCAAAACGGATTACCCGTAAGCACCTGACCGGACAGTCCGACCAAATCTTAGCCGGTCAAACCACTTTCTGGGTTTTAGGCAAAAAAGCGACATGAGTTTGATCCCAGTCAGACTGTCGGTCGCACCGCGATTTTTAAAACATTGTAACATATAGTGTCACCTCACATATAATTGTCACACTTTCTATTTTCTTCTGTGAGAAGGCTGTAACAATAAATTGAAATAGGCTATGAATATTCTTCTTTGAAAATTAATTAATCTCGTGGTTTATTATTATCAAATGACTTATTATTTCATAAAACTCGAAACAATGTTAAGTTGGTTAAAATTTTGATATATTTATGCGCTACTAATTGGCTGCAAAACAATAATTTATCTTATCGGAAGGAAAACAAAAAAGCAAAATCGTTATTGCTTGACTTGTCGTCCGGATTATAAGAAAACGACCATCGGTTTGCTAATCATCCTTGTCTGGTTAGCCCCATGGACACAAACGACAGCTGCAATACTTCGGTCGTCGCCTTTGTTAACTGTCACTTACCTAAACTTCAGTTACAGTTGCTGGCACGTTGAGTTCGGTGCGTTTGACTTGCAATCTGTCTTTTAAGTCATTAAGCTCTTTAAGACAACGCCAAGAGCCCAGCTAGCTTCATGTCTGGTTGCCAATTTGAACCCGATCTGATCTGTTCCGAAGACTTGCAAAGCCAGATTATAAAAAAAAAACAGACATCCACTTGAATGCTGGGGGTGCAGGAAAAAAAATTATCAGCTTTGTGCTGGTGTCTGATTGCAGACAAGGTCTCAGCAACCAAAGCGCAACGAGTGGGAACAAGGCAGCGGCTGATGTAACCTGAAAACAATATGCAGTTATACTCGGTTTATTTTTGTGCAGTCTCTTCAACCATAGGGGCTAGAAAGTAGTCCCGTATGGTTCTTCTTTTCAACGAAGATGGAGGGTTCAATACAGAGGACGGGCTTCTCGTCGCTGCTTCTGGGGTCTTGTCAAAACTTTCCATCAAAGCAGAAGACAAGGAAAAGTTTTTCCCCTTGGCCTTTGGGGTGCCAAGAGAAGGTATTTGGATAGATCCATGTGGATCAGTTTGTTGGCAGAGTTGTTGCGAAGAATGAAGATCGTTAGGAGACCTTATCGAGATAATCTCCTTTTCGTCGGGTGGAAGTTGTCTTTGTTCTTCATCAAGTTGTCTGCATTCTTCAGTTGGCATCGCCATCACTCTCCTCCGGATGGCAGATGGTGACCTTGCACTGGAATAGCTAGTGCTATGCATGTTCCAGATGCGAACCTGGAACAAGATATGCAGATTTAGCAGTTTCACAACCAATCGACGATCAGAATATGGTGATCACTGAGAGAAGAATAGTCTAAAAGTCGAGACACGTAAAGCTTAAATAAGTAGCAGGGGTATATCTTACTGTGAAATCGTCTGAACAAGTTGCCAGCTTCCCAGCCTCGTTTGTACACCTGCAGAAGAGCTCGAAAATGATTATTCTGCCAAAGCTGTGTTATGGTTGAGAACAGCATGTGTCGGTTAGCAGAATCATACCAATCTACTGCCGTAACTTCTCCTTCATGGCCATTAATTTCGATTGGATCATTCTCGGGCTTGTTTATCTGATTGGACAGCATATCAAACACTTAAATGCCATTCAGTTATTAGGAAAAACAAACACCTCTCCTTTGAAGAATCCGTACCTGCCATATGTAGCCCTTCCCATCACTGGAGCCACTGAGTATATGAGCTGCATCGGGACTAATTGCTGACTGCAAGCATGCTATTTCCGTCAATTTTCTCCTTGAGATAGTCAAAATATAGTGTTTTTATGATTGTAACATATGGAGATGCAATTCCTGGTTGCTTAATTTAGTTACCTTGATGAAAAAAGAATCTATCCGACAACCAGTGAACGAGTGAACTGGACCTTTATCAAGCTGAAGGATGTTATATAGGTATATTCTGCAAATAAGAAACGCATGTTCCGTTTAAGAAACATAGTTCGTATCACCGTGTCTTATTAAGAGGTAGATGTTCTAAATAATCACATAAACGTACTGGCTGTCCATGCACGCAGCTGTAAGAAACACACCATTCGAATCTTGTGACATGCTAGATACACCGTGCAATCTTCTTGGCTGGAATGAGGATAAGAACACAGAAAAAATGTTGAGTAACTAATAATGAACGAGGACTCTTTCAGTTATGGACATCTTTATCATGAGAAAACTGACCCTTGGATCTGGCGACTTAGGACACGCCTGATTAACCGAAGTTCTGAGGTTTCTCACATCCCAGAATTTAACAATGCTGGAACACAAGTGATAGAATTAACGTCAGGATTTATCAATTCTGCCAAGGAAATCAATACTCTGGGATGATGCTATGCTGTTACCGACCTGTCCACGGCTCCGGCAGTGGCAATGGAGACCTCATCTTTGAGATAAAGAACTGACGTTATGCTCATTGACGCCGCCTGAAAGACTTGAACTATTAGCAAAATTGATATTTTTAGAAGGATTAGCTAGATAACAGCCGTGGTTTCATAGTACATTACCTTTCCTCGCCTAACCCGCTTTGAATGAGGAGCAACATGAGCTCGCTTGACCATGGAAGTTGGACTAGACAAATGAAAGCATTACTTTTTAGCATGAGCGAACTTTTTGGCCAAATAGGAAGAATGCAGCTTGTATGGTGAAATTAAAATTACCAGATGCTATATTGACTACTTTTGCTAGTAGATGCATCGTTACATCTCAAGTCCCATAAAGCAAACGATCCATCTCTTGAACCAGAGACTACAACATCTGCAGCACAATTGAAAATGGATATCATAACTGACATGAGAAGAAAGTACTTCTGACAAGAGAGATGCAGGACTATACTCACCAGAGTTCGTCGGATGAGGAGAAATAGATTTTATACTGCCTGTATGCCCCATCAACACGGCCTTGCATTTCTTTTCCTGTGCGTCCCATAGTTTAATCTGCAACAAATCCAAGATAACCAGAGTTTGGGTTTACAACCAACAGACCAAAACTGCAAAGTCCTTTTAATTGTTTGGATAACCTTCTAATTAGATATTCGCTATTAACGCAGTTTAGCCTGAACAAGATTATAAACTGTGTTTCTAATAAGCTTGAATATCACATCAAACCTAATAAATTGTTGGCCTCGTACTTTCTTGTCTCGTCAGTTTCTTATGAATTATTCTCCAAACAAGAGAAAAATCAGATGCAGAGGATGATGCTGTATATCTCATGATCACTTACAGTTTGATCACCGGAGGCTGTGAGCAAGTTGTTATCATCCTGAAACAAGGAATTGACTGATTAAAATGAGAGTTCCTAGTGTTGAGGTTGCTAAGCAGATTCTGCACCAGAAGGGATTTAAGGTTGCCCAAGAACTCCCATCACCCGAAAAAGAGCATTTTCGAGTTTCAAGAGACGACATATAAGCTAAGCCATGGCCATTATAGCCAATGATAATACGCAAGTGAGGCGCGGATGTTACCTTGATCCAGCACACGTCAAATATGGCATTCTGATGAGCTACCCATTCACTTATTTTCCCTCTTTCTGCAACCCAAACAGTTCATTAATTACTCAGTTATTTTACAAAATCCAGGAACTGAAACCCTAATGGAAAGACAATAACCTTTGTTTTCTCTTGGGGAAGAAGTAGCTTTGAAGCTCCGGCGAGGATCGAACAAGCTCAAATACCCGTTCTCATCTGTTAGCGCGAAGACATCCCCGTTCCTACTCGTCTAAAACCCCAAAAAAATACATAAACATCCAAAAAAAATTTAACTATGCACCAGAAAATTTCCAGAGAAATCGAAGAAACTCCTGAGATCTGTACCTTGCAGAAGGAAACAGCCAGGGGCGGGAACTCTTCTCCGTCGTGCTCCACGGCCACGGCTCCGGCCTCGGAGAGATCCAACCCGGGCTCGTCAATGAACGGACGCTTCCGAACTGGAATGATATATCAGACAAGTTTAATAACCCCTAAATTAAACCCCAAAAAAAAGAAAAAAAGAGGGGAAATTGGCAGGAAATGTTACCTCTGAAGCCGTTGAGCTCTCTGAATCTGATGTCTTGGAAGAAGGATTTTGGTCTCGAAGCTTCCATTTTCGTGCGAAACAAAAAAAAAACCGGTGAGAGCGAGGAATTAGGGCTATGGGTTTTTTTGGAGTGGGAGAGTAGGGAAGCGATGGGGAGGAGAAAGAGGGGTTAGACTTAGGGCAATGGGAGGGAGAAGAAAGAGCGGGTGGATAAATTTATTCAACTTGGCGCGCTGCCGTTTTAAGGAGGCGGGGCGGGAAGGTTTCGAATTTTCGCTCCCGTCTTCGTTTTCCTGGGCCGGTCCAACCGGCCCATTAATCCAGATACACCGATGAATTTATAAGGAAAAGTTCAGCCCTTTTTTTTTACAAAATAGGAAAAGTTCGGCGTTGCATTTCAATTTTGGGATAGACACACTTTAGTACTCTGTAAAAAATAGATATTTTGCACCTCTTATTTAAAAATATCTAATAAAGTACTCAGAATTTAAGTATATCTAATTTGTTGGTAACCAGAGCTAACATGACAATAATTTGATGATGTGGACACGTTAGTCAAAATAAATTTAAAAATTACATAACTAAACCTCTTTCCTTACTTTCAAACATATATTTTCACTTTTTTATTCTTTTTCCCTCCTTTCCATCTTCTTACGAACGATTTGTACGTTTAAGGTCTTAACATGTAAACATCTCTTTTTTAAGCTGCTTTAGAAAGTTCTTGAAACTCAACCCCCATTTTTCCAGTGCATCCCTAAAAGCATTTTTGTTCTTAAATAACATAACTAAGCCTCGTCGAATGTTATCAAATCTCCCACATTCTTCAAATTCTGGTAACTTAGCATTCTCATCATCACTATCATGAACCTAGTCAGTTACAAATTCCATCCCGCGATCAGAATCAAAGTAAAATTCATCCCATTCTCAATTATCTCCATGATTGATCTCGCCCAAATACTACCAAATTCATTCTTCATCGATAGGGACCAAATAAAGAGTCAATCCCATGAAACCCACTATCTCTATCACCCTCTGTCACGCCTTGAATATAAACATGACAGCTGCCCGGGGTATTAAATACCCCGTTCGGTACCTGACTTGATTATAAAACAAAATTCGAAATATCCAGAATACTTATTGAATTGAAACAATGAAATTGTTATCATAAAGAGAGTACTAAAATTGGGAAAATCGTTGGTCTTTATTATTGAAAAGAAAACGTGACGATGCATGCAGCGGAAACCCTCTCTATGAACCTACTCTCGATCCCGAACCCCTCCAGATCGATCTGAAATACATAACATACGAACTGATGAGTTGGTTTAACTCAGTAAATGGAACAAAACGAAACCGAAACAAACCAATACACTGTCAAGTTTTTCGGAACCCCACGAAGGTCACTTATCCAACTAATAAATATGACTCCGGAGCCTAACAGAACCATGTCAGGATTCTCGTGGGGCACAGATAAATACCCTTCCGTTCTTTTATTTTGAGCCCATATGACAAAAGAATATCTCCTCCACGAGCCCGGATAGTTCTCACACTCCCGTTCATTCGATCATACACAACTAGGGTTACCTGGTAGCCCTTTATATAATGTGTACAAACCATGGGCCCAAAAGAATGTGAGAACAATCCCGCATGTCAGATCACATTAGAACATATCATAGCATATCATTCCCTTCGAGAATCGGAAATAGATCATAACTTATTAACAAATCAGAAATTCGAATCGGGTCAAAGATCAGTACGAATAAAAAACCAGGAACAAGTCAGATAAACAGTAACATATTGAAATTCAGAGCATGTCATACCTCAATTTGTTTACCCCCAAATCTCAGAAATCAAAATCATACGAAATAAATATTAATAAATATCTATTTACCTGACGTCGTTCCTAATCTCTAAACCTTATTGAAAGATCCTCCCACGATCCTCCTGAAACCCTATACGAGATTCACGTTATTTTCTAAGGAGGCTATCTTACCATCTGAAAGTACAAGATTGCTTATGGTGCTTACCATTTCTTTCCTACAAATCTGACTTGTCCCTCGAAGTGAATACGTCGGTTGATTCGTTCTCAACACCTTCAGTAAGGGTATACACGTGAGTTTTCTTATAATGGTACAACTCAAATTTTGTGAAATGGTGTTAATGACTTACCTTCCACCTCCAATGATTCCCTGATGATTTTGCCCTCTCCTAGCACGTTCACCCGAGTCGGGTTTTGTTCTTCACCTTCACAGAAAGTCAGAATTTTGTGAGTTGCTCTAGGATGAAAGAATGAGGTGGCTCAGCCTCTATTTAAGATAGTTTTGGCACAAAAATCTTGACTCCTCAAGTTACCCTAATACGGCTAGGATTTTGTGGAATTTTTTGAAAGCTCTCCCAAATTTATTAGTAAATATCAATTACTCCTTTAAGTTTAGATACTTAACAATTAAGTTTTTAAATTCTTACACCCTCATTAACTTACTCCATACGATTAGCTATATCAATACCAGAAAACTCATGCTGGACACCTGACACTTCCTGACCTTGGATCACAACAACTTCTACTTCCTTCAATGTCACATTCATGACTGCATAACCAGAATAACATAATTAATTAACAAATAATTAAGCAATTCTAGTAGTAGATAATCACACACACCATAGTCTAAATCTTGGGTTGTCTTCCTTGTCTCGTCTCACCATATCCTTACCTCTTGTCGTCTATTAGGGGTTTCACAAACTAAAAATGAAGGAGTAGATAAACTAACCTATTAAATTCAGACGCTTGATTTATTAACTTCCAAGTTCTTCAATTTGGGAACTAGGGCTCCTCTCAACTGGCATATCTACAAAATAGAGAGGCATGTTAGCAGATTCATTCAAATTAAAGGGAGAAAAGAGGGAAATGGGGGAGTTCACCGACACGGTTGTTAAATAGGATCGTACCTGTCACGACATCCCCTCCCCATTGCTGAGCATCTTCTTGGTTCAATGTATAAACTCGTGTCAGTGTTGTTGCAGTTTGGGCTACCCCTGCTCGAGTTGGATTAGCTGTGACTGTCCGTGCCAGGTTCATTGTCGCATCTGGGCACCTTGCCACTACATGTCCTACCTTTCCACAACGGAAGCACGCCCCGTTTGCCCACCGACATTGCTCCTCATGATATCCCCAGCGTCTACATCTTCGACACTGATTCGTACTGTTAGACAAGTTAGTGGCAGTATTACCTCCTCGCAGAGGGTTATAAGGCTTCTTTGTAACCTCCGCAGCTGAGCTTTACCCTCCAGTGTATTATCCTACCTTCCTCTTTCCAGTCTCCTTATCAGCCTCATCGCGTCGCAGGTTCTGTTCCACTGCTAACGCTTGTGTCAGTACTTCAGAGTAGGTTGGGAGGAACAATGGAATAATGTGGTCCTGAATCTCCTTGGTTAACCCCTCCTTAAATTCAATACTGTAGTAACGTGTATACTTAACAGATATACCCGGTAGTAATGTACCTAGTGAACTCTTATTCATACTGCATAACAGTTTTGCCTCCCTGGACCAGCTGATCAAACTGTCTAGTCTTCTCCCTCCTCAGTGGGGCAGATTCGTACCTAGCACGGAAGTCTCTCAAAAATGTCTCCCAGTCAATCTCTGCTGCTCCGGGCTGGCTGGTCTGCTGATGCATCTTCCACCATCTCCGTGCATCTCCAGTCAGCATGTAGGAGGCATACGATGCCTTATCCCGTATTTCGGTACGAGCAATCTGAAATGCCTTCTGTATCTCCATTATCCAATCCTCCATCTGGATGGGATCCTGAGTACCTTTTGAGGCAGGGGGCTTAGCTCTCTGAAACCTTTGATAACCATCCTCTTGTTGAGCTATTGCCACTGGTGTTGTCATAACCGGTGCCGGCTGTTGCTGCTGAGCCAGTAGATGAGTCAACAAGTTAGTCACTAGTCCAGAATCAAGAGTGATTTTGGTGGTTGGTATCACAGGGGGTACTAGTGGGGGAACCTCTTCCTCTTCCGACGGCTCATCCTCCACGTGTGGTGGATCATTATCCTCAGGCGGTGGCACATTACCCCCTGCAGCAGTGGGTGGTGGTGGTGGTGGTGGTAGGGTTCCACTCCCTTGTGCGGCGTTCTGAGCAGGTGCTGGTTCGGCAAGTGGTAGTAACGCGGGTACCTCTCCTGAGCTGGTCCCTGAACTTTGCCCTCTAGCCATCCTCCGAGTTTGTGGTGCCATTGCTCTTAAGTAATCTACTATTTATGTTTGTTAATGTCAACAATTAGTACATACTCCACACACAGGAAAATAAGACATCGCCAAATCATAACCATCAAGATCTCATTCACAGATTCCCACTCCCAACTTCGCAAAATCACCACATCACAAAATGTTAAAATTACAGAATCTTGAATCACAGAATCTTAAGCTCACATAATCACAACCCACAACTCGTACCCTTAATTCACTGCGAATGACTCCCCTGAGATTTCACACAACTTATTACTTGCCTAGGAACACGAAAACATGCCTAGGAAATCGGAATTTTTGATGAAAACCACTTAAAATTTTTGCTAAAACTTCAAATAGCTGTAACTTTCAAACGGCTGTAAATTAGCCCTCGAAAGTCGATCGCTCTGGTGATACAGAGAGTTTGTAGTTCTTGAAATTCTCTTTCCGAAAAGTAGTTATAATAAAAAATCTGCCAAGCGAGTCAAAAGTTATGCCTTTTCAAAGTTTGGGTGGTTTTGGCCACTAAAATCACAAAAATTTTGACATCAAAACTATGGTTCCAAGATGATTTGCACCCCCCCCTTTTTACCACTAGCTGTTTCCGATTTTTTTTTCCAGAACAGTAGCACAGAACAGTAGCATGCACCCTTCCATCTATTCGACCCATTTCTCTCTCGATGCAATGCCAGGTATGTATGCATGCAGATTTTTTTAATTAAATTTGTTTATTTATTTAGAAAAGCTCTGATACCAATAAAGTTGTCACGCCCCGATAAACAAGGCATGTCAACCGCCGCGGGGTAAATATCTCTGCAAGGCATCTTTATTTCTCAACTCATAAAATCCATCCTCAAGTCATAAATTTATAATGAAAAATATAACAAAAAGTCTTAAAATGAAAAAGTCGAATGAATGCATGCATGTCCTCGCCTCTAGCTCTCACACTTGATCCATCCCCGTCGCATCTGAAATAAAATACATATTTTGCTGAGTTTACGCAACTCAGTAAGCCGAACTCACAATTAAAATACATACACATGCATACACAGATTGCACCAAACTGAAACAGAATCAACGACTCTAACACCAACGACGGACTCCGGAGTACGACTATCGGGAACCTGTGGGGCACAGAAGACAAATTCTTAATGCTAGAGGCAAAGAAATGAAAAGGACAGTCTTACCACAGGGCACAGATATCACCGATACTCACATAGAGTACGAAAATCCAGAGTACTCTACGGGCACAGAAGTACCGGGATAATCCCGACCAGAACAGACAGAACTTATACGGATCACATGGCAGAATACACATACTCGCATACAGATCGCATCGAAAAACTTAAAACGAATTCATATCACAGAGCAGAGTACGAAACAAATACGACATATACTCACAATAGTCAAATACAGACAGAATATACCCCAAACACGATCATACAGACAAAATACTCCCCAAATAGTCAAATACAGATAGATTACGTCCCAAATATGTTCATACTTTACAGATGGAAAAGAGGTTCGTCTTACCTCGTTTCCTTCTAACCTAACCTCGTCAATCTGCATCTCTCCTAATTTTCGGCGTCCTCCTCAAGTCCCTACAGATTTGTGATCAATCAAGCACTACGATTTATCTCTGAACCTCAGCGATTCACAACAGAGAGGGACAAGACAACGGATAAGACAGCTTACCTAGTGTCTCGAAAGGTGCCGTCGTATTCTCCCTCGTCCCTGGACTCGCCTGGAAGATCTCCTCTACCTTGAAAGAGAAGAAAAATGAAATTTCAGAAGGGTGAGCTTTAGAGTTTCGTCCAACCTTCTTTTATAGGTTAAAGTTTGGCAAAAGTTTAGTTTAGTCCCTGGACAAATTATAGTTTGCTCCCCCCTAACTTTTAATTATTCGTTATGGTTTTCTGGTCCTCACAGGGGTGAGGGAGAGAACTTCAATAACCAACTTGGTTATCCCACTTTAGTCATTACATGACATAACTTACACAAGTTGTTATCTGGTTCTTATAAGCAAGAACTAACTCAAAGAAACTAACTACAGAAAACTAATTATGGCTCAAGGCCCACATAACAAATAACATAACAGTAAATATTATTCTACTTAACAACAACTAAGGCACACACGGCCACACAAAAGTAAGCCCAAGCAGAAAGTTGAAGTTCTCTTTTTGTTTGCCGAAAGACTATTTTTCCCAGGTGCTTCCGTCATCTGGTTATTGCTCCAGCCATAGTACGAGTTGTATCATGGCGGAGTTCAAGTTGAAGTACAGTGTTAGAAGCAACGAGAGAGTTGTGGTCGATAAGCTCGCGGTCGGCATGATGAGCATTAAAACTGCGAGGTATATCTCTGTAGACGACGGGTTGAGATATTTGCAGCAGTTTTTTCGACCATGAAAATATCACACATTAAGCTTTAAATTGTTATGTAATTTTAGGAAAAGTCGAACAAGAGCTGGCAGTCCCTCTGATAATGGAAATGCCCTCAATGTCTAAAGCAGTTTGCTTGTTAGTGGGGCATGGGAAGCTACTCACCAATATGATCCACAAAGCAAGAAATATAATGTCAGACGAGACTTGTCCTTACTGCAAAGAGCAAGTGGAGACAGTTCTACATGTGACTTAAGATTGCAAATATATCCAAATAGTTGGATGCAGTTGCTCTGAACCAATGGCCACACTCCACCCAACTTTTTCTCCTTGGACTGGGCTGCTTGGATTGACCAAAACTTTATTGCCGCACTTAATTGGCTCTCCACCTTCTTAGTAGCCATTAATAGCTTCTAGAGTTGGAGGAACCATGTGGTGTGGGGTGAGGGGGAACAAAGACCAGCTAACTAACTTGTTATAATTCATGACAGGTGCAAATCCACCAAGGAGGCGTGCATGACCATTGCTAGCATGCAAACCCATTTTATCATGAAGCATTGGTTGGATGGATGGAGCCTCTGGAAGGTTGGTGCAAACTAAATACAGACGGGGCCATGCGTGCTTCGACGGGTTTGGAAAAAGCTGGTGAAGTTATTCGGTCCAGGCATGGCGAGTGGCTTAGAGGTTTCCTTTACAACATTAGCCATTGCTCCAGTGTTTGGGCAGAATATTGGGGCGCACTCCACGAGATTATACTAGCAAAATCCATAGGCATCAATAAACTTATCCTCGAGGTGGACTAGAAGGTAGTGGCAGACGCAATCAATAAACCTATGCAGTAACGAGATGCTCTAAATCTCCTCCTATATAGAATACAATAAGAACTAAACTGGGTTTGGAGCATTATTGTCTCATATACTTATCGAAAAGCCAACTGTTGTGTGAATAGACTTGCAAATCTAGCTTTCACAAAGCCCATAGATCTCTATATGTTACCAGACCCACCCGATGTTGTAAGGCATCTGCTAGTTGAGGACGTTGGGGATGTTGCTTTCCCACGTTCGATTGTAATAGATTAGGTTCAAGTTTTAATAAATAAAGCAAGGGGATCTGCCCCTCCACATTCACCAAAAAAAAGTATGTAGTAGTTTTTTTTTCTGTGTCGAAGTAATTAATTTTTTGGCCATCCTCTTCCTCTTTAGAAATGATAAAAATACCCTTAGAAAAAATAAAAAAGTTCATCCTCTTCCTCCTTCTCATCGCCGACCATCCAACATCCAAAAACACAGACGGTGATGTCCCTGGTATCTATGTCCCCGTCGCTTTCCGCGGTATCCCTGTCCTCATCCCAGCCGGTTGACGAGGAAGCCCCATCGAGTGATGTGGAGAAAGGAGAATCAGACGATGACCAGAGTTTGCTAAAAAAGATGGCCAGAAGTCGGCATTCGCTAGAAAAAGTGATTGGAGAGAATGACCGAAGACTTGGGTTGACTGAATAAGGATATTTTTGTCATTTCAATGACAGAAAAAAAAGTGTTACCGACGTCAGCGCGAGACTCGAAGTTATAATAAAATTAAACATGAGAGACTAGAGAATCATTTTTCAAACACGGAGAACTTTTTCGTGTATTTAGTCAAATATGGAAGACTTGAGAGTAATTTATCCAAAATTAAAACATAAGCCAACCCTGTTTAGGGGTGAGCAAATAAACTGAAAACTATTAAACCGAATCAAATTAGACCAAAAAAACAGACCAGGCCGAACCAAAAAGAAAAACAGTTAGGTCCAGTTCACATAATTCCTAAAATTCAGTTTTCGGTCTGATCATAAACCCATTTTTGTTCTCTTTTTGGCACTTTGGTTCGGTTTTAGGTCGAACCAGACCAAATTGGACCGAAAAACGAATTTTAGAAATTATGTGAACCGGACCGGACTATTTGTCTTTTTGGTTCGGTCTGATCTTGTTTGGTTCGGTTTAACGGTTTACGACCACATTGGGGTTTCCCTCTTTCCCTCGCAATTGCGTTCCCTTGCGTCGTCACTATAAATATACAAGCATCTACCTCCCCAGAATTCGAAATTCCATCGTCCCTCTACTTTCCGGTTCCCCGGAATTAAACAAACCGAAACCCTTTAAAATTCCACTTTCGCTAGACACCTTTCGTCTTTGGCTTATTTTTTCGTTTCCCGCTGGCCTAGAAACTCCTTGACGTGGTCGCCAAACAGCTGTCATCTTCTTCTCTGGCTTGTCGCCTTCAAGAACGATCCGTAAGGCGAGTATTGATATGCGAGGTTTCTTTCAATTTTTAGGGTTTCCTTGATTTCCCTATCAATCGGCTATCTGCATTTAGATCTCTCTCTATATATCCTTTCCTTCCCCTCCTATCACCTTCAAGAAATTTTCCATTAGGCGAGGTTTAATTTACTAGGTATTTCCCCTTCGTCTCCATCGATATAATTTGCATTTATATTTTTGGCTCTTTTATGCTTTTTAACCAGTGGCCTAGGAAGACCGAATGCGAAGAGTCTCTTACTCGCGGAAGAAAGGTAACTATAATATCTTGTAACCGCTTAGCCACGCTCGTATTACTTTTTACCTGAGTTATTAGTGAGTTGAATTTTGGAATAATCGAACGGGTAGAGGAGAATGTTGGGTATGGAGCCTGAGGCAAGCGGCGATGTTTGATCGAGCTCGAGAAGCGTAACACTAGTGCACTCGTTATGGGACCGTAACAGGTCGTCCGAAACGGTATGCGTCGACGACGAAATGAAGATTGAAGGCAGCCCGTTTCAGCTCCTGAATTTTGCCAAAGCGTGGACAAAAATGCCCCTGCGTGTGTGTTTTGGTTCCTAGGGTTGTTGGCATAAATACCCCCTTGCAGCTCATTCATTGTTTTGTTCGAGGATAGAAAGGAGAGATAAAAACCCTAGAAGAGTGTTGGGTGGCCTATTCTCTTGTAAAGAGCAGTGAAGCTCAAGAGCGAGATTAGTGGAAATCCTCCTGGCTTGGTACGCCCCCGGACGTAGACGTTCTCGTCGAACCGGGTGAACAAATCACTGTCTCTTGTGTGTTCTCTCATTTGTTCTTCTTGTGATTTCGTGGTTTGCTTGCTCTTGTTGGATTGTGTTGGTCCGTTGACTGAACAGAGAATAAGGTAATCGAAAATAGATCCGACATGCTTCCTAAGAGAAGCTCAAACGCGAGTTTTATTTGCAATTCCAGTCCATATACACACTCTAAGATCACAATGAAGGAGAGGAAAAAATCCGAACAAGAAGAACAGACACGAAAAACTGGATTTACAGACCTTACTCTACGCACAAGCCGTCACACTGAAATTGATATAATAACACTCGAAACACTGTAGTCGGTATATAAAGACCTTCACTTAGGGGAGTGCTGTTTGGAATGGGAAGACTTACCGGTAATGGCTTTCTTGACTTTTGAGATGGAGTGCTTGACCTTTGATCCCATGCCAGAGAGTATGTTATGGGACTTCTTCTGGTTGGGAGTCTTAATTTCCATGTCCTTGTGTGCCTCCACCATTACTGGACCATCGGAGCTCGAGTCAGCCTTCTTGTGCTCCTCTCCTTCCTCTGCTTCGTCCTCTTCTTCATCGTCCTTTTCCTCGTCGGATTTGTGCTTTTCGGATTTTCCAGCTTCCACTTGAACAAATGCTTCTTGCATCACTACTGTTTCCTCGAACTCAGGTAACTCTCTGGTTGCTTCCGTTACTTTTGTTGATCGGTGCATCATGTCGAAGAGAGAATGCTTAGACTCGGTCTCTTTATGAGCATCGGCGTGCTGTTCCTTGTCATCCTGTATTTCCTTAGTTCCAAGTTCTCCTTTCTTCGCTTCAGCACTATTTGCAGCTCCAAGATCTTTTGGCACTTCTGGAGCTTGTTCTCTCTCAGTTGAAATTTTTGGCTCCTTGGCGTCAGATAGCTCTTCTTCTTCTGGTCTCTGCATTTTGTTACCGTCATAGTAGGCTCTGTCGCCTTGCTGAATTTCTTCACGAGTTATTGTGGAACATTCTTTTGTAGGTACTGCGTCTCTCGACTCCTGATAAGATGGAAAGAATGGACTGTTACGGGCGGTTACTTATTGGGGAAAACAATGCTGCATAAATAATTTCCGGATGCTAATTACAAGTGAGTTAATCTTCATAATGACCTTTTCTGCTGAAGCCATTGTTTCTGTTTTGCATGCGTCAGAAATTGTATCAGTCCTCTGGCTCTCAAGGTTCAATACATTTTCTACTCCCATAATCTTGTTTTCCTCTATTTGTCTTTCCCCTGCAAACCTCTCTTTGATGTCTTGATTTTCAGCAGTAGCTTGGTTAGGGAATTCGATACTGCTTATATCAGCATGGGAGAGGTTCTTTGTCGTCTCGGTAAAATTGACCTGCTCAATTTCCTGAACCTTTGCAGAAGAAAATTATTTATACTTGGCAATTGGAATGAAGCGAAACTATTAACAGAATGGGTGATCAATCTGACCTCTTCCTTTTGGAATTCTGTTGAACCTAGGCCTCCTTCAGCGACTGGCTTATGTTCTTGGTGGCTTTTGTTGGCTTCTTCCTTTTCTTCTGAGATCTGTTCCATGTATTTTTATTGAGGCAAATAAGAATCAGAGTGCAAAATAAAAAAACTGCAGAAGAGTAGGGAAAGAGGAAGAGATGAAGAGGAAGAACTTAAGAACCCTTAAATTCTGGCAATTGAGGTTGTTCTTTATCTACCTCTTTGCTTTGTACATCATTTTGATTGATGTCTGGTGTCTTTGTTACTTTTATGCACTCCTCTTCTACCAACAACTTGGAAGTTTCTCTGTCTGGATGCTTTTCTACGATTTCAGATTCTTTTGATTCAGCAGCTAGCTTATAGGCATTATCTCCTTCTGCCAATTTGAAGACCTCCTCACCTGTCTCTTGCTTGTCCAGATTATAGCTGCGTTTTGATGTTAAAGTATCATCCATGATTTCTGCGATGCTGTGACTGTCAAAACCTGATGGTAGTTCAGAAGTTTCTCTCTCTTCTCCTTTAGCTTCACCAGGTGCTCCATCTTCTTCCTTTCTGGCTTCCCTCGGATCATTTTTCTCTGCATCATTATCACTAAGGCCGACTTCTAGCTTGGACTCGTTTTTCAGAAATTCAGCTTCTTCTGCATTCTCTTTGAGGTGCTCTGTTATGGCTGGAACTTCATGCTTCTGTTCCTGTAAAAAGAGTGCCGTAGCTGATGGTTTCTCACTGTGCTCTTTCAAATTCTCCATCTCTGGAGCCAGACCAGAGTTGTCTACTCCTATTGCGTCGATGTCCTCGGAGTAGGTTATGCACGAGTTGTCGGACACTTCTCTCTCGTTTTTTTCCTCTGTCATCTCCTCTTTGTTTCCCTCTACTTGAAGTGGTAACATGGAGCTCTCTAGCTCCCTAAGTTCTTCTGTTCTCAAGGATTTATCCTCTACAGATTGGGCTTTACTTTTGACTTCTTCTTTCTGGTTCCCATCTATGTTCTCGGTAATTTCTGAAATTCCATGCTCTTCCTCTGAAGGTGTTGAGTGAGGTAGTTCTTCTGATTTCTCGACAGGAGCACTCTCAATGGACCTCGTTTCATCTCCCTCATCTACTCTTCCAATTATTTTACTACCGTCACAAATGCCCACAGAATTGGCTTCAGAAGCCAGATCCCTTTCTTCTGTTTGCAAGCTAGGTTCTTCTGTTGCTTTTGGCTTCTCTTCTGGTACTTCGACTCCCATAACATTCTGTTCAGGTTCCTGGAACTTAGCTGATTCTCCATGCTCATTAAGCATTACATGTTGCTCTTCTGGTTTCTCTTCTCTGAGGTTGCAAACATCTTCATGTGTTGTATCATGGAACTGGTGGAGTTCTTGATCTTTAAGTTCTTTTTGCAAAGGAGCCTCTTCTGTAGTTATTGGTGAATCTTTAAGTGCTTCTCCTGCCATCATCGTCTCTTCAATGCTTTCAATTGCTCCTGAATTTTCTTTCCCCTCTTCCTGTGAAGTACTCAGCTGATGTGTTTCCTCTGATTTCTCCAGAGGGAGAGTCTGAATACAGCTAACTCTTTCCTCTTCAACTTCCCCAGCATTGTCTAAATTGCTTGTAGATTTGGATTCAGAACTTAGACCTTCTCCTTGAACTTCCTCTACTACATTTTCTTCATGCAGAGGGTCTGATTGGGAGACTTCCAGCAATCTGGAATCTTCGATATGCAGGCATGATTCTTCCACTGCTTCTGGCTCCTCTTCTGTTCCTACTTCCTTGATGTTCTTTTCATGCGTATCGACTTCTATTGAATATCCATGCTCACGCGGCAACACATTGGATGACATTTGATGTTGATCTTTCAATTTTTCTTCTTTGAGAATCTGCTCACCAACAACTTCTGTTGCTTTCTTGGATTCTTCATTTTGCTCGTTTGGATTGCTTATCAAACAACTCTCAGACGCAAGCTCCATTTGAAAGCCTTCAAGCTGCATGGACTCTTCCGTTTGCTCGCATGTCTCTTCGGCCTGTATTTTGGAAGCAATTTCTGAACTTTCAGGTTCCGTAGTCACAGTACTTTCTTTCTCTGTAATTGCTTCAACGCCAGAAGTGTCCTTGCCAGATGTCGTTGTCTGACTGCTGTCAATCTCTTCAACCGATTGATCTCTTGGCTCATGTTCTAGATCGGTCATCTCTTCGATCTTTCCAGGTTCTTCTGCACTTGCTAAGACATTTCTTTCTTTGGCGACATTCTGATGATACCCAGTTGAAGGATCAGACACCACAATGGAAGAGCTTGTGCAAAGTGTTTCAAGCATCATGTGATCCTTTTCACTTGCATCACCTTCAACTGCAAACTGAGTGCTTTCATCTGAGTTAATGTTAGAGATTTGTTCAGGCCTGTTATCATTTTGGATATCTTCCAAGCTAGTGGTATATGTGCCCTCTGCCAAAGATGTTTCCTTCCTCTCATTAGAGTTAGCGGAAACTTCCTCCACAATCTCCTTATTCCTCAGTTCTGTTGGCTCTTTAGCAGCTCTGATGGTTGATACTTTGAAAGGTTTCTCTGTGCCTTCATCTTCTACCTTTTCCTCGTCCACTGTTTCAGTGACTGGTGGCTGCTTTTCTTCCTCTTGGATCTCGTTGTTATTTGTCTTTGTCTGCTCAACAGAGCATGTTGCACTAACATCTGTGACAGATAGGGCTGCGGTTTCTTTCACCTGCTTAAGTCAAGTCAGGTGGTTCCAACCGTTGATCAGGTAAAAGTTACATCATCTGAAAAATCAGCATTACCAATTCTTACCTCGATGGCTGCATGTCTTTGGTCTCCGTTGCATGAACCCTGCCATTCCTCTGCAGCGCTTGTGATATTATAGTCTCCTTGAGAACTTTCTGTAGCCTCCCCACTGAAAACTTTCTCATCTTCCTTCTGCTCCTGATATGGTGATGTCATTTATGAAATTGAAGCTACTTGTTTTAGATAGACCTGTGAGTGAATTTGCAGCCTACCTCTTCAGTTAAGATGACGGCCTTGATGGTCTCGTCTTCATTGTATACTTCCGGCTTCAATTCTTCTTCTCTGTCCAACTCATGCTGGCCTTCCTGAGATTCTTCCGAAACTTTCTCTACATAACTTTCATCCAGAACATCGTCAATTTTTCTTTCTGTTTCAGTTGCATTTGTTTCGGAGATTGTGTCATTTGTTTTAACGGTTTCTTTAACCTGTTTTGAGTCAAGTCAGGCATTTCAAAACACTGATCAGAGAAAAGTTCTGCATCATTCAAAAATCAATGTTGCCATTTCTCACCTCGATGGCTGCATCACTTTTGTCTCTGTTGAATGAACCTTGCAATTCCTCTGCAGTGCTTGTGATATCCTTGTCTCCTTGGGCACTTTTGACAGTCTCCTCACTGACAACTTTTTCAGCCTCCTGATCCTCCTGATATGGTGATTCATTAATGAAATTGAAGATATGTGGTAAAGTTAGACCTGTGATGAATTTGCAGCCTACCTCTTCAGTTAATATGGCTGCCTTGATGGCCTCATCTTCGTTTTGTATTTCTGCTGTGTGGTCCTCTACTTCTGGCTTCAGTTCTTCTTCTTGGTCATGTTGGCCTTCCTGAGATTTTTCAGAATCTTTTTCTACATATCTTTGATTCAGAAAATCATCAATGTTTCTCTCTGTTTCAGTTGCATTTGTTTCAAAGGTTGTGTCATTTGTTTCAGAGGTTTCTTTAACCTGCTTGAACCAAGTCAGGTGGTTCAAAACGTTGATCAGGAAAAAGTTATCCATCATCTAAAAAGTCAATGTTGCCAATTTTTACCTCTTTTATCAAAAAAATAATAATAATGTTTTTACCTCGATGGCTGCATCACTTCCGTCTTCATTGCATGAAGCCTGCAATTCCTCTGCAGTGCCCGTGGTAATCTTTTCTCCTTGGGCACTTTCGATAGTGTCCTCACTGACAGCCTTATCAGCCTCCTGCCCCTGATTATGATATGGTGATGTCATTTATGAAATTGAAGCTACGTGGTAAAGTTCGACATGTAAGTGAATTTGTAGCCTACCTCTTCAGTTAAGATGGCAGCTTTAAGGGTCTCCTCTTCACTGTGTATTTCTTTTGTTTGATCCTCAACTTTCGGCTTCAATTTTTCTTCTTGGTCTAACTCATGCTGGCCTTCCTGAGATTCTTCGGGAACTTTATCTACATAACTTTCATTCATAACATCATCAATTTTTCTTTCTGTTTCAGTTGGAATTGTCTCAGAGGTTGCCTCATTTGTTTCAGCGGTTTCTTTAACCTGCTCAAGTCAAGTTAGGTGGTTCAAACCATTGATCTGGTAAAAGTTACTGTGTCATCTAAAAAATCATTGTTGCCAATTCTTACCTCGATGGTTGCATCACTTTCGTCTTCATTGCATGAACCCTGCAATTCCCCTGCAGTGCTCGTGATAGTCTTTTCTCCTTGCGCACTTTCGGTAGTCTCCTCACTGACAGCCTTATCAGCTTCCTGCCCCTGATTAATGATATGGTGATGTCATTTATGATATTGAAGCTGCGTGGTAAAGTTCGACATGTTTGTGAATTTGCAGCTTACCTCTTCAGTTAAGGTGGCGGCTTCGAGGGTCTCCTCTTCATTGTGTATTTCTTCTGTTTGGTCCTCAACTTCCGGCTTCAACTTTTCTTGGTCCAACTCATGCTGGCCTTCCTGAGATTCTTCGGAATCTTTATCTAAATAACTTTGATTCAGAACATCATCAATTTTTCTTTTTGTTTCAGTTGGCATTGTCTCAGAGGTTGCCTCATTTGTTTCAGAGGTTTCTTTAACCTGCTCAAGTCAAGTTAGGTGGTTCAAACAGATGATCTGGTAAAAGTTACTGCATCATCTAGAAAATCATTGTTGCCAATTCTTACCTTGATGGCTGCATCACTTTCGTCTTCGTTGTAGGAACCCTGAAAATCCTTTGCACTGCTCGTGATAGTCTTTTCCTCTTGGGCACTTTCAATAGTCTCCTCACTGAAAATCTTCTCAGCCTCCTGCTCCTGTTATGGTAATGTATTTATGAAATTGAAGCTACGTGATAAAGTTCAACATGTAAGTGAATTTGCAGCCTACCTCTTCAGATAAGATGGCGGCTTTGAGGGTCTCCTCTTCATTGTGTATTTCTTCTGTTTGGTCCCCAACTTCCGGCTCCAGTTTTTCTTCTTGGTCTAACTCAGGCTGGCCTTCCTGAGATTCTTCGGAAATTTTATCTACATAACTTTGGTTCAGAACATCATCAATTTTTCTTTCTGTTTCAGTTGGATTTGTCTCAGAGGTTGCCTCATTTGTTTTAGTGGTTTCCTTAACCTGCTCAAGAAGTTAGGTGGTTTAAATCGTTGATATGGTAAAAGTTACTGCATCATCTAAAAACCATTGTTCCCAATTCTTACCTCCATGGCTGCATCACTTTTGTCTCCGTTAAACGAATCCTTCAATTCCTCTGTAGTGGGTGCGTTAGTCTTGTCTCCTTGGGCACTTTTGATAGTCTCCTCACTGACAACTTTCGCAGCCACCGTCAGCTCCTGATATGGTGACGACATTTATGAAATTGAAGCTTCAGGTATAAGTTGGAACTTTGAGTGAAAATGCTGACTACCTCTTCAGTTAAGTTGGTGGCCTTGATGGTCTCGTCTTCATTTTGTATTTCTTCTGTTTGGTCCTCAACTTCCAGCATCAATTCTTCTCCTTGGCCCAACTCATGCTGTCCTTCCTGTGATTCTTCCAGAACTTTTTCTACATGACTTTGAATTATATTATCATCAATTGTTCTCTCTGTTCCAGTTGTATTTGCTTCAGCAGTTTCTTTAACCTGGTTTAATCAAGTCAGGTGGTTCAAACTGTTGGGCAGGGGAAGTTACTGCCTCATCTAAAAAATCAACGTTGCCAATTCTTACCTCGATGTCTGCATCACTTTCGTCTCTGTTGCATGAACCTGGCAATCCCTCTGCAGTGCGTGTGAGAGTATTGTCTCCTTGGTCACTTTCGATAGTGTCTTCACTGACAACTTTCTTAGCTTCCTTCAGCTCCTGATATGGTGATGTAGTTTATGAAATTGAAGCTTCATGTTTAAGTTAGAACTGTGAGTGAATTAGCAGCCTACCTCTTCAGTTAAGATGGCGGCCTTGATGGTCTTGTCTTCATTTTGTATTTCTTCTGTTTTTTCCTCATCTTCCAGCTTTAATTCTTCTTCTTGGCCTTCCTCTGATTCTTCCGGAACTTTTTCTACATAACTTTGAATTATATTATCATCCATTTTTCTCTCGGTTCCAGTTGCATTTGATTCAGTGGTTGCCTCATTCCTCTGTTCTGTTCTCTCTGTTAAGTAGGCATCTTGAGGGTTGTCGCTATATTTGGCTGGGACTAGATTCTGTCGGAAGCAATTTGTTTTAGAAGGCTTCATCTTACCGTTAAAGCAAAAGTACAGAATGAGAAACGGTGAATGAGCTTTCTCTCTGATAGATTTTGGACATACTCATTTTTTATTGATGTGGGGTATTAAAACTGGAGTTCTTGAGCACAAAGGTGCAATAGACTATGCATGCAATTGCTGTTTAAATATTTTTTGCAAATACCTGTTCCTTTGAGTTCACCATGGTCTAAATTTTTTGTTCCATAAGAGATTTTTTTTGGCTTAGGTTAGCACAACGAATAAACCTTGCTGCATCAAATTTATTTATAAAAACCATCAATTCTCTCTCAGTTTGGATAAGAACTATGAATTTGAATATGATCCCCATTCATATCTAACTAATGGACTGTGTAAAGCTCTGCCATGTTGGCAAAGTTATGGATGTTGATTATTACCTCTTCTGTTTCAGTTATCTGATCTTCATTGGTAAGGGTCTGTGGTTTTTGGTTTTCTCGCCCTTCAAAAAGTTCCTCCGTCTTCTCTGTTGCACATTGTTCCTCGAGATCAGTTCCAGACGTTGCTGCATTTTCTACCTGGACATTCTCTAGCGTGTCCGGAAAGTTTGATCTGCTTCTGCTTGGAGCCTCGTCTTCTAAATTTGAGAATTCCTTGTCCGGCGAAGTCTTTGATTTGTCAACTTCCTCTTGATCAACATTGTCTGTCATATCTCCGAGCTTTATGCTTCTGGTGTTATCTGGTCTGGGGTTTACCTTTTCTGGCTCTGATAACAAAGTAAAGTCCGTCGCCTTGTTGTTGAGTTCAGATTTTTCAGTACTGCCCTCTCCCATGCATTCCTTTGATTGTTCTTCTAGAATATCCTTTGTTTTCCCTAGCTCAGGCTCTTCTTGCTTCTATTTGTTGGAAATACAAAAATTTTAAATTTCTGAATGCAAGGTACATAATATCATTTGCTTAGAGATGCAGAAATTGGGAACAGATCTGCACAGACCTCATCTTCCTCAGATGTTATAACTTTTTCTTGTTCATCACATTGTTCTGAGATGTTGTCAGTATTTTGAGCCCATGTGTTCGGTCTTCGAATTCCCTCGTTCAAGTCATCAACTTGTGTGTCACTCCTCACCTGCACGATTCAAAAGGTACTTATTTCTTTGGCGAGTGTAGGAGTAAAAATGGGAAGCTTGGATATCATAATCTTGTTAAGTAAATAATAAAGTTTTGGGAAGACCTTTTCCATCTCTTCGGTCTTCATCTCTTCTTCTGTTATGTCCCCCACATTTTGCTCCACCATGTCATTAGACACGAGTTCTTCCTCTGTTTTTACTTCTGTTCCCATCTGATCTTCATTCTTCATGCTTTCTTCCGAATCCTTAACCTACTTGATTAGATATATTCACTAAGAAACTTCACCAAAAAGAAACCCAGAAGGGAGTGTCAATCAAGAGGTGCCATATGCTGACCTGCTCTTCTGGCCTCGATGAATTGTTGACGTCCTCCTTATTCTCAGGAATACAATCTTCGTCACCTGTTACTCCAGGAAGAGTCACACTATTGTCCTTAGTAGCAATGTCATCCTCGGTTGTTCTAATAATCTCATCAACCTGGTTCTGCAAGAAGGTTCAAATAAGAACATGACAAGGATGAGAGAGCTGCACAATGAAATAACGTTTGATAATGCAGGAAAAAGAAGAATTTTCTCAGCCATTTACCTCTTTTGACTCGGACAAGAAATCATCTTCATTGACTTTCTCAGCCTCGGAATTTCCTGAGCAGCCCTTTTCTTCAGTTTCCTCAGAAAGTTCTTGGTTACGGTTCTCCTCTATAATTTCTGGCTTTAACTCTTCCTGCATTTGACAAAGAGATGAATGGATGTTTCTCATGTTAATTATCAGTTGTAAAATTCCTGCTGATGGGAGGTTGGAAAAATGTTGATGTATCCAGGTTACCTCAGTTGTTTTCTCTTCCTTGTATTCTTCACGGCTCAAATCTAATATATCCGATGGTACTGACGTATTGCTATGAGGTTGTATTTCCTCTTTTATGAGTGCTTCAGACTCCTGTATCATGTCATCTTTGGATTCTGCCAGTTCAGTGCATTCACTTGTAGCAGTTTTTTCTACATTCAATGCCATCTCTGAGGTTCCGGCAACCTTTTCATCTTCTGCTTCATCCCTTGATACACCAGCATCAAGAACTATCTCTTCTTTTTGTTTTGCCTCAGAGACTCCTTCCTGATTTTCTGCTGGAAAATCATTTTCAACAGCTGAATTAGTTTCAATGTAATTACCTGAAGCAGGTGCATCAATCACCTCTAGTACTGGCTTTAAGTATGTTTCAAGCTTTTCATCTTCAGGCTTGTCTGGTGATACTTCAGCAATATTTGGTTCCCGACTTCCTTCTTGGAAGTCAACTTCAGTGGATGAAATTGTTTCAATATGCTCCTTTGATGCAGGTGCATCTGTTTCCTTTGCTGCCATCTCCAAGGATGTTTCTGTCTTTTGATCTTCACATTCCTCTACAAAACCTTCCTGCTTTTCTTCCTGGGGGTCCGATTCGGCATGTGAAATAGGTTCCATGAATTTGCTTGAAGCATGTACACATGTCTCTTCTGGCACCAACTCTTCGTGGAGTATGGAAGCTGGAACATCTGCAATCTCGCCTGTGCTTTCTGTAACTCCATCATTATGTTTTCCCTCTATTCTTTCTTCCTCGTCCAAGCTGCGCTCTTCAATTGTGCTTGAGGCAGGTGCATCTATCCCTTCTGGTACTGACTTTAAGGACCTTTCCAGATTATCGTTTGCATGCTTGTCTGGTAAAGCTTCAGCAAGATTTGGTTCCTGACATCCTTCTTCTAAGTCAACTCCTGCAGAAGAAATTGTTTCATTGTGCTCGTTTGATACATGCACATCTGTTTCCTCCGATGCTATCTCCGCGGATGTTTCTGTCTTCAGATCTTCACTTTCCTCTACAACACCTTCCTGATTTTCTGCTTGGGAATCCAATTCAGCATGTGAAATCGGTTCCACGAATTTGCTTGTGGCATGCACGTATGTTTCCTCTGGCTCCACATCTCCAGTCTCGCCCGTGCCTTCCGTAGCTCCATCATAATGTTTGTCCTCTCTGATTTCTTCCTCTTTGAAGCTGAGCCCTTTTACTGTGCTTGAGGCAGTTGCATCTTTCTCCTCATGTACAGTCTTTGAGGAATTTTCCAGCTTCTCATCTTCATGCTTGTCCGGTGAAACTTCTTCAGTATTTGGTTCCTGACTTTCTTCTTGGAAGCCAACTGCTGCACATGAAATTGTATCAATGTGCTCATGTGATGCAGGTGCATCCATTTCTTCTGTTGCCATCTCCAAGGATGCTTCTTTTTTTGAATCTTCACATTCCTCTACAGCACCTTCCTGATTTTCTGCTTGGGAATCCAATTCATCATGTGATATAGATTCCACAAATTCGCTCGAGGCATCCACGTACGTCTCGTCTGGCAGCACCTCTTTGCTGAGTATGGATGCTGGAGCATCTCCAAACTTCGGTGCAGATGAAATTGTTTGAATGTGCTTGTTTGATGCAGGTGCATCTGTTTCCTCTGATGCCATCTCCAAGGATGTTTCCGTCTTTGGATCTTCACATTTACCTACATCACCTTCCTGATTTTCTGCTTGGGAATCCAGTTCATCATGTGATATAGGTTCCAGGAATTTGCTTGAGGCATCCATGTACGCCTCCTCTGGCAGCACCTCTTTGCTGAGTATGGATTCCAGAACATCTCCAACCTCATCTGTGCCTTCTGCAACTCCATCAGAATGTTTGTCCTCTCTGATTTCTTCCTCTTTCAAGCCGAGCTTGTCAACTTTGCTCGAGGCAGGTGCATCTATCTGTTCTGAAATTGGAGGCCCAGCTGCTTCTCTGCTTGACACATCTGTGGCTAGTGTGACAGGTAGGCTTTCAAGTTTTCCCTCTACAACCTCGTTGACATCAAAATGCAAATCCTTCTCATCCTGAAATTCGAAACCAGCTGTCAGAATTATGGGTGTTTCTCCATTTATATATTTTTTGTTATTTTATTCATTTAGTCAAACAACCATTCTGGTACCTTCTGTTCGACTCCTTCGGTAGTATTTTGACCTATGCTTTCTTGCTCTGGCGTGTCTTCTTTATCAGGAGCTGTGTCCTCACTTTCAAACTCTCCGGTAGGTTCTGCAATGTTTTGGCCACCAGTCTCCATTTCTGAAACTGTTGAATGTGGAGCGTGAGTAAAATCTGTACTGGGCTCAAGTAAGCTGAAATCTTCCACAATTTCAGCTTCATTATCTATCATCCTTCCTGCTTCAGCATTCCTCTTCGGGGTTGAAAATTCATCTTCGACATTCTTTTGCATCCCTCCATCTGAAGATTTTCCCTTTGCGTCTGTTTCAATTTGTTCTAGAATTGTTGTCTCCGTGAGGTTTCTCTCTCCTTCACTTTGTAAGTGTAATTCTTGTTGCTTCAATGTTGGTATAGCAGTTTCAGGGAGATCCCGACCTTCACCAATCTTTACATTTTCTTCTGCTGCGTCATTTGGATCGTGTACAGGAATCTCCTCTGGCAGCACCTCTTTGATGAGTATGGATGCGGGAACATCTCCAATCTTAGTTTCCTGGCTTCCTTCTTCTAAGTCAACTGCTGCAGAAGAAATTGTTTCAATGTTCTCGTTTGATGCAGGTGCATCTGTTTCCACTAGTGCGATCTCCATAGATGTTTCTGTCTTTCGATCTTCACATTCCTCTCGAAGACCTTCCTGATTTTCTTCTCGGGAATCCAATTCATCATGTGATATAGGTTCCACGAATTTTCTTGCGGCATGCACATACATCTCCTCCGGTATCACCTCTTTGCTGAGTATGGATGCTGGAACATCTCCAATCTCGTCCGTGCCTTCTGTAGCTCCATTATGATGTTTGTCCTCTCCGATTTCTTCCTCTTTGAAGCTGAGCTCTTCAATTGTGCTTGAGGCAGGTGCATCTACCTCCTCTGGTACTGCTGTCTTTAAGGATCTTTCAAGCTTCTCTTCTTCATGTTTGTCTAATGATACTTCAGCAAGATTTGGTTCCTGACTTTCTTCTTGGAAGTCTTCTGCGGATGAAATAGTTTCAATATGTTCATTTGAGACAGGTGCATCTGCTTCCTCTGATGCCATCTCCAAGGATGTTTCTGTGTTCCGATCATCACGTTCCTCTTTAACACCTTCCTGATTTCCTGGTTGGGTATCCGATTCGGAATGTGAAGTAAGTTCCACGAAATCGCTGGAGGCATGCACATTTGTCTCCTCTGGCATCACCTCTTTGTTGAGAATGGAAGATGGGACATCTCCAGTCTCGTCCGTACCTTGTTTCACTCCATCATAATGCCTGTCCTCTCTGATTTCTTCCTCTTTGAAGCTGAGCTCGTTAACTGTGCTCGAGGCAGTTGCATCCTTCTCCTCATGTTTGTCCTCTCTGATTTCTTCCTCTTTGAAGCTGAGCTCCTCAACTGTGCTCGAGGCAGTTGCATCCTTCTCATCTTCATGCTTGTCTGGTGAAACTTCAGCAATATTTGGTTCCTGACCTCCTTGGCAGTCAACTGCCGCAGATGAAGTTGTTTCCATGTTCTCGTTTGATACAGGCGCATCTGATGCCATCTCCAAGGATGTTTCTGTCTCCTCTGGCAGCACCTTTTTGTCTAGTATGGATGCTTCTCTGCTTGGCACATCTGTGGCTATCGCGGCAGGTAGGCTTTCAAGTTTTCCCTCTACAATCTCGTTGACATCAAAATGCAAATCCTTCTCATCCTGAAATTTGAAACTAGCTGTCAAAATTTTGGGTGTTTCTGCATTTATATATTTTTTTTGTTATTTCACTCGGTTAGTCAAACAATCATTCATATCCTCCAAGTAACTGAAAAAAGTTTCTGGTACCTTCTGTTCGACTTCTCCGGTAGCATCTTCTCCTATGCTGTCTTGCTCAGGCGTGTCTTCTTTATCAGGAAGTGTGTCTTCACTTTCAAATTCTCCAGTAGGTTCTGCAATGTTTTGGCCACCAGTCTCCAGTTCTGAAACTGTTGAATGTGGAACGTGAGTGAAATCTGTACTGGGCTCAAGTAAGCTGAAGTCTTCCGCAACTTCAGCTTCGTTATCTATCATCCTTCCTGTTTCAGCGTTCATCTGTGGGGAAGATTGGCCCTTCGCATCTGCTTCAATTTGTTCTAGAATTGTTGCCTCGGTGAGGTTTCTCTCTCCGTCACTTTGGAAGTGTAATTCTTCTTGCTTCAATGTTGGTATAGCAATTTCAGGGAGATCCCGACCTTCTCCAATCATTACCTTTTCTTCTGCTGCATCATTTGGATCACATACAGGAATCTCCTCTGGTCCTACCACTTCTGGAGTTTCAGTACTTGAATCTTTCTGAATCATTTTCCCATTCACATGCATCTCCTCATCTACTTCCCCAGGTACGTCATCCATTTGATAACCTTCTGCCCTTTGCTTTGTAGCAAGCTTAACAGCCGAGGGCGGTTCAGAAAAATATTCACCCTGTGGCAGTTCGGCTTTACCTTGAAAATCAGAGATTGCAGTCTCAACCTGAAAACTGGTAGATGATGCGATCTCTTCGGATTGGGCAAGCTGGTTAGATTTAAAAGGCTGGTCGAGGTCAGTTCCAGTCACGTACCTATCCATCCCCTCCTTGTCCTGCATTACAGAAAACACCTAGGTTATTTCGGAGAAGGTTGTTATATGCTCTTCAAAACTGAACGACTTTTTGTTCCATCAAGTGTTTCTCATGCTCTGCCTTCATATTGGTTTGCAAGATCAAGTAAAAGAATCATGATTTGAGATCCTAACAGCGTTCTGTTCCAGCAAGTCTCTATGTCTAGTAGAACAGTGAACAAACTCTGTCTGCGATAATCAGCACGGTACAAATCATCCCACTAAATATTCGGGTTCTAGTTTGTGTCCATCTAGAACCATCGTACTCTATTTGTTACCACATAATCAGAAGAAGGTTCAAGATCATCAAATACTTTTCTCAAAACAAAATAAATTCAAATATTATTTTTCTTGAATACGTGTTCTCAAGTGAGACTCTAATGTTCTTCCATGGTTATTTGTGCCAAGTACAAAAACAGCAGGCATGCAGTAGCGGGTAAGAAGCGATCACACATACCGTCGAAGATACAGATAGCGGAACATCAGATTCGGTTGCCATTTCATGAAGGTGCGTGCATCTAAAACTCTAGTGTGTGCTGATCTTGTTCTGGTAGATGTAGTTAAGAGATCTTCAAACTAGGCTGATCATTAGGTACCCGTACTAGTCATCTTATGGTAGATATTATAACTAAAGCAGGCTGGAACTGAGAAATTACCATTTGGTACATGCTCATGTTTAGATGAGTTGGCAAGATATCAACTTGGTCCCACTACATACACTAGCCACATGGTTCAGTGACCATAATGCAGCAGCCTTGGTAAAAAAAATCTCTAGTGATGAATTTGTTCATGGCAAAATGGATGGGGTTATTTCGGCCAACACAGAAGCTGTCACCCTCTTCTTGAACAGCTTTTTCTTTTATCAGCAACGGGTATAAAGCTTTCCGTGTGGGGTTGTAATTACTCACTGAATATGATTGCTGGGAGACGATATTTTTCGACAGAGGTTCTCAATGATTTATGGGAAAATTTATTTTTACCGCCAACACCGTGATGGCAGCGTCCGGTTCTAGACCTAATCAACGTCAATGGGTTTTTGACACTTCGAGTCTGAATCCATATAGGCTAATTTTCGAGGATTGATGTTAAGCGATGGATCATTTGCTTCCAAGCAGGTCAAATTCGTATCAAAGCAAGGGAAAGATTAAGTTGGTCTATTATACATCAAGGTTAATTCAAGGTTCCTCCCTCTCTGGATGACTTGGTATTTACGTATCCCCTTGCATCAGTGAAAACCTCTCGTCCAATGAAAATCTGTGAAGTTGTAAATGTCGATTCATAGCTCATCTAATCTTTGTTGAAAATGGGATCTCCAGCAATAAGAAAGGACTGGAACCATGTTAGCCACCGTCGAGGGTCCCGCGGTTAGTTGCCCCATCCGAAATCCACCATCTATTAAATATGACCTGCTAATGTAAGCATTAGTCGGTAAAATATGTATTTTATAAATTATCGATAGAAGTTGGTTCAAGTAATAAGAGACTTGAATTTTTTTAAGGTCTTTGGTTTAAATCTCATAAAATGAACTTCGATAGTGTTTGACTTTAAATACTATAACTTAAAAAATACTTTTCAAGATTATTTGTCTTAACTATCCACTGATTTTCTTCGTCCAGATAAACAAAATTTAACAATCTAATTTGTGCCACAAAGCCAAAGAAACCAAAATTTCGTGGCCCCTATTTCTCAATTATGTCCACCGTCCCTCTGCAGCATGTTATGGACGGTGGACCCTTTATAATTGACAGGCTTGATTATATTTCATTATCTAAATAGTTGTCTCCTTTTTTATCTTTCTAAACAAAAAGAGTCTGAGAGTGGATTAGAACAACCAAAGAGAGATACCACCTAAAAGTTCTGGTATTTGGTGCACAAAGTTTATCCATAATTAAGAGGGTAAGTAAATTATGAATCCCGTATTATATTACTAGTAATTGTAGTGGTTAAATTGGCTTGTTCGACCTAAACGCTCAGTATCGCAGCAAGATCAGCTAGAAATTTTTTTTTTCTAACTGAACTAATAGATCTCAAATTATGGAACACACCAGTGTCAAATACTTGTTGTGATAACTTTTTTACCTTTAAAAAATTCTACATGATTCGAACCTAGAATATCGAACAATACAAGCATTGGCTTCATGATAAAAACTTTGATTTGTAGTAATCTTTTCGTTTTATCGTTATATTGACAAAAACTAAGTTATCATTTAGCAAGACTTTTGAGAGGATGCTTTATGTAGCTGACGTGGATGGTGGCTATGACATCCCAGCTGACGTGGATGGTGGTCTAGGTACATTAACGTTCGCTATAGTCTGAAAAAGTTAGGCATAATTCCAATTGCTTCACATTGTCCTTTTCTCTTTCTTTGAACATTTCAGCCCATCTTCAAATCTTATTAGTATTTGCGATGCTGTGATTATGTGTAAAGTGCAATAAGATACCAAAATCAAAATCAGACCGACCAAGCCATGCATTATTGTCTTTCTTGGCCGCCCCATTCCATCATTCTTTGGACCATGGATGGTTACTCCCCAACTTGACCTTGGCTTTTATAGGAAAGCAGTGTGCATCTTTTCGTTTCCATTTAGCTTATGGCCACAAAACCTACGCACTAATTATCATGTTTAAAGTGTATCTGGTTTTTTTTAGCAAGTAGAATTATATTTATCGAGAGAAAAATACTCGCCAATCAATAACAAGTAGTTACACTTGTTATTGATTACATCGTTTATAAATATTTAAAGATATTAATTACCTACGAATTATCATATAAACATATGCATAATGATAAAGTTTATATAGAGTATATCTCGTTTATAAAAATATATTAATAATTGTACAAGCTTGCCAAAATTGCACCAAAGGACATTTAGCCTAGCGGTACAAAGAGTGTACTATTTCTAGGAGATCCATGATTCAAATCCTGGCGTGGTTTAAAAAATTTACCTTTCAAAAAAAAGCTTGCCAGAATTGATTTTCTTTTATAATTTTACATATTTTTTACATCCGCAAGATTTGAATCTAAGATCTCTTTAAATAATTTCAAAATTTTACCCATTTAGATCAATGGTGAAATGTCGTCAGAAAGATAAAAGACAATAATAACTTATAAATCAGAAAATTGAGAAAAATGATTGGATATTCATCAAACTTTATTGAAAAATGATCAAGTAGCTGAATGACTGCGTTTTGAATGGTTGGTCTTTCGGATTAAGCATCACCGTCCACGTGCACCAGGGCCAATGAGAATTGAGATGAGATCTTAGCTCACGGGTAGGCTCAATGGTAGGGCCCAGTTAGGTGGGACCCATCTCATGTGGAGGCCAACCATGTGAATCCCCGTTGGTCATAGCTCATAAACACATGTGGAGCCATGTCATCTCTTGTATCTAACACAGGCATCCGATTTTTGGCGGCTTCGTATGGCCAGAAGCCCAGAACGGAAGCTGCTTACGTCATTTCACCTAATATGAAATTAGTATTATTACATTTTAAAAAAAGAGATTAGTATTTATTAGTTGTTAAACTCAATTTCCTGAGCCCTAACAAAGTGCTACAGATTGTTGTTCTACTTAATCAGATATCAAATTCGAGTTCTTGAAAATACATCGGTGCTAAATACTTGTTGGACGAATTTTAACTTCTTTTAAAAGTCACACTTGGTTCAAATCTGGACTAATCAACTCCGTGAGTCCGAATACCATGTCGTATAAACAAAAAAAATCAAATTGTTTGGACTCTTTTAGTCGAAAATATTTGGACGAATCAGATAGTTTATTAATTGTCATATTTGTAGAAGAATTATTGTAAAATCTTCTTTACTGCCATCTAATATCAATCCGAAACAAAATCCTTTATCAAAATGGATCAGCTGTAGATTAGATCCAATCAGAGCACTTATGCAATTAATGTTTCGAGAAACCTTATAGGCCGTGATTGCCTACTTTTTTTAATACAGGTCGAAAATCCCACAAAATTTCTGCGTCGCCGCCCAAATTACAAACATCCACTTTATCATTTTCCCTCCTCCGTTGCAAGTCCATGAAAGAACAATTGTGATCAATTTATCTGTTTGTTCTATTTTAATCAAAATTCTGAAATTCAAGATGAGAAATCTTTTTTTCTAATCTCGAACAGCAGTTGGTGTCAGACGATTAGAAATTTGGTTTCAGAAGTCCTTTTCAAAATTCTGAGTATTAAAAATTTTGTAAAAAAACTTAACAACAATTTCTCATCCTAACTTGAACATAGATTAGTCCGGTGAATATTCGACATCAGTTCGTTTCAGATGAGAAGTCCATCAAAAGAGCTCCCTCCCGGGCCACCCTGAATTCCAAGCAAACAATTTCAGGCCCAATAAAAAAGCCCAATCCAAACGCTAACCTCACACCCAGCCCCGGTGATTGTGCCCTGGCAGCCCTCCAGATCACCACTCCCCATAAAATACAAGAAGTCAAACCTAGAGGGGCAAATCCGGAACTCCATAAAAGGAAAAAAATAAACCCCAAAAAGAGAATATTGGAATTAGAGGGGGGGAATGCAAAAACAAGAGCGGGAAAAAGAGCCGTTGCTGACCAAACCTCTCAAAATTTTGGCGCCAAAGTACTCAACACGGTTTCTGGGGTTAGCTGCCCGAGCAGCAGCCGCCCCCCTGCCCGTGACCCAGAATATAAACCCCAAAAAAACCCCTCTTTTTCCCTCCCGTCTCACAAATCTCTTTCCCATTAAAATCCTCAACTTTCCTCCCTTCCTTTTAAAGTCCCACTTTCTCATTTCCCACCTCCGCCTCGTCAAAGAATCCCTCCCTTTTCTTTTCCAATTCGGTATACCAATGGGGTTCTCGAAGAAAGCTCAAGTAGATTCCGGGTTCGAGCCAGACGGGAGCACGAAGAAGTGGGTCATCACGGGGATATCGATCCGAACCACCCTCAAGCCGGTGAACACCAGGCCGAAGGGGAAGGAGAATACCCGCTACGGAGAAGAAGAAGAGGAGGAAGCGGAACAGTTTCGCAGTACAACTCCCACCGCGAAAGAGTGTAGAATACCGGAGAAGTTGCCCTGCCCGCCGGCCCCCAGAAAGCAGAGGCCTAATAGGTGCAACCACGGAGTAGTTAGGGAGTTCTTTGCGCCTCCGGAATTGGAAGCCTTCTTCAAATGCTATGTGGAAAAAGCCATTTAATTAGTTGATGACTTTGAGAGAGAGTCCCACTAATAGGGAGGGGATATCCATTTTTTCCCACTTTAGTGTTTCCTTTTGGTATTATTTCCAGGGTTTTATTTTCTAGAATTAGTAGTAGCAGCAGCTTGATAATTAGCTAGGGAGGTTGAAGTTGTACAAAAGATATGGTCATATTTATAGAAAGTGAGTTAGTTTAGTTCAGTTTGATTTAAGTTATTTGCTTCAATTTACTTGTGTCTCCAATTTTGTGCTTGTATTGAGATTGAACTTCACAAGCTTTTAAGGAAGAGCTTGGTTATGCGAGAGCTTGTTTTTTGCTTGTTCCTACCGATGTTGGTATGCCATGAAAGTAGTACTCTTTGACATCTTTGATTTGGATGAAAGTATTCTGATGATTTTGGTATGCTTGGTGCAATTTTTTCCACTCGTTATCTGAATATTCACATGTTCAACTAAACAAATTTCGAGACCTAAAATTTTTTCAAGCTTTCAAGGAAGAGCTTGGTTATGCGACAGCTTGTTTTGGAAGTAGTATTCTTGACATCTTTGATTTGGATGAAATAATTTTGATAATTTTTGTATGCTCGGTACAATTTTTTTCACTCATTATTCAAACATTTGCATGTTCAACTAATTCATTTTCAAGACATAATTGTTTTTCAAACTTTCAAAGAAGAGCTTGGTTATCTGAAAACTTGCTACTGATTTGGTATGCCATGAAAATAGTTCTCTTGACATCTTTGATTTGGAGGAAAAACATTTTGAAGGTTCTGGTATGCTTCGTGCAATTCTTTTTACTAATTATCTGAATATTCACATATTTTAACTAAATCTAAATTTGAGGTAAATCATTTTCAAAATTCTCACTGTCGAATTTTAACGAAAACATTCAATGAACCAGAACATGGAGCTTGGACATCTCTGCCTCTTCTCTGCCATAACAATCAAAGTTCATAATTCGTCAAATCCTCCTCTCTCCTCTCTTTCTCTCTCTCCAAATAATTCGTTTTGGTGAGATGTTTTGGAGCCCACAATTCCTGGGTGTTTCACCATTAATTTACCTCACTCGTTTCTCTGTCCAAATCTCTCTCCTTTCAAGTAGAGAAAGTAACCGATGTCACACGTGTACAGTGTGCATGGACTTCGAATAATTTTGAAGGAATAATCAAGGAAAGTGGGCGAAAGCCGTCCAAGAAAATTCACAAAAGTGAAAATCTTTTTCATGTCCAGAGATTTGACGGTGCTATGATGCTTCCCTTATCTATTTTTTTACTATGGCCTTGTAAATATTTGGATGACTTCAAGTACTAAGGTGGGCTCCTCCAATTCCTCCATAATTTATGACACTTCTCTCTCTATATATGTCACCCACCTCACTCATGCAATATTTCCGAGACACGACTTGGTATAAGTGATTAAAAAAATAAAAGGATAAATTATTTTGACGATTTTGGTGTATTTGTCTTATAGACCCATATAATTTCGAAATTGATTAAAATAGATTTTACGCTGACAGATATTTTTCTCATGTAAATGACTTTTCTATCCTTAATAAAATAATTTAAAAATCATTAATTACTTCTCTCACTCCACCGACCATAAATCAACCGTCTGCGACACTGTCAAATTTCGGCGTCGAGGTCGGCCTTGTGGAGGCCGTAGAGCCGGCGACGCCCAATGGTGGAAGAAGGTGGGCCACTTGAACCTCACCGGGTACTGGGAGGTGGCCACCGGCGTCGACGAGACCGACCTCCACCGCACCTGGCGTATCTGGCACCTCACTTCAGGTCGTCAGGACGACGCGGGAGGAGCTCCTCCGCCGGTGACCACCGATTCCTCCTCCTCCGGCCCCGGGACAGCTGTTGCGGGAGGATTGTCAAGAGTACTGGTCCTTCTTCCGCCGCCCCAAGGAGATCGAGGTCGCCGAGAAGGTCCCCAAGGAGATCCCGGGGAAGCAACTCGATCCCGTCATCCTCGTTTACCCTCTCTCTCTAGCTAGTGTCTAATTAATTTGGTTGTAACCATGTGGCGATAAGAAGCAACCCAATCCCGACGATGACGTCGTACCAACCGCTAGAGCAGCCGGTAGGGTTTCTTTATTTTTTTTCTGGTTCATTAATTTTCGTCTCTTGCATATAATTAGAACACCGGCCCATCTTCGTCGTCAGTGGTGGTTTTGGTGTGATTCACTTGCTGCTTTTTTGGGTTGATTTTGATGCTCGCCGAAAAATTACCGGAGGCTGGCCGGAGAAGATGGTCGGAATTGGTGTTCGCCAGAAAAATGTTCGGTAAAGATGAACGGAGGTTTTGGTTGACCGAAGCAAGTGTATAACGGTCATTTCAGATAGAAAATAAGAAAAAAATAGTTGAGGACATCAGCGAAGGACCCGAGAGTATAATAAAATCAAATTTCGAAGACAAAACATCTATTTCAAAAATACATTAGTTTGAGAGGCGAATATGCCAAACATCAATGTGCTAAAGATAATTTATCCAAAAATAAAATTCAGTTGAATAATTTTGTGATCGTTTCTTATTGATGTAAAAAAAATTATTGGAGAATCATTTTAAATAAACCCGAATGTTGAGTACCCGACTCTAAACAAATATTTCCAAGTCCTAGTTAATCTCTTTCTCGCCATTAATGCTTCTATGGGTACAAAATGTCAAATGACAAATAGTTTTGTGATATGTTCGAATCCTATGTCCGGTTGATGAATCGTACGTTTGTTTGGTTTCACTTCCGACCACTTCATCACATGGACAAAGACACTTGGGTGTGTTTTATACCGCTCAATTTGTATGCATTATTGATGGGGCTTGGACTTTTATATATGTTTAAGTGGAAAGTATAATATAGTATAATAATTATTCGGTGCTTAAATTAATTGAAAGATGTTATTTTAATTTAATTAAAGGTATCGAATAATAAAAACGTGTCATGTTTAGTTAAAGTATTATTCACCATTAGGATTTTGACTTGCTGGACATAGAATTATTGATTTAGTGTATATCGAGATACTAGATAATTTTGGGGAAAAAAATAGAGTAGGTTATGTGCATGATCAAGAGATTTGCTTTGAAAGCCATGTGGTCTAAGCTAAGGTTCTTTTTGGGGTACAAAAGAGAAAACCAAAGGCAAATGCATATCTAGGGATTGGGTATCTTTAAGTAAAGCTTAATGCAAAAGTTTGTACTAAAAATTAGAGGTCTCACTTTGTCAGATTCCGGTCATTTGCTTTGGATTTATTAAGCGACAAAGGTTTGGTTAACGTGCCAAATGCAAATCAAACACCGCATTTAGTGTAATTGGATCGTGGATACCACACGAGACGGCTAGTTCAAATTGTCTTCTCTATTTCTTTTTTAAAAGTAGATTTAAATTGTCTTCTCTATTGTGAAGAGATTTTGTTTGGAATAATTTATTGGGAAAAGTACACACAAGTACCTTGTGGTTTAGCAAATTCTGCATTTAAGGTCTGTGGTTTAAAATTTCAAATTTAGACCATGTGGTATTTTTTTGGGACACACATCAGTCTCGGGCAGCTCGGATAGCTGCCCGGCCAGTTGGCAGTCCACGTGGATTCCACGTCACCCGATTAGTTGCTGACGTGGCGTGTAGAAAATTAACAAATAGTCTTAATTAACAAATGGTATTTTTAAAACATATTTTGTTAACAGTCTTAATTAACAAATGGTATTTTTTAAATATATTTCAAAATTTGAGACTATTTTAGTAATTTTTATATGCCACGTCAGCAACGAATTAAACAAGAAATCATCCGCGTGGAGCCGAAGTGGATGGCCATATGGCCGGGCAGCTACCCGGGCTGCCCCGGACTAAGGTGTGTCCAAAAAAAAATACCACATGGTCTAAATTTGAAATTTTAAACCACAGACCCTAAATGCAGAATTTGCTAAACCACATGGTACTTATGTGTACTTTTCTCTAATTTATTTAAGGGAATGTCCTTGTTGCTGACTGGGGAACAAGTCCTTTTAAATATCATCTTCTTCCACTGTTTTAAAATGCAAATTTAGAGTTAGATAGCCACCTCATTTATTGCCCCATGTTTAATGTCTTTATGAAAATCTATCCCAAGGGGGGCAAAATCTGTGCCACCCCATTTTTGTCAAAATAGTAAAAGATTTTAATTTTAGAACGTAAAATTTTAAATTTGAACTTTGGAGAACATAAAAAAATTTGAATCATCATTTATTTATAAGTAAAAATTATATTCCTCAAGAAATAAACTCCGAGAGTAGAAACATCAAAGGTACCAGACAACGCTTATCAACATGCACTACAGTGATAGACGCTATCTGAGTACTAATACCTAAGTATCACCAAAAGAACTAAAATCCAAAAGAGACCCTAGGTCATGACAAAAATAGACCCGAACATACACCAAATGTAAGACATACCAAACAAAAAGCCATTTCTTTGACCAAAAAAAAAACAAAGCCACCTCACAAAGAACCAAGCTGCGTCCTTAATCACTTGAAGAATTTTATTGGTATCTTCCTCCTAAAATAACCCAATTATAATCGCAAGACGTCACGCCTTAACAGATAAATGGATAATTCTACTTGAATAGCTTCATATTGCACCTCCATACCATTTATAAGCGAGCCTAGGCTTAACTCCGTCCTAGATCTTTTAGGCAACTTAATTTTCAATTTTTGCAAGCGACTTTTGAGTGTACTAAATGATTTCCAATGATAAACAATTCAGAGAAGCTGCAAATTAAGATCATTATTCATGATCTCGATGTGAGTATATAACCATCCAAAATCTTATGCTTTCATTTCTACATCTATGTGGATACCTAAGGAATTTATTGGTACGTGTTGCATCTCTATCAAATCAACAGAATAATTGGGGTTTTTTATAAAATATGTACCATTAAAATTCAAAAAAAGGGATTTGTGGGGGCACAATATTCCATGATGGGATATGGAGTTGCACTATATTCTCCAAATGCCCAGATAGAGACAAGAAATACGACTTTTATTAATTGGAACTTGCAAGTACAACGTATTCCTGGTTCAAAATACAAGCAAAGCAACGATTGGAGTGGGTTAAAAAAATGGTGACAATTTTGGAATTTTTAAAAATATTGTCTTCAAAAGTGAAAGAGTCGCTATTAAACATAGATCAAAAGTATTTGACTTTGTATAAAAAAACAAAGCAAAGCATAAAATTCAGGTGCATTCTTATCCGTGTCCTAAGTTTAAACATAGGATACTTCAAGTCATCAGGTAATTTCAGCTACACCTATCTATATCATTCTTTAATTAACGTCATAAATTCATGAACAACATGATTTTTCACCTGAAAAAAGAATTTGCCCAGGATTTAATTCCGGTGGCCAAAATGTCACCTCGTAGCCACATGTTCTTGAAGCAGCTATAACAACAACCCTGAGCATTCAATGTTATTTTTTCAGAATTTAATTTACATTTTTTAAATTATTAAGGAGGCCGTACGGCCTTTAATTTTTTAGTATATTTATAGTGGAGTCCAATTAATAAATTGATTAAAGAACTGTACCTATTATGTCCCTTTCAAAAAGTAAAAGAGACTACAAAATTTGAATTCTTCCGGAAAATCAAGAAGATTTAGCCATTCGTATTACCAATAAAAAATTCAACCCCAATACTTGACTTTTTATAAATATGTTACACGCATAACAAGGTACGCACATAATTGACGTACTATTAAATCTTAAGAAAAGATTTAATTATTGTTGGCTAATTTGTGGTTATTTTAATGATCGGGGAAACCGAGAAAAAAATAGAGTAACGAAAGAGGAATCCTATGCATGAAATAAAGGACCTTAATACATGCACACATGGGGGGGCTTAAATGGAATCCGATGTCACGAAAGAAGATTCCAATCCAAAATTAATTGTGCTACCTTAATAATATTTACTAAGTTTTAAATCAACTAAATGAAATAAAAATTTATAATTTAACAATATCAAACACTATATTTTATAATTCAACTAACTCGAATAACAATTAGTTGATCAAATAGATTTGTATGTATAATTTTATTAAAAACCAACAATTTTCTAGTTAAAGTTCACTTTAACACATTTGCGATTTTGTGATTTTACACACAACTATTTTGCGGTTATAAATTCTCTTACTATCGGAAATTTTTTTACTTTACAATGATATCCACTAACCTAATTATTTAAATTATCTTGTATGTTATTCATTTTATTTGCATGTTATGTTCCATTACTATTTTTATCCAAATGATATATCTTACTAACCTAATTATTTAAATTATTTTGTATGTTATTAATTTTATTTGCATGTTATGTTACATTACTATTTTTATCCAAATGATATATCTTTTGTCCCGATGTGGCGATCCGTATATCATCAATCTTTTTTCTGTCCAGATTAAAATCTAATAAGACTATGTTTATTGGTGATAGTTTTAATCCGATCACCAAATAAATAATTAATTTCTCTTTCATCAATCTACAACTCAATCCAACTCAATCTTTTTATATTTTATCAGTGATCCAATCCAATTTAAACCTCCAAATAAACAATTAGTTTTTCTCTCATTGACATACATGTATTATCTATACTAATTTTCATAAAGAATTGAAAAATTGAGCTCTATTTATTGATAATTTAAAAATACGAGTTGAAAATATTGAGCTCTATTTATAGTGAATAAAACAAATATAAATTTTCATATTTTTTCTGAATAACATTGTGTCATGTGTCACTATATTCTATTGGAAAAGAAAAAAACAATGAAACAATAATTTTGTCCTTCTATTTTCTTTTTCAAATTTTTTTAATCCAATAATTTTGTCCTTTGCTGTGAACGATTGGGAGAGTTTGCTGATAAACTTAGTCTAACTACTCAATTCATTTCATGACATGTACCCTAAACAAATTTAAAAACCCAAAAAAATCAAAACCCTAACTCACTAAGAAACAGAAACACCAATCAATCATCGGCTTCCGTTCCCATTGCTTGGCCCAATAAGACTTTGCTTCGTCCCTTTTTAATTCTCCACGCGGTTTTCATCTCAACCCACCACCTTGAGGGGCCTGCCCGAGCTGCCCGTACTTCATTTGGCGGGAAAATTGAAACCCTAATCCTTTACTTGTTGGAACTTCCGCATTTTCGCGCCAAAAAATTCGTCTTCAACCCGCGAAATGCGGGCCCCTAATTTAATTTTTGTAAGAAATTAAAAGTCTTTGGATGTATTGTGAATTATTATGCCAAGATTTTATCCCCGAACCTCCGTCAAGTTATGAACGTCTTGTACCGTTAAGTTAAGTACCCTTTGATGACTTCTTTTGACCCTATATCTTTGACTTCGTCTATTTTTTTTAGGAAGACTTGAGCAATGTTTGCCGGAGAATAATAATGTTCATTATCTTTGACTTAGACTCTGCTTTAAAGAAATTGGAGTGCTTTAGCTCTATTTACCGTTGAAAGTTTTTGGAAGGTATAGTTTTAGCTCTAGGGATTTCTTCTTTTATTACTACCGATCACGTAAATTAATTAATAAAATGATGTTTTAGTTTTACAAGAAATTACAAATTTGAAATGCGTGAATACATTTGCGTTAAAATTTGGTAATTATAATATAAAATCTTGTCATCCTCAATGTTCTCCCGTTCAATTTATTATCAATTAATGTGACTTTACTTGAATTCACTTTGCATATATGGTTTGAAATTTATTGTCATATAATTGCTAGCTGACTTTTCATCAATATTTGATAGGGCATGGATTGTGTACGGGAAAGGGATTCTCGTACCGCCCAAAAAAAGGATTTGGATTCAGGGGGACTATATAAAAGTCATCCCCGTGGTATGGACTAAATATGAACCATTAGATTTGATCAAATTCTTTTTTTATAGATCTGACGGCCAAAATCTGTTGAGGGTATTTTCGAGTTTTTACCCAAACATACTCACTAGGGTTCCACCATTTTCCTATATAATCTCAAAAAAAAAAAATCATCTCCCCCCGTCGTTGATTGAATTTTATTCGTTGGTATGGTACATATGCAGTTGCGTGGTATCAAATATAAAGTGAGTATGATATGGTTAGCTTAATATTTGGAGTGTAGTCGCTGTGTTAATTTGATTAATTAAATTTTATTCTTTGATTTTTATTATTATTTTGACTTACTTTAATTGCCACGTGAGATGTGGAATGAAAACCAATATCGCGGTGGAAGAAAACCAATATCATAGAAGAATGAAACAAATATCCGAGAAGATGGAAACCAATATCATAGTAGAATGAAACCAATATCATAGTAGATTAAAACCAATAACATAGAAGATGGAAACCAATATCATAGTAGAATGAAACCAATATCACGGTGGAATGAAACCAATATCATAGTAGAATGAAACCAATAACATAGAAGATGGAAACCAATAACATAGTAGAATGAAACCAATATCATAGTAGAATGAAACCAATAGCATAAAAGATGAAAACCAATATCCGATAAAATAGAAATCAATATTCTCATACTTGTATTCCCATAAATTGTATTATTTTACTGATATTTTTTTAATTATTGTATTTCCAATATTGCCCCTGTCCCTTTCAGTGGGGATTACCCATGTCCCCACTAAATTTGAACCCGAAAAAAGGGGTGATCAAGGACAAAAATATCAAATAGCAGTGGGGGAGAGGCGTATGTGGGCTGTAGATCTAGAGTGGTTGATAACTTGTATTTTAATTTGTAGGATGTGCACTCCATTTTATTAAAAGGAGGCGTGTGGAATGTGCAATTTATTTTATTTTATTTTTAGATTTTAGTTCGACATTAGCATGAACTGATGTGATAAAATGACGTGACTTGTTATGACAAATTGGCATGACCTATTATGAAAATTGGCATGACTATTATTTATTATTTATAAGTATTATTTAATATTAATTATTTAAACATAGTCGGGCATGCCATTAAACATAGTCGGGCATGTCATTGGTCATAGTCGGGCATGTCATTGGTCATAGCCGAGCATGCTATTCTATCGTACCCGGCATGTCATTTGTTTATGATCGGGCATGCCATTTTATAATAATCGAGCATGCCTTTTGGACATAACCAGGCATGCCGTTTGATATAATCGGGTCTGTCATTTAGACATAACCGGACATGCCATTTGACATAACCGGGCATGCCATTTGACATAACCGGGCATGCCATTTTGACATAGCTGGGCATGCTATTTTGACATAGTCGGGCATGCCTTTTGGTCATAACAGGTCTGTCATTTAGACATAACCGAGCATGCTATTTGACATAACCAGGCATGCCATTTTGACATAGCCGAGGATGCCATTTAGACATAACCGGGCATGCCATTTTAATATAAACTTTCAGCCGCTTGGCACTCGATCAACTCTTGAATTTGAACAAAATTTTGACATTCTTACACTCTAAATTGGAAGAAGTTATAAACTTTAAAGTTGTAGATATATGTCTCAGCTTTGCACAAGAACTTGAATTACCTTAATCAGACTCTGGAATGAGAAGTTGTGGCTCTCTAATCAAAATCTGTCGACTATAACTCAGTTAACTCTTGACTTCAAACATATTTTCGATATTCTTACACTCTAAATTTGGAGAAGTCATAAACTTAAAAGTTGTAGCTATATATCTGTGCTTCACATAACAATTTAAATCACCTCAATCAGACTTCTAAGTAAGAAGTTGTGGTCCCCCAACCAAAACTTATTGACCATAACTCAGTCAACTATTGACTTCAAACATATTTTTGATATCCTTATACTCCAAATTTGGAGAAATCATAAATAAAAAAGTTGTATATATAAGTCTCATCTTCACACAGCAAGTTGAATCACCTCAATCGGACTCCGAATTAAGAAGTTGTGGCTCCCCAACTAAAACTTATTGACTGCTTCTCACTGTCGACCCTTCTTCACAATCGGACTCTGATCTGCTCCTCGTCAGCATCAGAGTAGTGGTCAACACCGTCGTCGACGTCAGATCTGGAACCACAGATTTTTAATTAGGGTTGGGACTTGGGGGAGAGAGAAATGAGGGTGATAGAGAGAGGAGAGAGAGAGATAGAGAGAGAGGAGAAACGTAGAAACGAAAAATATGGCAAGGAGGGGAGAGAAAGGGAAAAGGAAGGAGGATGGGTAAAAGACAAAAATATCCCTGACGAATTACAACTGTCAGATCTCTGACGCGCACCTAGTCATCAAGATCAATGATCCATATTAAATTCCGCTTGGTACGAGAAACCTCTGTTACACTCCATACCAAATCCAGCTCCATATTTGATAACTCCAACTTCCAATTCTTTCTCTATTTATATAATATGAATCACTCACTTATGAAAGGAGACAAAATACCAAGAAATTTAATAGTGCAAAATTATCAAATAAAAAAAATTGAGGATCATCCGTTTTGTTGTAAAGGTCGTGGCCTTCTCAACCACCCTATGGAAGCTCGTATCGTTTAAGTTTGTTTCGGATGATATTTGATGAGGATAATGTTATATATCATCATGATACCTTAAGGACACTGTTTTATCATGCATGAAAACTATCAGAAAGAACAAATAAAAAGAGTGGAATATCTTTGAGCAATTTGGAAATTTTTTGTTAAGAATATCATGCGGTTAGTGGTATGGCCGATCAGATGAAGGTTGGGTCAAGTGCAAAATTAAAAAACCATCTGGACGTGTGGTTAATGCGGTTGCACCATTAATTAACTCGAATAGACTGCTGATTAATCTGGTTGAATCTCAAAAACCTCAACCTCAAAAGTCACAAATTCACACAAAAAATCCTAGCTCTACTTTCGTTATCTTTTCCTTTCCTAATCTTTTTTCCATTCTTTTTAGGCTGGTCGTAAAACGACTACTCCAAATTTATTTCGAATTATCTTAACGTTCTACCACATTTTCATCGCAAAAAAAGTATAGCATCAACTAAAACCAAGTCTTTCAAAAAAAAAAAAAAAAACCGAGTCTGAAGTCCTGGGCAGTGCGTCCTAATACCACTTTGCAGCAAACCCATTTGGGTTAACGATGATGTCAAGTTTATTTGGGCACGGCCCATGAAAGTTACAAATTTGTTCCAGGCCTTTCTAGTCCAACTCTTGTCCCGGTCCAAGTCATTCATTCCATTTAAATTGAAAATTTTACATATTATATTTTCAGTTTTTGTACTTTAAAATTTTCGAAAATAAATTTATTAACTTTTTCAACTCGTAACCTGTAATTTTTATTTTCCATGATATATTTACAAAATCAAATGTTAAACTTTTGAAAATTTTGAAAAAAAAATGAATATGACAAAACTCGAATCTAACTATCGGTTAGACCAGCGAAGGACTATGGTTCAACTATGATCCATTAAACCATTAGTTTAACCATAACTGTCAATCTTACAGGAACTAATGACAAGAAAAGTCTATGTCCTTGTGAAACAATGCGTAAGATGATTTGACGGAAGTTTTTGAAAGAATGAAAGAAAACGGAAGTTCGGGATTCAAATTACGTGAATGTATAATTATTGGTGTAAAAAATTTTACTTAAGAAAGAAACCAGACAATGTTCAAGGAATCCGGCAACAGCAAAAGAAGAACCACGAACACAAATTTTACACTTCAATTCAGCCAGGCAGAGGTAACAATATAAACTGGTTCTGCCATATTAATCACACATTCCATAAAACAAAAGCTTACTCGAATAGCCGACGAATCTTCTGCTCTCCCAGATTTGGGAAGCTTCGGTGATTGAAATAATTACATATTCTTTTAACTGAATAAGTTACACGGTGGCATAACATTTTCAAGACAATGGATCCTGAAATCAAGCAACCTTAAATTTGTGTCCTGGGAAGTTTCTCTTGTCATCAGGACCGCTTCGTATAGTTTGATGGTTCTTCCGAGCCTGTGCATCTTTCGTACTAAGCAAGGATCTCGACGATCTTGCTCGCTGCCAAGCTTCTTGCAGCATCCGAGAGCTTGTTTTCCTCGACTTCAATGCATTTTAGCTGCGATAGATTCACGAGAAATTGCTCGATAGACTCGGGCTCGATTTTGGAACAATGCACAATGTCTATGCTCTGTAATCCCTTGCAGCTCTTGATCACGCACAGAGCAGCCACATTGGTGAGTCTCTTGCACCCTCTCAGCTTCAACTCGATCAAGCAATTGCAAGAAACCAGCATCGAAGTCAGCTCCTTATCGATCAAAAGATCGTTATGAGACAGGTCTAGTCTCCTCAAGTTCCTCAAACTCTGCCCCAATGCGGCAAGCAATCCGGGTTCCTTCTCAACCACATCACAATTTATCAGCCCAAGTTCTTGAAGCCCTGAACTCAAAGCAATCCCAAGGGCCTTCAGCCCTTCACCAGTAACCAAGCAACAACTCTGCAACCTAATACTAACAAGACCTCTCAAATTCGCTGCAACAGCTAACAGATGGTGGCTAGTTAGGTCTAAGGGCAAGCGAAGATCGAGTTTTCGGAGATCAAACCTGCAGTTGCTGATCAAGTGAAGCAAACCATCCGAGCTACCACCATCGTAAACCAACAGAGAGATCAAAGACTCACAATTGTCAGCCAATTTCAATAGCACTCCATCAACCACACTCCTGCTAGTCCTCACCTCCAGCTCTTGGAGACCCTTCAAGCATTGGTTAAACGACAGAAACGAGCCTCCATCGCCGATACCCTCGCAGCTCTTCAGCTGCAACTTCTTGAGACTCTTGCAGCTCCTCCATAGCCAGCCAACACCAACATCATCCCTTCTAATCCCTGAGAAGGAAACACTCTCTAGCCCCAAATTAGCATCAATTTCTTCACTTTGAACCAACCCACCTCCACAAAACTCATCCCCATTAATTACAGAGATTGATATCTCCTTTAAGCAAGGAAATGAGGCGACCCAGTTGAGATGAAGCGGCCTTGGAAGGGAAATTGCAAGGGAAACAAGGAGAGAGCAAGAGAAAGGCAAGGAAACTAAGGACGGACCAGAGACCGGACCAGCCAAGAACCTCAAGGACCTGAGCTTGGAACAGCAACAACAAACCAAACAAAGAAGATGGTCATTGAAAGAAACTGAATTTGATGAATCAGAGGATAGGACAATGGATAGATAGGACAAGAAAGGGTAGTGGGAAAGGAGGGAGGACAAGGAAGCAAGTGTGGAATCATCAAAAGGGTCAAGGTTTAAGGAAAGATTGGTTCTTGAGGTTCTAAAGAGGTGGAGCCAGCGCTGGGAGACTAAGGAAACGGGCAAGGATGATGAATTTGGGAGCTTTGAGAAGATTTCTTGAAGCAGCTCATCACATAGCAACCTCTCCATAGAATAATACCCAGAAGCGAGAAATAATGATCAGATGATGAACAAAGGTAAATTGAAGAGGTGGCTAAGAGAGGAAGTTTTTTATTTAAAGGTTTAAGCTTTGAGGGTTCTTGTGTTGTTGTGGTGGTGGTTGGTGGATTGCCTCAGGAGGAGGGAAGACGATGAGAATTGGGTTTGTGGCTTTGAGTTGAGGAGTCGCTTCTTTTGCTTGTGACAACTGTCCTCAAGATTCTGGTCGGAAAGATGGAGAGTTACGGCTTTTTGGTCAACGTTTGTTATTTCTCTTTTACTTTTGGATTAATATCTGTTTTAGGTGTTCCCGTATTTTTTTTTCCTATAAATTTTTTATTTCTATATTATAACTCATTTATCTAATATTATGCTTCACACTGCCCTTTAGAAAAATATTTATTATTTCGTTATTCAGCGTCTATAATTCACGGACCTTCTTATTTTTAATTTGTAAGGTTTAAGTTTAAGTTTTTATAGAAAAATCAAAATCTCATGCCAATTAAATGAGAGAATTGGAATTTGGGGTAATGGAAGGATCTATTTTGGTCCAAAATTCATTCAAGTATTATGCAATTTTGTACGTTTTGATATCGAGTATTTCGTACTTTTTCTTAGAAAGATCGTTTTATGTAGGTTCAAAATAAATATAAATATGGTGATAAAAGTTTTCTCGTGAAATATATTGGTAATATTCGTCTAATTTTATCAGTTAAACTTATAGATTATTAACCGTTCCAAAAAAGTCTAGTCTGAATTATTTACTCTATATAGCAATCAGCAACAATATCCAACCAACAAAATCTAGTCTGTATTTAACTGTCCGGATTGTAAATTTGGTATTCTTCTACTGTGTACAGACATAATTGTTATCTAGTTTCTACTACTGTTAAAGTTGTCTGTATGTCCAAATTCAAATTGGATAATTTTTTTGAACGATAATAAAACTCTCCAAAATCATAAATTAATTATACACAGTTCACGAAGTCATTCATCTCCGCCACGCTGTCCATCAAGAATTTGGTTGACAACCCCAATATTATGCAACTAAATGATTTGATCAATCAACAACTCCATATAATTGAACCTCGAATTACGGATATATGAAAAGAATCCGTGGAGATTTCACATCCATATCGATGTCAAAGAGGAATTGTTGGTGTGTCAAATAAAATGTCATTTCTAAAGAAGACATGTTAATGATTTGATTAGTACTTCCGGAGGATTTAATTCAGGGTTAGGACAACTGTGTCACGTAATCAGACAATGGAAGAAAATGACATTTTCATTTTAATATGGGAAGAGCACCAACCCCACAAAAAAACTTTTATTCTTCTGAATTGATTCATCAACACTCATTGGTACCAAATCAACAACACCAATTAATATCACTTTTCTCCCTGAAAGTTCCAGTAATTTTATGCCCATACCCATTAAAGAGAAAAGTGCATTTTTTAGGCTCTATTCCCGGATCAAATTACTAGGATTATTGATTTTTTCGATAATTTTATTGATCAACAATAATTATCAGATATCTTTATAATAAATCTAAAATCAGAATATGAACAAGTACGCCCGAAAAAATTAGAGAAGTTGATTTTCCCGGTAACAATCAGTTTGTTCGCACTCGAGTGCATATTATAATATTTACATCAGCGAGGCACCAAGTCCTCGTCAGTCTCTTTCTTCCCCAATATAGTAGTACAAAATGCCAAGATGTCCCATTTGAAGATTAACTTGTACGAGTTCCCTTTTACCCAAAGAAACATGCTTCAAGTTTTTTTTTTCTTATCCGAATATTCAATGGTCGACTAATCTAAATTTGAGCCCGGGTATGATTTTTGAAAGGTATTGAAATTCTCCCACCAAATACTCAATAACTCGAAACTTTTGGCTAAGCTACAACAATTCATTGGATGAACAAGTGCTTGTTGGTTTATGTTGTTAACATATCGAACTTGCAAACTACAATGACTTAGAAGCTCCGTATGCTAAATCTGATGCTAGGAAGGTACTACGAAGCTTCAGACGATGCTCAAATTTAACGACAATCTTTCACGCAAAACAGCTTTTGTTCCCCTTTACAAACAAGTAAACAAAGGGAGAAAAGCCCCATCCTCAATGGGACAGAGAGCATTTAGATAATTTGTTAGTTCAAACTTCAGAGGCACAAAACTAGCAAAAAAGGAGATGAACAGATGAAGACAAGAGGGTAAAGAAGAAGGAACATAGAAGAACACCGATAAAAAAGAACCAAAAAAGTCAAGTAATGACAACAGGAGAGGAATTTTTCCTAATGTTCGCATGCATTTTCAGTGTACATTGCAGTGACAAAGACAAAATCGAGCAATGGCTAATGAGAATCGAGTAAAATTCGTATGGATAAGGCCCAACATGGGAGGTGAACCATACCTATGTAGATGTAAGTAGCGCTGTTCCATGCCCAAAGTGACTCCATCCAGTTCCAGTAGTCGCCAATATGCATATTGTCTGAACCTCCAAATGCCCCTTTCAGAAGAAAAAAAGCAGCCGGTGGAAATGCGACAAACCCTAACACTGCATTCAGAAAAAGCATCAAGAAACTCCTTAAAGTTCCAGCTTCTGATCCAACCTTCAGCGGATGAGCCATCAAGCACAATGGTATTATCAGTAGTGCTCCAATCTCTGCTGTGGCAAAATTGACAATTGACATCAGAAGCAGACCAATGAACGCTGCCGAAATAGTCACCGACTTTAGGACAAGCCATTCTCCTTTCTGAGATCGAGATGCACGAGCATCGGTGGAAGGAGAACCGACGACAAAGTATACAAGTAAGAGGCTAAGCAATGAAAGCAACAGCCATATAGCAAAGCTGTTCGTTGGGCTGCAATTGGGTATTTCGTAAATGATATATGGAAGCAACAAGGTAATGGCACCCCATGCATGGACTATAAGCACCTCTTTAGCAGCATCAAGCCATTTCCATGATCTGATAGTGATTCCAGCCTCGTCAAATGTCATGGCGGACAAAGAGGGTTTTCCATTTATCACACCAACCTCCAATTTATTGGCAATGACGTAGAGAGATGCAGCAACCAGAGGAAGAGGTGCTACCACAAGGGCAAAAGCAATCATGTAAACTCCGACGGACACAAATTTCCCAGAAGATGTCAACAGATAGAGAAAAAATGACTGGTGAAACTTCTCAAGTAGGTTATTTATCGATCTTATGACTCCTTCAATCAACCTGCAGCAAACCAAAGAAAGAACTTCACCAACCGACATTCCAGAAGTTTATGCTTTCACCCATGTAACAACTATTATGCATCCAATATTTCTTCAGTGAAACATAATAAATATTATCTAGCAACTATTCTTAAAGATATGAGGATCCCTGGGGTCTTCCGAATTTCCTCTGCTGCTCATTGGCAAGTAGAATGCTACCTGATACTCAGTCAGAAGCCAAAAATACTTTGTTGACCTAATGAACAGTGCATAATAGTTTGGAGATGAGTGATTTCAAATATCACCAACCTGCCACCTCGAAGAACAAGCTCATTTTCTCGGGCTTTGCTGCTGTAAAAAGCTCTGGGCAGAACTTCCAAAGTAATCGCATCCACTTGAAAATCACGGAATGCACCATGTGGACCGGTAGGAATCCCAAGAGCCTGGTTTTCCATTTTGGATAAGGTGGATTTTATTAGCAGCATAATTATGAAATAATTTCGTATAATAATAATAGAGGTCGTTTTCTGATTGAAAGATGGAAACAGGAAGCAATCACTTTTAGAGCTGATAAACCAACAGTAGTCAGAGGAACACAATGGACTTCAACAATCTACTGAAAGCGTGGGATACCTGGCGATACATGGAACTTGCAAGTGTAGCAGTGCCTTCAACAAAATCTGAAGCAGAGATACCGAATTTCCATTGAGGATTTAGGCTTCTAGCTACCTTCCCCACCAACTCAAACATTTCTCCAATGATTTCAATCCATTTCGACTTGAGCAAAGACCAACATTTCTCAATATTCACACGCAAACCTTGCCTATGCACGGCCAAATAAGTCACAATATTAATCAGATCCAGGTTTGGCATCTGACCATTAGATGCCTCCGCATAAATATTAAGAGTGTCCTCCGTCTGGTCATTTGTATTTGCAACCTTCAAAACTAGGGCGGCAGCCATAGTCCCAGCACGCCTAAAATCATCAGATATCTGTTTGTGAGCAGTAGAACTGTTTCCTCCACCGCACATACCAGGGCTAAAAGCTGGTGTGTGGTATTCTTTCAACCAAGCATCAACAGGGGCGTAGTCTCCAAACCGCGAATCAGCAACTAGCCAAATAATGTCCTTGGCAAGCCACGTGACACGGCTGAGCAACGAGAACACCGCATATGCAATACTCAAAGAGAAAGTTTCTCCCGGGGCGGTCTTCTCAAAATTGTACGGCGTCACCAAGACAATTGCCTCCTTCCCATCACCTCGCGGTGCTCTTATTATCCCAACAGTATTGACACCATACAACGAACAATCCAAGTTCCCTTGCCTCGTCTCGGTATCAGGACCAGCGAAGAAACTCAGAGGGCGAAACTGATTAAGCTGGGGATGGAACTTGTGGTAGCTAACTTCCGCGCCCAAGTCAGAGATATACTTCGCTATAACCCTCCGCCTTTCTCTGCAAGAACACACCAATCACATTAAAGTCCGAGGACGAACTCCCGATCCCCAAAACCGAAGCTCATAGGGAAACATTTTAACAGTAGAAGCAAATACTAATACACACACATACATGCCTGCTTCTCGAGGTTGCAAGCTCGAAGCATCCAACTCCGCGGCCAACCTATTCGCCCCAGCCACGTCTTGATTAGAGATCATACTACTCGCGGAACCTGTCTCCGAAAAAACGACACCGGATCGAGATCAAGCACAATGGCAACAAGAAAACACAAAGTAAACCAATGGGAGAGAGTGGTAATAGGGGACCTGGCATGAGGGCATTTTCGGAAATGTAAGTGTTCTTGGCGAGCACCGGGAGGAGCAAGAGAGCTATGAACCCAGCCGTACAGCACAGAACACTGGAGACAAACAGCGAGTGAGGTTGGGTCGGGGGTAATATTGTAATTTACACAGTTGAGATTTGGTTTGTTTTGTTTGTTTACCTGACGAGGGAGCTGTGAGTGATGAGGAGGATCCCGAGGCGGACGATCGGTCGTCGCTTGGGTGTAGGGAGCTCCGCCTCCACCATTTTCGAAACACCGGAGCTTCTTTCCTTTCCGGGCGGTGAAAAGTTATAACTGGAGAAGGGAGGGGACGAAGAAAGTGGAATTACTCGCTGTACCCTCGTTTGCGGCGACCGGTCGTTTACGAGTAGCTCGCTTTTGAGTGGTGGATGACAGGTTGTCGGAGTGGGTAAGAGTTTGGTTTACGACCGACAAATTTTTATGGTATATAGCAATGTTTTCAAAACTGTGGTCCGACCGGGATAAAATCCGGGTCGAATTTTACCTAAAACCCAGCTATCGGTTCGACCGATCAAAATCTGGTCGGACCACCCGGTCAGGTATTTTCGGGTGAACATGTTCGCCCGGATTAGAAAAATTAGTGTTTATTTTTTTCATTTTATTAAATTTAATTTAGAAATAAAACATCCACTTCCACGCTCGGAGCGTGTACATCACTTTTGGATAATAACAAACTTATCAATTTAACAATTCTCGATAATATGTTAAATAAGTCAAACGAATTGGACTAATATGTCAAACAAAAAAATTGTATAATTATCTTCTTTTATTTCCATACTTGTTAAATTGATATTTGAAAATTTTGTTTGGATAAATTGTATAACAAAGTTGCTAAATATTTAAATTTATTTGTTGTTTTATTTTTTTAATGCTAAATTAAATTTAGTAAACCCTATTTTATAATATTAATATTAAAATATAAGTACCGGTCCGACCAGTAGTCCAACCGGTCGGACCTGGTGAACCAAAAAATTTGAAGATTCCGGATCGCCTTCCGGGTCGGTTTTAAAAACATTGGTATATAGTATGCATTATTACATGCACAATAATAATGATTTTGTATTTTTAAAATTTACAATAGGGTTTACGCATTTTTTATATTTTAGTGAAAGTTATTTGATCTAAATTTAGGTGTGGGAGAGAGAGGGCCCACTAGGGAGCCCAAAGGTCTAGCCTGAAAGCCTACTCTGGAGAACACTGATATGGTCCGTCAGGCCCATTATAAAGTTGGGCTGCTTAGCTCAGCTACTGTCCCAAATCTCAGGGCGGATAGGCAACTTCAAAGCTCAAATATCTGGAATTGTTAGAGGTCACTCAACTTATTTCTATTTCACAAATTAGTCATTGAACTTTAGATTAAGGACAAATTATTTTCCGGTCCTTGGTATATAACCAAATCTCAAACACAAACATTACTAGCTTAATAATCATTTTTCATCCTTTAAATTTGCAAAATATTGAACTCTCAGGTCTCTACGACAACATAATTTTAAAATGACAATTATATTCTTATAATAAAAAAAAGAAAAATACTCCATCCACTACCATCAACTTCTCCACCATCAACCATATCCCGACCTCTGACCAAAATTCCAAAATCCAACCACACTCTGGTGAAGGACGACGTCGACGTCGTCGTCGTCGAGGATGAAGAGAGGGAGTTTGGGCAATTGCTTGATACGGAGCCTTTCTACCTCCACTTGCATGGAAAAATCTCAAACTCGTGGCTCCCTTTCATTCCATCTCTATTATATAGTTAATGTTATTTGTTTGTCCGTCACACTTGTATTACTTGGTTAGAAAATTTATAACATGTGGCAGTACCATATCAAATGGTGTCTCCTTCATAGTATCTTGGGCCTTAAATTGCATCTCGGTCAGATCCTTGGGCTCATAAATCGGCCCCATGTGGACCTGCGCAATTTATTCTCTCTCTCGGTTTTTTCTACACTTCCAAATACATCCTGTAGAGATCCTCGTGTAGATCATACTCTGACCCGAAACCGGCGGAAATTATCACGTACCCTTTAAATTTAATCACTTGAGTCAACTTTGAGGTGGGCCCTAACTACCTCTTATCCCGATATTTTGTCCCAAAAAGCATATGGACTTTCGGGTGTTCGTAAAAAATGGTGCTACAATATAATTTTATTACTAATTTAATGTTATTGTTGAAAAAATTCAGAATATGGCGTTTCTTTACTCATATCGAAATTTTTTTTGATTATCCTCCTCTTTTTTAGACCTGGGTCCCAAATCGAAAAAAAAAATTTGACTTTCGTTATCGAAAGAATCTTTTCGACTTTACCCCAGGTCGAAAAAGTCGGCCACACATTTCGGTACACATTTCGGCCACACAATTTTATAAGTCCTGATCGATGCAATTGAGTTTCTCTAAAAAAAGATCGATGCAATTGAGAACGTCCAATCAAAATCTGATATCTATGATTTATTACAGAAAATATGTCAAATTAATGTGCCCACGTTATTTAGATCATCTCACTTATCTTATTTTATGTTGAGTGTCGGAGGCAAGTGGAACGTTGCACACATATGCTCGGAAATGCAATTGCTCCGCTCTGGCTGCGCTCGTGGCCCTTCGGGCCTTCTGGAAGTCTCCCGGACTTTCCAGCCCGTCGTGCCTCTTCGGCGGCCAACCTGAAGGCGCTCCTCGCGACGATACGCACTTGCGAAGTGCCAAGTGCGCCACAAAGCGCCCATTGCGACCTGCGTCCAATGCGCCATGCGCACATATACGTGCGCGTGCTCGTGCCGTCCTCGCAGGCAGCTAGCGGTGGGTCAGCCTTTGGGTGGTCAACCAAGTTTGAGAGGTAAGGAGTGGAGTTCCTTATAAACAAGGAAATCCTCCTTGCTCTAACCAATGTGGTATTGCACTTTTCCATTTTCCTTTTGGGCCTCCATTTTGGGCCTTATCATTTTGGGCTTGCATTGAACTTTCATTCAAAACCCAACATTTTCTTAATGTTTTTATTCTTGCTTGTATTTGTAAAGTTCTACACTTCTACTAAAGTTCAAATCTGTCAACAACTACTTAGATCAATTAAAAGAGTATTGTTTTAGTTTAATTAAAAAATTTTAAGTACTTGTAAAAATAAAAGTGTTAAATAATTATTACGAAAATTTTGCCACTTTTGAAAGATTTTACTATGTTCGGATATGGATTGGTTTAAAATGTGTTACTGCCCCTATGGAACAAAGAAAGAAGGCCCATATTTGAGCATCAGGCAAGCCATATCAGTTCCAGTTTTATGGTTTTGCTTTCATGGGCTCTCTTCTATTAATTAATTAAATGTCACCATTGACATATCTTGGTTTTTCATTTGTACCGAAATCGTTTGTACCAAAATGTGTGGCCGACCCCAGGTCTAAACTTTTTTCGACCTGGGTCTTTTTCTCTCTTCAGGTCGAAATTTTCGACATAGGGTAAAGTCGAAAAGATTCTTTCGATAACGAAAGTCAAAAAAATTTTCCGAGGAGGAGAATCAAAAAAAATTTTGATCCGGATAAAGGAACACCATATTCGGAATTTTTTCAACAGTAACATCAGAATTGGTAATAAAGTTGAACTGTAGTACCATTTTGGGCAAAAACTCTGGACTTTCGAAAAAAGAGGGGAGACTTCCGAGAAATCTCGGATTTTTTACAAATTGGAGGAGTATAAAAAGTTGAAATGATCAAAATATTTCTAACAATTATTTAAGATTGTTATATTATAATGACCAAATTCAATAAATTTTAATGAAGTTAGATTGACGCTTGTTCATATTTTTATTCTTATTAATCATCAAAATGCAAGGTTTGCGTCACACCCCACGTCATCATAACAACCAGCTGGAATTGAGACTCTAGAAAGTCGTTTAGTTGCATTCCTCCAAATTCGTCCATCTTTTTCCTAGAAAAAAGTTGTATCAATTTCTCATAATTGACCTTTAAAATTTTTTTTTCTCATAATTGCGATATGTATAGTATTTATAAGACTTGAATCCAAAATATCTCCGGGAAGTGAAACCCGAGAATGTCCCAAGTTGGAGTATGTTTTCGGTTGTGCATCTTTGGAACGCTCGTCGGCGCCCTCCTCGCCGTCGGCCCGGTGATCTCTGTCACCGTCGATCACAAGCTCGGGCTCTACATCATCCTCGGAGTCTTGCTTCTTCCCTATCTCTGTTATTGCTGTTCGTGGATCTGCGTTTCATCCCCTGACGCCCGCCCTAATCCCGTTTGTTGCCGTACATGCATCTACCTTTTGCTCGTCACCATTCTTAGCATCCTCCCTGTTTCATACGCTCTCCGCGTCGCTTATGACGACGACAAAAGGGTTGACTTCGAGGTCGCAGGGTCAACTCTAACCCAGTTCAACCTCACCAACAACCACACCACCCTAAACTACAACCTCTCCCTAAACGTCACCGTTGGCCCCAACCATAAAGGAGCCGGAGTGTGCTTCGAGAAGCTGCAGGCCTGGGGTAATTACCGAGGGAATAACTTCACGTCCCTCACCTTGCATCCGTTTTTCCTGGGTGGGAAGAAGATGTATAGCTTATATTTGGTGTTCATTGGGCGGCGAGATGATGTCGTGCTTGTGGGTGATGGGTTGAAGCGGTATCAGCAAGAGGCCGCAGCCGGGCGGTTCGATATCGACGTGACGCTGTCGTTTCTAGGGTTTAGAACCCATAACGTTAGTGATTGTAACTTCGGTAGTGAAGTTAATGGTACCTTGGTGGACAAGGCACCGGTAGGAGGGCATCATCAAGTGAAGGGTGTGGCTACGTTGGAATTGAAGGATGTTCCTTTGACGTCCCACAATGGCACGACCTAGCTACCGCATACTGGTTTTGTGATGTTCAGATTTTATTAGATTTCTTATGGGTTTTGATGACGTATTTTCATAGACCAAGAACTACTTCCGTGTTTATAGTTCTATAGGCTTCTGTGTTTCTCGATTTGGATAGTGAAAGGTTTGATCTTCTTTGGTATTTTGCGATTTTATAGTTTCTGTTGCATTTACATTACAGGATCTGCTGCTCAATGCCCTGAGCTAAGCCTCTCCGCTTTTTTTTGGTAGTTGGCTTGATTGTTCTCTGCATAATTGAGCTCTTGGTGATGCTTGTATTTGTATTCTCAATTTTCAAGGAGTAATAAAATTTCATTTACCTTTAAAAAAGGCATGAATTTTGCTGTTCTATGATTTGTTCTGCAATCTGGATTGCTTCTTTTGAAGTTTTTGAATAGTGTCACCACAATTTATAGAGTATGAGACACAATTTTATTGAACTTATTTATATAATGATAAGAACATATAAACATTATCCAAGCATATTGTGCAGCATCCTAAAGTGGTCCAAGATGAAGGTCAACTATTTCAGCATATTGCAACAAGATCAAGCTCTCAGGTGAGGAAGTTAACAAGTAAAGCGGCCGCTCTAAAGATGATTCCATTACGTAAGGTAAAAATTAAACTTCCGTCCTTGCCTTTAATTGTTCAAGCTGCTCTGCCTTCTGTTGTCGGTCCTGTGGTTCCAGAGTTTATAGATGATGTGCGAGCTGAAGAGCAACCGACTGAGACTTTGAATACCACCTTGCAGGTGGGTCTTTCTTTGGTGAAAAATTATTCAACGACTCTTCAACGATTCAAGGAATCGGCGCGTATTGACCGAATCAAGCGCTTTGACCCTCCTTGATGTTTGGCCGTGTTTTCATCAGGTTTTTAGGAATTTTGGAGAATTTTTTGGCGTATAAATTGTGAAATTTTTGATTTGTATTAGTTAGCGTCTATCATGGCGTAACCATGATAGCCGCTTAGCTAATACCTATGGAGCTGTATTTCAGTATAATTTGATGTAATACTTTAGTATTTTTTCCGAGAAGTAATATAACTTTTACCTTAAAAAAATTAAACATTATCCTAATTTCCTCTACCACAAGTACTCATACTTAATAAATTTCGAGAATCAAACGAAGTGAAGTATAGAAAACGGTTTTATTTAATGTGTAGAAGAACAAGTTTTAGCCATTGTAGCTAGCTTGGAGGAAGAAAGGGAAATGGTTTCTAAGTTGGAAAAATTAACTAGCTAACACATGTACTCTCCTTTTTTATACTAGCTGTCACCTATTGTCCACGTGTACAATTATTGAATCCGTGAGTGATGGTCAGATGGGCCGAATACGAGCCCATGTAGCGCCTTTCATCTCAAGCCCAACAATACGTATAAACTGAGTTCCTGGGTGTTGTAACCAATAATTAATCATCAACTCTTCCTTGATTTCTCACTAGCTGAACAATCGACTTGGAGTCATTCTTTAATACGCCCCCATAAGCTGGGCAGTGGATATCAAGTAAACCCAGCTTATCCGTGAGAAATTCAAAACGATTTGTCGTGAGAGGCTTGGTAAACAAATTACGAGCTGAAATTGTGTCTTCATATGAAAGAGTTTAACCAAACCTTGTTGCACCTTTTCTCGCACGAGATGACAATCCAATTCGATATGCTTCGTCCGCTCATGAAAGACATGATTTTCAGCAATATGTATGGCCGACTTGTTGTCACAATAGATCAAAGCCGGATCAGTTTGTAGAATACCCAAATCCTCCAGTAAATAAGTTATCCATTGTATCTCACACGTTGTAGCTGCTAATGCTCTGTATTCAGCTTCTGAAGAGGACCGTGAGATAGTCACTTGCTTCTTGGCCTTCCATGAAACTAGAGAATCGCCCAAATAGATGCAAAAACTAGTGACTGATCTCTGTGTATCAATACAAGAGGCCCAATCACTGTCAGAATAGGCTTTAATCTGCGTCTGTGGTTTACTCTTTGGTGTAGTGAAGGCAGTCAAACGCATTCCTGCAGTTGCACTGTAAAACAATCCTTTTCCAGGCGACCCTTTTATGTATTTCAAGATGTGATATGCAGCCTTGAGATGAGTATCACGAGGTTGTGTCAAGAATTGACTCAATTGTTGGACTGCAAAGCTTATATCTGGCCTGGTTGCTGTAAGATAAAGTAATTTGCCTATTAACCTTCGATAATGTGAGGAATCCTCAACTATCTCTTTCCCATCAACTGTAATTTTGACAATTGGTTTTCCATTAGCATCATAAGCTAATTCATCCAGCAAGACTCCAACTGAAGCACTAAGCTTATAACTTAAATCCATCGATGCCCGTCTCGGCTTGCAACCCAAAAAACCAGCATCTGCCAAGAGTTCTAAAGCATATTTTTTCTGACAAATGTGCATACCACTGTCATTGCGTGCCACTTCCAAGCCGAGGAAAAACTTGAGAGTACCAAGATCCTTGAGCTTAAGAGTTTGCTCAAGATGATGCTTGGTTTCACTGATGATAATTGAAGAATTCCCTGACATTATTATGTCATCGACATAAACCAGCAGAATTGTGAAAGAATCAGACCTGGTGAGTGTGAACATAGTGTAGTCACTCTTGGATTGTAAGAAACCAAAATCCAAGAGAATAGAAGCCAATTTAGCAAACCATTGCCTACTGGCTTGCTTCAAACCATAAAGGGACTTTTGAAGACGACAAACTTTGTGAGAATCAGAAACGGGCACCTGCAAGCCTTGGGGAATAGCCATATACACTTCCTCTGTTAAATCACCATGTAAAAAAGCATTGTTGACATCCAACTGCTCAAGAATCCAACCACTTTGGACAGCAACAGCAAGTAAGGTGCGGATGGTAGTCATTTTAGCAACAGGGCTAAAGGTTTCAAAATAATCAATGCCTAGAGATTGAGTATATCCCTTGGCTACAAGACGGGCTTTATACTTTTCAATGCTACCATCGGCTTTGTGCTTAATCTTGAACACCCACTTGCTCCCAATAGTGTGTTTGCTAGGAGGAAGATCCACCAGTGTCCAAGTGTTATTTTGAGCAAGAGCAGATATCTCCAATTGCATAGCAGTGAGCCAATAATCTTCTTTAGCAGCCTGTTCATAAGTTTCAGGTTCGATTTGACTAGCTATGGACACACTAAAGGCTCTAAAACTAGGAGAAAGATGAGATAGAGTAAAATAAGACTGTAAAGGATAAGGAGTTGTAGAAAAAGAAGAAGGAAAAGAGAGTTGACCTGAGGGAGTCATGGCAAGCTGTGTGGTGTGAATCTCATGATCATAGTCTGTAAGATAGGTAGGTATGGTTTTAGGTCGAGAGGATCGTCTGGAATTGGGCTGTAAAGGTTGTTGCAGGTTGTGGTTTCCCAGGTCTGGATTTTGCAAGTGTGGGTTCTACAAGTCGTGCATAATCTGTAGGTCTGTATTCTGGAGTTGCTGCTGGTCTGCATTCTGCAGATCATGACCTTGGAAATTTTGCACATCTGAATACTGGAAAGATTGATCAGGCAAGGCAGACAAACCATCCAAAATAGGTGGAGGTGAATTTGGTGGCTGCAGATTCTGCAGAACAGGTTGAAGCAGGTTCTGCAGAACTGGCTGCTGCAATTTTTGCTGATCTTCAAACTGAGCTGGATGAGGTTGAGGCGAGGTTTTTTGGGTTGAAGGCTGATGATTAGAAGATTCGAAGTAAGTAGAAGACTTCTTAAAAGGAAATATTCGTTCATAGAAGATCACATCTCGTGATATGACTATCTGGTGTGTCTCAAGATCGTACAACTTGTAACCCTTCATACCATCTTAAAATCACAGCAAGGCATACTGTCGTGCTCGAGGGGCAAACTTGTGTCGATGAGCAGGTGGTACTGCGGCATAACTCAAGCATCCAAACACTCGGAGATGCTTGTAGCTTGGTTTCTTTCCATATAGAACTTCAAATGGTGTCTGATTACGTAACGAAGTACTAGGCAACCTATTGATGAGATGTACGGAAAACTCAACAGCATCACTCCAAAAACACATAGGCATATGTGCCTGAATGATCAAAGCACGGGCAATATTTAGAATATCTTGGTGTTTCCTTTCCACCCGTCCATTTTGTTGTGGGGTATACACACAACTAAGCTCATGTGTGACCCCTTTCTCTCGGTAGAACTCTTTCATGTCAAACTCTTTTCCCTGATCAGATCTTATACGTTTGACTTTCTTATCAAATTGTCTTTCCACCATTTTACAAAACTGATACACAAGCAGACGAACACAGGATTTGTGCTTCATCAAATATATCCAAACAGACCTTGAATGATCATCAACGATTGTTAAAAAATACGAGTACCCATCATAAGAAGGTTCGCCATGTGGACCCCAAATGTCAATATGAATCAATTCAAAACAGGAATCAGCAATTGAATCACTAATTGGAAAGGGTAACCTCTTGTGCCTTGAGAAGTGACAAACTTCACAATGTTCAGTCTTATTAACAACAACTGAAGGATCAAAAAGATGAATCTGCTCCATCCGGTTCCAAGATACATGGCCTAAACGACAATGCCAAATGTCCAGGTCGTGTTCTTGGTAGGAGCTGGCTACAAAAGGTGGGATAGGTGGGTTAGGTGGGACATGATGGGTGGTGTGGTGAAGGTCTAGGAGGTAAAGACTATGAGATTCTACAGCTTTACCAATCACCCTCGAACTGATATGGTCCTGAAGAAAACAAACATTGTGAGTGAAATGAAAGCTAAAAGGAAAATAGGAGGTCAGTTTGCTGACTGACAAGAGATTGAAGCTAAAACTAGGCACCAGAAGCACGTTGAACAAGAACAAATGCTCAGAAAGCTTCACAGTACCAACATGTGTAGCAGAAATCTATTGTTCATTCGGCAAGATAATGGTTGTGTTAGAGATAGGATGTAACTCTACAAAATACTGAGTTGAACAAGCTATGTGGTCGGAAGCACCCGAGTCTACAACCCAAGTACTAGAATTAAAGTGACATAAGCTCTATGAGATAAAGAAAAATGCTTACCAGAAAAAGGATGCTTAAAGTGAATAGAATTGACCTGAGAACGGTCAGAGGGGGAAGGACTAGGAACTGAACATGTAGCGCCTTTCATCTCAAGCCCAACAATACGTATAAACTGAGTTCCTGGGTGTTGTAACCAGTAATTAATCATCAACTCTTCCTTGATTTCTCACCAGCTGAATAATCGACTTGGAGTCATTCTTTAATAATAATGTAATCCACGAACTCATCAATGTATCGGGATTCTTATCACCAAACAAGTTCATCAGAAAATATATATTTTTTAGTACGAAAAAGTCCAAAGTTTTGTCCCTATTCCTACGACCAGATTCAACGTCTCAGCTACAGAATTGCTCGTAAATGACCCATCTTCTTCGTTTCTAGGAATCTCCTTCCCGTCCCATCTAGTCGGCTGCAAATGAGCCCATACGTTTAGGCTACTACGTGGGCTCGAGCCCAGAATTTTACAATTTTACAAGTTTGGAGTAATGGGCCTTTGCTTTCTTCTTCATTGTGGCAAGCGAGTTCTTCAGCCTTTGTTCCTTAATATGAAGATAGCAGAAGAGAAAGAAAGGGTTGCATGCATGAACATGGAAGGACAAAAAGGGAAATATATATAAATAGCGGAGGTGTAATCTCAACCGTCCAAGTTTAAAAATCAACGGTATAGATTTGAACAAGATTGGTGTTGTCCACTTTATACTGCAAGCACCAAATTATCCAATAAATAAACACAATTGGAAAGAAATAGGGAAAAAAATCACAATTAGCAAATATATAACTGGATTTTAACATTGTGAGCCACATTCTGCTAGGAAGTACAATTCCTTAAAACATATAAACCATTCAATCGAAAATCCATTAAAAAGAACCCTAGAATTCAGAGACAAAATGAGACCATAAAAATGGATGGAATCACAACAAGAAGGTTGAAACCGTGTGGCCTCGTGACGCCGTAGACATTGGCTTCACTAGACACCGACCACCGCTTTGGTTGGCCAACAGAGGAACCTTCAACTCGAAGGTGGCCACGCTAGTTAACTGCTTCCGGTTGCCCGCCGCATTGGTCAACATTTGATCATAATCGTTAGTTCTAATCCCGGAACGACAACGTCACCACAATGCTATACCGGTTGGCCGAAGTTTCTTTCCGGAACTTGTTCAGTCCATCTCCTCCGGCGAGCACCGTCGTAACTTGTTTCCCTTTGTTGGAACTAATTGGGCCTTCAGAATCACCTTCGGAATTACAAGCCCATATACAAGGTGAGATCATCAAGGATATTTCCTTCACTGATGACGTGGAGACAAAACACCAACGGCCTAAAGATGGTTGTCCCCTAACAAACACATCCGTACCTCCCACGATAAAATCACCAACAGAAGAGGACCCCACCTGAGCTGGTGGAATCTTTTTATCTACGTTTGTAAATAGTAATAGCTTACACGTGTATATATATAGTGTAGATCTGTAATTGTAAATACACTATGAAAAATAGAAAGCAGGAAGATGTTCTCCCTTCCCCCATCCTTCTCTCTCTCGCCATTTTTACTCTTCCTCTTCTAAAGCACACAAATTAACAAAATATCAACACGGTATCAGAGCCTGTGTTCAAGCTCAGTTACTAGAAGCTGCTCTCTCACCCTCTCCTGTCATACCTCTGACTCTTGATGGCGCAAGAGATTCCCAAAATGGCGACTCCAGGATCTGCAAATTCCGGGTCGAGCCACCTGACCCAAAATTATGGAAACGAGATTCAGGTACCACCCCTCTATTTGTATCCAAGTGAAAATCCAGCTGTAGCCTTGGTAACACCTTTGTTGGAAGGAAGTAGTAATTTCTACATTTGGAGTCGAGATATGCGTTTTGTACTCAGATCTAAGAACAAATTGTTGGAAGGTATTCAATTCTCTCCCAGAGTGATTTGTATTCAACGACTAAATTTAGAGTTAAACGTTGTTCTCTTCTATTACGAGAAAGAGATTTTGTATCTGTACTGAGGCTTTATTTGAAAATTTCAAATAACTTGTTACCTAAGTATACTATTTTCTTGTTTGATTTTTCGGCCCTTGATTAGTTAGAAGGTGTTGGTTTTTTTTCGGCTGTTGATTGGTCCAAAGGTTACTCGTATAAAGCTTGGAAACTGCTGCCATTGGGCCCCTAGTTACACCCAAAATACGCTTGGAAGCTCCAAGGGCATTGGAGAAGCGTGTAGAATATAGGGTTTCCATAGTCAGTAGGGCAGATAAACCTCTAATTTTGGAATCTGAACTAGTCAAATTAGTAAGTTTTTTGATATTTTGTAAAAAAAAAACTGCATCTACAACGAATATTTGCGTCCCAAATGAATGCATAGAAAAAAAAATCAATTCTCGTGATTCACCAATCAATAGTCGGAAATTTCAATTTGCTAGCAAAGAACTCGCATTTTAATTTCAGTTATGCACAGAACTACAATTCTATGAAACAAACAAAGCATTCAATCGAAATTCAACAGAGAAAACCCAGAATTCAGAAGCAAAGTGACACATACATAAGGAACACAAGAAGAAGGTTGAAACCATGTTGCCTCGCGAAGCCGTAGACATTAGCAGCAGCAGAAGCAACACCGGACAACAGAGGTACCTTCAAGTCAAATGTTTGGTGGCGTGTGGCCTTGGCCAACGTTTGATTAGCAGCACTCGAGCTATAATCATAATCATAATCATAATCATAATCATAATCATCGGTTCTAATCCCGGAGTAGGACAACTTTACCACAATGCCATACAGGTTGGCCGCAGTTTCTTTCCGGAACTTGTTCAACCCTTTTCCTCCGGCGAGCACCGTCATAACTCGTTGCCCCTGGAAGACAGAACGGAGTATGACGGTCCTCGCACCGTATCGTTGTCGCCCTTGGAGGTAGACAGGAGACAGGACAAGGGACGTCAGGTTCTGGCCCTGATAGTACGCTGCGGCCTCCAACTTGTCATAGTAGACTCCTTTTTTCTTCCCATTAGGGCCAATCGTGACGGCTAGCGAAAGGTTTAGATTAGAGTGGAAGAAGAAGTTGATGATAAGTTGAACTGGGTAAGGGTAGCATCCGAGACGTTGAAATCGACACGATTCATCTTCTTCGAAGACTCGATGGCGCGAGGAATTAAGTAGGGAATCACAATCACGGAGATGACCATTACGACGTGACCAGTGTAGTCAGACCTACTCAACGCCAAACAGAGACCGAGGAGGCCCAAGACACAACAGCAACCCAAGAAAATGCCCACAATGTTCACTGTAATCGGATTCTTATAACGTCCTTTAACCCATCCACTTGCGGCGTTTGGCAATGCAAGCTCCCTGAGCGTGACTGTGGTGATGCCCTTCATCTGATGTTTCCCTCTATACCCTGAATAGGAAAGCGTCACGTCGATGCTGAACCGCCCGGCTGCTTCGTCTAGTCGGTATTGCTTCAGGCCACCCAGTGGCAGGAAAAGCTGCTCCCGGCGGCCTTGGAAGACCAAGGGTTGGAGTACAATGGTCGTAGAGTTGTGAGTGTGGTTGTTCTTGCCGCCAAGATAGAAGGGAGGCAGTGAGATGGACGTTAAGTTGATGCCTTGGTAGGAAGCTCGCAGTTGGATTGTGTTATAATTCACTCCATGTTTCTTCTGGTTAGGTCCTACCCTCACTTTCACCGTGAGGTTGTAGTCGAGGGAACTCGAAATATTGTTGGAGGAGAAGTTGAACTATGTCAAATGAGCGTCCGTTACGTCGAATCTGACCTTGTTGTCATGCTTAAACTCGGAGACGAGAGCTAGGCTGATGAAGATGGCCAACCCGAGAAATATCACCAGACAGATGCTGTAAAATATGTAGAAACTGCGATTGTTTGCATCTTTGTCATTGACCGCCAGCTTATAACAGACGAAGCACCCATAATAGATGACGATGACGAGCCAGAGAGCGATACATCCCAACATGAGATAGTAAAAGGTCTTGTTGTGGTGGCTGAAGCCAAAATGTCCAACCAGACCAGCCGCCATGAGAAGAATTCCGAGTTTGAAAAGCACGATCGCCATCCACTTAATAGCCATGGCTTAATTGCTTGACCTGGACTTAGCTAGCCTGAAGACGTGTGAATTATAGTTGGTGAGGAGTTATTCATGTTGTATCTTTCTCAAGCTTTATGACAACGCAACACAATTATGTCTTTGGTTTTAAAGAGATCGTCGTTGACCTATGAATATAACAATTAATTCTTATATATTTAAATTCTCCGGGTTGGGGTCATGGACTCGTGTTTTTTTTTCTTCTGATTGTTGATTGCTTGGAATGTTTCTCCTAAGTTGCTGAAGTTGACATCGAGCCCCGATTCCCCCCAAAAAAACTAATGGGAGGTGCAAGGGAAATTAGACAAGCGTGTGAGGAACCCTAACTGATATTTCCGGTAGTAATATTTCATAACTGATAACGAAAAATTTAAAGGATCGATAACGAACTCTATAAGAGTCTAAACAAAATTGTCATTTGGTAAAATTTCAATAAATATACTAAATTTGTGAAAAAGTTATCGTAAAATTTTCTGAAAGGTGTATAAAGTTAATAGTTAACGCGAGAATCATCGCCACTTGAATTTTTTTTGTCTATGCCCATTTCGTATGTGCCCTAATATTCATTGGCAACAATTTAATTGAATGTCCAATATTATTAAAATCTATAAAGACGTAGAGAATTTGTTTAATAAGTCTAACTATTTGACTACTTCAACCTACTATTGTCAATTTTTTGTTTATTTTTTCGGCTATTATTAGTTGGAATGTGTCGGATTTTTTGGCTGTTGATTGGTCCAAAGGTTACTCGCAAAAGCTTGGAAGCTGCCGCCATTGTGCCCCTAATTCCAACCAAAGGACGCTTGGAAGCTGCCGCCATTGTGCCCCTAATTCCAACCAAAGGACGCTTGGAAGCTGAAAAGAGAATTAGACAAGCGTGTGGAATATTGGGTTTCAATAGTCAATAGGATAGACAATTCTCTAATTTTTGTGGATAATCAGTTCAAATTTGGATTAATCTATTTAATAGATATTTTGATTTCAGACCATCTTATGAAAAAACTGTATCCATAACTAACTTGCTAATGATTTTTAGTCTTCTTTAGCAAATTAAGATGTATCAAAGAAAAGGGTACGGAGATCTCTTGCAACCTTAAGTAAAATCAGTATATGTTCTCAAATGATTCGAAGGCAGAATGATGCACAGAAGAAAAGAGAAAAAAAAATCAACAGATATTTCATTGGAATGATCAAAATCCATTGGAATGTAGATTCTAATATTCACAGAACAATTGACCTGGGATTTCTTGGGTGTAGTGTTATATTTCTTCGGAGTTAAAGCTGGTGCGAGCCTTTATTAAAAAGGCACGGTGATTGGTTTTATCTCTTTGGAGTTTGTTTAGAATGGTGTCCTAAATAACTTTTATCATTTTGACAAGTGTTTATATAATGTATATTCACAATTAGGTATATATTTCTCATGGGGTAATATAAATTTTACCTTTCAAAAAAAATATTCACATAACAATTCAATTCCAAATATTCAGCCTCCCGGCCAAGACATTTGGGTTATCGAGTGGGCTCAGTGGCCCAACTACCTAATAAGCATCACGGCCCATATTAGTGGGCTTCAGAGTAGATCCCCTGGCCCATAACTTTGGGCTTCCTCGTGCAATTCAGCGTGGGCCTGTGGCTCGGACCTTGTAGTTATGGCTTCAAGCGAGGCTAGGGCCATTTTCTTTTTACTTCCCACAATGGGCCGGATTGTTGCGGACCAGTTCGCAATCACTTATAAAAGAACCAATCTTGATCCAATGAAAAGCACGTTCGCCATCGCCTGGGCAAGTTCTTGCCTACTAGCCATGGCCTAATTGCTTGACCTGGCTAGCCCGAAGAGTTGTACTTTTGGTGGGGGAGGTGGGATTCATGTTGTACCTTTCTTAAGCTTACTGACAATACAACCAATTATATCTTTCGGTTTTAGAGAGATTGTAGTTAACCCGTGAATGTACTGAAAGATAAGTGGGAGCAAATACATGTTTAGATTCTTCTTCTTCATTGAAAATCATATTTAAACTCTCCGGATAGGGGTCATGACTTTGTGTCTTTTTTCTTTCTGATTGTTAATTGGTTGGAAGGTTTCTCGAAAAATGATGCCATTGACATTGCGTCGGGAATCCCCCCAATAACTAATGGGAGCTGCAAGGGAAATAAGACAAGTGTGTGAGAGTAACCCTACCGTAGTATTTCTTTGTGCTATACCAATGTGCCCTAACATTAAATTCAAAAATTGAGTATTGTTAAAATATATAAAGACGGAAATTTTTTGTTTAAAAAAGTTCAACTATTTGACTACTTCAACCTGCTCTCGTCAAATTTTTTGTTTATTTTTTCGGCTATTGATTAGTTGGAAGGTGTTGGATTTTTTGGCTGTTGATTGGTCCAATGGTTACTCGTAAAGCTTGGAAGCTGCCGCCATTGCGCCCCTAATTCCAACCAAAAGACACTTGAAAGCTGCAAGGGAATTAGAGAAGCGTGTGGAATATTGGGCTTCAATAGTCAACAGAGCAGATGACCCTCTAATTTTTGCGAAATAATTGGTTTAAATTTTAATTAATCTAGTTAATAAATATTATGATTTTGAACGATCTTGTAGTCCAAAACGGTTCCATAACATGCTAATGATTTTTAGTCTTCTTTAGCAAATTTAGATGTAGCAAAGAAAAGGTTCCTGGGATCTCTTGTAACCTTAGATAAAATCATATGTTCTCAAGTGAATTCGAAAGTAGAATGGTGCATAGAAGAACGAATCACAAATTTGTATGTATTACGAATCACAAGTTCAAATAAATAAGGTTTCCATTGTACTCAGTAACATTGATAAATTAGTTAACATTTCTAATTTCTAGAGTTTTGTCCATTTTCTAAGACAACTTTTATAGGATTTCTGGCCCAAAGTCTCTTAGTTGAGTGCCAGCTGTCAATAGGAGAGATTTTCTGAAGAAATTGAAATTCAATAGATGCTTCGTTTGAATGATCAAAATTCATTAGAATGCAGATTAAAAAACCTTTTACCATATAATATAGAAAAAAGTCAACGAAATTAATATACACCCAAAGCATTACTACCCGAGCTGGTCAAGGGATAAGTTTAAAGAGTTGATGTAGATGTTTAGGATGACACCCAAATAGCAAACCATATGCAAATGAAGAAACCGGGCGACAGAGCAGCTGAAGAGGGCCATTCCAACAAATTAAATAGAAGATGCAACAAATTACAAGCAACTTCCGCACGCGTTTCAACAGTAAAATTAAAGAAAGGGTAAAATAGTTATGGGTGCTTATATTTTGAATAAATTGATTATTCATGATAAGATAGTATTGATTAGTTTTTGATATTTGAAAATTAATTGATTAGTCTCTAAACTTATATTCCGGTAATTTTTTTGGCGAGACTTTTTTGAAGTGCCAAAAATACCCGTAGCTTATCCAATAATTACAAAATTGCCATTAACCTTCCATCTCTTGAAAATCAATTCGTACACGCGTTAGCCAACGACCTCGAAAACCCATTCCTCCGATTCAATTCAGCAATGGTATTTGCTCTCCACCGGAGCTGCATCTCTAAAACCTCCTTGGCCAATTTCAACGCCACCACAGCCTCCCTAAAATAGGAAGCCTCCTCCAACGAGAGCTTCCTCTCCCCCTCCATCCCCCAGCCTCAAAGATTTCGACGACCGTCTCGCTGTAAAGAATCCGACGAGCATCACGTAGAGTACGACCCCGACACTCCACACGTCCACCTTATCCCTGTACTCGTCCCCTGCCAGGACCTCCAGCGCCACATATATGGCGTCCCGACAACGCCGGTCATCTCGCCGTCGCCGACGTCAAAATCGGCAGATCCAAAGTCGGCGAGCTTGGAGCTTCCGCGGTAGTCTCAGAAAATGCTGTTGTGGGAGACAGAGCTCGGTGACGATGTGGAGGTAAGAGTTATCCTCGTGGACGGCGAAGACGCCAGCCACGTGAGGGTGGTGGCCAACCTCAACGCCACCACGACCCTAGATGATGGCATCGATAAGCTTCCTTGAGATGGGAAGTTAATGACACTTTTGTAATTTTTGGGTAAGCTAAGGGCATTTTTGGCACTTCAAAAAATGTCTCACCGGAAAAATCAATGGAATATGAGGGACTAATCAATTAATTTTCGAAATAACAAGGACTATTCGATACTAACTTGTCCAAAATAATCAATTTCTTCAAAATTCAGGGACTTATGACTATTCTGTCGTTAAAGAAAATGCTTTTTCCTTCAATGAAAAGGGAAAAATATATTTTTCTTAATAGAAAACCTTATCGGAATGTGATAATATTCAAAATATCTTGCTTAGAAAACAAAAAGGAAGAAGTCAAGAAGAGACGTGCGAGCAGCTCCGAGCAGCTCCACACTTGCCTATTACAAATCCAAATATTCGGCCTCTCGGCCCTGACATTTGGGTTCCCGAAAATCCACAGTGGCCCAACTATAAGATGGGCTTTCTGGTCCATACTAGTGGGCTCCAAGTAGGCCCAGATATTTGGGCTAACTTGTAGCGTATTGGGCCCATAACTTTGAGCTTCCGCGTGCCTTCCATGTGGGCCCGTGGCTCGGACCTTGTGGCTTTCAAGTGAGCCTAGGGCCACTTTCTTTTTTACTCCCTGGCCGGATCGTTACGAACCAGTTGGCAATCACTTATAATCTTGCCGTAGGTTTTTTGGTCAAATCATAGTTTTTAAAACGTGATCTGACTTGTGATCCAACCGATCAAGTGCAAATCGTCTAGATTAACGTCCCGAGTTTTAGGTTTAGCCCTCTTATCTTACGAAGCGTACCAAATCCAGTAAGACTGGACAGTTTATTGTGGGCTGGATTGTTAATGAGCTATTAACCTGGACTTTGCGCACCAGGGGTTTTGGACTCTTCAATGGGCTCGCCCAGGCCATTTTGTTAATTGCCCGGTACACTCAGTTAGATATTTGTATCATTCAAAGAAGGGAAAAGTCCACTTTAGTACCCTGTGGTATCGACCAAAATCACTTTAGTACCCTGTGGTAAAAAACCGATCAATCGAGTCATACTTATTCCAATTAACATCAAAAAGGGCCTCGGGCAGCTGCCCGGAGCTGCCTGAACCTACCCGAACGCTGCCCGGGCCACGTGGCCAGCCACGTCACCAATTTTTGATGACGTGGCGCCACGTGGACATCCATCTCCTTCCCCCCTCCTCCTCCTCCTCCGCCTCCTCCTCCTCCTCCTCCCCTCCTCCTCCTCCTCCGCGTCCTCCGCGTCCTCCTCCTCCTCCTCCCCTCCTCTGCGTCCTCCTCCGCGTCCTCCTCCTCCGCGTCCTCCTCCTCCTCCGCGTCCTCCGCGTCCTCCTCCTCCTCCTCCTCCGCGTCCTCCGCGTCCTCCTCCTCCTCCTCCCCTCCTCCTCCTCCTCCTCCTCCTCCTCCTCCTCCTCATCCTCTCCGCCTCCTCCCTCTCTGCCTCCTCCTCCGCCTCATCCTCCTCCGCGTCCTCCTCCCCTCCTCCTCCCCCTCCTCCGCGCGTCCTCTTCCTCCTCCTCCCCGCCTCCTCCTCCTCCTCCTCCTCTCCACGTGGCGCCACGTCATCAAAAATTGGTGACATGGCTGGCCACGTGGCCCGGGCAGCGTTCGGGTAGGTTCGGACAGCTCCGGGCAGCTGCCCGAGGCCCTTTTTGATGTTAATTGGAATAAGTATGACTCGATTGATCGGTTTTTTACCACAAGGTACTAAAGTGATTTTGGTCGATACCACAGGGTACTAAAGTGGACTTTTTCCTTCAAAGAATTTATTTGGTTTGAATATCTATCAATCAGTTTATTGACAATCTTAATATCGAGTTGTTTCAAATCAAAAAAATATATTCTTTTGTGAATTTCTTGGACAAATCAATTTTAAAATATCTAATTATATGAAAAAATCCGTATGGGGAAAGTTCATTTTGAAAGAAATAAAAGTCATAGGGGAAACGCATTTTAAAGAGGTCAACAAGTACCGTACATAATCTTTGGAAAAAAATACAAGTGTTGGTGACTGTGTTAGCTGACATTGTTAAAAAAATTGATGGTTGACCCAATCTTTTAGCTGACGTACAAGTTTAATGCATTAATTTACTCGATGACAACTGTACCGGACAGATCATACGAGATCCAAGTCAATTGTCCAATATTTAAACACAATTATTGGCATGAAAAAGAGAGAGAGAAAATTTATATTTATAACTGAATTTTACCAGGTTATTTTTTTAGAATACAATGTAAAAGAAAAATAGTCAATTCTCATTAAACACAATTACAGAGTCCAAAAATTTGAAATTGAATTATATTCACTCCCTACGAAAAGTCTGACAAATGGTTATGAATACTAGAAATTCACCGGAAAAAAAATTAATCTATAGATAACAAACACAAGAAGGAGGTTAAAACCATGTTGGCTCGTGAAGCCGTAGACATTAGCAGCAGAAACGGCACCACCACTAGACAACATAGGAACCTTCAAGTCGAAGGTGCGATGGCGTGTAGCTTTGGTCAACGTTTGATTAGCAGCACTCGAAATGTAATTATAATCATAATCATAATCATAATCATCAGTTCTAATCCTCCTGTAGGACAATGTCACCACGATGCTATACCGGTTGGCCGCTGTTTCTCTCCGGAACTTGTTCAGCCCATCTCCTCCGGCGAGCACTGTCATAACTTGTTGCCCTTCGAAGACAGGGCGAAGTATGACGGTCCTTGCACCGTTTCGTTGTCGCGCTTGGAGGTAGAAAGGAGGCAGCACAAGGGACGTCAGGGTCTGTCCCTGGTAGTAAACGGAGGTCTGCACCTTGTCACAATAGACTCCTTTTTTCTTGTGATTAGGGCCGACCGTGATGGATACCGAAAAGTTGAAGATCAAAGTGGTGGGAGAGGAAGAAGAGGATGATAAGTTGAACTGGGTAAGGGTAGCATCCGAGACGTTGAATTCGACATGATCCATCTTCTTCACAGACTTGATGAGTTCAGGAACATAGACGGGAAGAATAACGAGGGGAGCCACCAAGCAGAAGCAGGTAAATGTGAAATAACCACCGAGGTCGGATCTACCGTCTTTAACGGCACACAACCAGCAACAGCAACAGAGGAAGCACAAGAAACAACAGCCAGCCACCGAAATGGCCACGATGTCCTTTCGAATCGGATTCTTCTCACGTCCTTCGACCCATCCACTTGCAGCGTTTGGCAAAGCAAGCTCATTGAGCGTGACCATGGTGACGCCCTCCATCTGGTGCTGCCCTCTAGACCCGGAGTAGGAAAGCGTCACGTCAATGCTGAACCGCCCCGCTGTTTCATCTAGTCGGTATCGCTTCCAGCCATCGGGTGGCAGGATAAGCTGATCCTGGCGGCCTTGGAAGACCAGGGGTTGGAGGACAACCTTGCTCGAGTTGCGAGTGTGGTTGTTCTTTCCACCGAGGTAGAAGGGAGGCAACGAGAGCGACGTGAAGTTGATGCCTTGGTATGAAGCCCACGCTCTGAGGGTGTCGTAGTTCACTCCATGTTTCTTCTGGTTAGGACCAACCGTGACTCGTACGGTGAGGTTGTAGTCGAGGGCGCTAGAAATATTGTTGGAGGAGAAATTGAACTGGGTCAAACGAGCCTCAGTCACGTCGAATTTGACCTTATTGTCTCGTTTATACTCGGAGACGAGAGCTAGGCTGATGGAGATGGCCGACCCGAGAACGATCACCAGACATATTGTGTAACATATGTTAAAAGGGCGGTTGTAGGAATCATTCCCGTTGACAGTCAACTCGTAACAGACGTTGTACCCATAAAAGATTATGATGACGAGCCAGAGAGCGAGACCTGACAACATGAGATAGTAAAAGGTCTTGGTGTGGTGGCTGACGAAGATATACCCAACCAGACCAGCCGCCATGAGAAGGAACCCGAGAATGAACATATCGCGCAAGAGGCGAAGCATCGTCGCCATCGCCCTGGCGACACGTTGCTCGAATTCCTGCTGACTAGGCATGGCTTAGTTACTTGCCCTGGGCCTAGCTAGCCTGAAGATGTGTGAAGTATAGTTGGCGAGGAGCTATTTGAGGAATACTCAACGGTGGAATCCGTCTTCGGACAATACAGTACAATTACGTCTTTAGGTTGTAAGGAGAACGTCGTTGATCTGGGTATGTACTAGAAGATTAGTGAGAGCAAATATATGTTTAGATTCTTTCAATTTTTTTTTCTGGTTGTTGATTTTGGTTAGAAGGTTTCTTGTTAAAGCTTGGAAGCTGCTGCCGTTGACATTGACCCGTGATTTCCCTTAAAAATGGAAGCTGCAAGGGAAATAAGAGAAGCGTGTGAACTATTGGATTTCAATAGTATGAAATTACTCGAGAAACGAATTCCCGATATTTATATTAACTAATAATTTTTTGAGTGTCTTTATAGTTAATTAAGATGCAACTAGGAAAAGGGTGTCTGCATCTTGTAATATTTGGATTAAATTCCAATACCTTTCACTATGGTCAACGTTCCATTAACAACGCTAGAGTTATAATATTGAAGCCAGCTGCTTCCTAGAAACAAAATAAATTTGTTAAAAGGCCTGCTGATTCCGCCAGCTCACAGGGTTATTTATGTCCTTTTCACCAGCTCTCTCGGTGTAAATATAAAAAAGGCAGTAGTTAATAGTTATGCCTAATTCTAGTAACTAAAAAAAATAATATGGGGAAAATAATGATTTTCTTCTTCCTCCCAAACTCGTCTCCATCTGAGCCCTTCTTTGAGTACCATATGGGCTTACTGGCCCAGAGTTTTGAGCTCTGGATTGGGCCTCCCAGCCCATCGATTAGGCTCTAAAGTGGACCTCCTGACCTAATTAGTTTATTTTTATATGAGTGAGTGAGTAATTTAATAGACGGACTAATTCTAAAGTTAGTGGTTGCTATGAGCAATTACGTGAGGTGATCTTGTAGTTAACTAATATTGCCGGACAAGAACTATGATTAAAACATGGACAAGATATATATGACAGATAGTATATGCAAGCTAAGGAAGCAACATTCAACAAACAAAATCCCTAACTCATCAAACTAAAAGTGAACCATAAGCTAGAAATCCTGAAATCATGGCGAAGTTAAGACCGAAGTTCTTATCAGCAGCAAGACCACAGCCACCGGACACAGCTCCGGCGCCGTCATTGGCCAGCAGAGGAACCCTCAGCTCAAACGAAGCCACGCCCTTTAACCCGTTTCCATCACCCGCCTCCATGGTCAACGACCCATTAGCACCTCCAGAACTGTAAACATCATCGCTTCGGATTCCGGAATACGACAGCGTTACGAGGATGCTGTATCGCCCTTCAAGCGTCTCTTTCCGGTAACGCTTCGATCCGTCGCTGGTGAGCACCAGGGCTTGCTTGCCTTGCAAGAAAGGACGGAGTACGACAGTTCTGGAACCGTGTTCTTGTCGTCCTTGCAGATAGAGATGAGACAGTCGAAGAGAAGTGAAGTTGTGGCCTTGGTAGTAAGCGGCGGCCTTGAACTCTTCGAAGAACACTCCGGTCTCCTTCTCGTAAGGGCCAATTGTGATGGCTAGCGAAAGATTGTAAACGAGAGTGTTGTTGGTATTGGTAGAGAGGAAATCGAACTGGGTTAGGGTTGCATTTGAGATGCTTAACTTGACCTCATCCGAGGTCTTCGAAACCCGGATGAGGTTAGGGATGATGATGGCGATCATGATCAGTGGTAACAAGAAGCAGCCGAAGAAAGATCCCCGCCGGCAACCGACATAGCCCAAGAGCAAAAGGGTAGCCAAGGATAGTAACAGAATCATTGCAATTACCGTGTCTCGTGCATCAGCGGCTCCCGCATCTTCGAGCCATCCGCTTGTGGAATTAGGCAAAGGGAGCTCCTTCAGTGCAAAGGTATCCCTTCCCTTCAGCTGTTGGTGCCCTCTAAACCCGGTATAGGACATCGTCAAGTCAATGTTGAACCGCCCGGCTGCTTCGTCTTGCCGGTAACACTTCAAGCCATCTGGTCGCAGGTCGAGCTGATTGTCGCGACCTTGGAAGACCAGGGGTTGAAGTACAACGGTGGTGGAGTTGTAACTCCGGTTGTTCTTGCCACCCACATAGAAGGGAGACAAGGAGAGGGACGTGAAGTTATGTTCTCGGTAAGAAGCCCAAGCTTCTAGGATTTCGTAGCAAACTACGTCCTTCTTCTTGTTTGGACCCACCGTGACACTTACCGTAAGGTTGAAGTTAAGGGTGGTCGTGTTTTTGGAGAGACTGAACTGGGTTAAACTAGCACCGGTGACGTTGAATTCGACCCGATCGGCTTCCCGGCGGGAGTCGACGATCTGGAACACGGCTACGCCAGCGAAAACACCGAAACTGATGAGAAGGAAGCAGACGATTAGACTTATACGAACATCTTTCCAGAGAGCGTCGGCGATACAGAAAAGGATCAAGTACAAGATTAGCGAAACGCAGCTGGTCAGCAAGAGATAAGGACGGACGTTGCAGGTGCTGCAAAATATTGAGCAGATGAAATAAGCCATTAAGAGAAGCCAGCCGAGGAAGAAAACAGGGAAGCTGAGACCATCACTTCTCAATTTCTCCCAATTATTAGACTTCGCCATGGCTTCTAAGTGGAGACTCGAGATTTTTTACTTGGGCTTTTATAGGGAAGAACACAGACCTGCTCAAGTTTTGAAATGGGCATATGCCTACTTATAATTGTCTTTTCTATTGGTCTCATTCTCTCGTATTGATTATAATATATATTTACAAACTTTATTTAAAATTTTCAATTCTCTTATCACTTCGAGATAACAGTATCTTGGAAATGACTATTTCAAGATTATTTGTCTTGTTGATGATTTTTTTTAGGGGAGTCTTGTTGATTGATTGGTTACATATATATAAAGGTTTCTCGACCGTAACAGCTTGAAGCTGCAAATCGTGTGGTTTGCGCGTTTACGAAATAACAAGACTCCAAACCAGGCCTCGATTGTGTCAATGACCAGCAGGGTTCGATCGCATGGCTTTTCACTAACTTTTGCGCGACCTGTCACACTTCCATTCAATTTTAGGAATATTATAATTTCTGGTGATGGTAACTACATACTATATCGTAATTATACTGAACGATTAAATTCCCATATTTTTATTAGACTACTATTTCGCAGATGTTGCCCAAAATTTTCCAAACATATGATTAAGTTGTCCAAAATTTTCCTAATTAGACAATTATAGCTTTTGCCAATAACCGTAATAGAGTTGTTTTATCCTAATAAATAAATTTTGACTCTAAATGATTAAAAATACTGCAGTTTATGATACTTTGTACATATTTTATTTGACTCGAGCTTAAATTAAGCGATCTAGTGGCGAATATAATCATAAAATACCTACTGGTTGCTTCTTTTGTTGATTCCGAAAGAGTATTTATTATATATAAATTAAGCGATCTAGTGGCGAATTCGACCCAGATTTATTTTATTCAAAGTCTCTTTTTAAAAACAACAAAAAAAGGAAAAAAAAAGATCATTCAAGAGTCAGAGAATCTAAGACGCCGCAGCTGCAGCCCCACCAGGAACAGATCCGCCATTGATGACGGTACCATTCTTATCAGCAACGGACGACAGAGGAACATCCTTCAATTCAAAAGTAACCACGCCTTTGATCAGACTATTATATCTCGTTGCCCTGACCACGATGGTTGCCTCCTCGTCGATAGCCCTCAAGTCGTCGCTCCTCTCGTTGCCAGCTCTAAAACCCGAATACGACAGCGTCACGGCCATGCTGAACCGCCCAACATCCGCGTCCTCTCGGTATCGCTTCATCCAGTCACCGGTCAGCACAAGTCTGTGCTGCCCTTGGAAGACCAGACGGATTGTCTGTGTCGGAGAATCCCACGTCGGAAGTAGCGAAGAAAAATTGTGGCCTTGGTAATAAGCCCAGGCCCTCAAGTCTTCATAGTACACCTTCTCATGGTTTGGTCCCAAGCTGACCGTAACAGACATTGTGTAGTTTAGGGCACCGCTGGTCGGGTCAACGTCAAACCGGATCAACTCGACCTGGTTGACTTCGAAGTAGTTGACTTTATCGTGCTTCTTGTAAGCGGAGACGAGGAGGGCGATGCAGACGCAGATTAGGGCAAGCTTAACGGCGAGAACGCAGCCGTAGACGCAGTTAACGGAACCCGAATTCGTGCGGAAGGTCGGGAAGCATTGGTAGCAGACAAACAAGGAAACTACGACCAAGTTGATCAGGATGAGGTAGAGTCCTGCCTTGTGGAGGCCGACGGCGTATAGTATGACGCCGACGAGTGCGAGGATCCACAAGCCGCAGCTGATGCAGCTCTTTTTCGGGTCGCCGCCGAAGTGATCTGGGAGCTGGGCGGGCATGGCTGCCGGTCTGGGATCTGATTTTGGTACAGTTAAGTGTTTGGAGGATGATGTGTTGTATGGAGCAAGAGAGACTTCTGGTGCAGAGATATATATGGGGGGAGAAATAATAGGAAAATGTTATTTAGTGCCAATTATATTGTAAATCTGACTTAGTAAGTGTATAGTTTTGTAGCTCTTTGTGATCCGAAAATTAGTTAAATGATAAGAGATTTTAATTCACTTAAAAATATTATAAAATTAAATTTTACTAATGTTAAAAATACTATTAGAAAACTAATCTTAAAATTGAATGCTGGAGATTAAAAAAACTTAGATCAGTTTAGTCCTGACAAAGCATAGTGACAAAATGAAAGTCGGTAGAACATGATTCAAATCACTAACAGCGCCTTGTATTTCGGATCATATCGATCGAAAAACCAAAAAACCAGTCAGCCATCTGAATAGTTTTGTTGAAAGAAATCCATCTGAGTAGTTAGCTAGTAAAATATTGCAAGCTTCCTGCACTACTGTAAACCCATCATCTTAGCTACTTGCTCTTTTTTTAGTTTCATTTTGTCATGGCTACCTGCTCTTCTATGTTAGTCCAAAAGCCTGGCGGCATTAATATTTTTTTATACCACTTGATATCTGGCATACTGGCCGACTAATATAAATTCGAATCAAAGATAATTTTTGAAATATGATAAAATTGTTCTATCAAATATTTAAAATTATTGCGTTCCCAAAATATGATTAGATTAAAATAGAACAAATCCTTCGCATTTTAATCTAAGCGGTTGTTGTTGGTATTAATATTGTTTGTAACGTGACAAGTTGGAGTCAGTCTGATGCGTTTTTAGTAAATGTTTGATAAATTCTTTTAATTGATAAAATATACTATTCTTCAGGATTCCAAATTTAAAATTTCATTTGTATGTCTTAAATTTCTCGTCTTGTTATAGTCACTTGTCTTTGGAGGCTTTCAATTGCATTTTTCAATTTTTATTATTAGTTGAATTTATATATATTTTAAAAAATTATATTCTGTGTACTATTTTTGAAAATTATAATGTGATGTATATGTTATTTGGAATGCTGACGTATCACTGACAATCAAAAAATGGATTCTAAAAGATTACTTGTTTTATACAGGCAAAAGGATTAAATAGCACTTTTTATTTGATTAAAAAGTACAATTATCATATTATACTAAAAAATGGGTCACTTAGTTCTATACTTTTCAAAATGAGACAATTAATATCTTTAAATAAATTTTTCGGTGACCGACGATACATAAATAATCCACCTAAACAAAAATATCAACATCATCTTATTGACTTATAAAATTTAAAAAAAAACTCCAGTCGTCCCTCCCAAACCAACGACGACACCAACACCGAACAAATCACAAAAATCCATTAAAACAATACAAGATCACAAGAAAAAAAAATCATACCCCTTTACGGTTAGAAGCCCGGGGAGCCAACTCCTTTTTGGTGACGATGTGGCCCATGTTCAGACCAACAAAGAGGCCAGGAATTCGGCTGTTTGGTACCCATTACCTAACAACCAAACCAAATCAACAAACAACAATTCCAAAAAAAAACGTAAAACAAAGTATCAGCACCTAGAACTAGAGATGACAATTAGTAGAGTAGAGTAAGGACGTAGGGTATTGGTAGAACCCTACTCATACCCTAATTTTTTGAGTTGGGCTCATACCCTATCTTTGACATTACACAATTTTTATTATTAGATTCATACCCTACCCTCTTGAAGACCCAACATCTACAGGATCTGCATGGTCTGATCATTTAAAGTTCTACTTTTTGATATTTTTTATCAAAAATTAATTTTTAAATAAATTAAAGATATCTACTACGTTACACATAAACATTCAATAAAAAATTAATGATATATCGAATTTTGAAATTAAATTTCAATAGTACAAAATTTTTTTTCGAGTTTGAAGTATATAAACATTTCAACAAAAGAAAAATATAGAATGTCGGCTTCTAGTTATCCATCATTCACGACATCTTTTAAGCTGGTTGTGTAATAACATAATGAATATGTCAAAGTTAACCATAAAGTATATTATATATATTATCAATAGTGTCTAATTAGGGTAGAGTATTAAAGTAGGGTAAAAAAATAAGGGTAGGGTCCGACCCACACGATCTAACTATGGATTCATACCCTACCCTAGACCCTGATTCTAAACATAGACCTATATTCATACTCTATGCTAGACTCAGTCAAAATCAACATACCATATATCCATAGGGTAAAGATAGAGTCCGACCTACAAAATATAGGTATTTCTGTCATCCATACCTAAAATGATAAAGATTAGGAATACTACGACCTAATAATCAACTAGAGAAGCGTCTAGAAAAGGAAAAGATTAGGGTTTACCTTAGTGGCAGTTGCCGCAGCGGAGAACAGAAGAAAACGTAGGAGGTGACTTGGGAGGGATGGCTGGGTATTTTTTTTAATTTCATAATTCAATAAGAAGAGATAGATAATTTTGTATTAGGTGGATTGATGATGTGTTGCCAGCCATTGGAAAATTTATTTGAGGTTAACTTCAATTTTTGAATAATATAGGATATTGATTGAAATAATTTAAAATATATTTGATGTGCTTAATTGTCCTGCTCATCCGAGGCTGAGATGGTTGTTCCTAGTTCTTTTATTGTTTTTTGAAAGGTAAAACTGTATTATTCTGATAAAAAATTTACATCAAGAGTATCAAAAGTTACATCAACCATATCAATGGTAAAGTTCATCGTCTATTCGATTAAACCAATCACCTAGAGTCAAACGCCTAACACCATCACACCATAGGTAGCGAAGGGGAGCTGCCGCTCTATTAGACCTTAAAGATCATCATAATTTAGTTGCTAAATAGGTAGCGAAGGAGATTCAACATTTAACATTTCCAAGAGATTCACCTAAATTCCATGAGTGCTACGTCCTCGAAATCACCAACAAAATATGAATTTTTTTGTGTGAAGAGATCCGCCGTGCATTTTTAAAAATCCATCTTAATTGGTTTTATTTTAGAGCAAACTTTCCTATCTTGTTTTTAGAGACACTGGAAGCTTTGCTCATTAATGGAGTCTTAACTATGTCTCCTCTCGCTCGATAGAAAAAAAAAACAAATGGACGAGGAAGAAGTGGAACTATAACATTATAATTTAATCAGATCAAATTAACATCTCATAGTAACATGATCAACACCGACCAAAAAATAGTAATATGATGAACAATAAATATATCGAGATTGACTGGTTCAAATATTTTTCAACACTTTTTCAAAACAGGAAAAAGCGAGGGAAATTTTTTTTAGAAACGGAAAGATTATTAAAAAATCGAGAATCGATCTAAGTAGCAGCTCCACCTCCGGCCACCCCATCCGCCATTAATGATATGGATATACTTAGTACCATCGGACAAAGGAACATCCTTTAATTCAAAAGAAACCGCACCTTTGACCAAATTATAATCGCCGTTGGCCTTGTTCATGTCGTCGCCGCCGGTAGTACTTCTGAACCCCAAATACGACTTCGTTACGGCGATGCTGAAACTCCCGGTAGCCGCGTCTCGTCGCCGACAAGAACAAGATCGTGCTGCCCTTGGAAGACCTGATGAAGTGTAACGCTACCGGGGTTGTAATAACTGATGGGATCATGCCCACTAATAAGTAGAAGATAAAAGTATTTATTAGTCTCCATTAATGATGGGTGGAGTCTCCATTAGTGATGAGTGGATTAAGAAATCATGACATTCCTCTCTATAAAAGAGGAGATGATCTTCCATTGTGAGACATCCATAAAATGAAGAAAAATTCTAAGTAGAGAGTTTAAATAGAGAAATAGATAGTTTTCAAGTTTCAGATAGAGAGAGAGAGAGAGAGAAAGAGAGCTTGAGGTAAAAATAGAGTGAGTGAAAATTCTCTACTGTAAAATACGAGTGAAATACGAGAGTGGGATAACTCGGGGTATCGGGCAGTGATGATATTTTTACCACTGTAATTTCTCTATTTACTAGTGAATATTTTTCGGAGCTGGTCCCGTGGTTTTTTCCTCTGGTATTTAGAGAGTTTTCTACGTAAATCTTGGTGTTCCCTCTTGGTGGTATTTTTTTTCCATCTACTTTTGACCGTGGTAATTATTAATTATCGGGGTAAATTTTATTTATCGCTTCCGCTGCACGAGTCAAATTCCCAACAAGTGGTATCAAAGCCTTGGCTTTGTAGCTGAGATCTTTATGTGTTGAAGATGGAGGACAAGCCTGTCGAAAAAGCCATCAAGTTGACTTCGTCAAATTATGCCATCTGGAAGACTCTGATGATAGATGTTTTATATTGCAAGGATCTTTTTGATCCTATTGAGTTAAAAGGTATAAAAGATGAGGTAATAGCAGATGCTCTCTGGAACAAGATGAATCGTAAAGCCTGTGGGTTAATTCGACAGTCGATTGACCCCAGTCTTATTCACCACGTGGCTGACGAGACAGATGCATTTAAGCTCTGAGAGAAGCTGGAAAATCTGTTTGAGCGGAAAAATGTCATTGACAAGGCTTTTCTGCTCAAACGGCTTATCACAGCCACATACCGTGATGGACAAAATGCATCTGAGCATTTGAGTACATTCCAAGAGTTTTCAAATTGTCTAGTAGCAGCAAAGGTTCAGCTAGACGATGAGTTGCTGGCTTTGATGTTGCTGAATTCTTTGCCGAATAGTTAGGAAACACTAAAAGTTTCTCTGACAAACTCAACTCCAAGTTTGACATTGTCTATGGTCAAAGATAGTATCCTGAATGAAGAAACTTGGAGAATAGAGAATGGCATGATGATCTCTAGCAATGAGGCCATAGTCACAGAGAACCGTGGAAAAGACAAGTTTGAAGGAAGATCTCAGTCGAGAGAAGGACTGAAGTATTACTATTGTGGCAAAGAGGGGCACTTTAAAAGAAATTGTAGATTGTTCAAGAAGAAGCAGGGAGGCGAGCAGAAGAATGAGAATGACCAAAGAGCTACCACATCTACACTAGAGGATGTGGCATTATTTTCTTATGAAAAAGATATTTGTGCGGTCAGTGATCCGTACACTGAATGGGTCATTAATTCTGCTGTATCATACCATGCAACTTCCCACAAGGAGATGTTCACCTTGTATAGAGCAGGAGACTTTGGCAAGGTTAGAATAGAGAATAGCAGTTTTGCTAATATTGTGGGAGTTGGTGATGTTTTGGTCAAGACAAATGTTGGCCATAAGTTAACATTGAAAGATGTCAGACATGTTCCTGATCTGCGTCCGAACCTGATATCTATACATGCCCTGGATGTGACTGGTTTCCATAGCCATATTGGCAATGGATTGTGGAAGCTGACTGCAGGAGATCTAGTTACAGCTAGAGGAAAGATATCTAGTACACTTTACAAGACTCAAGTGAAGCTGCTTGGAGATGAGGTGAACGCAGTAGAAGACTCTACCTCACAAAATCTGTGGCACAAGCGGCTTGGACACTTGAGCGAGAAGGAAATGAAAGTATTACGGTCTGTTGTTCTAATCGCCATAGGTACAAAACTACAACCTTGTGATTATTGTATCTTTAGCAAGCATCATAGAGTTCCTTTTGGTAAGACTGCTAAAAAGAAGGAAAGTTTTTTAGAACTTGTGCATTCTGATGTGTGTGGTCCCATTGAAGTAGAGTCATTAGGTGTTAGTAAATATTTTCTCACTTTCATTGATGATGCATCACGGAAGTTGTGGGTGCATTTTTGTAAAACCAAAGACCAGGTGTTTGATCACTTCAAGAAGTTTCATGCTATGGTGGAAAGAAAGAAAGGTGCGTCCTTGAAGTGTATCCGGTCAGACAATGGCGGGGAGTACACGTCAAAAGAGTTTGAGCAGTATTGTGCAAACCATGGCATCAAATATGAGAAGATAGTTCCAGGCACCCCACAGCACACGGTGTTGCAGAGAGAATCAACAGAACCATTGTGGAAAAAGTGAGATGCATGCTCAAAATGGCTAACTTACCTAAGCTGTTCTGGGGGGAAGCAGTTCGTGCTGCCTGCTACCTAATCAATCGGTCTCCATCAGTTCTACTAAACTATGACACCCCAGAGAGAGTGTGGACTGGTAGAAGTATTTCTTACTCACATTTGAAGGTGTTTGGATGCAAAGCTTTTGTACATATACCAAAGAAACAGAGACAAAAGCTAGATGACAAAGCAGTTCCCTGCATATTTTTTGGCTATGGAGAAGAAAACTTTGGCTACAGACTGTGGGATCTAGAGAGAAAGAAAGTCATCAGAAGTAGAGATGTAGTATTTTATAAAAATGAGACATGTTCGACCCCAGTAATAACTGAGGCAAGGATAGAGGCTGGTGGTGGAATTGATTTGGCACCGGAATCTTCTCCAATGACAACTGGTGGAGAAGATGCAGATTAATATTTTTTGGTGGGTGCTGAATCAGAAGAGAACTCTAATCAGGGGGAGCAAAACCCTGAGGTCGGCGAAGTAACTTTGGAATCTCAGGAGGACGAGCAACTCAGAAGGTCAACAAGACAGAGGAAGTTGTCAACCAGATACTCCAGTTCTGAGTATGTTCTTGTTACTAGCGAGGGGGAGCAAGAGAGCTTTGAAAAAGTCCTGGAGCATGAGGACAAAGCTCGATGGATGTAGGATATGCTTGAGGAATTGAGTTCTTTGAGAAAGAACGATACTTATGAGCTTGTGGAATTATCCCAAGGAAGGAAGGCCTTGATGAACAAATGGGTATACAAGCTGAAACGAGATGGTGATAATCTCGTAAAATACAAGACTCGGCTAGTGGTGAAAGGTTTCAGCCAAAAGAAAGGCATTGACTTTGATAAAATATTTTCATCAGTCATAAAGATGACCTCGGTTCGAGTAGTACTCGGACTAACTGCTAGTTTGAATCTGGAGTTAGAGCAAATGGATGCCAAGACTGCTTTCCTCCGTGGTGATTTGGAGGAGGAAATCTACATGCAGCAACCTGAAGGTTTTCAGGAGAAAGGGAAGGAAGATCTGGTGTGCAGGTTAAGAAAGAGCTTGTACGGCCTGAAGTAAGCTCCTAGACAGTGGTACAAGAAGTTCGACTCATTCATGATGAGTCATGGCTACACCAGAACAAATGCAGACCATTGCGTTTACATCCATAGATTTCATAATGGTAAATTCATAATTCTTTTGTTGTATGTGGATGATATGCTGATCGTTGGACAGGATGCTGAGATGACAAAGAAGTTGAAAGAAGATTTATCAAAGTCCTTTGACATGAAGGATCCTGGTGCAGCAAGGCAAATTCTGGGCATGCAGATTATTCATGATCGACAAGCTAGGAAGCTGTGGTTATCCCTGGAAAGATATATTGAGAAAGTACTAGAGAGATTCGATTCAAAAAATGCGAATCCAGTCAGTACACCTCTTGCTGGCCAGTTTAAACTCAGCAAGAAAGCATGTCCTACAACAAAGGAGGAGAAAGAAGACATGGCAAAGATTCCATACTCCTCAGCAGTTGGGAGTTTGATGTATGCCATGGTGTGCACGCATCTAGATATTGCTCACGCAGTTGGTATAGTGAGCAGATTTCTCTCTAACCCGGGGAGACAACATTGGGAGGCTGTAAAATGGATCCTAAAATACTTACGAGGCAGTTCAAAAATGTCTTTGTACTTTGGAGGCTCGAAACCAATCTTGAAAGGTTTTTCAGATGCAGATATGGCAGGAGATATTGACTCCAGAAAATTAACTTCTGGATATCTGTTTACTTTTGCAGGGGGAGCTGTGTCATGGCAGTCCAAACTGCAGAAATGTGTTGCCCTATCTACAATTGAGGCAGAGTATATTACAATGACTGAGGCAGAAAAAGAGTTGCTTTGGTTAAAGAGGTTCCTTCAAGAGTTAGATTTGGAGCATGATGAGTATGTGATTTACAGTGATAGTCAAATGCTCTAGACCTGAGCAAGAATGCCACCTATCATAGTCGTACTAAGCACATCGATATTCGGTACCATTGGCTCCGAATGGCCATTGAAGAGCGAGATATGACGTTCCAGAAGATTCATACACACAAGAACCCTGCTGATATGTTAACAAAGGCAGTGCCTCGTGAGAAACTCCAATTCTGTGCCAGGTCATCTGGCACGGGAGTTTATCATTAAGCTCAACCAGAAAGTTTCTCCCTCAAGTGGGCATGAGGGAGAGAATTGATGGGATCATGCCCACTAATAAGTGAAAGATAAAAGTATCCATTAGTCTCCATTAGTAATGGGTGGAGTCTTCATTAGTGATGGGTAGAGTCTCCATTAGTGATGAGTGGAGTCTCCATTAGTGATGAGTAGATTAAGAAATCATGACATTCCTCTCTATAAAAGGGGAGATGATCTTCCATTATGAGACATCCACAAAATGAAGAAAAACTCCAAGTAGAGAGTTTAAATAGAGAAATAGATAGTTTCCAACATCCAGAGAGAGAGAGAGAGAGAGCTTGAGGTAAAAATAGAGTGAGTGAAAATTCTCTACTGTAAAATACGAGTGAAACACGAGAGTGGGATAACTCGGGTTATCGGGTAGTGAGGATATTTTTACGACTGTAATTTCTCTATTTACTAGTAGATATTTTTCGGAGCTGGTCCCGTGGTTTTTCCCTCTGGTATTTAGAGAATTTTCCACGTAAATCTTGGTGTTCCCTCTTGGTGGTATTTTTTTTACATCTACTTTTGACCGTAGTAATTATTAATTACTGAAGTAAATTTTATTTACCACTTATGCTGCACGAGTCAAATTTCCAACAATAACTAGATGAGAGGGAACCGAAGCTGTGGCCTTGGTAATAAGCCCAAGCCTTCAACTCTTTGTAGTCCACTCCTCCTCCAACCTTCTGAACACTTGGTCTCAAGCTGACCGAAACGGTGTAGTTTAGAGTACTACTCGTATTGACAAGCTCGAACTGGGTGAGATCAACTCGGTTGACTTTGAAGTAGTCGTTGACCTCGTCCTTCTTGTAAGAGGTGACGAGAAGCTGATAGTTTTTTTTTGGGGTAAAAGTGGAGGGGCTAGTCCCCATAAATAGATATGTCATGGGTTATATCCTAGAAGTGTAGTCAATTCTTAGGTTGTCTTGTTAGATTAGAGACATAGCTACTTGAGATCCATTTCTAGTACGATCTGTTTGAAGCCAAGACTCTAAGCAAGATGCAGGCCTTGAAATGCGCCCCATAGTTCTGCCACAATGCTAGAACACGTCCCAAGGTTAGCTGCGAAACCGCCTATCCAATCCCCATTGTTGTCTCGTATTAGGCCACCCGCCGCTGCTCGATTAGTAGAGCCTCGCCGTGCCCCATCAGTATTTACCTTCACCCATCCACTTGGAGTTTTTGTCCACCCGATGAGTTCCTTATGTCTTTTAGACGCTCTGTCATCAGCTCCTTAACCACCCATGCTCGCTCAATCTCTGTTATCCTGTAATATACAGAGAGGCATATGGATTAGAAGAGCGCTCATCATCATTATTCTATACATTCGCATCGCCAGAAGGAGTCAATGGCCACCATAAAAGCAGTTGTTCAAAGGTTTGATGTTAAGTTTCCAACCAATCTGCAAGGTTATAAGAGAAGAAGTTAGCAATATTCATCTTATAACTCTGTCGCAGGAGGCGAAGCCACGTTTGTCTGATCTCAGAGCAGTCCCGCAATGCATGAAGTACAGTTTCATCCTCTCGCAAACAATATGGGCAAGTGCCATCACTTATCATTCGTCAAAAGTCATACATGACCTGCCAACCATGAGACAGTTTTCTTTCTTTGGGGTCCTTGCCATCGCCATAGTTGGGACCAGAATCCTTGCATTTCTTCGTTCTCCCACTGTCGAATCAGGTTGTAGGCTGACTTGGATGTGAATTCCCCATTCGCTGTCAGCTTCCAAATTACTTTATCCGGCCCTCGGGAGCTCCTCGGGGGTGGTGCTCCTGCAAGATAGAAAAGCGTAGTGTTAGGCAAAAACCTGTCCAATAAATTCCAGTTCCAACCCCCAACCCCCCCACCCCCCAACGCTATCTAGCGTAGCATCAATCACTTTCATCCCTAAAAGATAGTCTGGGATTGGTTCTTTAGCTACGTGAATGAGGGGCTCCGAATCTGGAATCCAATTATCCTGCCAAAAGAGCGCGAATTCCCCATCTCGAATGGACCATGTCAACCAGGGTTCTGAGCATGTCGTCGTCGTCACCAGGTTCTGAGCATGTCGTCGTCGTCCGCTTCGGGGCCGTCCTCTCCAAGAGTTTTCGATCTCGTCCATTGAATGATGTCCTCACCCCGAGTTCTGATTTTGGAGTCCGACGATGAACGACGGCGACGATAATTTTTTTAAGGGTATATTAGTCATTTTACAAGAAAAATCGATTGACGACATCACCGAAAGATCCGAGAGTATAATAAAATCAAAATACTGAGACTTTTTAATCTATTTCGAAAATACATGAGTGAGAAGCGAATATGACAAACCTTGGGAATAATTTATCCTAATATTTTTGGTAAAGTGATGCTTTTTAGTAAAAAAAATTGATAAATTATTTTAATTGATAAAATATACTAGGGAAAAGTCTACTTTAGTACCCTGTGGTATAGCTCAAAATCACTTTAGTACCCTGTGGTAAAAAACTGACCAATCGAGTCATACTTTTTCTAATTAACATAAAAAAGGTCCACGGGCAGCTGCCCGAACCCTTCTCGACCTGCCCGAACCCTGCCCGTCCATCTGAACTTGACACATCAGCAAATTTGATGATGTGGCATGGATCTTCTTTCTCTTCGCTCTCTCCTCCTTCCCCTCTTCTTCTTCTTCTTCTTCTTCTTGAGAAAAAAAAAACCAGAAACCCAGGAAAGAGTGGAGGGACCGGAGAACGAAGGAGTCCTGGTGGGAGAGGATCCAGAGAATGAAAGACTTGAGACAGAGGTCGAGGACGGCGAGGGACAATGCGGAAGGGGGATGGTGGTGATGAGCTGGAAGGAGCGACAGTTAATACATAGATGGAGGATCCGGAGGGGAAGGCGAGGAGCCCCGAGGCGATAAGCACGAGCCGCACCACCATCGTCTCTTCCCTCACAGATTTCTTACATTTCCCCGCTCCTCTGGTTCCTCCGCCGCCGCCACAAGCACGAGCCCTGCTATCACCTGGGACGACGTTGCTCGGGGTCTTCCTCCTCCCCGAATCCGTTGGCGAGCCACGAGAAGCTCATCCACGTCATCCCCATCCTCACTGAGGCCATCACATATTGGGCACGTCCACATAAACAGCGGAGCGGTGTCCCTGAATCGGCACGGGATGTGGCCGAGGAGGTTGTTGACGGCGGCAATTTTCTTATGCCTCTTCGCGTTCTCATCTGTTAGAGGTTAAATCCAAAGTTTTCCCGTTGATCGATTGATTCTTGGAATAATTATCCGATTCTCGTTTATAATAATCAGTGGATTTAATGCTAAATTAGGATGTTAGGTTTTAACTGGGTTGCTTAGGTTGAAAACCCAATTGGGTATGTTCCGTTATTGGGATTTGAGGGTTAGATGTTGTTGAATGATCGCGATTCGGGGTCAATGATCAGGGTTTCTGAGTATTTTTTTAAAGAAGAAGAAGAAGAAGAGAGGGGAAGGAGGAGAGAGGGAAAAGAAAGAAGATCCACGCCACATCATCAAATTCGCTGATGTGGCAAGTCCAGATGGACGGGCAGGTTCGGGCAGGTCGGGAAGGGTTTTGGGCAGCTGCCCGTGGACCTTTTTGATGTTAATTAGAAAAAGTATGACTCGATTGATCGATTTTTTACCACAGGGTACTAAAATGATTTTGGGCTATACCACAGGGTACTAAAGTGGACTTTTTCCAATATACTATTCTCTAGGATTCCAAATTCATAATTTCTCGTCGTCTTAATTATAGTTTTTTTTATTAGTTGAATTTTTATTTAAAAATATATATTCTATTTACCATTTTTGAATAAGATGACGTGACATAAACGTTATTTGGAATGCTGACGTATCAGTGATAATCAGAAAATTGATTCTAAAGTATTACTTGTTTTAAAAATACAGAGTGGTAATTGGATCAATTCTATACATATGGTGTTAATTGTGTGCCTTTTGAATAGTATATGATGTTGATTCAACTATATATGGGTGGCATCCAATGCTGAGATGGTTGTTCCTCCTAAACAACTATATATGGGTGGCATCTTTTATTGTTGTTAATGCAGTATTAATTATGTCAAAAAAATTATGTTTCGTCACTCAATTTAAAAAAATGCAAATGGACGAGGAAGAAATAGAACTACAACTTTATACATTAATCAGATCACACTTGACCGCTTATAATAATAAGATCAACAAAGTACTAAATAATATAAAAGACAAAATAACATAAAGTACTTTTTTAAATGACAAGAACATTTAAGACCGGAGAAACGATCTAAACCGCGGCAGCAGCTGCTCCAGCACCGGCCACCAATCCGCAATTAATGGTAGTACCATCGGACAGAGGAACATCCTCCAATTCAAAAGTAACCGCACCTTTGACCAATTTATAATCGCCGTTGACCTTGTTCATGTCGTTGCCGCCAATACTACTTCTTAACCCCACACACGACACCGTCACGGCGATGCTGAACCTTCCGGCAGCCGCGTCTCGTTGGTACCGCTCCAGCCCGTCGCCGGCAAGAACAAGCTCGTGCTGCCCTCGGAAGAGCAGGCGGAGTGCCCCATTACTGGAGCTGTAACAACTAGATGAGAGGGAACCGAAGCTATGGCCTTGGTAATAGGCCCAAGCCTTCAACTCTTCGTAGTAAACTCCTCCTTCAACTCCGAGCTTCCCATGGCTGGGTCCCAAGCTGACGGAAACGGTGTAGTTTAGGGTACTAGTGGTGTTGACAAGTTCGAACCGGGTGAGATCAACTTGGTTGACTTTGAAGTAGTCGTTGACCTCGTCCTTCTTGTAAGAGTTGACGAGGGTGACGGTGAAGCCGATGATTAAGCCAAGAAGAACCGCCAAACCAACCCATAGATAGCACATGATACCATCCGAATCGCTACCCGAACTTTGCCCCCGTTGGATCAAGAAGTAACAAACGATCGACAACCAGAGGACCAAGTTCGCCAAGATAAGGTAGAGGCCGGCCTTCTCAACGCCGGCGTCATATAAACACATGCCGACGAAAGCGGGAAGGCATGTGAGAAGGATGGTGCAAACGGTGGCCAAGTAGAAATTCGCAAACGATGCTGCATCTTCGGGACCCAAGGATCTGTAGAACGCGTTCGCCATTTCCGGCATGGCTAGAAGATTATTTGTGGAGAAAGAAAATTATGACAAGTGCTTTATCAGATTAATTTTTATGATCCTCACTACTAATTCCCCACACCAAAAGAACTTTTATTTTATATGTTTTCGCTACACAAGCCCTGACAAAAAAGAAATAGGTAGAATAATTGAATAGACGATGATAACATGATAACCAACTATACCACCAAGACCAGGTAGAAAGAATGTGAAACAAGTAAATATATCAATCATTTTGTATAATTATAATATTAGGGTACAATAGGTAATATTCGTGGAGGGACATAATAGAAAAGAAGGGTAAGTCCAATTTTATATACTTTCGGCATACATGCCATGACAGAATTAGGCTGTTTTCTAAATTAATAAAAAATGACCCCAACTAACCAGTTTTAGTTTTAATTATAAAGAAGGGTAAAGTCCAATATATGGTTGTTAGGAATATATTTTTCAGTTGATTAAGTTTCAATCAGCACTTTTCAAGTGTTTAGTAGACGCTATGAATCACTGCTTGGTACTTGAATAGGAGACAATGAAAAGTTAATAACGGGACTTAAAAATTTATACAAACCTATACATGTCTTACCTTGCTCCATCCAATGAACAAATTGATGTACTACTATTGGAAAGAAAATGGGAAAAGAATCACGAAGTGTAAGTGAATTTCGCCAGGCTTATAACAAAGGAAAAACAATGGAGTCTCCTTCACACCAAATTACAATTTGAAATTAAAATCCAAACACCCAATAAGCTATCCAATTAGCTATGAATTTAGTTGCAAGCAATCTCAGCACTAGAAACCCTTGAATTGAAAACATTCTGATTTCAATTCTGGCACGAATTACAATCCAACAAAACATAGAAACCCTTGAATTGAAAACATTCTGATTTCAATTCTGGTACGAATTACAATCCAACAAAACATAGAAACACTTGAATTGAAAACATTCTGATTTCAATTCTGGTACGAATTACAATCCAACAAAACATAGAAACCCTTGAATTGAAATCCAACAACTGCAGAATTCAGAAGCAAAGTGAGACTACAACAACGGCTAGAACCACAACAAAATGCTGCGTCGTGAAGACGCAGACATTACAGGCAGCGGCGGCAGCAGCAGCACTGGACAACGCTTCACCGCCAACGTTGTCCAAAAGAGGAACCTTCAAGTCGAAGGTGGCGACGCCATTTAGTTGCCCGCGTTGGCCTGCAGAACTCGAGTTATAATCATAATCGTTGGTTCTAATGCCCGAATACGATAGCCTCACCACGATGCTATACCGCGTGGCTTTGGTTTCTTCCTGATACTTGTCTCCACCGGTCAGAACTTGCTGCCCTTGGAAGACGGGACGAAGTATAACAGTCCTGGAACCGTTCCGTAGTCGCCCTTGCAGGTAGAAGGGAGACAAGGCAAGGGACGTCAAGTTCTGGCCCTGGTAGTAAGCGGCCGCCTCGAACTTGTCGTAGTAGACCCCGGTCTTCTTTAGGTTAGGGCCAACGGTGATGTCCATAGAAAGGTTGTAGTCTAGTGTGGAAGAGGATGACAAGTTGAACTGGGTTAGGGCAGGGTTGGAGACAGCGAGTTTGACCTTGTCCGCTTTCCCGAGAGCCCGGACGAGGTAGGGAACGCAGATGGCAGCAGGAATGAGGGTGATCAACAAGCAGACGAGGGCCGCGCATACGAGACCACAGCTGGCGGTACTTTCTTTAACAGCATAGCAAGAAAAGCAAGCAAGGATGCTGAGGAACAAAAACGCGGATACCGAGATGCCCGCTATGTATCCGATCATCTTCCTTTTGATCGGATCTCCTTCGACCCATCCGGTCGAAGCGGTTGCCAGAGCAACCTGCTTCAACTCAAAAGTAACCACACCTTTGGTCGACTTACGATGACCTGTCGTGTCATTGATGGCACTCGGTTGTCGGGTTTTGAACCCCGAATATGACAGCGTCATTGAGATAGTAAAACGGCCAGCAGCTGCGTCTTTCCGGTATCGCTTCAGCCCACCACCGGTAAGAGCAAGCTCGTGCTGCCCTTGGAAGATCAGATGGATTACGCCGCTGGTGGAGTTGTAATAAGAACCGTTCTTCTCGTCTCCCCCCGGAGACAATGTCGATAGGGAAGTAAAGTTGTGGCCTTGGTAATAACCCCAAGCCTTCAACTCTTCATAGTACATTCCTTCTCCTCCGTCGTTCCCATCTTTCGGTCCCAAGCTGACTGCGAGCGAGTAGTTCAAGGTACCGCTAGTCGTGTTAAGTTCGAACTGGGTGAGATCAACTTGGTTGACTTGCAAATAGTTGACCCCGTGGTGATTCGTATGAGCCTGGGCAAGCTGGACGATGGAGTAGATGAGGATGCCGAAAGCGATGGTGCTATTGCAGCCGTTGTAGCCCATCTCTGCGTCGCTTTGGCCGCCCTCCGCCCCCACGCAACAAAGAAAGATGAGCTGCATGATCAAGCTTGCCAAGCACAGGGCGAAGCCAATGCTTTCGAGGCCATAGGCCGTTAATCCTGTGCCAATGGCCGCAGGAAGGTTGAGGAGGAAGCCGATCCAGCATGATCCTTCCATATTTGGGAGAGGAAGCGTCTGGAGAATTAGTCACTAGAGAGAGAGAGAGTGTGGATCAAAGTAGATCATAAATATTAGATTGAACAAACTATCCTATGACCAAACAAACTAGAAATGCGCGTTACATCAATAAAAAAAATGTACCACTTGTGTTTGTTTTTGTTGAAATCTTCCCAATTATTGTTAAGAAAATATGCAAGTTGCTAGCTCGAGGGCCTTTGTTTTTTTTTCTATATTGATTTAGATATGTGTGCGTTGATGTTGGTTTACATGTGAGAATTGGGGTGGTAGAGAGCGACGTTCTCGTAAATCGTAATTCATTTCTCTAATCACATGCTAATCTGACTGCAAAAGATTGGCGTTTATCGACCACCTCGGAACCAATGAGTTTTGGACTTTTAGCCGGTGTCACGTTAACTAATGGGTTTATGCGTAACCATTCCGAATTAAACTAAATATCTCAAGACTTGTTACGAAAATAAGTAACAACAAAAGTTATCATTGAATTAACAATGACTAGATATGCCCTGACAAGAGAAAAGAACATTGACTAAGCAAGTCCAACGATGTGGAATGCGCGCCAACTCGATAAACAATGACGGGCGAATCAAGGGTTAATTACTTTGGTGACTAAACAAAATTATCCTGTGACTTCAAAAAATATGAATCAGACTGCTTATTAAGTTGAGTAACTTATTAATGTACGTTAATTTTAACTAATCGAAAATCAGGGTGGTTCAGCATGACATGAATATTTCATTATATTTGAGAGAATTTATATTTAAATTCTTCAAACTTAAAGATTCAATTTTTTTGTTGTCTCTAAATATTTCAACTTTTTTTACAAATTAAACTTAATAAGACTGATGTGTGTCTAAAATACGCATTAAACACATAGGATTTCGAGTTATTTTCGTATGTTTGTCTTTAGTTTAGTATCGTTTTAGTAAATATTTGAGATTTGGATGACTAATGGGTTCTTTGTGCTAAATTGTAGGAAAAGGAGGCAAATTTGGAAAGAATGATACTTGGAGAAGAAGTCTGGCAGAGACAGCTGACTTGGAAGGGCATTTTGGTCAAATTTGGAGCTGATTTAGAGGATGTCTATTAGACACAAAATTAAAGATCTTTCTTTCTTCTTTCCATTGATATAAAGTACGCAGAAATCGGAGATCGGAAGAGGAAGTTATGACCAAAATACTGAAGGCTGGTCTGACAGATTATTATCAGCGAATTTTAAGGGCCAATTTTGGAAATTCGATCTTCTGATCCCTTAGGACACTGGGGACGACCCATTAGTTTTTTACACTTAGGAGGGCTTATATATAACCCTCTAGACTTATTTTAAGAGAACTTTTCATTCCATAGAACATAACCTATTTTACTTTGTCTTTGTCACGAGGAACTAAACCTCTAGGTAGATTTGAGGGAGGAGACCCAAGGATTTGGTTGTGAGGATCAAGTTTTATTAATGGGCAAATTACCCTCACATCCCTGAGGTTTGGTCGCCCTTCCCCTAGGGTCCCTGACTTTTGGAAAATGATTGTCCCGTCCCTAAGTTTTGATGATAATAGACTCTCGGGTCCCTGGTGCCGGAATATTCCATATTCTCCGGCGATACCCCACTTGAAATGACCAAAATACCCTCCACTTGGAAAAGATTAATTTACCACCCTTCTCTCTCCCCCTCCTTCTTCTTCAACCACATCTTCATCTTCAACCCTCTTCCAAAAAAAAACCAATTAAAGTTGGAAGGGAATTTCAACATGGGTTCTTCATTTTCTCCTTCCTCAGTATCGAATACTACACCAAATCCATCTTCTGGGCCCTTCCAAACCTAAAAATCAATGAAGTGTAACCACACAAAAATCATTAAAACCAAACAAAAATCAATGAAGTGTAACCACACAAAAATCATTAAAACCAAACAAAAATCAATGACGAGCAACAAAACCAAAAGCAATGAAACCCACTTCTATCAAACAAAAATCAACTAAACCCAACGGTGGGGAAGGCTCTGTTCTCCGAGAGGACGAGGGAGCTGGACGACGAAGATCAACACACGACGGTGAGCAGCACACAGAACACGGCGTGCTGACGCTCATCGGTGAGGTCGAAGACCTTGAATTTTGCATCGTCGAGGCCGGGGAACGGCGAGCTAAAGGACCGACTACCGCCTTTCTGAACGTGGGTTGTCGAGGCCGACTACCACTCTAACGCCCGCTGGCCTGGACCGTCGGTCACCAATTTGCGAGGGATTTTAGGGCTTCTTATGAATTAACCAATTAGGGTGAAAACTTTCGTTGATTTAGGGCTCACTTTCCTCCCCCTCTCTTCTGTCCAGGCTCTTGATTTTTTGTGCATTTCCAAGTGTAAATGGTGTTGATTGAAGGAAGCGGCGATGGATTGAGATGATGGCTAAGAGAAATTTGGTTTTAGGATTTTTGGTGGGGAGGAGGAAAATTGATGGTTGTTAACGATGGCTGGGTTCTTGACGACGACTAGAGTATTTGTCCATTTTTTTAAATTTTTTAAATGGGAGGGGCATTTTAGTCTTTTCAAGTAGGATATCGCCGGAGAATATAGAATATTCCAGCTCCAGGGACCCGGTAGTCTATTATCATCAAAATTTAGGGACGGGACAATCATTTTTCAAAAGTCAGGGACCCTAGGGGGAGGGTGACCAAACCTCAGGGATGTGAGGGTAATTTTCCCTTTATTAATCTATCTCAGTAGTATTTACTTATTTTCTTGTGCTTATTATTGTTCTTGAATAGTTTGCGTTTGTAAATTTATTCTTGAACAAATTAGCCTTTGATTCTTGATTAGATAGGAATAAGTAAGGCTAGTTTGTAGATACTAAGGTTTTGAGTATAATCGCTAGGAGCAGGAACATCTATTCTTAATGCTATTATCTTATAGAATAGAAATCAGTCGATATTCTGTCTATTAGGTGATAAACAACTAGTTAGGCGGTCGTTTGGCTAGTTGATTGTTGGATGTTTGTGGTCTCTTTGCGATTGCGGGAGATTTACACCTACTTGCTACATGTGTTAGATTATCTTTTGTGATCCAGTGATCAACCAACCTGTCGTGGTACTCTGATCTCGAATCTGCCGCTTTTCTCTTATTGATTTCACCACTTCTACTCTCTTTTCTGTTCGCTGATTTCGTACAACTTTGAATCCCACAAAATTTCCTTTTTACTTTTGTATTATTAGTTAGATTAATTGAGTATTTGACTCTCCTTGGATCCGACTCGGTATTTCCACTTTTTTGCTACTAATTAGTGAGCTGTGAATATCGGTTTATTTTGAAGGACCCCGACACGCTCGTCAAAGACAAATTATCTTGCATTCTTTCCATGCATCCAAATTTTCGGTAGATGACAAAAAATATTATTGTCATGGCTACCTGCTCTTCTACTAATGTCCAAAAGTCTGTCGTTATTAATATTGTTTGTAACGTCAGAAGTCGGAGTTGGGATGATGCTTTTAGTAAATTATTGATAAAATATATTATTATTCAGGATCCCAAATTCAAAATTTCTCGTCGACTTGTCTTCGTAGGCTCTTCAGAGATGGTTGTTCCTCCTAAACAACTAAATATGAGCGGCTTCTTTTATTGTTTTAATGGAGTACTAATTATGTCTCGTCTCACGATAAATAAAAAAGCAAATGGACGAGGAAGAAGTAGAAATACAACGATATACACTAATCAGATCAGAGTAAACACACAACAAAATTTCGAAATCGACTCGCTTTGATATCAAATATTTTTGACATTTTAGAACAGAAAATCTAAGCCGTCGCAGCAGCTCCACCACCGACCACTCCTCCAACCTTTTCGTGGCTCGGTCCCAAGCTGACCGAAACGGTGCAGTTTAGGTACTGCTCGTGTTGACAAACTCGATCTGGGTGAGAGTAACTAGGTTGACTTTGAAGTAGTCGTTGACCTCGCCCTTCTTGTAAGAACCGACGAGCATGAGGATGAAGCAGATGGTTAAGCCAAGAAGAACAGCGAAACCGGTCCAGAGACAGCACATGGTAGCATCGGAATGGCGACTCGGACCCAAACTTGACCGCTGTTTGATCAAAAAGTAACCGACGATCGACAACCACAGGACCAGGTTTGCCAAGATAAGGCAGAGGCCGGCCTTGATAAGGCCGGTCTCCCATAATCCCAAGCCGACTAAACCGAGAAGGCATGTAAGGAGGAGGGCCCCAACGGTGGCGAAGTAGAAGTTAAAAAACGGTTCTGCATCTTCGGGACTTGATGATCTGAGGAACGAGAGCGCCGCGTCCGGCATCGCTGCCCTAGAAACTATAATGCTTTGGCAAGTGATTTTGTCCATCTTCCCTACTTATTTGAGTATTTCTATTTCCCCGGACACAAAAGAAATAACTTTTATTTTATATATTTTCGCTAAACAGGACACAATAAAAGGAAATCGGTAGAACATGTAGAGCACTATGCCATTCAGCTGACCAATTACAATTGAAGTCAAATCGCGGCCCTGACAAAGGTCAATTGAATTAGGCTGTTCGCTAAAAATGACAGAATTTTCATGCATGTTGCAAGTTGTCTCGTTCACATAAAGTGTATATTTTCTTGTTTATATTGTATTATATTAGATAATCAATATACCGACTAATTTAGATTAAGAATGTATAGTGTATTTAAATTATGACAAAGCTCAATTAACAAGTATTTAATACTGTTACATTTATAATTGTTCGAACTCAAAATTTATTAACTAAGTTAGAAGCATTTATCTAAATGATTGCTAAAAATATGTTTGTTCTAGGGAAGCTTCACCTTATGATCTTTACTACTTTCAAGTAATGTATGAATTTGAATAGATATAAAATATTCTCTAGACAAATATTTAATATCAATGTATTACCAAAACTCGAACTCGTAATAGTCGGTCAAATGAAAAAACAGATCTTTACTGGACCGAGACACTCGGGCAATGAGGCCCAAATAATACTACTCCTCAGTGGGCTCTCTCTTTCTCGGACCGCCAAATTCCCGTTTATAATGGCTTCTTTGTAGTAGGACGAGAAACCGAGAGGACGAAAGAAGAAAAAAATCTAATCTTTCTTTCTGGCTTTCGTTGCTCCATTTGGGCGAAGCAAAGAACAACAGAACAGAGCACGAGAATCAAAATGGCAACGGCTCTCTGGAACCTGGGATCCTACAAACAGGTATCAGACATCGAGTTCGTTGATTGTTTGTTTTGTTTGGTGACTCTCTAATGGTGGATCGTTGCTATTTTTTTTTGGAAAATTGGCAGAGACCGAGGATGGATGCAGTAGTGTGCAGGAAGAGAGAAAGGGATCATTCGCACTGGCCTTATACGGTTGTCGAAATCACTCCCCCGCCTACGAATCTGGGCACCCGTTGCCTCCCCCCCGTATGTTCTTTCCTGTCCTTGTAAGATCGTATATCATGTTATGTTCTTGGTTTATTTCCTTTGGATTGGGTGTTTGGAGAACTGGGTGTCCTTCAATTTTGTGTATTTCGTGTTGGAGTCCTTTTGTCTTGATGGGTTTTGAGTGGCGCGAGATATGGGTGTTGTTGAGTGGAGGTGGCTTTTGGGTGTTGGCATTGTTATTGTTGGTGCGTCAAGTAAAGGTGGAGAGACTGCGTAGTAGTTCGTGCGAGCTGGCTGCCTGTGTGTCTTAGTAACGAGACACCCCGGCCAGCTATGTTTTGCTATCCATTTCGATGGTTTCTCCTTAGGAAGGTTTTATAGAGATACCCTGGCTGATGATGGACAGCAGGGTTTGGCGAGCGTGACTGGTTTTGGAAAACTATGGAAGTTTGGGACTGAAAAAATGTAGACGTGCTGCTTTCTGTGCGGTGTGTGTTTTGCAGTCATTAGTTTGTTTGGGAGCAGTGTGATGGTGTTCTTGCTTGGATCCAGTTATAGTCATAGAGAAGGGATTGGTGATGACAATATGCTGTCAATTTTTGGTCAGTGATTCTTGGGGATGATCCCTGGCGTGAGTTTGTTATTTTGCTCGCTTCGACATTTACTACAACGATACAAAGCTTGCAAGTGTTAATACTAGAGCTGATTTTAGGGTAGAAAGTAGAAGACCACTATGTTGTCTTCTTGGTTATGAAAGATCAGAGTAGACCTGGACTTGGAATAGAAACTAGGTATGCCTTTCTAACAGGGTGAGCTTCATTTGTCTCGAGCATCCCCAACTCCACAACGGCTACACATGTACCTTTCACCTGTTCCTGCTTCCAAATTCAAGTCTCAGCATGCCTTGATCTCAGCTACCCTCGCACTCATCCTCGTTACACCTCGCGTGTGCTGTGTGCAGAATCTGCAATGCGGGGAGAGTGTGACGATTGAAGGTCAAGCCTACACCGTCTCAGCTGTGACTCACCGGTACCAGCTCCGCAAGGGGAAGTACGAGCCCCGCGAGAAGAGGCTGGATGTCTTGTCCCAGGGGAGATACTTCCTGAACATGTACCTGGAAGGTTTGCTAGACAAGTCTTGAGGAGGGTGTACCCTGCTGTCGTCTATATCGTTGTAACAAGTTGCAGTCCCCTTGTGTCTTTGTTCCGGCCACTTTAGGTTCATCCATCAGATGTATGTAGTTTGTGATTAAACAATAATATGACATCAAGTATGAATTTTTTTAATGTATTGTATTCAGAGTCAATAATTGTTAGTTCGACCCTATTTAAGAGTGACTCTGCCAATAATATTTTTTACATTTACAAGAATACAAGTGTAATGCATTGTTATGACTCGAAATCAAAATATTTATAAAACTTGATTACACGTCAAAACTCTTTTCTTTAGTAATATTTTTTAATCAAAAATAAAAAGAGCCTAAGAACTTCTGCCCAATTGTCCACCCGTTATTAATCATAAGCAATTTCTACAACTTATACAAACAGTGATCTCCACATGCTCTCTTGTCCTGGGAAATAATCTGGAGGAACTATAGAATACAATATTGAGATTTGAGTGGTGGCCAATTTTGCCTAATAAATTTTGTCTAATAAAATTAAATTGATCAGTTTAAGGTTGGGGTTTATATTTTTTTTAGTTGCTATACACAAATATACACTAAATCAACTAATTAAAATTTATCGAGGTTTATATGTCTACGATGGACAGTCCACGTGGTAATGTTGGGGCTGTTTCACGTGCGCGCATGTGAGACTTCTAATTGCTGCCGTTTACCCTAATCCCCATGTGATTGTTTATTTAGCACATCCCTGGATTTTTTTTCGGTTAGAAAAAAGCATCGCGACGTCGCATCAATATCAATTATTAGCTACTTGAACCCGTTTACATCCGACATTGGATTAATGAGACGTTGAATCGAATAATTAATTCATAGATTTGTGTCGATTTGTCTCGGTAAAATAGTCGTAATTTTTTATTTTATTCTTTGTTCAGATCATTCTTAAGACGATTATTCTAGACTCGTTCTCAAGTTGGTTTCAACATTCTCTGGAGTTTTTTCACACCACCTAATGAAAGGTAGATTATCAATTAAATACATTTTGGATTAAAAGCAATCCGTAATTAATTGTTAAAAACGGCAGTTCACAACTATTATAGGGTAATCGCTAATTAAATTAATACCCTCGAGTGGCAAGGCAAGTTTGGGCCTACCTGTCTGAGCTGTGTTACCCATTAATTAATTGATTGATTTACTAGATAATCCGTATCTAATTATACAGGACCAAGAAAACAAATGTTAATATCAATGATCACTTATATTATTATCATCCCTCAAAAATTATATTCGACTCAAAATTCATCAACTAATTATATTCTTTTGTGATATTACATAATATATTAAATATTAGGTGCTTATTTTGTTTTTTTTTCTTATCCCTCTTTTTCTTCCCCACCACTACCGCCTCACAAAACGACAAAAAACTAACAGAAAACAGACCTCTTTTTTTCATAAAGAAAATGGATAGAACTTAGAAACGCATAAAAGGACCAATGATTAATCCTTATTATTAAAGAAGGTTGTCATTAATTAAAATTTTATAGTACTCGACTCTAAATACCCGAGATTTAGAAAAAGACCCTTTCTATTTCTCTTCTTGCTCGGATCCGATCTGAAGTAAGTACACAGTTCAGAAGGAGTTTTGGGTACTGAAAAGAGAGAAACAGTAACACTTCCCATCCTAAAAAGTTCTTATCTTCTAGAAGGTGTCTCTTTCATTATTTGTGACACTTAACCAACTTTCTGGTCCTTTTCTTTTGTTTCATAATTTTCACCCTTTTTTTTTTGCTTCTCTACCCTCTTCCCATGGCCATGCAATAGATGGTTGGTTTCCTCTGGTTTATCCTCTTCCCGTCATTGTCGAGGTACTTTCTTGGAACCGTTTCGTGTTTTTTTTTTCTGAGTTAGCTTTAGCTTCTCTGTAACCGATAAAGAACGTGACTTTGAGTTTGCTTGTTGAGTTTCTCTGTTGGGTTCTACGTGGAGTTGGGAATTTCTGGGTTTTCTTTGGTTTTCTTGGGTTTCAAGCAATTGGGGACTTTTGTTATCTGTTGCTTGCTTGTAACGGAGATTTGTTTTGGCCTTTGATGGGTTTGTTAATTTGACTTGGAAGGAACTTCCTTTGCCTCAGAACAGCTGTAGAAATAAGTATGTATCTTGTTTTATCCGCTAAATTTTGTCCGGTTCTTTAATGACAATGCTTGAAGTTGTTTGGTGTGGGGATATTCGCAGATTCTGCGGATTTATAATATCGATTGCCTTGATTTTGTAGCAGCGGGTTTGGTGTTATATGTTGCAGCAATTTAATTGAGAAGATTGTGTTGCTATATGTGTGGATGCAGAATCCATGTTCTTGGTTACAATTGGTGGTTATAATTCGGTCTCGTGCTGAATCGCTCCCATGGAAACACTAGTTGAAGTTAGTCCTTCCACTAAGAGTTGGAATCTGGCATCCGGAGGCACGCCTGTGTCTCGGCGCTCTGGTCGGCCTCCATCTAGTTATTCAAGTGCTCATAGCCAGAGGACGAAACAGATGCATGGTATGAATGGTTCTGCGTCGGAGCAGAAGAGATCTGGCAAGGCAGCACGTGGAGATCCTCGCCTCGAAGAAGTATCGAGTACTGCCAAGAACTTCTATGTTTCGGACAAGGGAAGATGCAAGTTTGTGGCCTCTGGTGAAGTTGAAGACAGGTCAGTACAGAATTTGCCAAAGGAGAAGATATTGAGGGAAACTACAACTTCTGTTACGCAACCCGTTTCAGGATCCGAGATCTCCTCTTCGAGTAGCTCCGCCGTTGCTGAGAGGCCTCTTTCTGATCCATCTGGAGGTGAAGGAGACATGAAGAAGCTGACAGACCATGTAACATCTCAATCAAGACAAAACTATTGCCCAAGCCCTTCAAATAGTGTCTATACTAACACAGGTACCCTATATGTAGAAGCCAAGCAAAGTTTCACCAACACGGAAGTCAGCGAAGAGGCAAGTACAATCGATAAGTACGGAGAAACCGGAACAATTAGTAATTCCTATGACGTTGAAAGCCGGAAAAGTACTGACAGCAATGTGAGCAGCTCTAGCAGTTTGAGCAGTGCTTGGTACAGACCTCACATGGCAAATGATACAAGATGGGAAGCAATTCAAAGTGTTCGGTCTCGAGAGGGAGCATTGGAATTGAAGCACTTCAACCCAATGGTGAAGCTTGGATGCGGTGATATAGGCACCGTTTTTCTGTCGGAGTTGATTGGTACAGAGACTTATTTCGCTATGAAGTTTATGAACAAGGAGGTTCTATCTGCTCGGAAAAAACTGCTAAGGGTGCAAACAGAACGCGAGATACTTCAATCGCTGGATCATCCGTTTCTTCCGACATTGTATGCACACTTTGAGACGGAGAAAGTGTCTTGTTTGGTGATGGAGTTCTGCCCTGGTGGAGACCTACATAACATGAGGCAGAAACAACCTGGGAAGTACTTTCCTGAACATGCTGCCAGGTGAAGAACACTCTCTGTACTTTCCTGACATTTCTGTCATATTCGATTTTGCTCGGGTCACAATTTCGACCTTCTGTCTAGATTACATCAGTCATGTGAAACTTTGACTGCTGCGACCTGATGTTCCGATCTTGAAATTTGTTTGAACATTCATCTTTTTAGACTGTTTTCAGCATTAGATATCGATAAACTCGAGTTTATTGTAACTCTTGTTGCTTGATTTAATTGGCAGGTTTTATGTAGCAGAAGTTCTCCTTGCTTTAGAGTACTTGCACATGCTTGGTATCATTTACAGAGACCTTAAGCCAGAGAATGTCCTCGTTCGGGACGACGGGCACATAATGCTTTCTGATTTCGACCTCTCCCTGAGGTGTGCAGTGTCCCCGACACTGGTGAAATCAGCGAAACTGACCTTGGAGTCGAAGAATTCGTCTCAGTCAGCATGTATTGGGCCAACTTGCGTGATGCAGCCGGATTGCATCCAACCGGCCTGCTTCGGGCCACGTTTCATGCAAAGGAAGGCCAAGAAGGAGAAAAGGAAGAATGAAATGAACAATGCCGCAACCCCTCTACCCGAGCTTCTTGCTGAACCAACAAGTGCAAGGTCAATGTCATTCGTAGGCACGCACGAGTACTTGGCGCCTGAAATCGTCAAAGGCGAAGGTCACGGCAGCGCAGTCGACTGGTGGACATTTGGGATCTTCCTCTACGAACTCCTCTTCGGGAAAACACCTTTCAAGGGAGCAGGAAACCGCGCGACTCTGTTCAACGTGGTAGGCCAGCCACTGAGATTCCCGGAGTCTCCCCCCGTCAGCTTTGCTGCTAGGGACCTGATCAGAGGCCTACTAGTGAAACAGCCCGAGCACCGCCTCGCATACAGGCGCGGCGCCACCGAGATCAAGCAGCACCCGTTCTTCCAGTCCGTGAACTGGGCGCTCATCCGCTGCACGAACCCGCCACAGGTGCCCCGACAATCAATGGCGGAGTTTCTAGCCCGCGCGGAGCAGCAACGGAAAGCGCCTGCAGCCGGGGATGATGCAGAGGGTGTAGATGTAAAGCCTGCAGGTAATTATAACGACATCGAGTTCTTTTGAGTCTTCCAATATTGATTTCCTTCACCTCATTGTAAACCTCTTTAGTGTTTCTCTGCCATTAACCTCGAGATACAAGTCTATTTGTTCCTTCTCATGCAAGAAATGATATGAGGAAAAAATTACCAGAGGAAATACAAAATACCAGAGATTTCCATTTTCCCTTTTTATGTGCAACCTGTTTTTCTTAAACTATCTCGTATGTAAATGTCCATCAGATCGAATAATTCATGTTCGAGCAAAATAAACAAAAATCTATATATATTTTTAAGAGTCAGAACTCGAGAATATTGGAGGAATACGTGAATGTAATGAGTATTCCCGTCTCCGCGAAAATGAAATAAAATAGAAGTGCCATTTGGTTGATGTCACGTCCAAGTCAAGGACGAACTCCATCCAACTCTACAAGGAATCAATAAATAATTTTCGTCATTTTTAATTGTCGATTTTTGTGTGAAAGGAATTATATTGGTCGATCATGATCGTAACTTCAAAGGAAAAATGAAAAAAAAACTTTATTGGTAGAACATATAATGGCTTTGATCACCGGAGCCCTCCAAAGTGGAATTTGGAATCCTTGGCCATAAATTATTGCTCTGTACCCATTTTGGTTATGGGTTGACCAAAAAATCAAATTTGAACATAAAAAAATGTAATATATTAAATTTGGTTAAAAATGGATTGAATGTCTATTTAATATCATAGTACAATATAGTAAAAAAATAAAAAAATTTAGGGAGCTACTTGTTTTTTAATGACAATTTTCAAACAAGTTTAATTTCCAATTCCACAAGTGGACGAAAATTCGCTGGAAAACCTATGGTTTAGTAAGACAGCACATATTTGACTTTAACAACTAATAGCACATTTTTGTGGATAAAAAATCATATTAAAATAGAACCATCCCTACATGAATGAATGTGACAATTTTGTAATTATTAAATATAAATATAAATAGCGACCGGTCTATTTCGCCGACGAATTAATATATTTCAGCATGACAAAATCAAAATCTACCCGTCATGGAGCCTCCGGTGCAACCATGCGTCACTTTAGCAATATTTTCGGCAGTCTTCATCTGCCACGCGCACGCTACTCGTCCACCCTTGCAAGTAAACTTGTAAGATCTTTTTTCTGGTCCCACACACAGAAGATCTTGTACGTTTCTGCGTAAACTACCTAAAATTTTAAAACTACTCTTTTCTATAGATAAATTTTGGGAAAAGTCTCACTTAGTACCATGTAGTTTTAGACTTTCAGAATTAAGACCGTATAGTTTCAAATTGAAAATTTAGTAACATGTAGTTTACACATTTTTTTCCGGGCTGGTCAAGGGCAACTGCCCAACCATCTAAATTTGCCATGTTATATTTACGATTTGCATGACATGCCATCTCATCTTTTGTATCCATGTAATTGATGACATGGCAAGTCATAAAATTTTAAAATTCTAATAGAATTAAAACTCTTGGCTCATTGTTATGCGCTGGGCAAATTTAGGTCCTGATAGAACAACTTTTAATATTGACTCATGTAGCCATGCTATATGTCAAAGCAAGAGGTGGACGATTTTGGCCAGACTAAAGCCCAGATTTCTACACAAGCATGGTCATTAAAAGGATTACAATATCAAACAAAACTACAAGCAAAGTACTTTTAAAAAAAGGAGCAAAAAGTAGGAAAAAGAAAGGCTAGTAAAGAAGTCAAAGTAAAACGTTCTAGAGGAACGTATACTTTTATTAATAATCCTAATAAAATATATGTACAGATCCTAGCCTTTGACCCTTGACCAACAACCAATAATGAAAACCATAACCAATGATAACCCGCCACGTGCATCCAGACCCAGTCAAATTCGAGCATCTACGCTCCTCCCGCGCTTTTAATATCACCCGCCCCAAACAACCCCCAGAAATATTAGAAAAATAAGTATTTATAAGTACGGGGGAAAATCCGTAAAGTATCCCAAGCTTACGAATTTAACCTCGCGCTACCTAACACCAACGGACCAACGGTCCATCTCCGAAAGGGAAGGGCGAGTACTAGCAGCAGACGACCGGTCGTCTCCTCGGCGAAATCGTCACCTACTTCCTCTTCGATGGCCGCCGAAGCAAAGAGTTTTTCCCCGTTCTCGGCGAAGGAGGAGGCCAAGTTCGGGTTCAAGCGGTGGGAGATGTACAAGAAGACACTCGCCGGGACCATGGGCGACGAGTACGACCGCCACGTGTTCCTCTGCTACAAGGACCCCGCCGCCTGGGTCCCTAAGCTCGAGACCTCCTCCGCCGATCCGATGGTCAAGCGACTCGCTGGCTCTGTCAGGTCCCGGACGAAGGAAATCACTCCTAAGGTCAACTACTCTTCTTCTTCTTCTTCTTCTCCGTCTTTGATTTTTTTTAATCAATAATTAATTATTAATAACAGACAAGAGTTACGGTTACCGAGGGGCACGCGGGGACCGACTTCGAGGACGGGGATTTGTTGATATTTCCGGATATGATCAAGTACAAGTAGGTGGTTTGTCGTTTATTTCTTACATTTTTTTAATCATCTAGAGGGGTGTTAATGCTATATATATCAATTCCGAATACTGAATATGCTGATTATCAAAATGTTTAAAAAATACATATGATCCTAATTCCGAACTTAATTCGGTATCATTCAGGATTTACCGAAATTTTGCATTAAAATAGAATCCAACATTAAGTTTAATCCTGAATACCAAAAATACCGAATGTAGTCCTAGTGGAGGGTTCTTTATTACTCTTAAGCGAATATTGTAGAACTATTAAGTGATCTCTTGTCCTGATGGACTCTCTCGTAGCTGTTTCGGATCTGTTCCAGGGGAGTGGTTTCCTGAATGGTTTCAGCCTTAAAGGCCTTGTTGATGTGTTCATTTTGTGCTTTGAAATTATGCTGAAACTTCGGTTGATTGTTGGGTTGTATCGTATAATGCTTGTTTGAGCTGTATTTTAGGCTTTTGTCACGAGAGATTGACGTTCTGTCGAAATGGCAGGGGTGTCAACGAGTCTAATGCTGAAAGCTTTGTTGAGGAGGTGCTTGTTAAGGGCCAGCCATGGAGCGCTGGTGCCCCGGAGAGATTGCCCGGGTCACACATTTTCGTCTGCGCTCATGGTAGCCGCGACAAGAGATGTGGTGTTTGTGGGCCGGTTCTTATTGAGAAGCTGAAGGAAGGGATCGAGGCGCGAGGACTGACAAATCAGGTCTTTGTGAATGCTTGCTCTCACACTGGAGGGCACAAGTTTGCTGGGAACTTGATTATCTTTAACCCGAATGCAGAGGGGAAGATAATTGGACACTGGTAAGGCCCCAATTCTTGTTTCTGTTTCTGTTTCTGGTTTTCATCTCATGGTGTTAGAAGGGAATTTGATTTGCTTCCACTTTGGACAGGTATGGCTATGTAACTCCGGAAGATGTGCCTGAAATTCTTGATCAGCATATTGGGAATGGAGTTCCATTGGAAAGACTTTTGAGGTATGCTTTATGTGTGTACTACTTTGGTGTTCAAGTTCTTATTTCTTGGTATTTTGAAAGAGGGAAATATTCAAATGTTGTTGCAAAAGATGGGACCAGTCTTTAGCGGTTTCAAAAGAATTTAGATAAAGTTGTCAATATGGACGATTGCAGGGGCCAAATGGGGGTGAATCCTGAAGGAAGGGAAAAGGGTAAAGAAAAGGTTGTTCCGAATGGTACTGAAACGAACACATCCGGCTGTTGTCAAGGTGCCGATGGAGGTTCATGCTGCCAAGATGTAAGTTCACAGTTGAGCCAAGAAAAGAAGGCGAAGGAAATTATCGATGCCAAGAAGAAGGGGACTGGTACAGTGTCAAGCTGGATTGCGTCATTTTTGAACTAAAAAAAATAGAATTAATCAGTCTATTTAATATCATTGTACAATATTGTAAGAATAAATTTCAGGAAATTAAGGGAGCTACTTTGTTTTAATGACATCTTTTAAAGAAGTTTAATTTCCAATTCTACGAGTGGACGAAAATTCGCTGGAAAAACTATGGTTTAATAAGACATGTCATATTTGACTTTAACAACGAATAGCACATTTATATGGATAAAAAATCATATTAAAATAGAACCATCCCTACATGAATGACTGACAATTTTTTATTTACGAAATATAATAAAAAAATCGGGAATAGTCAATTTTGCCGATTAAAATAATATATTTCAGCGTGACAAAATCAAAATCTACCCGCCATGGAGCCTCCAGTACAACCATGCGTCACTTTAGCAACATTTTTCGGCAGCATGACCTGCCATGCGCACGCGCTACTCGCCCACCCTCGTTGCACCGGATCCCGTTTCCTTTGGCGAAACAATTCGGAGCAGATAGCAGATTCGTTTTAGCAGGTAATAAATAATAGATTGGATACTGTTTGATAAAATTAACTAGCAAATTGAATTTAATACATTTACATATTTGGTTAAACTAATTTATAAATTATGCTTAAATAAAATAATATATATTATTTAATTAACTTAATTATATTTCAATTTAATTTTTTATAAATATAATATAATTAACTTCATGGAAATAAAAACAAACATATACATTAAATAAATATTTAGTAAAGATTTACGAAACTAGAATAAGAATAACAAGACCACAACATTCCTCAGAAAGCATCAACCGTCCCTTTCACATGATCTCATCCTAAACCTGTGTCTGAGTCTGTTAACGCCCTCCACAACTTAAATTGATATTTCATCCAACTCAATTTGCTTTTAAATTAACATCGTATATAATCATAACTAGAGCATGTTTGGTGCAGTAGAGGGGGGGGGGGGGGAGCGGGGGGAGGGGGGAGCGGGAGCGGGAGGGGGAGGGGGAGGTAAAAGGTTGAAGAAGGTAAAAAAATTTATTTTTTGTTTAAGGGTATTTTGGTCATTTCTATGACCAAAAATGAAAAAAAGAGCCGATGACGTCAGCCGGGGACCCGAGAGTCTATTATCGTCAAAACTTAGGGACGGGATAATCTTTTTCCAAAAGTCAGGGACCTTAGGGGGAGGGTGACCAAACCTCAGGGATGTGAGGGTAATTTGCCCCCAAAAAAAAAAGACAGTAAGATGGGACCGGATTTGGTCCTGGAGGCCAAATCCAGCACGGTACTGGAGGATTTTTATTGAAGGACACGCGGAGACTATTTTGCAAAAATGCATAAATAAGGGGGTGCAAAATAAAAAAAGTCCACAACCATTGAATCATAACTGGATAAACTATTGAATCGTAACTGAGTAAACCATTGAATCGTAACTAGGTAACTGGGACGGACCTCGATTTATCCGAGATGGGAAAAATGGACCATTGAATCATAATTAAGTGAACCATTGAATCATAACTAAATCAACCATTGAATCGTCTAGGATGGTCCTGGTTGGATTTTGCCTTCCAGGACCAAATCCGCTCCCCAGTAAGATCCATTCGCTTGTCCCACACGCGGAAGATCCCATACGCTTCCGTCTAGACTACCTAAAAATTTAAAACTAAACTTTTTGTGTTAGGTAAATTTATTATTATTCTATGTAATATTTACAATTAGGTATCGTAAAATTCCCTTTTTCAATAAAACTATTTTATACCAAGAAAAAAGTTTAAAAACTATCGTTGGGTGTTGCCCGTGTGGGTGCATGTGTGTACGATGCTATCGCAAACTTTGTTCCGATAGAATAAACTTTTGGCTCATTATTCTGGTCACATAAAATTCCGGCAAATTTTGATATGATAGAACACCTTTTAATTTTGACTAGTCTATTTAGCCATGCTAAATGTCAAAGCAAGAGGTGGGCGATTTTGGCCAGAATAAAAGTCCTGATTTCTACACAAGCATGGTCATTAAAGAATGACAATGTCAAACAAACTATATGCAAAGTAGGAAAAGAAAGGCTAGTAAAAAAAAGTCAAAGTAAAACGTTCTAGAGGAACGTATACTTTTATTTAAAAAAAATATACAGATCCCAGCCTTCCCTTTTAAGACCCTTGACCAACAACCAATAATATTCCTAAAAAAAAAAGAACAACAACCAATAATAAAAACCACAACCAATGATAAACCGCCACGTGCAACCAGACCTAGTCAAATTCGCGTGGTACTCACGCTCCTCCCGCGCTTTTAATATCGCCCGGCCCAAACAACCCACAGGAAAATTAGAAAAATAAATAAATATTTATAAGTAAGGGGAAAAATCCGTAGAGTATCCCTAATGCATTTTACGAATATAGCCTCGCGCTCCCTAACACTACCGGCCCTTACGTTCTCTCCCCTTGGAAGAAGACCGTCACCGACTCTCCATCTCCGAAAGAGAGGGGCGAGTACTAGCAGCAGACGACCGGTCGTCTCATTGGCTAAATCTTCTTCTTCTTCGATGGCCGCCGAAACGGAGAGTTTGTCCCCGATCTCGGGGGAGGAGGACGTCAAGTTCGGGTTCAAGCGGGCGGAGATGTTTAAGGAGACACTCGCCGGGACCATGGGCGACGAGTACGACCGCCACGTATTCCTCTGCTACAAGGACCCCGCCACCTGGGTCCCTAAGCTCGAGACCTCCGCCGCCGATCCGATGGTCAAGCGCCTCGCCGGCTCCGTCAGGTCCCGGATGAAGGAAATCACTCCTAAGGTCAACTACTCTTCTTCTTCTTCTCCGTCTTTGATCTTGCTTTCCAGATTAATTTATTAATTAATAATATAACAGACGAGGTTTACGGTTAGCGAGGGGCACGCGGGGACCGACTTCGAGGACGGGGATTTGCTGATATTTCCGGATATGATCAAGTACAAGTAAGTGGTTTGTGGTTTCTCGTTTATTTTTTTCCATTTTATTTTAATTATCTAGCAGTGTGCAAACAGTATATATCGATCCCGGATACCAAAATGCTAAGATAATCTATACCGATACGGATCCCGATCTCGAATTTAATTTGGTATCATGACGAATACATAATTAAATTTTGGTATTATTCAGGATCTACCAAAAATACAGAAATTTCGCATAGAAAATAGAATCCAACGTTAAGTTTAATGCTGAATATCGAAAATACCGACTATTGTAGAATCGTGAAGTGATCTCTTGTCCACGTCAAGGGGATTGGCAAGGACCTAGTGTAAGTTAGTTTTGGCTGATGGACTCTCTCGTAGCTGTTTCGGATCTGTTCCAGGGGAGTTGTTCCTGAATGGTTTCAGCCTTAAAGGCCTTGTTGATGTGTACATGAGATTATGCTGAAACTTCCGTTGTTTGAGCTGTTTTCAAGGTTTTTGTTATGAAAGATTGACGTTCTGTCGAAATGGCAGGGGTTTCAACGAGTCTAATGCTGAAACCTTCGTTGAGGAGGTGCTTGTTAAGGGCCAGCAATGGAGTGCTGGCGCCCCGGAGGGGTTGCCCGGGTCACACATTTTCGTTTGCGCTCATGGTAGCCGCGACAAGAGATGTGGTGTTTGCGGGCCGGTTCTTATTGAGAAGCTGAAGGAAGGGATCGAGGCGCGAGGACTGACAAATCAGGTCTTTGTGAATGCTTGCTCTCACATTGGAGGGCACAAGTATGCTGGAAACTTGATTATCTTTAACCCGAATGCAGAGGGGAAGATAATTGGACATTGGTAAGGCCCCAAGGCTTGTTTCTGCATCTGTTTTTTTCCATCTCATGGTGTTAGAAGGGAATTTGATTTGCTTCCACTTTGGACAGGTATGGCTATGTAACTCCGGAAGATGTGCCTGAGATTCTTGATCAGCATATTGGGAACGGAGTCCCATTGGAAAGACTTTTGAGGTATGCTTTATGTGTGTGCTACTTTGGTTTTACAGATCCTATGCGTTACAGTGGTGTTCAATTTCTTATTTCTTGGTATTTTGAAGAGGGAAGTCTTTCATATACTTGAGATTTTTTTATATCTGGGTCAGGGAATTTTTACTTAGCCTAGCTTATTACAAGATTTTACTTCTGCAAGTTGCATTTGACTGTTGTCGCCTCCCTATCTTGCATAATGAGCAGTGGGGTGAGTTTGATGGTGTTTCTGTGTTGGTAAACTGGCTCTCAGGATTTTCATGTTCCATTTTACAGTTTCTCATTCACTATCCGAAGTTTTGTAGAACATTGTTATTGTAGAACATTGTTATTGTAGAACTCTGACTCTTTGCACGAATATCTAACTAGTGAAGAGATCTTTTGCATCATTGCATGCTGTTTCAGCTTAATTGCTTTCAGTGCAGGGGGTACTCCTTGTATTCCTTAGTGCTGTTTGCATTATGTGGAAAAAGCTTATTGCATATCTTGCTGTAGATTCTGTTGCCCAATCTTCATGCAGTTTAGTAGTTTGGAGCTTTTATGGGAAGGATGAGTTGTCTTTCTCTCTTCTAGGTTCCTCTTTTGCTAATTAAACTATATCTTGAATATAATTGACTTTTATGGATTGTGGGGATAATATTCAAATGCTGTTGCAAAAGATGGGTCCAGTCTTTAGCTGTTTCAGAAGAATTGGGTTAAAATTGTCAATATCGACTATTGCAGGGGCCAAATGGGAGTGCATCCCGAAGGAGGTGAAAAAGGGCCAGAAAAAGTTGTTCCAAATGGTACCGAAACGACGAAAAGCCAGAATTATGTAGAAACCAAAACTGATGTCAACAAGGAGAACACATCCGGCTGTTGTCAAGGTGCCAATGGAGTTTCATGCTGCCAAGATGTAAGTTCACAGGTCAGCCAAGAAAAGAACGTGAAGGAAATCATCGATGCCAAGAAGAAGGGGACTGGTAAAGTGTCAAGCTGGATTGCGTCATTGGAGCAAAGCGATGTCCTTGCTGCTGTTGCTGTATTCGGAGCGGTAGCAGCCGTTGCTGTGGCTTTTAGCGTATACAGAAGGCCGGGCTAAATTAAACTCGTAAATCACCAAAGTATTATGTTGTTGTGGTTGCTGTTATACCCTTGCTTTTTGTAGACAGACAGATGTGATAAACTACGAATAATTCGACAAACCACGTCCGGTCCAGCAGAAGGATACCTGTATGTTGAGTTCCAAGGGATGGGGTGTCTCCTATTTTTAACCGGTTGAGGATGTAGTACAGCCCCTTCCCCTTTCTTAGACTATACTATATTGTATAATTATTATCAGAATTATACGTACTTGGTGAATGTTGTATTACTAAAGCTTTGTTGGGAGTTGATCAAATTGCTCCCTTGCGGCATACAATGTATCCATATATGGTGTCTTCTTAACTATCAACGATTTTCGGTACGAGTCTTTCCAAGTTTGCAGTTCTTTAGTTCTTGTTCGAGATACTGGCTGCACATGTTGCAGGTGCAAAACAGGTTACTGGTTTGGATGAAACTGTTCGTTTGGCAAGGGATGAACTTTGCGCAACTCTTTATGTGAAATAGTTTATACTACTATGAATTGTGAACTGCATTGAGTATAGTGCTTCCACCTACAAGAACTGTTGCCATTTGATGCCAACCCAGATTTGAATCGGGTATGATATTTAAATGTTGGTAAATTTTTTCCAATGAGTATATAACAATGTTACTATCTCAATTGTCAGACTCGAGACCTCTCGATTAATTTCTCTTTACTACCTTAACCTTGAGGCCATGTTTCATATGGAGAATCACAGACTTGGTAGGAAAAACAGGGTGATCCTCCACAATATGGAACCCATACCTCCACAAGATAGCCGCACCAACTGCCTTCATTTGCTCCAACGCCAATTCCTTACCCAAACAGGTCCTTGGTCCTGTATTGAACACCGAGAACTTGTAAGCAGGAACATGTCTCAGGCTCAGCTGCTTCCTCCCTTGTCCTGAAATCCACCTCTCCGGCTTAAACTCCAAGCAATCTTGGCCCCAAATGGACTCCATCCTCCCCATCGCATATGGAACGTAAGCAACTCGAGTGTTCTTGGAAATTTTATGGCCACTTGGGAGAGTGTCGTCTCCTACTGAGACCAATCGATCGATGGGTATTGGTGGATACAACCTGATGGTGCCAAGTATAGTTACTTGATGTATAAGTTACGATTGGATACGGAGATTCTAACGAAAAGAATTGAAAGTTGGCATGTATGGAAGAGAATTTTCCGACCTGAGAGTCTCGAGTATTGATGCTTGGAGATAAACCAGCTTGCTGAGCTCTTCTTTGGTGAAAACCCTGATCGTGTCACGATCTTTGGCATCCGAAATCTCCTCCATTTCTTCGATTATCTTCCTCTCCGCTGATGGGTTTGTAGCCACGAGCCAGAGGAACCAGGCGAAACCGGCAGCGACCGAGTCCCGCCCGGCAGCCACGAAGCTACAGGCTGTGTCTCTGAGGAACTTGTCAGATTTTGTGAAGGAAAATGTATCGTCCTTGTCTTCGTCGTAGTCATCGTTTAACTTGAAATTCCCGTCAATCAAGAAGTAGTTTAGTAGATTGTACTCGTGACGATGATCGTCGTCTTCGAATTCGTTCCGGCCGCGGCTGCCTCCTCCGTCACGAGCCAGTTGTTTCCGTTTGCTGGCAATGCAACCGTACAGGAAACGGTCGAATGTCTCGCAGGCTTTGGTTAGCTCCTTCTCCCTTCCTACTTGGAGCCACTTTTGTAGTTTCCAAATGCTTTGAGGGATTATGTTCCTGTTTCATCAAACACCCAAGACATTGTGAATATTTATTCATGAAAAGTGCAAATTGTTGATAAGTAAAATTTATTAATACAAATATTTACAACATACTATTATATGAAAAGTGCAATTTTGGTACAAGCAACTTTTGATAGATACATAATTTCGTAGATTGTTAAAAAAGTCGTCTCCGTTTATGTAGAGTTACATTTTTGATGTAGCTCTGATTTATCAATTGCAATTTTAGTCAGCATAACTCCGATTAGGCTTTGCTCTTTAGAGAGATTGTTAATTCTTGTAGTCGATATCGTAATCATGAAAATCAATTATACTACACTGTCATCGATGCGATCTTATACTATATTTATCTATATCGTGTTATGTTTAACTTATCTGTTTTTAGTTCATATACTTTACTTTTTTTGGTAAAACCATATACTTCACTTTCATCTATTATTACACTACGGATTAATGCCAATGATACCTTTATATCGCCAATGATATTCATAAGCATAAACTTTAGATTGCAGAAGAACTACAATATCGAAAACCTCATCACATATTTTATGTTAGAACATCTTAACAAACCAAAAAATTTAAAACAACGAGTTTGTTAATTTTTCATAATTATAAAATATCACCTAACAAAATTCGTAAAAGAAAGTGGAATTCTTAAAAATTCCGTTAGCTAATTTTACCGGATTAACCATACCTGAGAAAGGAGACTTCCTCAATGACAGTGAAAGCCTTGGCACATTTGGATTCAGGCAATCCCAGCGACAAGGTATTGGGATCATAATCCAAGACAAGCTGGGAGACAATATCGAACATCAACCTTCTCAACACATCCTGGATGTCCAACACATTCCCAAACTCCAAGGCTTGGTTCAAAACCACAAACAACCCGTCCACAATTTTCTTGTTAGTAGCTCTTTCTCTTGTCAACTCGAACTTCCTATCCTTAACAAAGTTATGAATAATCCTTCTTTGAAGCATCCAATTCTTCCCATCGGAAGTCAAAATCCCATCACCAAGAGGATCAAGTACTTGCTTGATTTCAGGACCCTTGCCATACCCATAGAAATTCTTACTAAGAATGTGGTGGACGTTACTAGGGTCACTTGTGAATACAAAGTCCAACCCTCCAAACCAAGGTCCCTTGAAGAAGAACGTACCTCCGCCGTGCTTGAGGAGGTCGGTGACGAAGTCGTGGACACGGGTGGCGTTCCGGAGGAGGCCGGGCATCATTCCGACGATCGGCCAGTCGATCACGGGGGCAGTAGTTAAGCTTCGAGTCACCTTCAACCACCACCATGTTATTACACATGAAAGAGTAGGGAACAAAATTAGGAATGCTTGGACCACTGGAGACATCGGGACTAAATTCAAGTACTAAAGAGAAGTTTAGTTATCAAAGCGATTGGCCTTGATATATTTTCTCCATCCGCTTCTCTTGCCCAACTTGAGCAATCTTTGTCTTCTCCAAATGAATTTAGGCTTTCTGTTCCTTGCTTATACAAAAATCGTAGTTATTTATAGATAGATGCACATACAGTTGATCTAAATTTTTTTGCAATTATCGTAATTCAATTGAATACTTCATTCGCTAATTGGTAAAGAAATTAGTACATCGTGTTGGTAAAGAAATATCCGTGTCGCTAGACTGTAGGTGGCTTTTATTGGTCACTGTGCTATTTTTTCCTATCTAGTCATTAGATTACTACAAGTTCTTCCTATGTATTTTGTATTCCATTAAAATTTCTGGACGCTAAATTAAGTGGGTGGAAAGCGATGTCACAACTAAAAGATAAGTTAAAACTTTATTTTAATATCCAGAACTTACAGTATTATTAAGTAATCATTCAATTTTAAAATCCCAAAAAATCAATATATATAAGGTACGAAGAAAATCACTCCCTTAAAATATATATATATATATATATATATATATATATATATATATATATATATATATATATATATATATATATATATATATATACATAGTGCCATAATCAATAAAATTAAACCTTTCAATAAAAACTAACTTCGAAATGAAATCATGGAAGTGACACGTCCAATGCGTTGATTTAAAACTAGCTTTTTAAAAAATATAATGGGAAATAGAAATTCAATTCAAAAAATAGCAAAACAATATTTGAAAAATACCTAAATTTCTGTAAATATATAGCATCCGCCAACTAGCTATTCACCGGCAATTAATAGCACCAATAATTTTTTTACGACATTCACACAACCATACTAAAATCTGGTGACCTACTTTAGGGGGATGTAAATTTATAGCATCGGCTAACTTCCTAGTTGGCTATCCACCAGAAATAAATAACAATATCAATAAGTTTTGGATTCACACTACCATACTACAAATCTGATGACCTGAGTTTATGTAGGTGCCATAATTCGGTATTTAAATATTTTCGGATCCGAATTATCCGACATCATAATTTTAGAATTTGGATACAAAAATATTTATTTCGTATATGTTTTGAAATTATATGGTGTTCATATATTTATTAGGTTGATTATCTAAATTCGATTCAGATTGTGAGATCACAAATTACAATATCATAGTTCGCCCTATCGAACTTTAATCTAAAAATTCTGCAAATGAGCACGTTTAAATACTTTGTACATGTGAGCAACTAACCGGTAGAATTATGGATTTTGTCCCTAAAGTTCTAACGTAAAAAATTACAAGATACCCAGTTAGGACAACTTTATCTAAGAATAAAATGGTGAAACTATGTGATACTACAATTAATTTCTTAGAGTGAACTGGGGGGAGAAGGAGTCGATTACATGGATCTATCATTCAACTTATGGAGAGGGGAAGCTCCAATGAAGTCGTGGTCGTAATTAAGAATCATCCGCAATAGTCAAAACCATCAAATTAAGTGTAATTAGCTCACTAAATGTTTCCTGTTCTATACGCTTATGCTGCACATATTTAGCCGTCCAACGGCAGCCAAACTTGAAGAATTCAATTATTAGTAGTTCACTGCTTCTAATTATCCACTTTTGTTTTTGGTTTATCTGTGGAATGACGGTCTAATACAAATTTACTGATATGCTTTCGATCTTAATTGAGATTTTAGAAACTGATGTGTACTAGATTAAGAATACTCTAAATTTTAGTATTAAAGTGAAATTTGACCCCTTTTTTTACCTACCAAAAAAAAGCTTCTCCCTCCAGCAATCACTTAGTTATTGATCTACAACTCAATTTTGTGTGTATTTTATTTATTTATGAATACTCAATTTTGTGTGTATCGACGTCGAAGTGCCAATTTAAAATAATTATTTACTCTGAGATTCTCTCAAGAATTATGAAGATAAAAAACACCGAGAATTAAATACATTCCCATGTTCTACACAGGAGAAACTGGGCTACCTGCAGCGATTGGGCTAAATCCAAAGCCTGGGCCGGAACTTAATTACACGTCATATGCTACTTGATTCAAAAGTTCAATTAGTTTCCGACCCAAAAAATGTTTAATTAATTTAAATTATTTCAAGATTTTAATTGTTTCTTTTCTTTCACTATTTTCCGTTTCTTTTCTGAATTAGTACCAAGCCTCAATTTTTTTCTTTTTTAGAGTTTAAGAATAACTAGTCCACTATTTTTTTTTGGTAAGTAAATTAATTTTATATATCTTGAACACTGGTACTACAGACAACAACTCAGAATAGTAACAACATTTACTTATGAAAAAATAATAATTTCACGCACACTAGTACTACAGACAATAACGACGATCATGTTTGCGTGGACCACTCGACTCTATCGTGCTTAAATTAAGGTCGTACGAGTATCGAGATAGTAAACAAATATCTCATAAAAAAAATACTACAGACAACAACAAAACCAGCTAAATATATAGGTCGCCTCCTGAACTACCTCCTTCCATCCATGGCAGAGCAGTAACTCCCTGACCAATGAGAATTTATTATCGGACGCAGCAACAGCAGGCGAGCCAGGCAACTTGCTAGCTTTTAACTCCATCAACGAACACACTTCCATCTCCCACCATGAACCAACCAGATCGTAGTAATTTTCTGTTCCATTGTTGTTACTTGCTCGAGCATTTCCCCACCCACCTCTTACTGACCCCAACCTTCAATCCATGCTTCATGTGGAGCACTATGGAGGCGATAGGGCAGACGTTGCAGTCCGCCGCCACCTCGAACCGGTAGTTCCACAGCACCGCCGCGGCCACTGTCATGATCTGGAAGAGGGCAAGTTGCTTGCCCAAGCATGTCCTTGGCCCTGCATTGACGGTGAATTATGTTAGGCAGCGGACGCGTAAATATGAAATTTTATAATACCAGTAACAAATAGTAACGAAAATTTGTTGTGTACCTGCATTGAAGGCTATGAACTTGTGAAAAGGGATATGCTTGATTTTCCCTGTCTTCTCGGAGATCCATCTCTCGGGCTTGAACTCGAGACAGTCTTCGCCCCAGATGCTCTCCATCCTCCCCATCGCGTAGAGGGAGTAGACAATCTTCGTGTTTGCGGGGATCCTAATCCCGCTCGGGAGCGTGTCAGCCTGACACGACGCCTTGTGCTCCAAGGGCAAAGGCGGATACAACCTGAACCATGTACTACCCATCATAAATCGAAAAATAAATAAAAACCCTAATCATCGAATACATCAAATCATATCTTCCGAGCTGACCTGAGCGTCTCGTTCACGCACGCGTGGAGATAGGTCAGCTTGGAGAGCTCATCCTCCCCAAAAATCCTGCTCCCCCAGTTGGTGTCTAGGTCGTCGTCTTCACCCGAGCACCCTCTCATCTCCTGGATGATCTTCTCCTCAACGGAGGGGTGGGTCGCGACCAGCCACAGGAACCAGCTCAGGGAGACGCTGACCGTATCCCTACCGGCAGCCGCCAGGTTGAAACACGTGTCCCTCAGGAACTTGTCGGTCTTCCCAAGCTCGCGCATCTCCTTGAAGTTGACATTGTTCCGGTCCGCCCTGTCCCCTTGGTCGCCCATGAAGTAGGAGAGGAGATCCACTTCCTGTGATTTGGACTCTTGCCTGGCCAGTTTTTTAATAGTTGGAATTTTATTAAAAGTAGTAATATTTACGAGTTAGTGTAGAATTTTCTCGTGTAAGTACGAAGTTCTTGCCTGGCTAGTTGCTCTCTCTTCCTGGAGATGCAAGAGTGTAGGAATTCGTCGAAGGTGTCCCAAGCTCTTCTTAGGATCCTCTCTGTTCCGATGTCAAGCCTCCTGCACAGCTTCCATACTCTTATTGGGACGATGTGCCTGTTTAGAGATAAATTCTTGGTGTTAGCTTTAATTATTCCCATGATTATCAAGTCATAGTATATAATTACGGAGTTATACATGTTCATTTTGTCTAGTCGATTGATTAATTTGTGTTTGAGTCGAGCTACATAGTCGGTACATCGAAGTATGATATAACAATTTTTAATAGTTCTATGTGCTAATTGTTTAAGTTATGCATGTTTTTTTTTTCAAAAAGTTATGCATGTTTAGCATACAATGAATTATATCTTATAAAAAGCATGAAAGGAACGAGTCAAGTTGTAAGAATTAAGGGCCAGGGTAGATGAAGGAATGAAGCTGTAGTTATGACGTTTCGAAATAGCGGCTGAGCCTATTAAATGTTTCTTATCCAAGAAAAAATCCAATTGAATTCACTCTGAATTGTGTCGGTAATATTGGAAAACAAATTGATTATTTACATTGTGGTAGATGACAAAATTAATAGTTCAATACAAAACACTTCTCAAATGTATTTACTCTATCCATTTACCACAAAATAGCATTTACATACTGGAAAATTTTACAATAATTCCACAAGTATATCAAAATTATAATTTTATCAAATAACAATTTTATAATAATTTTACAACATTTTCTCTCAGTAAATTTTATTGATTTAATATCATCAAATGCTCCTAGTCTAGGGTAAGCGCGACCATTAAACCCACGACGTCGTACAGCATAAGGTACCAGATCTGGTACATTCCTAATACGGAAGCTACATATAACCATTATAACTCTCGAAAATGACTCCACGGCTCCACTATACACAAAAAGAGACTCGAGTACTATAAACATCATTAATGAGAATATTTGTAACTATGAGAATTTAATAAAAGCGAAAGCAAACATTATAATACAACACTTGTTAATCTGGATTATATTGTCAACCGGTCTAACTTTAAGTTGATAACAAAATATAATGAATGGACTAATGAAATAACATTTGACCTAATGACATAAGACATAGAGATGAATTGACGGATCCAAAGTTCAACCATTGAAGGGTGAAACTTGGTGTAAAAATTTATTTATGCGAAAAAAATACTAAGTCGATTAACCTAAATTCGAGAGGAAGTATTTTATGTTTTGCTACAAATGTTTGGGTATAAAATGAGACTAATTAATATTGAGTGCCAAACCTATATTACTCCACTACTAGTTTATGTGAATTTAACGTAAAAACAGATTCACCTGATTAGGGCAGCCTCCTCCATGATACAATAAGCCTTCTCATATTCCACCTCAGGTAAATCCACGGCCAAGCAATGTGGATCGTAGTCGAGGAGCAGCATGCAAGTGGTATCGAACGTCAACCTCCTGAACAATTCCTGAGCGTCCACTTCCTCTCCAAGCTCCGACGCCCGATCAAGAATCACAAAGAGACCATCCGTTACCTTCTTCCTCGTGACATTGTTCCTCGCCATCACGAACTTGGTGTCCTTGAACAAGTTATGGATCATCCTCCTCTGGAGCCTCCATTTCTCCCCGTCGACGTTGAAGATCCCGTCGCCACAGGCCTCGAAGATCTGCTTGAACTCGGGACCCTTGTCGAAATTCGAGAAGTTCTTACTCAAAATGTAGTTAACATTCTCATGGTCGCTGGTGACCAAGAAGTCCAGCCCCATGAACCATGGCCCCTTGAAGAGGATCGTCCCTCCGGCGTCCTTGAGGATGTCCTTCACGAACTCGTGGATCCTGTGGCCGTTGATTATGACGCCGGGAAGCATCCCGACCACCGGCCAGTAGAAAAGACTTCTTGATGAAGGGAAGAAATTGAGAATACTAAGAACCCTAATGATGTAGTTCTTCCACATTGCTCCTAGGTGGACGAAGAAGTGGACGATCGATGGCTTTAGAACCGTCATGATGTTTATATTTTGGTGTATATTATATGGTTTCAGGGAGGTATGAGGTGATATAATATATGGTGCAATTGTGTGTGCGTTACGTTGTTAGGGGATGGCTCTATATATAGAGAGAGATATGGAGGGATGAAAGTAATACAAGGGCGCGTTTGATGGGGTGCTATCTGTTAACCGTACCTTATTCGTATAGTTAATACGGTGTATTGGTAAACAGTTGGGAAATCACGAATTCATAGCACCCCCATGGTATTACTGACCCCATCCGTATTTTAACTTATACGGAGTATTTACTTTTTGTATATGATATCAAAGGGCATTTAGTCTAGCGGTGCAAGGTGTAAGACGATTTAATTGCGATCAATGTATAATTCATGATGTGAAAATTTACTTCTTGTAGAAAATTGATCCTTTCGGTAAGAAAATGTTGTTGAGATTATCGTAAGTGCAAGAGTGGTTGGTTGGTTTATAAACGTAGAAAAATTCCAGGTCTTTAAAGTTTTGAGTTGATCTCATTGTTGTCTTCATACGATCTCATTTTATCGCACGTTGACCAAGTTAAAGTCCGTGCAAATTTTGGTTTGACGAAATTCATTTGCATTAATGTCAACTAGGATTGTTGGAGTTTTATAAGGAAAATTTGAGGTACACTCCATAATGACCCATGAGAAGTGAGAGACACATTTTTTGAAGTCATCTCACATTCATTAGACTCACATCCTTTGGAGTCTTTTAAAAGAAAATGATTTTTTCCTCACTAGGAACTCACAAAGCAAAAAAAAGGTAAGGTTCTCTATTGCAAAACTCTCTCAAACTTTCTGACATTTAGGTTGTGCAATTCAATTTTTGTTTCGTGAAGAACGACCCTATAAAGACTCTGCATTTCAACAAATATTTTACATTTAATATATTTCTCGCTTTAGGGTTCATTTAATTATGAATAGTATTATGATTGCTTGGAATCCTTCAAGGATAATTGAGTTGGTTAGTACTTTCTCTTCTTTAGAATGAAAGAAAACTTAAATTCGCCTCAAAATGTGCAAAATTATTTCCCTTTGTTTCAGAAATTTCACCGACTTATGATTCGAATTAGGTGTCTGATGAATGCAATCAGATCTACTTAAACATATGTCTTGAACCTTACGCCGCATGGATGAATGCATAAATCAGACAAGCTTCATATATTTTCGATATTATAACATAGTTCATTCCCTTTCCATATATACATAGTCCATTCGATAATATAAAAAATTTATAAAATTGTATAATAAAATCTAATTGTAAATTAGGCTTAATAAATTAGATAAAGATTCACACTCCAATAAACCTTTTTTTAAAATACTTAATATCTGAAAAAATCAACTAATTCTATTTCAAACCAAATGAATTTAATAATTAATGACAAGACTATTCTAAGAGATATTTATTTATCAAGGTTTAGGTTCAGAGAGCGGAATCGAGTGGCCGATTCGCTCTCTAAGTATGCTTTGACCATAGGTTATGATTTTGTCTCTTCTGATGTTCTTTTTGATTTATGCATAGATATTTATTTGGACGATACGAAAGAAATTAGTCTATTCCAATATACTCACTCTATTTTTAACACGTGATTAATAAAAATTAATGGACAATCTTCCTCTCGATTTCTACCCTTAAAAAAAGGTAACTTGTAAGTTATGTTGAGAAGCATGTATGAAAATATCGGAAAACTCCAAAGAGAGAACGTGTGGATAGGAACAAAAATAACAGAACAGAGAGACCGGATTGAGTGGGGGCTAAAGAAAATTTGTTCACAGGTGGGGACTACATTTTGGGCCGTCAGATTTTATTATATTTAAATCTGATGCTCAATAATCTATCAGGTGATATTGGTTTGCATGTGAAGTGATATTGGTTTGCAAGACGCTGGTTTACATATGAAGTAATATTAGTTTACATATGAAGTGATATTGGTTTGCATGTGTAGTGATATTGATTTGAGTTAGTCCCCATGAGTGAGAACTACCCCAGTCTCCACCAAATCTGCCCTAGAACAAATAGTTTGGCCAAAGATACATTACTATTCCCTTATTTACCTAACATCTGTCCCGTAATAATATCCACTGGTGAAACAATATTATAATTATTAAATTTTTATGGGTGATGAATTGGCATTTTTTATTTAAAATTTTTTTTGCATATCGACCAATATTTTCTTCTTCTTTTTTTATAGAAGGAACGACCAATATTTTCTGATATCGCCATCATAATTGGGATATTGTCCTTTCACTGGTTGGACCAGTCGACCCATCGTCATATCTAAAATGTGGGACCAAAACTTAAGACATAAAAGCATAGGTTTCGAGGATAAGCCGGCCCCGGCGGAGCTTTTATATAACTATGAAGATCGATTTGCACTATTTATTTATTGAAAAATATAACTAATATTGGTTCATTTAATACTCTGTTCTTTTAAAAATGAGATAATATATATTCAGAGTTTCTAAAATTTGGTTTCTCACTAGAGTGTGCCTATAATTATATACGACCAATCTGGATCCGTCCTAATTTCTATGTAAAAGGTGGCCAATTGTTTATTATTTTTAATTAATTCAAAAATTGAACGTTGCTAGTTGTTCTTGTTGTAAAATATACTTAAACTGTCCGTTTTGTTGTGCTATGTCCAAAAACAATAACAATTTTTAAGGCAAAGCATGATAACATAATATTAAGTAGAAAAATTCGAGTACAAAAGAGAATCTAGCTCCGTCGAATCTCTAACATTGTTACTAACCTAATCCTTTAGTCACTGGCCCATATCAGAAATTTTAACCATACGTATCACATCTCAGCAATTTCACTGGGCCACTTTTACAATTTTACTGACCCCGTTACTAGGTCAAGCAGATTTCCCCGTCCACCTTTTACTGACCCGGACCTTCAAGCCATGCTTCATGTGGAGCACTATAGAGGCGGCAGGGCAAACGTGGCAGTCCTCCGCCACCTCGAACCGGTAGTTCCAGACCACCGCGGCGGCCACCATCATGATCTGGAAGAGGGCAAAGTGCTTGCCCAAACAGGTCCTTGGGCCTACATTGGAAGCGAAATTGTGTTGTTGCGTAAAGTATTTTTCAAAAAATTTCGTAAATTTCACGTAACGATAATAATTGGAACCTACCCGCATTGAAGACGATGAACTTGTGGAAAGGCACATGCTTGATCTTCCCTGTTTTCTGAGAGATCCATCTCTCGGGTTTGAACTCGAGACAGTCTTCGCCCCAGATGCTCTCCATCCTCCCCATCGTGTACATGGAGTAGATAATCTTCGTATTTGCAGGTACTCTCATCCCGCTAGGGAGCGTGTCAGCCTCCGACGAGGCCTTGTGGTTCAAGGGCAAAGGCGGATACAGTCTGTACCAACGGCGCTAATGTTAAAATCATATCTATGTTGTGACCATCGTAAAATTTTTGACTCACCTGAGGGTCTCGTTCACGCACGCGTGGAGGTAGGTCAGCTCGGAGAACTTCTCCTCCTCGAAAATCCTGCCCCTCGGCTTGGTGTCTCCTCCCATCATCTCCCGGACGATCTTCTCCTCGACGGAAGGGTGGGTCGCGACAACCCACAGGAACCAGCTCAGGGCGGCGCTGACCGTGTCCCTCCCGGCGGCCACCAGGTTGAAGCAGGTGTCCCTCAGGAACTTGTCGGTTCTCCCAAGCTCGCGCATCTCCTTGAAGTTGGCTTTGTCCCGGTCGACCTTGTCGGCTCCTAGGTCGCCCATGAAGTAGGAGAGGAGATCCACATGCTGTGAGTTGGAATCTTGCCGGCCCAGAAGCTCCCTCTTCCTGGAGATACAGCTGTGTAGGAACTCGTCGAAGGTGTCCCAAGCTCTTCTTAGGATCCTCTCTTCTCCGATGTTGAGCCTCCTGCATAGCTTCCATACCCTTTCTGGGACGATGTGCCTGTGTTTTATCGAGTGTTAGCTTCAATACATAGTATCACTCCCATGATAATCAAATCAGTCTCCGTTGGGTATTCGACTCAAAATTAGATTATTAACATGATTTTAAAAATTGACCCGTGATTTTTCCCGTTTTTCAGATTAACTGGTCCGAACGGTCAGTCAGAATTTTTTTTAATAAAAATATATATTGTTTATTATATTTCGTATTATAACAGTAAATAATTATAAATTTTATATAATTTTATTGCAAAATTATAATATATAAATATCAAAATCATAATTTAATTATTTTAAATATAATTTTTTTTCTCAAAAAACATCTTTTGGCTCATCGATTTGTCCAAGTAGACAAACCAGTCAGTTTGACTATATGAACTGGTGGTCACCTGAACAATGCAGCCTCCTCCATAATACAATAAGCCTTCTCATATTCCACCTTAGGCAAATCCAAGGACAGGCAATGTGGATCATAGTCGAGGAGGATCATGCAAGTGGAATCGAACGTCAACCTCCTGAACAATTCCTGAGCATCCACTTCCTCTCCAAGCTCCGACGCCCGGTCAAGAACCACAAGAAGACCATCCACTATCTTCTTCTTGGTGGCCTTGTTTCGAGCCATCGCGAACTTGGTGTCCTTGAACAAATTGTGGATCATCCTCCTCTGGAGCCTCCATTTATCCCCGTCCACGTTGAAGATCCCGTCGCCGAGGGCCTCGAAGATCTCCCTGAACTGAGGACCCTTGTCATAATTCGTAAAGTTTTTACTCAAAATGTAGTTGACATTCTCGTGATCGCTAGTGACCAAGAAGTTCAGCCCCATGAACCAAGGTCCCTTGAATAAAAATGTACCTCCAGTCTCCTCGAGTACGTCAAGGACGTACTCATGGATCCTGTTGGCGTTGATTAGGAGGCCAGGAAGCATCCCAACCACTGGCCAGTTGAGACTACTAAGAACCCTAACAATGGATTCCTTCCACAGGCGCCACATTGCTACTAGGTGGATGAAGAAGTGGGCAATTGATGGCTTTAGACCCGTCATAATATATGTTTGGGGTATATTATATGGTTTCGGGGAGGTATGAGTGATATAATATATGGTGCAATTGTGGGTACGTTACGTTCTTAGGGGATGGCTCTATAAATAGAGAGATAGATACGGATGGTTGCATGTAATAAAAGGATGTGTTTGTTAAGTATTACAAACTTAAAAGATATAATTAAAAAAGTCATCATCTAAAATAAGATTTGATAATATTGTTAGAATCTTTATATCAAACCCAAAACTTTAAGGTAATGGGTTGGTGAATTTTTCACATTTATAAACTTGCTCCCTACTCTTGCACTAAGCAATGTGTGATTCTCAAAATGTTCTCTCAAATCAGACCCACCGGGTCTAAGATTGTACGGGCTTTGACTTCACCAACGTACGAGAAATAGGAGTTGTGTTCAATGGGCTCGAGATTAACCCGCTCTGATGTCATGTTAGAATCTACATATCCTACCCAAAATGTTAAGACAATAGATTAATGAATTTTTCACACTTATAAACTTAACTTCAGCACTAATAACAAATATTTAACTCTAAATAAATTAAAAAATGTGTTTGATGGTGCATTTGTTGACTGTACATTATTTGGTATCTGTAGTAATTAATAGGGTGTAAAACGGTTGGGCAGATCACGAATTAAATGAACCACGCTACTATAGATGAGTCATCTTTTTGGTGGTTCTATGTTACGAGTTACAATCTTTGAATATCTTAATTTTCTCATAAAATTTAAGAGCGAAAAAGTTAATTATGTAGGATTCACCATATTCGTATTATAAAGAGGATTCACTCTTTTGTATGATGCGGCTCCTTTATCACTTGAATGACTCTACATTAATTAAAACTTCATAATTACAATATTTATATAGCTCCACGATTTCAGTGCATATATATGTGTATGGCCTATTGGTAATGAGACCGGATTGTGTGAGGACTAAAGAAAATTTGTCCTCAGGTAGTGACTAAATTTTGGGCCGTCAGATTTGATTGTAAAATAATATTTTTAAATTTGATGATCAATAACCTATCACGTGATAATTATTTACATGTGAAGTAATATTGATTTGCATGTGAAGTGATATTGATTTACAGGTGTAGTGATATTGGTGTGATATTGGTTGGTTTGCATGTGAAGTGATATTGATTTGTATGTAAAGTAATATTGGTTTGGATGTAACGTGATATTGGTTTGCATGTGGACGTGATATTGGTTTGCTTTAGTTCCACCAAATCTGTCCCTATTGGTAATATATATGCAGAAGGTTGCGTTCTTTAATGCTACAAATAAAAACTACAGAGCAATTACTACTCTCTATAAACTTCAACCTAACCAAGGGCTGGGTCGGTATTGGAAATAGACCTGACCACGGTTCGAATTTGGACAAATTCGAATCGAATTTATTCGAATTCATCAAAACATTAAACCATATTCAATTCTTCACAAGACGAATCGAATACGAATTATAAATTTTTGAATTCGAATCAAATTATAATCGAATTATAATTGAATTATAACCGATTTTTTCTCTCTCAAATCCCCCCATTTTATTTGAATTTTTTTAACATATATTATTATTATATGTACATGAATTTGAATCGAATTTAACTCGAATCAAATTTTTGAATCAAATTCGAATTAAATTCGCCGGTTTTGCGAATTATAAATATCTTGAACCGTATTCAATTCGTTTTATGACGAATTCGAATCGAATTTTTTACGAATCGAATTATTGACGAATCGAATCGAATTTTTAACGAATCGAATCGAATCGAATCATGAATCAGATTCAATTCATGGCCAGGTCTAATTGGAAATAAAAGAGATTGACCAAGAAGTAAAATTTAGCATTCACTAGGTTTTATCGTACTAAGATTGCACTTACATTTTCGTACTCTTGATACGAAGATTTAGTCATGGTACTTGGTAAGGTAGGGGTTTTCATGTAATATGTAAATACGGGTATTACTACTAATAAAGGAGTTATAAAGTTTACCTACAAAAATCCAGGTTCTAATCCTAACGTGATAATTCTTTGAGAAATAATTCTTTGAGAAATAATTCTTTGACAAATAATTCATTGAGAAATAATTCTAATCCTAGACTTTTTCCAAATGGGATTCATTATTGTCGACTCGTTTTGATATTATGTTAACAAATTTTTTTTGTCAAAATCTTAAAATGATATATGAATAAATTCTTTACCATTTTACAATAAAATCGCAACTTGCCATATTGTACTTTCGCATTTTACTATTGAAAAAATCCGAAACGGGTTTCAAGTTTCATGGGTTCTTCAAATTTTACGATACAAGTGGAAACATATGCAATGAAAATTAAGTAAAAAATTGACAGTAACTGATCAGAAGCCAGAAAAGAAATAATAAGATTGATTCTAACAATTCAGATGTAGACCAGGCAATGGGAAAATATCGTGCCCTGGGCAGTGCGCTAATTAATTAATTACTGACAGACCAACAAATTTAGAAATGTAACGACCACATCCTTTACAAAATTGGGAGAAGATTTTTTTTACCTCAGTCCGTACGTATAATAAATACTATATATAGTATACAGGGGTAATAAATTCGTTTGCTCCGATTCAAACAATTGTCTGGTGCAGAAACTTCTATTACCTGTACGTACAGCTTCGACATATTTTTATGGGTAAAAGTACAATAAATGCTCACTATTTCATGCGGTTATTTAATTAGTGACTGCCTATTGCATTAAAATATGATCCTCTACTGGCCATTGCACATTTTTCTGGGTATTTGAAAGGATAGTTATGACAGGTTTGTTTGTTCATTTATTTTCGTTCGAATTTACCCCAACATTTTTACATTTTTTTTGGGGCGGTGATACAGTGAGTCATCGAAGATTAGGGCTTCTTCCCAGCCAGAGTACGTATGCTATTAGTCGTGATACATTTAGTTGAGTAAATAGTAACACATGCCGTGAGTTGTGCTACATTTAGACATTAATGATACTTATGTGGTAAGTAGTGCTACAAATGCTTTGAACAATTTATGCAACAAGTGATGGTATACTTAAAATTACAGCATACAACAGCCTAGTTTAGACTGTACTGCAAAAATATGCAAATTTCAGGATCATTTTTTAATTTGTCCAAAAATTAGGGCTTCATGGGCTTTCCTCTTTAAAAAAGATGAAGTTATGGGCTTTAAGTGGGCTGTATGTCTTCTATCTCACGGTCATAATAAGGGTTCGGTGACCTAGACCAGACCCAGTAAAAGCACGGATAAAAAATTGTGTTTGAAGTTAAGGACCGAGATTCTGATCGTGGAGCCGTATAAAATCTACTTATTAAATATAATCGAGAACATTTAGAAGGTTATATGATTTTATTATAAGTAAATTTTTACATCAAATTTTATCTTTAAATAATTAAATTCTAAAATTTTCGTAAATTATTTATACATATTGTGCTATCCGGATAATTCTTTTTGGCGAATTACATTTGGCTTGGGATGCACAAAATATTCTTTCGGAGTTGTGAAGTCAATAGTGCAACTCACAAATCTATCATTTTCCAAGCTTTTTAGACTTGTTTCAGATAGTGACTACTTGGGGAGAAAGATTTCAGAAGACTTGGGGAGATTTTTTATCACATTTGAATTGATTAACGCTTGTATAGGGTACAGCTGGCCCCCTCTTTCTGGACCAACAAAATTTGTAGTGTAACCATTTTTTTGGATAAGCAATGTTTATTATTAATAGAAAATATTAACATCCTACCCGGGTGGAATTTCTCAATTACGACCATCGATCTCATTAAAACTATACACGATAAAATTTTATTAAAAATCGCGTAGGAAAAGAATACACCGATAGAATAAACTTTATCTTGACTTTAATGCCTTTTATATCTGATTCCACCCTAACCACGTGTTACTTGGAGAGCTATCTTGTAGTGTGAGCATTTGGAGAACTACATGTGTTACTAGATCTCGAGTTTGTAATTCTCGGACGTAAAAATGTTAATTAATTATTCAAAAAGTTTTGTCGTCAACCTAAGTTCGGACAAAGATTAATCCGTCCTATAGATATTCGAATACCAAATAATTTCACCGGAAAAAACCTTCCCCGGAGATCTTCAGCCTTCAGTTGGCGAATCGCATTGCAATTGTCGTTTGCTCTAAACAACAAAATAGCAGCATCCCCAATCTATAAATAATAGGCATTATTGGCCGGTTGTTTAGACTTTTAGAGAGGATAATAACAATTCCTCCAGAGACTCGATGGCTACATTCTCCTCCACCAAGAACAGCCCTTTCGAGTATTTTTAATGGACGTCGCTTAAACTAATATTTATCCATGCAGAGCTTAGCCCGTTGTTTAATGTTTAGTCAAATCAAACTAGAGCACGTCTTGTCTCCACATTTTCCCTTATCACTACTAATTTCGTTTAACTTTTTTTTTAAAGTAAATGGTATATATTAATACTCCAAAGTATTTACATAACAGCATGCCAAGGAATTGCACAGAGAGCAACCCACGGCACATAGCAACGCCTAAGAGCCCAGGTATTCCAAAAGGTCAGTTACAAGAACAAGTACAAATAAAAGAAGCTACGACAGGACTCCAATAGCAATGCCCACGTCCTGAAGATGAAGTTTGGAGAAAAGCCCGGACCAATATGAACCATTCCGAAGTGCGCCTAGCCACGTTCAACAATACCTTGCTAAGCGAAAAGGACTCATTGTCGAAGACCACACGGTTCCTTGCCTTCCAAATACTCCAGCACACAGCCGCGAAGATGGTGAACCAAACTTGCTTGAGCAATTTTCCATGCACCAAACCAAGCCATAGTTCAGGGAATCGCAAAGTGGAGCAACCAACCTTGCCATCGAGTTCCAGACCAACGTAGCAATCAGACAATGTATAAAAAGATGGTCTGAAGACTCACGATCCAGCAAGCAAAGGGGGCAAGAAGAACTTGACGAGCCAAGCATGCCAATCCTATGAAGATTGTCCCTTGTCTTAATTCGACCCTGCAACGCCATCCAAAGAAAGCAGCTAACCTTATATGGGATTAATTTTGGCCAACCGTTCCTGAGCACCAACGGCCCTTCAAAGAAGAAACCATCGAAAACCAAGCAGTACAGCCCATTAACCGTGAAACCCGCCAAAGGATTAGGCTTCCACACATAAGTATCCTCTCGATCACACAACCCAGGATCTGCAGGTAACACGTTCAAAAGGGCCTGTAGTGAATCTTCTTCCCAAGCACGAAAACTTCTTCTCCACCAAAAATTCCAAGCCCAGCCGCCCGGCCCTCTACTGCCACACACTTTAATAGAATCCCCTTTGAAAGAGGATAGCGAGTAGAGGCGAGGGAATAAGCTCAAAAGCGGGGAAGCAGAGCACCACACATCTTCCCAGAATCTGATCACATCACCTCTTCCAAGCTTGTGACCCACATTGCGCCTAAAAGCAGCGGCGGCAGCCGAGTCAGAAGTGGCAACCTTCCAAATATCAAGCCACTGCCCCGGGAGACGAAGGCAATGTGGAATCCTTGAGAGCACATTTGAAGAATAGATATCAGAAGCTCCGTGGATTCCATAAATCACCTTTGCCCACAAAGCGTTAGGATTTTCCAAGAAGCGCCAAATCCACTTCATGAGGAGAGCCTCATTCTGTACATCGAGACGAGTAACACCTAGCCCACCTTTATCGATAGGGAGGCAAACAAGGGTCCAAGGTACAAAAGCGAGGCTCCGCTTGGTGGGATCACCTGACCACAAAAACTTCAGCATATTGGTATCCAAAAGCTTCATGACACCTGCTGAAACTTTAAACAAAGACATAAAAAAAATTGGTAAACTGGAAAGCACGGCCTTGACCAGTGTTACTCGCCCTCCAATGGATAAAAGATTGTCCTGCCACGAGGACAACCTCTTGTCGAACAGCTCAACAACTGGCTCCCAATGTGAATGCCTTTTCATGGAAGCCCTGATGGGAACACCGAGGTATTTGAAAGGAAGCTTTTGGCTCCTGCATTCCTAACACGCCATCGCACAAGCCATCTAATCTTCATTCAAATTGACTCCAATGATCGAGCACTTTTCAAAGTTTAATGACAGACCTGAAACTGAAGAGAAAGATAATAAGATTAGCTTTAGGTTTATAAGGTTTTGGTGGTTGGCTAGTGAAAATAAGATGGTGTCATCGGCGTATTGGAGTAGGCAAAGGTTAGAGGTCATCCCAGGTATAGGTAAGCCTTGTATCAAACCCAAGCCCTCAGTGTTTAAGATCATCCGACGGAGACCCTCAACCGCAAAATCATAAGGGGACATCAGGTCACCTTGCTTTAAACCTCACTCCAGGGTGAAGAGGTCTGATGGTAAGCCATTAATTAACACAGAGGAAGAAGATCCCCGAATACAGCTTGAGATCCAACTCCTCATACGGGGCCCAAAACCCATGAAGCATAGAAAATCCTCAATGTAAGCCCATGAAATGCTATCAAAGGCCTTCTTGAAATCCAACTTAACGAGAGCACCTTTAGACTTGGTTCTCTTGAGCATGTTGACTACTTCACCACATATTAAGGCACCGTCAAGTAGTTGGCAGCCTTCGATAAAACCTGTTTGCTCAGGACCAATAATCTGACCCATGACCCGTTTAAGGCAGTTTGACAGAATTTTTGCGATAATCTTGTATAAGCTACCGACCAAAGAAATAGGCCTGAAGTTATTGAAGTATCTTGCACCTGAAATTTTGGGAATGAGGGCAATAAATGACGACTTAAATTGTGGTAGCAAGGTGGAGGAGCGAAAAAAATTCTTTACGAATGCTACCACATCCCTCAAAATGATGGTCCAGCATGCCCGATAAAAGGCCAAGGTGAAGCCGTCCAGGCCTGGTGCCTTGTCACTGTCATAATCCCATACTGCTGCCTTAATCTCCTCTTCGCTCGGGTCGCTATCCAAATCCTGTCTTGAGGTCTCAGAGATTCTGTCAAAAAGTATGCTATCCAGGGAAGGCCGAACCCACTGAACTTCCGTGTACAACTCCTTAAAATAGTCCCTCGTCGCCCGCTTGATATCTGTTGGATTATCACAGACATCATTGGGCGTATGTATGCTGCTTATGTGGTTAGCCTTCTCCCTTAAGTGTGTCACTACATGGTAGTATTTGGTGTTTCTATCACCTTTGATGCCCCATTAGATCCGTGATCGCTGCCGCTACAAGGAATCTAATAACTTCTGATCATGTCATAACTTACTGGAGACTTCCTTTCTTCTTATAGCCTGAGAGTCTGTGAGACCAAGAGACTCATCAGCCAGATCCATTTGATCTAACCCAGATTCAAGACTTGTAACTTCATCTGATAAGTCAGTAAATGGCATGAGAGACTCGGCCCTGAGCTTTTCTTTGAGCATCCTAAGCTTGAAAATCACCATATTCGGACCATGAGTAGAGGTATCAAAATCAGTCCACCAACGAGAGACTTTATCCATGAAGCCCGGAGAAGACAGCCATGCCAAGAAGAACTTGAAGGGCTTAGGGCCCCAGATGATAGACTCCGTCCTTAGGATAATCGGGTTATGATCGGAAAAACCCTTGCACAGGCCAACTTGAGAGCAATCTGTGATCGGACAAACCCTTGCACAGGCCAACTAATTTTGTTTAACTAAGAAAACTCGTGTTCGACCTTATAAATGCGACAATGTTAAATACTTATTATGAGAATTTTGACACTTTTTAAAAGTCATATCCAACTATAACATGGATTAAACGATTCATTAGGTTGGGATACCAAATGATGTAAACAAAATAAACTAATGTTTACTTATCCTACTTCAATTTTTTAAGGCCAAAGTACTCTGTAATTGCTCAACTAAGTCGCTATTGTTGGAGATGTCGAAAAATTGAAGAGGAAATATTTTGTGGGCTTGTTTCTAGTTTTAGTTCGGGCTCTTGTTTTAGATTTCTAATTAGACCTAGATAGCTTACTTGATGTACAAGGGTTTGCCTCTATACAAAGGCATGTTACCCAAGGATTTTGTGTTACTTTGTGACTCAAATCCATCAATAAAAGTTCTCCTTTGGCCGAACCACATTATATCTTGTGTCCATGTTCTTTGCGCATTATTTTCTCTTGGTTGCTGAATTCCTAACAAGTGGTATCAAGAGCTAAGGTTAGAGGATGTCGAATCACGGTGGGAAGTTTGCTCTTGTGAAGTTCGATGGTTCATCGAATTTCGAGTTATGGCAAAGGCGTGTCAAAGATCTCCTCGTGCAACAAGGGATGGTCATCGCGCTCTCGGAGAAGAAGCCCGAGAAGATGGAAGAGCAAGAGTGGAGGAGATGAGGCCCAAGACGGTGGCGATAATTTGCTTGTGCTTGGCAGATGATGTGATGTATCACGTCATAGATGATGAGTCACCAGATGAGGTGTGAAAGAAATTGGAGGCAAGGTATATGTCTAATTTTTTATCGAACAAGCTTTATCTTAAACAAAGATTGTACGGGCTCAAGATGAATGAGGGATCAGATTTGAGCCAACACATTAATAGTTTCAGTCAACTTGTGAGCAACTTAAAAAAGGTTGATGTGAAGTTCAAGGAAGAAGACAAGGCATTGTTGCTGTTGAATTTCTTACATGGCTCCTACGAAAATTTGGTTACAACTTTAACTTAGGGGAAGGAGTCCCTAGTGTTGAAAAATATCACAAGTACTCTGCTAGAGTTTCATCAAAGGAGAAAAATTGGCGATGATCAAGCAGTGGGACTGGTTGTGAGGGGTAGCTAGGTCAAGGAGGAGAAAGAGATGGTAAGGGATCCAAGTTAGGGTCAAGGAGGTTTAAAAGAAATTACTTTGAGTGCAGAAAAAAAGGGCACATGAAGAAGGATTGTCCGAGAAGAACTCGGGATCGCGAGAAAAAAAGATTGGGTTTTGTGAATATGGCCTCATATTCGGATGAGTCAGATAGTGATGTTCTTTCTGTCTTATCAGGTCCAAGGCTTTCTGATTCCTGGATTTTGGATAGCGCTTGCTCTTTTCACATGATGCCCAAGAGAGGGTGGTTCAACACCTACAAGTTTATTGATTCAGGTATGGTGACTATGGGTGATGATTCTACTTGTAGAATTGTTGGCATAGGTGATATCCAGATCAAGATGTGGGATGGTGTTGAGAGGAAATTATGTGGGGTTAGGCATGTTCCAAAGTTAGAGAGAAATTTGATCTCATTAGGAGCCTTGGATTATAGTAGGTACAACTATAAGGTTGTAGGCGGGCTAATGGAGGTGAAGAAGGATGTTGTGGTAGTGATGAAAGGTGAAAGGGATGCTAGGAACACCTACAAGTTAGTGGAGAATACGGTTGTAGGTAGAGTTACCTCATTGTGTTCTGATGGAGAAGAGAAACACTCTTGTATGATGGAGCGAAGGCTTGACATAAATAGTTTGAGTAGAGTTGAGATTCGTGGAGACAAAGTTAGCAAGTTCCTGCTGTGGTTATCTAAAGGCATGTGCACGTCAACAGTATTAGGTAGGTTTTACATGGGGAATGTGAAGCCGTTGGTAGCACGATGGGCAAATCGAGTATCTCACTCAAGGCCGAACGGTGGAGTTCTTGGCATATCGAGGGTTCTACTTGGTAGAACAAAAGGGTACGATTTGTATGCTATGGCACGTAGCATTGGTGTGAGGCAAGAAAGTCCAGCAGGAAAGTAGTTCGAGATTGTGGAGCATGGAATTGACCAGAAAATAGATAGCGCATCTATTGGTCACAAGGTTGCTTCAGCAGGTAGACTTGCTAGTTGGGATTCGATGGAGATTGGAGGGAAGAGCCAAGCAAACTCGGAAGCTCAAGCTTGGGGGCTCGCTCTAAATGATTGAACAAAAAGGAAAAGAGAAAGTTGAGATGGTATTATTGATGGCAGTTGTATCTATAGGTAGAGTCGATGGAGTCAAATTAGTTTTGCGAGTTCTCATAGTTCTTCATGGGGCAGTGTCTCATCAAGGTAAAGTTTGTGGAAGTTCGAATGGAGTTTCATGGTTCATCCACGAGATAATTTCTCGCCAAGGTAGAGATTGTTGGAGATGTCAAAAAATTGAAGAAGAAACGTTTTGTGGGCTTATTTCCAGTTGAATCAGGCTCTTGTTTTGGACTCCTAATTAGACCTAGATAGTTTACTTGATGTACAAGAGTTTGCCTCTATAAAGACATGTTACCCAAGGATTTGTATTGCTTTGTGACTCGGATCTATCAATACAAGTTTTTCTTTCTCCCCGTGAATGTAAGCATTATGTCGAATCACATTATATCTTGTGTTCGTGTTCTTTGCGCGTTTTGTTCTCTTGGTTATTGAATTCCTAACAGTTATTGTCAAATGTTATCAGGCCATGTATGGTGTTCCCTTTTGTACTCAAATAGAAGGCACTGGGCTAACGTTTTAAAGCAGACGGATTAAACAATTTCATTTAATTTCAAATGATTTAAAAATTAGACGTTTTAATCAGCAAAAATCTGATATTTTGTTGTTTATGTCATCTGCTACCGGTTCCAATATAATCTAGATTCAAATTGTAGAGAACTAAACTCAAATTTTAGTTCTGATTAAGCTAAAATAACGTTATCAAACCGAGATTAGTTCAAGGCCGTTCACAAAAAGGAACAAAAACGTCTTCTTCCATTGCTATATTTATAAGCCAGTGTTTTGATGGGTCGAAAAGTAGAAGGCTAGATAGGTGACTTTCGGTGTGAGAATATCAATCCTGTCAAATAAACCATGCGATACAATACAAGTGGCCTTTTTATTTGTATCCATCTTTTTAGTTGAGTACAGTCACAATTGCGTAGCTACATATTAATGAGTGTCTCGATTCAAAATTTCTATTTATTTTTCTTATTTATAATATAAGCTATATATTATGTTATTGTTGTCATATTATCTCCGGTTACGATAATTTAACATCCGTTAATAATTTATAACGACTCGTGATTTGACCGACTGTCTCCACAGACTAACACAAGTATTTTTCAGCGTATTTTGTCCTCACTCACACGCATCCCAGAAATTTTTCAGGAGATCACCAATCCTAATCTTATTCCCGGCCAAACGCGTTTAGTCTTGGAGTTCTCTCAGAATGTCTGCGAGAAAAGAAGGTGAACTTTGTTGGTTATGATAGTACCAATCAAATTACTTAAGGCATTTCAAACATAACATATCAATAAAATGTATTATATAACTCATTTCCAAATTACCGTAGTATAACTTTGATTATTTACTTCAAGTGTTTGAAAAAAGAAGTATAAAGTGAGCATTTCAAATAAACATTGTGGCTTTACCGTCAGACCTTTAACCAATGACGACATAGAATTTTGTCCTATCTAGATTGTAAACAATATTAACAAAGTATATTTACCAAAAAAAACTAAGGGAGCATTTCAAATAAACATTGTCGCTTTACCACCAGACATTTAATTAAGATTGCACCATGAAATAGAAAATTATGTCATATCTAGATTGAAAATAATATTTTGATAAACTATATTTACCAAAAAAGCAAAGTGAGCATTTGAAATAAACATTGTAGTTTTACAGCCAGAACTTTAACTAAAAATCTCGGATTTCAAATTTCGAGAATACATCAACCTTAAATTTGATTTGGTTATTAGTTTTGGTTGATGCAACAGAAGCCCTCCCAGACTTTTCTCGGCCAGATCAAAGCAGCGGAAGAAAATTGGAGTGAGGAAATAATTCAACGGCTATGGCTCTCGTCCAATAAGATTCTTGACACGTGTCGTTCTCGAGGGAGAAGATTCTTTTGTTTGAAGGGATGTGGGACCCACACCGCCCAATGGCCCCACATATGTCACAGCCGACATGCCAAGAGAATTATATAGGCTCCAGATTATGATGGAAAAGCCTTCTAAAAAAAAAAAGATTATGATGGAAAGTGAAAACAACAGAAATAATCGTTTCAGTTCTACGATTCTCAAAATTTTCAACTAGGTCCTTTAGCCAATTGTTGGGATGCTTCCGTGAAAAATACTGAAATACACAAATAACCGATTGAGTTCTTAATTTCTCGAAATTATCATTCGCTATATGATTTAGAGTATATGTGCAAACAGTGATTATTGAATGGCGACAATACTCTCCTAATCGAGTTTAACACAACAACAATTTGAAGACTTAAATTTAGGAGTTCTAATTAAGTTAGAATAAATTCTCGACTACACAATCTATGGCAATAATATATCACTAACTTGACAAACGAAATTAGGATGAACCATGACTTGATTGCTCACCTGTTGATCTATACACCCGTCGTATGTCACTAACTAGACAAACCAAATTAGGATGAAGAGCCTTGATTGCTCACCAGTTTATCTAGCATGTCACTAACCGGACAAACAAAATTGGGATGAGCTTAGACTTTAATTTTGGGTAAGCTGGGTGAGCTTAGACCTGATTGCATGTTACTGTTTTTTTTCAAAATCACGTGATATTAGGCTACATGTTAACCAACTAATCCGAGATTAACTTGGATTGGTCAAAAATGGCGACAAAATTCTGCCAATCGAATTTAACAATTCTAAATTTCAAATGCTTAAATTTAATACTTTTGATTAAAATTAGAACAAATTCTCTAGACACTGTAATAAAAGCGTGCCACGAACCTGACAAACCAGATTGGGATGTGCTTAAACTTGATTGCAACTAAAATAAATAGTTTCGGACCTACTTGTAGTTTACCCAAACAAAGAACACACGTTCGCTCGTTAATCTGCCGATAAGTGACAGGAACGGACACAGAATCCAATGCAACCCCCAAGGCCCCCGACCCAAAAGGAGCACACACTCCTCCCTCCACCTCGAAAATGCAGAAGTGTTAAAATAGCGGAATTCGAGAATATCAACAACAACAAAAAAAAATACTAATAAAGCGATGGTGGGTTTGTTCTTCTAACTCGAAGCCGATCATACTATTCTCAATATTATAAGACAACCAACGTAAGCATATGCACTCGTGTCTCTTGTCTCTCTCTCCCCTTAATATCCTATATTATTATTATTATGTTCTAATTGTCTCGTTTTTATCTTAATCATCTCCAAGTGTGGTTCCTTTGGTATGTTCCTCAATCCCTGATGTGATTATGGTTGCATGTTGATCGGTTTTGTGGTTCTATGGCTTTGGTCTGAATTGGGTTCTTTTTGTTAAGGTTGTTGCTTGTCCTTGGAGGTTAAAGATTCCTCCTTTTTTTTTCCAGTTTTTGTTACCCTTTTCGTTTCAATGGTGTTTGTTATATGTTCAGAGTGAGGGAGGGAGCAAGGAAGGGGGCGGACGACTCCGGTACAGATGCCGTTTAATTTAGTCCATGATGCTGATGGATTTCCCAGGATTATATTGAGTGAGCCTACAGGGACATCTGCTGAGGTAAGTAAGACTGGATCATCCTTGAGGTTTTCTCTTTTCTCTATGTTGGTTAATTATGGCGGTTTTCGCGTATCGATGAACATGAGTGACGAAAGATGGAAGCTTTGAGTATGATCAGTTGGTCTGGCGGATGATTGATGATGTGCTTCTTGTTTGAATCATACAAGTTTATGTTGCTTTTAAACAAACTTGGCAGTGTTAATGTAGCATCGTATTAGCCGTTCTTCATCCGAAAAGGTTGTACTTTTACGAGTCTCTGGCGGAAGAGGCCGGAAACTGAATAGAACAGAGAGGTCTAAAGGATTGTGTTGGCTTTGGTGGTCGCTGATGTTTGCAGCCAAATGGTTGCAGGTGCATCTCCATGGCGCTCAGGTTGTTTCCTGGAAAAATGAACGGAGGGAAGAACTACTGTTTAGGAGTACTAAGGTTAGTCATTCAGCTCTTTATTGTTCATCCATTGTGGACAACAATTTTGCACCTTGAAGCTTCACTATACATTCGAGAAACTCCGAATTTTTATGGATGTTCATAGTATAACTAATTGCATACGAGGCTAATGGCCAGTTTCGAAAAGTATCAAGCATCATCAAATATCCATGTGTTCTTCTAGTGTGGTTGATGATTGCTTTCATATTCAACAGGGTATTTGGAAGCCGCCGAAATCTGCAAGGGGAGGCATACCTGTCTGCTTTCCTCAGGTTTGAGTGTTGTAGATGAAAATGAATCTCCTTAACTCTAGTCCTTGTAGAGATTGCGTTCTCAAATTGCTTCGTGGTTTCAGTACGGGAATCTCGGTTCGCTGGAGCAACATGGATTTGCAAGGAACAGAGTATGGTCACTGGACAGTGATCCTTCACCTTTGCCTCCTGCAAACAATCAGTCATCAGTTGATCTCATCTTAAAGTCGACAGATGAGGATTTGAAAACCTGGCCACGTAGGTACGGAGGTCGATGCCATGAACCTTGTAGGACAGGATTGAGCTGATGCAACATTCTTGCTCATCTGTTTTGCAGAAACTAAACTATCCTTTCCTGGCTCCTTGCAGTTTCGAATTGCGCCTTCGTATTTCTCTGACCGCTGGCAAGCTTGTTTTGATCCCGCGCGTGAGAAATATGGATAGCAAGCCCTTTTCTTTCACATTTGGGCTGTGTAACTATCTGCAGGTGTCAGATATCAGGTTTGTCTTGTAAACACAGCACCAGTTATGTTGTTTCTGATGAGATAGGGTAGGTAGAGTCTACTGCAATTGCTTGTACATAGCCTAACCATCCCGAGTGCTTGCTCATTAATCTCGGCTCGTCTGTAGCCTCGCAAGGACAACCTTCTTTTACTATACTATATCGAATGCATCTTCTTTCTACCCCTGCAGTGAAGTGCGTGTCGAGGGCCTGGAGACTCTTGATTACTTTGACAACTTGATGAACAGAGAAAGATTTACCGAGCAGGCCGATGCAATCACCTTCGATGCCGAGGTAAGCCTAAGCCTAAAGTACGGAAAATCGGTAGCGAAACATATTGAATCAAGATCCTCTTGTCCCTAGTTGTGAGATGATGTTTGATACTACAGCTGGATAGAGTGTACTTGAGCACCCCGACGAAGATTGCGATTATAGACCATGAGAGGAAGAGGACGTTTGTTCTTCGAAAGGACGGAATGCCTGATGCAGGTTTTCAACTCTCCCTGTGCTCTTTCCATAACAATCTCAATCCATTTCTTGATCAGTTGCAAGGAGTGTTACTCATTTTTCGCCATCAATATGCAGTGGTATGGAATCCTTGGGACAAAAAGGCCAAGGCTCTGCCGGATTTAGGCGACGACGACTACAAAACAATGCTGTGCGTGCATTCGGCTTCTGTCGAGAGCCCGATAGTCTTGAAACCTTTTGAAGAGTGGAAGGGCTATCAGGAGCTCTCAACAGTTTCTTCAAGTTATTGCAGCGGTCAACTGGATCCTAGGAAGGTTCTCCATGGATTTTAACGTGTTCATTCATGGTATAGCCAAATCAGTCTTATCTTATCTATGAGCTTATAGCCATCTTCCATTTTCGTCGAACGAACAATCTAAAGCCTCGACGATCTTTTCTTTGCGGCCACAACACTGGCTCCGTGGCTACTCGAATGTACCGGTCCAGGCAGAACTTAGTGTCCAACAATATATTTTAACATGTTGCCTCCATGTCACAGTGCAACTTTGTCTCTCCTGTATTTAACTGCCGAAACATAACTAGAAGAACTGAGATCCTTAATGCACTGGACTCTGGATGTCTGTGATTTTCCTTTGGATGTTCTTATGATCTCAATGCAACTCTTGAGTATATGAAGGTATTTTAAGGTTGCTTCCTAGGCATTATATTATTATCATGGAAGAGCTCCTAAAAATGAAATACATCACTGCAATTATTGGAACCTTTCCGATCCGGAACAAGCGGATGGAAATGGATCTTTCCATGACTATGCATACTAGAGCGACGACGCTTTGATGTAAGGATCGTCTCTGTATTGCGAGTATATGGGGAGCTCGAGAGCTCTCTCTGCAATCCGACCGTCCTCGTGAATCTTTTCTGTTAAGCTTTCCAGTGAAGGAAAATTTGCCTGCAGTTTCACCAAGCATGGTTAGTATTCGTATCCAAATGCAAACCACAATGGTTCATCGTTGATGGCGATCACGCTACCTCGGGTCGAATATAGCCAACTACAACAATGTGCAACTCCTCGCCATAGAAATCATCGTCAAATTTATGAAGCAGCCAAGGTTCCTGCCACAAAATGACAGGACTTGAGAAAGGAAAAAACAGGCTGAGACCACAAGTGAAACAGAAACTGCAACTAATTCTGCTCACAATTGTCTTTTCGGTGTTGTTGAAAAATGGATTCCAACCAATACTCATGGCCATCTTAAATACTCCCCGTCCTGATAGTCCAGCCCAACCAAAATAAACACCGGAGGGGTTTTCAGACAGTACCACGGAGTAACCCTGTGTCGACAAATTAGCTGGAATATGTACTCGTTAGAAGACAAACAGAAACTGAAATGTTGAGCAAGTTAGAGGTAGAATTAAGATATCGGACTTTCGTGCACCACGACATTCATCCTTGTCAACATCGAAGGCCAACAAACTGTCAAACTTTGATGTGTAGGAAGAATATCAACTATATTGTTTAGAAGAGTAGAGCTAAAGATCTTTGTACCAGTGGGAATCCCAAGAACCTTTGAGCCGCGACCGAATCCCTTGATCACGGGACCCCCAATGTGCCAAGGCTGTAAAGGCAAAGTACCTTCTACCCCTGCAAAAAGAATGCTAGTCAAACTACTTATTGAGAATCCAAATAGTTAAAAAAAGAGCAGAATTGACAAAGCTAGAATGATTCTCAGGCCCCCGGAATTACAATCATCAAATGGTGGTAGGCCCCACTTTTCAGGTCGCAAGTCGAGTAGAGAGTTTATCACTTCATCTGCTGCCGTATAACGATCATTCTGCTTTGGGGTTGAGGGTACAGCAACCACTTCCATGCCTGCAGCCTTCCCGGCAGTAACACCAGGCCTGGCATAACCAAAAGGTCAAAATAAGTAGATAACGGAGCGTGTATAAATCCCTTGCTCTTTACAGCAAATCTCTCTACTTTACGAAAGGCATTTAGTCCCGTAAATGAAGTAAAGAACAGCTGCAGTATAACTGGGGGTTGGCAAACATAAAATCTGGGATTGTTCAAATGAGAGCCAATGATATTATCACGCGATTTTAATCACCACAATAACAAGGTTGGCTTCCAGGCTCATGGATGGACCATAAATCTCTAAGGAAAAATGTAATTTACTGAACAGATATCGAATTAACAATTCATCAAGAGCGTAAGAGCACATAGGTTCCATGAAACAGCTTAAAGTGCAGATGCAAATGCCTTTCACCGAATCATTATGCAAGAAATTAAAATTTATATCGAACTTCATTAGGAACATGTTTGCAACAGAGTTAGATTAAGCCAGATCAACAAATTGGTTATGCAATTCATTTACCATGAATCTTCAATAACTAGGCAGTGGAGAGGTTCAACATTGAGTCTTTTCGCCGCTTCTAGAAATCTGAAACAGTATCGTTATTCAGTAAGGATCTGTCAAACTGCAAATTTCAAGAGCAGAAGGACTCGAATTCTATAATTAAACCCACATTTCTGGAGATGGCTTTCCGGTTCTGACTTCATCACCACCAATAATCACAGAGAATGACTCCTTCCACCCTTTAGGAGAAAAGTGGGAAATAAATAAGCTAAGTAGAGAAACACATGGGAAAACGTTCGACAGCGTCATGCAAGCTCTTGTGTAGCCGCAGAAAATCAAATGTACTATTTCCTCTTGACTTCTGGGGCGAACTTACCTGGGTGATAAGAAATTTTCGTGTCTACACCGGACCTAGGAGAGTTTGATGCCACAGCCATAGGCACATTGTGACATCTTAGATGCCTAATCAACCTATTAGCACCAGGAAGAGCTTTTATGTTGCACCAGCTGCAAATTTCGGAAAGAACAAAGGGTTACCGTTCTAGGATACAAAACAAATGATGCAAGCCCCAAATAGCTGGATTTAAAAAAAGAACATTTTATAGTCTAGTGCTGCTAAATCTATCTAGCTTGTAGTAAGACATAAAAGTAAGGACATGGACTACTTACTGGTCAGAAAACATAGGAGCGATTTCCGCAATGAAATCAACTGTTGCACAAGGAAGCCCATAATCTTCCACTACAGCAGCAGCAGCTTCAAAAGGCGTCTTACCTACTGTTCTAGGAGCTTCTCTTCCATCCCATTGCTTACCATACTTCGCCAAGATAGCTTTCAAGACATCGCTTACTATGCCATCTAAAACGATCAGAGACAACGATATCCAATGTTAGAAGAGGCAATATCCGAAATCTTTCACCTGAATATAAAGAACCCAAGCATCCAACACCCGCCATCCGGAACAAAAACACTAACACCCTAATCTCACAGGAGGAACAAATCCAATGTCCATGATTACATCAAAACGGAGCAGAATGTTCGCGAAAACGGGAAAATTCAAGTGATGGGAGCGTGAAGTAACCTGTATTAAGAAGGGTACCATCCAAATCAAGAATAACAGCAGAGACCAGCTTCCTAACAGAATTCCCACTCGACATATCAACAAATCACGGAGAATCACCACCTGCAGGCCATCATCCCACATCAAGAACACTCCTTTGGATTATCTAAAGCACACCCATTACCTGATTACAATTATATATTTCTTTTGTTAAAAGTTTAGGCGGGTTGGCCTAAGACTCGGGCTCTAGAAGCCCCTCCCATTTCCATTTTCACAACGGGTGGGAGTCGTCGCCCACCGACTCCTTAGATACGAGGTAGGATCTGTTGATATCCTACCCTGGGATTACAAGTAAATTGGGACCCAAAGAACAAGGCAATCTCTCCCAAGCCCAGAAGCATCAAAGCACACAACTTTCCACTGATGCATTCAATTTAGGTTAAGAGATACCAACAAAAAGGAAGCAAATTTAAGACAAATCGCTTGTGGAGAGTAAAAGGGTGAACTTACAACGACCCAATTTGGAGCAGCGAACCCCTTTAAGCGGGAATGAAGGTAAGGACAGAAGATATTTACTTATCAAAAAAAGGTTAGGACATAAGAAGATATGGGTAAACAGTGGTAGGTAGCGTCTCAATGGAGAAATGGACAAATACCAAACTCACCGATCAATGATCGACAATAATCATCTTTTTATATTTCTAGACTTGTTTAATTCATCTTTGAAGATTTTTTTTGGATAAATTGTATAACAAAGTTGCTAAATATGTGAACTTATTTGATATTTTATCATTTTTTAATGCTAAATTAAATTTAGTAAACATAATTTAATAATATTAATAACAAATAGAAGTTCGGTCAGACCGGTCAGACCAGTCGAACCAGAAAATTTGAAAATTCCGGGTCAGTTTTAAAAACATTGCCTCAAACCAATGCTACGTGTCATAGCATACATAAGGCAACATTTTGTTCCACCAAGTAGAACCCTCGACATACCACGAACTCCACCGTTTGGCCTTGAGTGAGATACCCGATCCGCTTGTGGTGTTACCAACGGCTTTGCATGCCCAATGCCAAACCTACCCAACACATTTGACGTCGACGTTCCTTTTGACAACCATAGCGGGCCCAGCTAACAATGCTTCTCCTAGACAACTATGGCTCCTTGCGAGCCATGCTTCCACGAAACAACCATAGCTTGCTATCCATGTCTCTGCGAATCCCAATTGCACTCAAACCATCCATATCAAGCCTTTGCTCCCTCATGCTAACCAACCTCATATGACCTGAGTTTTTTCCCTCTCCATCGGAACCCAAAGATGTGACTCCACCTATAACAGTGCCCCCCACTAACCTGTAGATATTCCTTGCATCTCTTTCACCCTCCATCGCTACTATAGCATCCTTCTCCACCTCAATTAGCCCGCCTACAACCTTATAGTCATACCCGCTACAATCCAAGGCTCCTAATGAGATCAAATTCCTCTCCAACTTAGGAACATGCCTAACCCCGCACAACTTCACCACGACACCATCCCATATCTTGATCTTGATATCACCTATACTAGTGACTCTACAAGCAGAACCATCACTCATAGTCACCATACCTGAATCAACAAACTTGTAGGTGTCAAACCACTCTCTCTTGGGTGTCATGTGAAAGGAATAAACGCTATTCAAAATCCAGGAATCAGAGTGCTTTGGATCTGATAAAACAGAAAGACAGTCACCATCCGACCAGTCTGAATAAGAGGCCACATTCACGGAACTAGATCATTTTTCTTCGCGATCCCGAGTTCTTCTTGGACAATCCTTCTTTACGTGCCCTTTTTCTCTGCATTTGAAGCAATTTCCCTTGAACTTCCTTGACCCCAACTTGGATCCCCTTCCATCTTTTCCTTCACTACGACCACCATGGCTACCCCTCACAACCAACCCTTCCATTCGTTCATCGCCAATTTTCCTCCTTTGATGAAACCCTAGCAGAGCACTTATGATTTTCTCTAACACCAGGGACTCCTTCCCCCAAGTTAAGGTTGTAACCAAATTCTTATAGGAAGCCGGTAAGCAATTCAGGTGCAACAATGCCTTATCTTCCTCCTTGATCTTCACATCGACCCTTCTCAAATCACTCAATAATTGATTGAAAATATTGATGTGTTGGTTCAAATCTGAGCCCCCATCATCTTAAGCCCATATAACTTTTGCTTAAGATAGAGCTTATTCGACAAAGACTTAGACATATATATTGCCTCCAATTTCTTCCATACCTCAACTGGTAACTCCTCATCCATGACGTAATACATCACATCGTTCGCCAAGCACAAGTGAATTATTGCCACTGCCTTGGCCTCCATCTCCTTCTACTCTTGGTCCTCCATCTTCTTGGGCTTCTTTTCCGAGAGCGCGATGATCATCCCTTGTTGCACGAGGAGATCCTTGACACACCTTTGCCATAACCCAAAATTCAAAGAACCATCGAACATCACAAGAGCAAATTTCGCGCCGTCTGTCATCCTCCAATCTTAACTCTGATACCACTTGTTAGGAATTTAGCAACTTAGAGAACAAAACGTGCAAAGAATACGGACGCAAGAGATTACGTGGTTCGGCCTAATGCCTACGTCCACGGAGAAAAATGAGAACTTTTATTGATGGATCCGAGTCACAAAGCCTTAACTAACCTAAGGGTAACACATCCTTATATAATAGACGAACCCTTGGTGTACAAAAAAACCTATCTATGTCGAATTAGGAGTCTGAAACAAGAGTCGAGCTAAACTGAAAATTTCTGTAACATGAGACTTGCGATCACCAACTTAGTAGCGACCGCCAACCATCACAACTTCTCGACATTACTCAACACAAACCCCATATATAACTTTTTTGGGTCGAGAAACCTCATATATATGTAATATAACATACCATAGTTAACTAAACCAATAAAACACCAATAATTATATGACTAACATGTGCTTTTTTTGGAAAAATTATGCTCAGGTCCCTGTAGTTTGGCGTCCCTCCTTCTGCAGTCCCTGCATTTTTGAAATCGTTCCTGAGATCTCAGAAGTTTAGTTTTATCAACTCTCGGGTCCCTGACGGCTCTTTTTCATTTTTGGTCATGGAAATGACCAAAATACCCTTAAACAAAAATAAAAAATTACCTTCTTCAACCTTTGGCCAATAACACCAATAACAAAAAACTAACCAAAAATAAGATCAAACTAACCAAAATCAAGAACACAACCAAGAACATCAAGAACAACAACAACAAAAATACTCAATTATATGACCAAACAAACCTTCACCGAAATCAGAAGCAAAAAGTCAGCTTAAAACCCAAATTCAGTACAGATCCAAGCACGCGGACACGTTCGATCATGATGATAATTCTAACAGAATAAAAAAATCTAACAGAATCAGATAAAAAGGAACCCAACTCTGTCACTATTTTCGGCATCAAGAAGCAACCCACGTTCTCATCTCAAGCTCCCTAACCCTAAGCCTAATTACAAATTTCCCATAATTCCTTAGTTTAATAATGAATCAGCTTCTACAATTCAAATCTAAACCAACCGCTGCCTTCTCCCGATGACTTCCAGCTCGGGGAGGACAAAAGTGGGGCGAAGAAGCAAAGAAGCGGTGGTCGGACCTTTGCAAACCAGTCCTAAATTAAACCCTAGCCTACCACGACCCTCGCCTCCAGAGAAGAAGAAGCGGCTACCGGACAAGGACCGCGTGGCAGCTGTTAAGAGCAAGGAGAAGGTGCTCGACCAGTTCTCCCGCAATCCCTCTCTGTTCTCCCTCTTTGACCGCGTGGATGTTCTGAATGACGAAGAGCAAGGGGACGGCATCGGCGGGACTACAACGTTGAAAGGAACTGGGCAAGGTCAACGGCGGCGTGTGGCCCTTTCCAGAATCAGGGTCGGAGAAGGTCGACGACAGTGTTCATGGTGGACCAATTTTTCGTCGATGTCGGAGAAGTCGGAATTGAGATTGAAGGTTGGCTGGAGAAGAGAGTCGTCGAGTACTTCCTTTAATTTTGATCTGAGTTTTTTTTTTTAATGTTCTTGGTTGTGTTCTTGATTTTGGTTAGTTTGATCTTGTTTTTTAGTTTATTTTTTATGGTTGGTGTTTTTTTCAAAAGTTGGAGAAGATAAATTTTTTTATTTTTTGTTTAAGGATATTTTGGTCATTTCTATGACCAAAAATGAAAAAAGAGCCGTCAGGGACCCGAGAGTTGATAAAACCAAACTTCGTGGACGTCAAGAACGATTTCGGAAATGCAGGGACCCCAGGGCCCAGAGGGAGGGATCGGCCCAGTATAAGATGGTTAGCCTAATGAGCCTAGCTACTTTAGGCCGGCCCGTGAGGATCGGCCCAGTATAACCTCGCCGAAATCTAGAACGGAAGAGCCACTCCTCCAAATAGAGAGGGTTTGGCTTCTAGGAATAAGGCAGAGGGGTGAGAGGGGGAAGAAGAAGAAGAAGCCATGAAGGAACCAGCGAAGAGCAAGAGACACAAAAGAGGGAAGAAGAAGAAGAAGGAAAACCCAGAAAGTACCCAACATAAGCAGCTTCCTCTTCAGTTAAACGACAGCTCTCGAACCCACAACAAGAAAGTGAATAATTCGGGTTCTTCCAAGCACTCAAAGCCCTCATCTTTCCTAGAAAAGGTTACCCTTTTCCTCTCTCTATCTATCTATCTATCTATTTATTTAATTTTATTAGGTTTTGTTTTGTATCTATAAAGGTTTAGTCTTTTATTTATTGGAATTCATTGGGTGTGTTGGTGGTGCAGATGCGAGCTCGGTTGTCGGGTGGTCACTTCAGGATGATCAACGAAAAGCTCTACACTTGCACGTAATTTCTTCTGCTCCAATGTTTAATGAAGCTTATTTATCGGGAATTAGCCGAAAGATTGGTTTTTTAGCTTTGTTCCTTAGTTGAGAGAATATAAAGCCTGGAACTTAGCAACTTTTCCTTCTTGTTTGTTGTGTCTGGTGCTTGTGTTGTTAGCTGTTTTGGGTAGAATGTTGTTGGTTAGTGAATGCCGCAAGGTGACTGTGTTATAATGAAGCGGGCAATGGAGCTGTTCGAGGGGTTTCCTTTTGAACTTCGATTGTTAAACTAGCAGTTGGTTGTTGTAGCTTTGTGCATCCGTGGTTGAGGGGCTCTATTTTGATGGTGAATTCTCCATCTCAATTTTTATTTTCAGTGGATCGGAGGCCCTTGGCTACTTCAAAGATGACCCGTCATTGTTTGATATGGTAAACTTTTAGGCTTTCCCGAATAGTTTCTTTTTTATTTCTGTTTTCCTGATTTTGCAGTCATCTTTAGTCATACGCTATTGGTCTGATTCCATTTTGCGCATGATTCAAAATCTATGCTGCTTTGTCCAGTCGAATGACATTTTATCTTGGAATATTCCACAAATTCTGTGTGTTCGCATGTTGACTATGTTTACTTACATGGACAGTATCATACAGGGTACCAAGAACAAATGTCACATTGGCCACAGCAGCCAGTAAATATCATTGTAAATTGGTTAAAGGAACGGAGCCCGTCTTTGGTTGTAGCTGATTTTGGCTGCGGTGAGGTTTTATTCTGAAATCTTCTTTGAATTTCTAGGATGAAAGAAGTTCAGTCTTACACTGTTGATCACGTGTCAATTTTTTTATTTCGTGATTTTGGTATCTGGTTGCTTTTTCACGTTAGTGGCTCTGTCTTTTTCAGGAGATGCACGCCTTGCAAAAAGTGTGAAGAACAAAGTCTTCTCTTTCGATCTTGTGGCAAGTGATCCTTTGGTGATTGCATGTGATATGTCAAATGTATGTCCAATTTAATTCTCTTCCAACTTCTCGTGGTGCTGCATGTGCTTTCTATACTGTCTGTGCGAGAATTTAGAACTTGGTTAACCATTATGGTTCAATGATCCCAATGCGCCAGAGCCCCAAAGAATATAGTGACATCTTTATTGCTAATTGCTAATTGCTGCTACCCGCTGATAGACTCCTCTGGATGACTCTTCGGTGGACGTTGCCGTCTTTTGCCTTTCGTTGATGGGGACTAACTACTGGAAATATCTTCAAGAAGCACAGAGAGTTCTTAAGCCAAGGTCTCTCTCTCACCAATCTCTTTTTGGAGGCTCTAGATTGCCTGCAATATATTCTAATCCAATTAGCATTGGTTCTTTTCCAGTGGTTGGCTTCTAATAGCAGAGGTCAAGAGTAGATTTGATCCAGATAATGGAGGTGCTGACCCAGACAAGTTCCTGAAAGCTGTTTCTGATCTTGGATTTAACTCAACGTTAAAGGTCTACAGTGGCTTCATTTCAAGCCCACCATAGAAAATTTCTTTATCCATTCTACTAACCCGTTCTTTCGACAGGATTTCTCAAATAAGATGTTTATCCTGCTGCACTTCCAGAAAAAGGTGAGTCTCGCGAACTTCCACGCACACACGCACGCTAATTGACATACCGCAAGGTAACCTATTTATGTCGTTGCAGGAGAAGCAGAGTTCAAAGACGAAAGGGGTCGAATGGCCCGAACTAAAGCCCTGTTTGTATAAGCGTCGTTAAGATCAAACAACATTGTCGTTTGGTGTTGTTCCATTGTAATGGTTAATGGTTGGCCGATGCCATGGCAAGTTCCTTTGGTATTCCAAGCTCAGGTGCCTTAGATCTGTCCGTTTCAAATGTCACTGTATCTCTTCAGTTAAAGAAGATCTCCATTCTTATGTTCCTCATAATTCAACGCCTCCTAACTTTTTCGAGTGCTGAATTGAATGTTGCTTTCTGGCTGAACTCAACCAACCGGACCCAATATGGATTGACTTAAGCTGTTTAGTGTTAAGAAAGTATCGTATGTTGTTTGAATTTTCGTATCTAACTTAAATGCGTACGAAATTTGCAAACGAATTTTGATTTTGCCTCACGTGATGAAACATGGGACGGGCCAGTTGAAGTTGAACAAGTTTGACTCTCATTATGAATGGTTCCTCAAGGTCAAACTCGACGACTATACTTTTATCTTTTATATGAAAAGGGCAGATTGTTGTGAAAGTCAAATACTGAGGAACCAACTCAACTTTTTTTTCCTCTTTTTCCATAATAATCTAGATGAATCTAACTAGAGTTTATTATGATACGGTCTCATTTATGTATCTCTACTGTATAGAGGATTTGGACCTGTGTGTATGTGGACTTTATTCCAATTCAGACCCTAACTATAAATATTGTTGACTCGTAATTTTATCTTATCTTAGACTCGTAAAATAAGGATCTAGAAAGTATGGCTTAAGTTATAAAAGATGAGGTAAAATGTTTGGAATTTGAGTCCAAAACTAAGGTCGAGTAGTCTAAAATAATCTTATAAAATAAGGAAATATCCTCGAAAAAATAATATGATCATGTAATAATATTTGTCAGCGATAAATAACTTAGGATTTAGTATTTAGGAAGTTTGGGATTGTGTTTTTAGCTTGCTAGTTGGCACTTCCTCGTGCATGATTCCGCAATAAACAATGAATTATGAAGGTCTCAGCTTCCATATTATTCAAACTTAATAACAATAATTATAATAATAATAGAATTGTACTTAACTGGTGAGCCAAACTTGAACCTATTCAAGAGTTATTAATGTTTGTCCAGGGTCATACACATATTTTAATTCGTTTGACTGATAATTGCAGCTCGACAAGATATTGCAATTAACAAATTGATTGCCATCTTGTTGCAACTACTTTGAATAATTAATTTCATCAACATCTCTCTAATTTAATCCAACTAATTAGATGAAGTGAGAAACGAGAGGTCACATATTTATTTGGACCATTTGCCGAAAAAAAATCAAGTTCAAACAAACATATGCAAAAAAATTGCATAACACGAATGGAAAATAACTTCTTGTAAAAAATAAAAGAAGTCATTTTCTCGAAAATATTTTTCATCAAAATAAACACAACACTTGCTTATAACAAGTTACTAAATTACTTGAAAATTATTGAAAAATAGTTCTGTCTTAAATTACTCGTCATTATACACTAAAACCATGTTCAGGTAGAGGGGAACAAACAATATGGCAATTGGAATTGGTTCTAATTATTATATGCTACAATTATGTGAATGTTTCTATTAAATTAATGCTTAATGTGGCACCGACTAGCTCAAATTTGTTTCTCTATATATTTTTTCGTTTTCTTCCATAGGCTGGCTCAAAGTTAATCCCGTCGGTGTTGTATGGTCAACTTAAAATATAAGCAAGTCCGGTCAACAGTGGGATTTTGGATGAAATAAGTAAGTTGAGTGGACATTGGCTGAAAAATGACAATTTTTTTGTTTTTGTATAGCTCTCCAATCAATGTTGACTTTATAATTTTTGACAATTTTCCATTTAATTTATAAACTATTTTTCGGTATTTTAGAAAATGCGGTTCTACTAGTAGTCAGACTAAATAGACCGCAACTTGACATAGCTGGAACAATGGTCAATGTCGTTGAGCGGCAATCTAACTGATTAAGCTGGTCGATCTAAATCTATCTGACCAATTTTTTAAAAATTATAATAATTCAAGTTTTGTTAGGCTGTAAGTAATTAAATTAAAATTTAAGTACTAATAAATCATAAATTTTGTAATAAAATTTTAGAATATTTATATTTATATTTATTTGATATTTTAATACAAAAATATAATTATTTTATTCAAACTCTAATTTGATCAGACGAGACTTAAGAATATAGTGAATTGCTATCCGAATTATTTTAAAAAAATTATTTTTTTCTCAAAAGAAGAGGATAGATAGGTTGATAGCCAACTAAAACATAAGTAAATTGATAAATTGGGTTGCCTCCTTGTGTATGATTTGTTCCGATTGGTTACCACATAAAGAACGTGTAAGCTCATTCAAAATGATGGAACAAAGAAAGCCTCATTTTGTTTTCGTCTTGTAGAAACAAATCAAGAATGCCTTGATTGAAGGGAGATATTTCATTCTTTCGGAAGCAAGGGAAAATTAATAACAACCATCATTGTCTATTGAAGTTTTGGAAAGTCACCTTTTTAGTGGAAAATCATTTTTTTATTGTTAGAGTATGAATCAGCATTATATTAACTTATCAATTATTTTAAAGTATTAAGTCGAATTTCGAGATCTAACATGTTAGTAGACCAGTTCGACCCGTGAACAATACACGACATAAAGAACAAGTTGTTTGGTTACTTTTTCTTTAATGCCAGAAGCCAAATTCCTATATATGCAGTGTAAATTGAACCTAAATTGAGACGGTAGAAAGTACAGAGTTTAGAAAGAACGAAAGAAATAGGTAAAATATCAGACAAAATTTCTTCTTTTGTGAAAATCAGACTTACGTCTTAATCATATATAGTAAAATTTCCCACTTCCACGAAGACTGATTTTATTGCTAACAACATACTAAGCATCAAGCATAATCTTCCAAGTCAATAAAGATTCCTCCACTGATTATTTTTTAACTCTATTCCAGAAGCTTAATATTTAAAATTAGAAAAACGTCTATAGAAATTAGTCTTTGGTTTTGAGCTATTCCAAAAATAGATTAATACAAACTTGAGCTATTTAATTAAAAACACGATAAATTTTTTAATCAAATTTTAATGTAACTATATATCCATAACTCACAATTCATGATTAACCTAAAATAAAATTTCACCAAATAATTTATGCAAAAATATTTTTCACTCGGACACAAAACTTTTTAGTTTACTTTGTATCGCAATAATTACATAAAAAGAAAACATTAAGAAACAATAAAGAGCCAAAAGACGCACTTCCTGTTTTGTCCGAAAGTCTCCATCCAGCCGCGGCTTTATCTATAGTACTACACACTTCTTCACTTCTCAACACATTCCCTCTCCTCTCCTCCCCTCTCCTCCCCTCCGGTTTCTAGAGAGAGAAACAAGCTCATTTAAAGTAATCACCGAAGAAAACCTCTCGAGGATCACCTCCAATCTCAATCTGGGTCCTTCCCTTTCTTATTTTTAGAAGGAGGGTTTTCTTCTATATCTATTTATATAAGTTAAAGCCTGCGTCTTTCCGCGCTTCCCCATATAAAATTTATCCTTTTTAATCCCTCTGGGTAGTGGCAGAGCTTATTAAGTGTCCAAAGGGGAAGGCTTCTTATAAATTCCTTTTTTTATATGTGGGTTACTTGTCTGCTCCAAAACTAAAGGCAAAGTTTTGATCTTTCCTGGATCTGCAACCATGATTCTTGGGCTATGGGCTGTCTAATCTTAGCTCTTTTTTTAAAAATTTCACTTCAAGAGACTAGCTTTGAGTATAGCTTGACTTGAAGCTTTCTGGGTTTAAAAGGGTATTCTTCTTTTTTGTTTCTTCCATTCTTTTTTTTGAGGTTGTTTGGTTTGGTTTTAGACAGTAGATGGTAAGAAATGGGATCTAGTAATGGGTTTTACTCAGGTGAGTTCAGTTTGGATCCCAAGTGGTTGGTTGATCCTAAGCTTCTTTTTGTTGGTCCAAAGATTGGAGAAGGTGCTCATGCCAAGGTATATGAGGGAAAGTAAGTCAAAACTTCCTTTTGGTTTGGTTGCCCTTTGTTCCTTGATATCAATTATTGAGCTTTGATTAGCTCCAAGATCATGTTTCTTTTTTTGTTTTAGTGGCCAATCTTTGGTTATTTTCTTTAGTGATTTGGTGCTATGCATCCATTAGTCTCTAATGATATCTTTTGTCTTTCTTCTTGTCAGGTATAAGAATCAAAGTGTTGCAATCAAAATTCTTCATAGAGGGGAAGTCCCGGATGAAATTGCCAAGAGGGAAGCACGGTTTGCAAGAGAGGTCTTGATGCTGTCCCGAGTACAGCACAAGAATCTAGTGAAGGTTTGCCATATATTGACCTCTTGGAAACACTGAATTTTACTTTCTCCAAGATTGGGGAACATGTGCGTTTTAGTGATTGTTTTCGTGTGGATCGTGGTATGACGTGCCTCTTGTTGTGCCAGTTTATCGGTGCGTGCAAGGACCCGATCATGGTTATTGTAACTGAGCTCCTACTCGGTGGGACATTGCGTAAATACTTGCTGAATTTGAGACCAAGACGCTTGGAAATGCATGTGGCGATTGGGTTTGCACTCGATATTGCTCGTGCCATGGAGTGCTTGCATGCTCATGGGATCATCCATCGGGACCTTAAACCCGGTACGGTCAAGGTGCAATGAGCTAGTTGCTTATTAAGTTCCCGGAACTGCTTGAGGGTCTTTATATTCGATAGTTCTGTATGAATAAACTGGTACTTCTGGAGCTATATGTGACTATGTGTATGATCTCTTTCTTCTATTCTTCTGATGTTGGGACTAATGAATGCTGACATAACTTCACTCTCTGTTAACTTGCCGGTCTAAATCCTAGTACTTTGAAGCATAAGTTACACTTTACAGAAATGCCTTTGTTCAACTTTGTTATACATTCTTGTCCCAATGGAGCTACCCTTTACTTGTTTTTCTACCACTTATTACTGATCAGTTTACTTACAGAGTTGATCATTTTACTTTCACAGAGAACTTGATCCTGACTGCTGATCATAAAACAGTCAAACTTGCTGATTTTGGCCTAGCTAGAGAAGAGTCGTTGACAGAAATGATGACTGCAGAGACTGGGACGTATCGATGGATGGCTCCAGAGGTACTAATCTTGGTCAATGAGAAGGCTTGGCATAGTTTTCCGTTTATTCAACAGTTCAAACATCTCTTGTTAACCTCACCTGGTCATTGCATGGCAGCTTTATAGTACAGTCACATTGAGGCACGGTGAGAAGAAGCACTACAATCATAAGGTCGATGCCTATAGCTTTGCTATTGTGTTGTGGGAGCTCATTCATAACAAGTTGCCTTTTGAAGGCATGTCCAATCTTCAGGCAGCATATGCTGCAGCCTTCAAGGTAGTGATCTTATTTCGTGGTTTAGTCAATAAAATTCTCTGTGGCATATTTATAATCATTAGCTGCAATTGCATTATCTGGCCTATAGTATTATGCTGGAAACCAGCCACTGGAATCGCTGGCTTTACTGGCTTTAGACTCGTTGATACTTGATAATGTAGCTGCAAACCTTACTCGTTGATACTTGATAATGTAGCTGCAAACCTTACCTTTGGATCACTCTGCTGATTCCAGCATTTACTAGTGAGCTCTCCTAAATAAGTGTCTGAATAGTGAATCCACCATTCCCTTGTCAAGGATCTCCCAAGGAAGTGGCATTTTAGATCGGAGTCACTTAGTTCTGCTGCACAAGTATCTGGTTGGGGCCCGATATTTGGATTGACCATTTCATGCTCCGATTAGATTGTATGGAAACATACAAGAACCACCTTTTGGAACACTAACTTTGATATTTTGCTTCTATGTTTCAGAACGCGAGACCCAGTGTGGACAATCTACCAGAGGATCTAGCCTTAATAGTTACCTCATGTTGGAAACAGGATCCAGACACTCGACCGAATTTCAGCCAGATCATTCAGATGCTCCTGCACTATCTAACCACCGTGTTGCCACCAGAACCAGCAATTCCTCCAAGGATATTCACTTCGGAGAACGCTGTACTACCACCAGAATCTCCCGGCACAAGTGCCTTAATGTCTGCGAGAGATAGCACCGGGTATACCCCGAGAACCCCCATGGAAGACAAGCCAAGATGGTTCTTTTTCTGCTTCAACCAATGCTACTGAACCGCATCAAAGGTCGAAAATCGATCATACCGGGGGAGGCCCTCGATCAGGTACTTGCTAGAACAAACACATCTGCATGGAAATGGGGGAAGCTGCATAGAAATGGTGGTGTGCATTCTCTCCGCAACGAACTTCGGCCGGCCGGATCAACGTGAACAATGCTAGCTTGTTACGCAGTGTATGGATAGAGGGAGGATAGGGTAGTACTGCATGGAAAATATTTCTCATGGAGTTGGGTTGCTGTGATGTATTTATTCATTTTTCATGTAAAATAAGGTCCATCCAAAGGCCTACACTCCTCTTGTTGATACCTTCCCCAACTATATATTAGAAATTCACTTTGGTCGCTAATAAGTTGAGCTAAAAATCCCTACTATATTACAACAAATTCATGTTTAATATATTATTGTCCAGTTTAGAAGGTTCTAAATACATAAACAAAAACAATAATTAGCCGGATTTATATTTCTTGATTCGCTTTGAAAATTAATATTCAACATTTGAACCCTAATTGATTTATATACACGATGAGATAAGATCGATCAAAAAAAATAAAAGATTAAGTTGATAACACAAAAAGTGACTAGTTATCTGTTATCACTTGTGTCACCAATTTATTGTCAGTACGTCTACTAATTTTTGGCTTCCAAAAGTGAAGTTTATGTTATGATATCGGATTAGTGGATTGGCCTTGGGAAGTCAAAACGATGTCGTCTGTCGTCTAAGTCAGTAGTAGTTGTTGTTTCTACTATAAAAGGGATGGGGAAAGAGCTGTGAAAGGGTATTCTAGGCATTTGATAAAAAAAATATTCTAATTGGAAACAGACGTTTTTCTTCTTCTTCTATCCTTTTTCATTCCCTTTCTCTTTGTTTCTTGATCCCAATTCTTAAAATCCCTAGCGGGTTGTTACAATTTATTCTTCCGTAAGTTTAGACGAATAGATTTCTAAGATTATTAAAAAAATTGGAGAATCTAAGTTTAGAAACGGACGTTTCTCTTCTTCTTCTATCCTTTTCCATTTCCTTTCTCTTCGTTTCTTGATTCCAATTCTTAAAAAGAACTCTAACGGGTTGTTACAGTTTATTCGTCTGTAAGTTTAGATGAATAGATTTTTAAGATTACTCAAAAAATTGGAGAATCTAAGTAGAGACTATTTGATTCTCAATTTTGTAAGTATAAAAAAATACTTTGGATGATGGATCTCTATTGAATCATCTACTTGAGTTACAAGTATGTCAACGTGAAAAAAAAATACTTTTAATGGTCATCTTTCCTTTATCTATATTTTACTTAACTATTGAATGTTGGCTTTTATTTTTATTTTCAACATTTAAAATACACAACATAGTTTTTTTTTTTTTTCATTTCAAAGTCTAAAATACACATCTTTTTTATTTATTTATAGAAATACAAAATCACAACTGTTCTTTCAAGGCACATATTGTTATCATAATTGGCAGGGTCCTTCTTTCTTATGGCATTGCATAACGCCGATGCCGGGGACCGAACCCGGGTAACCCGCGTGACATACGGGAATACTTACCACTATACTACAAAGTGATACTAATTTTTGGCTTCCAAAAGTGTAATACAGTATTGACTCTTTCTACTGATTTCAGTTTAATTTTTGGCTTAAAAATCAACACTTGTGTCAACATAGCTTTTGGTTTTTATTTTTGAAGTCTTCAAGACACATCATGGTTTTTTTAATGTTATTTCTAAGTTAAATAGCTACTTATTTAAAAAGAACAATAATTACCTTGTACTTGAAAATGGTTCACTTAACACTCTTTTCTTGTCTAAATGAACCAATTAACATCATAATACTATTTTTTCGGTTACCGGTGACACTTCGTTATTTTATATAGCATTTTTGTCCTTTTAAATACGCCACATAATTCTTATTTTGTTTTAAAAGTAAAAATAAAAATAAAAAGTTACTGTTCATAATTCTTATTTTGTCCTTTCAACCCATTATCCCCTTCTTCTGGAACCGTTTTAACCTTTCAGATTTCCTAACCCATCATGATAAAGATTTTGTATTTCCTCAGCGCATCGTTGGACCTCGACGATGAGTTACATCATAAGCAATATGACACATAATTCTGGATTGTAGTTACCAGACTTCATTAAATGGTTACTTACTTGCTTTCGGATCAAACAGCCCACAACTAGAGTACACCTGTAGTAAGCTCTAGGGCAAGGATTTCCTTTAGCCATCTCTCTCCATATTTTCTTCATTGACACCTATCGTTTATCTGTCATGTGATCCATAATCCGAGCTACTTTCTGGTTCCCCCTATTATTTGTGATTATTCTCTTGGTGGCCAACAACAACGTTGTTACACTCCATGTTTCCATTGTTTTTATTAATTGATGTCACTTCCATGTTGTTGTTGGTTTTAGGGGACATGGACCTCATCCTCTCGTCCGATGAAGATTGGGACATGTCATGTTCCGGGAAGAAGGGGACGATAGGTTAAAAGAGTTTTGTAGCCCTTCTATTTGTCTTTTAAAACAAAATAAGAATGATGTGTTATATTTAAGATGACAGAGATACCATATAAGACAGTGAGGTGTCACCGTTCACCCGAAAAATAGTTCAAGGATATTAATTACCCACTTAGACAAGTAGAAGGTGTTAAGTGGACCAATTTCAATTACAAGATAGTTATTGGACTTTTTGAACAAGTGAAGGAGTTATTTTAACTTTTATTCTTTCTAAAATTACAAAATCACGTTAAAAGTGGTGATTTTAATTATTGGACCTGCCGTCTGTTTTTAACTGGACTAGTTTTATTATGGTCATGTATAAATCCATCACAAATCTAGTATATGGTAAAACCATATTAAATTATATGTATTCCAAGTATAGTAAAATTTTCATCTCTCTACCATGCATTAGAAAATTCATACTAATACAACTAACCTCACACCGTTATTGATAAAGTTGTCTTTTGTACCTGTATAACAATCTTTTTGTGAAAAAAAAGTTTGGAATTGTTATATATAGCAGCTAATACTTATAGGCATAAAAGAATACTTACCATTTCAAATCCGACAGAAATGCCTCCACCACTATACTTTTTGTCTGTAACAATTTGTATCCATCACTATATGAAAATAGAACAACTAAACTAAACTAAATCAGTAGGGGTAAACAGTAGGAGATTGTATCTGCAATTGTCTTCCGGCTAATTGCATATAAAATGTTCAGGGTATTGTAATAGGTATTGTAATAGGACGGGGTTTCCCGGAAGTTTTATATACAAATCGACTTACCAAAAAAAGAACAACTAAACTAAATTTGGGCATAATAGCTATTTTTTTAGGGAAGAATAGCTATATACATGAAGTAGCTTTTGTTATAATTTTTATATCTAAGTCAATCTTAACGGCACTGCGTACTCGATAAGTTGAGCCAATATATGCTCATTAAGTAACGATGAATTCATATCTCCTCAAACAAATATGATCAAAGTTTCCACGGTCATCACAGGCTACAAAAATTTAAATACTTTGCATCACATGAAACGAGATTTTTTTTTTTGGGTCCGTGAATTGGAGTCTAATTCATTATACACATAGCCAATATATCTCACAAGTAATGTATGAATCATACTTTAACTTTGAGTCACTCACAATGTTCGAGTTCAAAAAAAATTATATAAAAAATCTAAACTAATTGTCATTAAGAATAATTATATTTGATGGTTCCGTGAATCCGTTGGAACCATCGCATGACACAATTTTAATTACCTAAGCGCCAAAAATAACAAATCGTAATTACCATTTCAAAACCCAAAATGATTTGCAAACTTCAATGAGAATCACCCGACCGCAAGTCTTCAAATGTTCCCGTAATAATTGCGAAATATGTAAAGGGTGTAGTTTTAGGATATAAACTAATAAACAAACGATAAATAAATTATTTTATATTAATTAAGATGTTTCAAGTTTGAGTATGTGAGAAATAATATGCGCCGACAGTAATTTAAGCTTTTTCAGGCTTCATCATTTTAGAGTTTTTCTGTGTTTATTATTAGGGGTTTGAGTTTCTTTTCTGTATTTCACTGTTCAGATTTTATTTAGATTATTCGTTTGAGTTTTTTTCTGACAGAATTACCCTAATGCCCCTATCTGAGTATCTACATAGTCATAGTAAAAAATGACCATTTTACAATGTTTTTAAAACCAATCCGGAAGGCGACCCGGAATTCTTAAAATTTCTGGTTCAACCGGTCGGGCCGCCGGTCTGATCGGTACTTCTATTTTATATTAATATAATTAAATAATATTTAATAAATTTAATTTAACATACAAAATGATAAAATATTAAATAAGTTCAAATATTTAACAACTTTGTTATACAATTTATCTAAACAAAGTCTTCAAACATGAATTGAACAAGTCTAGAAGAACAAGAAGATGATTTATACAAGTTTTCAGGTTCGACATATTAGTCCAATTCGTTTGACTTAATTGACATATTATCAAGAATTGTTAAAAAATAAGTTTCTTGTGATCAAAAAGTGATGTACACTTTCCGAATGTGGAAGTTTTAGTTTTATTTCTAAATTAAATCAGATAAAATAGAAAAAATAAACACTAATTTTTTGATCCGGGCGAACCGGGTTACCAGGAAGTACCTGACCGGATGGTCCGACCAGATTTTAGCCGGTCGAACTGCATTCTAGGTTTTAGGAAAAAATTGACCCTGATTTGATTCTGAGTAGCAGTCCGACCAGTCTAACTACTTGTCTGACCGCAGGTCTGACCGCAGGTCCGACCGTAGTTTTTAAAACATTGCCATTTTGCCGCATAAAGTATGTGGCACCAACTCGTTATTTGAACTGAAGATTGTCACATTATGGGGAGCATAGAACAATATCAGATGGGCAGAACATCCTTAAGACTACCCACATCAGCAACCCATCCAATCCAGGTCATGGAATAAATTATTAATTTCTCTCTCTTCCATACCCAATCCAATCCACTTACATATTTTCTACCCACATCAGCAACCCAGTTCACAGAATAAACAATTAATTTCTCTCTCATCCACATATTATCTACTCTGATTTGTTTAGATTAAAATTATATATTACTAAAATAATTATATTTTTAATAACACGATTAAATATTATGATTAAGTCATAAAATTACAAAAGAAAAAATTGGAATACTAAATTAGATAAAAATAATTTAAGGTAGAAATAATATATTACAAATATGAAATTTTCATATTACAAATACAGGAATTTTAAATTACATAATTAATTATCGAATAAATCTTATCCGAATAAATCTATTTTTACGAATAATATTATGCCAAGTGAAAATAACTAGATAGTTAGATTTTAAAAAAAATATACGGGCCAATCCGCTCGGCCGAGCGGAAATCAATAACATCCTCTCTTTTTTTAATTGATAAAATACTGGCCAATCCGCTCGGCCACTGATGTGCATGGTCTAAGGTAGAACATATCTACGACTTTGTATATATTACTTACAATATTAATAAAATATTTTAACTTATTAAAAAAAGTGTTACATGAGAGTTGGTCTAACTATACCAACATTAAATCAAATTACATGAGAGTTGGTCTAGCTATACCAACGTAAAAATTGTATTTACTTAAAAAGATTGTACGTAAAACAAACAATGAGAAGTTTATTTTAAATAAAGCTATATAATACTCAACTTTAAATTAAATAGAATAAAGAAAAACAAAGCCAAATTTATTTTTCCCCGAAAAGGTAAAAACCCCACAACCTGGGACGAGACCTCTCCTCGTTGGTTTCCACAAGAGGCTTGGGAAGCAAGTCAGATTTGGAGGAATTTACCGAACTGACACTTCCTTAACCGAGCCTACAAAGAGGCTCGGGTCAACACTGGACCCCACGGACCGAGAAACAAAGCGGGACCCACCCAAGCCTAGAAGCGTATCCGAACCTCAGCCTCGGTAATCTATTACACGACCACGCGCCTTCCTTCCTTCTTCTGTTACTATAAATTTCAGCAATAGAGAGAAGTTGTTGCCTTGCCTTTGCTTAGCTCAGTTAACTTGCTCGCTTGCTTGCTTAAATTTGCGTTCTATGTTTAAGAAAAATAGGAAAGAAAAAAATCCAAGTGCCCTTTTCCTGTGTAGCCAGAAATGGCAAGGTAAGATTGAAGCTTTAAACCGGGAAATATGTTCGTCGGACTTTAAAGATCTCTTTTTGGTGATTTTAGGTCGAGCATTGTCGGAACGGAGCTTTATTTTGAAGAGTGACTTTCCATATGTATCCTTTACGTTCTTAAGGCTTGAATTTGATACTACTTTATATGAATCTAAGTTCCTTACCGGTTAGACAAATTCTTGGTATCGGAGTTTAAAGATTGACAGTTGAAGGGAGTTGTTCTTTGCATTTCCCTTTCTTGGTTTTGAACTGGACTTGATCATAGTGGCTGTGGCCATTTGTTCCTCTCTGGGCACAATAAAGTTTCTTCTTTTAGAAGATCCTGGTTTCTGGGTCGTGGCTAGCTAGCTCTACCTAGTGGTTGTTCAAGTTGGTTCTATGATTTCTTCTTTGAGAATCCGCGGAGAAAGGAGGATACCCTTTTCTTGTTGCATGCCTTCGAGGGTCTGGAACACCAAAAGTGGAAGGAACAATTGATAAAGTTTGGATCTTTGATGTTGCTGATCAGTGGGTAGCTAGATAGGGTTCTGTTCTTTGATGGGTTGCAGATGTTTCTTTAGGTTTCGTATTGTTTGTTACTCTGTTGTTTCGGAGGTAAACGCGGGATACTTTAATTATCGGTAAATCAATGCTTATGAGAATCGAGCATTGTTGAATTCATAAATTTATGAGTAGTTCTTCCAATGGTGTGTTTTCATTCGTAGGGTTTAGGATTTAGGGTTTAAGGTTTCAGTTGAAAATTTTCTTTAAAAAATCTAATTCTCTTAGAACATGGAACAATTCTCGCAAGCAGCTAGGAGTACTTTAGTTGGTAACTGACTTGGTGAAGCGTAGCGGTAGTCATGAGCTTGTGTACATTTTGGAGTAGCAGTGTCTACTCAAAGATTGAGGCTTTTCGTGCAATGTGACTCCCCAGGACAGAATAATTGGACTCAATCTCGTGGCAGTCCACTCTTTCCTTTCTTGTGCTAATCTATGATTGCGTCCTTCAAAATTTTGATTTCCACTTGAAGGCCAACGAATAGATATAGATTGTATGCATTATATATGTGGGGATGGATTTCAGAAACAGAAACTGAAGCTATTGGCTTCTCATTTTAATGGGTGCAGGGCTTGGCTTGTCGATGGTATAGCCATTGCAAGGAAAGTCAGCACTGCCTCTCGCTCTTCTGATGATCAAATCAAAGACTATGTAAGTTTTGCCTTTCGGGTAGTGGCAGAAGGATGCTCTTTCTTTGCTTGTTAGATCTTACTCGTTGCCTTAAATTGGTTTTAGGTTGGTCTGGAGTGGCCGGGATTTCCTGCTGGTGTGAAGTTTGATCCTTCTGATTTAGAGCTCATTGAGCATTTGGCTGCCAAATGCGGTGTTGGGACCTCAAAGCCACATTTATTCATTGAGGAATTTATCCCAACCCTTGATGAAGAGAAAGGAATCTGCTATACACACCCGGAAACACTTCCCGGTACAATCTCTGGTTGAATTGAATGAATGTAGACATGTTTCTTTTCAATCTGTTGCATCAATATGCAGATTCATATCTCTAGGCTCTGCTGCTTTCTGCTCACCGAGCTTGAAATATGCTTTCAGGTGCTAAGAAAGATGGATCCTGCATCTACTTCTTTCATAAGATATGCAACGCCTATGCTACTGGCCAGAGGAAGCGCCGCAAGATCCAATGCCACGGCAGCTCGCACGAGGGGCCTGTTCGCTGGCACAAGACGGGCAAGACCAAGCCTGTCCTGGACAGCAATGGTGTTCATAGAGGGTATAAAAAGATAATGGTTCTTTATAAAAGCTCTAAGAAAGGATCGAAGCCCGACAAGTCCAAATGGGTGGTGCATCAGTACCATTTAGGAGGAAACGAAGATGAAAAGGAGAGCGAATTTGTGGTCTCTAAAGTTTTCTACCATCAGCAGAGGCAAGATGATCCCAGTGATGAGTACCAAATGCCCAAGGAGTCAAATGCCATGCCTCTTCAAACTTGTCCAATGACCCCTAACCCGAATCCTCCTAATCGACCTCGACTAGGACAATCCGTTCTGCTCGATGACCTTATTGATGATAACTTTATGCAGCTACCAATTCAGGTAACCATGGCTCACTATAATTTATTGAGTCAACCTTCTCATTAAGCTGATGGGAGGGTCAACCTGCATTGTAGGAATTGTCTGACATTATGCATTTTCAGTTCCCCGAGTCATTGTATATAATTTGCATGATCTTATCTACAATTATTTGTTGGATGTTCTTAATGGGCCAATCTGATCCCTAATAACTTGGTCTTGTTCATATTTAAAGGTTCGACAGGTTACAGAGGAAGACAATCAAATCCCTGCATATTTGGATGGTGAATCGCAGGCTGATCTCGACATAGAAATGCTTAATCCATACGCTCTTCCTTATAATTCAGGACAGAACAATGCCTCAGACACAGTCACTACTGCCAATTCAGATCAAGTCCCTGAGGTCAACGGTGCTCCCTGCAGTATCTACGACCTCGAGAACTTTGACTTCGACACTCCACCTGGTTTTCCGGTGACCTATGCTTCCTTACTCCTTTCATGAAACATTTGTCTCATGTTTGATCTACCCTCTGTGACATCATTTTTCCTATATGTATGTGTCTGCAGGATTTTCAATTCGGATCACAGGACAGTATTCTCGACTGGTTCACGGCTCGTTAGATTCTGCAACATCGGCCTAGTTTTCTGCTGAAGCTGTCTGGAACATCCAGCATTTTCTTCAGTGAAATTTCTACATAAGGATACAAATAATTTGGATCTTGATCTGTCCTAGTGAGTGTGCAACGTTCTACAGCTTGAGCACTAAGTAGGTGCCTCGAGTTCGTAGGCATTGTGCCGAACTGTTGGAGTTTGAATCCCGCATTGCTACGTGATGCTGGTTCTGCTCTACAAAGCTGTGTGTTTGGTGATTCATACACCAATACATGCTTGTGTCTGGATTCAATTGCTAATGTTCCGAGCTCGTCGGAACGAAGAAGTTTGCTGAGAAAGAAACCTTGGAACCAACCAACGAGGAGGTGCTTGACACCGTCTCCTTGCGAGGAACTTTGGCTGCAGGAGAGAGAAGGGCTTTATTTAGTATTTCCCATTGGGAAATAATCATTGTGACTCCAGTTCCCATGCAGAACTTGTCTTCTGCACCTTTGCCTAGAAATGAACTAAAATGACATAACAAAAACCTTCAATGAATCAGAATAATGAAACCTTAATAAGGTCTGAAATTATCTGGCACGTCTCTGCTCATTAGATTTAAAACAATATTATGAAATATTTTCAAAAAGATGTTTGGTTTTGGTTGCATTCAATATGGCTGAAAATTTGGTTTTTTGTGCTCTATCAAGAATGCATTTTTTTAGTAAATTTACACAATGTGGTTTTAAATTTTTCATCTTAGGGTTCTTTGGATAAAATTGCCTTGAATGGGTACTTTGTGATTTTTTTCTGTTTAGAACTTTCGGAATAAAACTCATAATTCTCACACTTACTCGCTCAACGTGTTCGTAAATCTGATGGGATCAGATTTGGTCCATTTGGTAGACTATTTTGTGATAATCGAGTAGTTCATTTTATTATAACCGGATATACCATTTAATATAACCGGATAGACCATTTTATCATAACTGGGTAGACCATCCCAGTTTATTCGGGATAGTACCCGTGAAACTATTTTATCATAATTGGGTAGAATATTTTATCATCCAAGACGGTCCTAATACATTTTACGCGTGTAATACTAAATCCAACCTCAAATCTGAGACCAAGGTTGTTTAAAATAATTTGAAAACGAACGATATTACTGTTTAAAGAATAAAAAACTAAACGGGTGATTTTCTTTCGATTATGGCTTTTATTTTTTCCAATAGAGAAGAGTCTCATGTAAGTAAATTTCGTCCATGCGAAAAATTATAACGTAATTATAGATTTTGACCATAAGATGTTAACATTAAAAATTACTAGATACAAGTGTTATAAATTACAAAATATCTGAAATAAGATTTTATTTAAAAAAATTGATATCGCTCAATTGCATTACTCAACTAGTGGTTGAATTACAAATTTTTTGACTAACCAAAAAAAAAATAGATAATCTAATTTGGTATCTACTGGATAATAAGTTCACCTATATAATGTCATAGTAGTCGATATTTGATTTTGTTGAGAAATAAGATCGAAACGAGTAAAACACTAGACACAAGAATTACGTGGAAACTCCAATACGGGGAGAAAACCACGGGCAAAGGAGAGTCGTCCACTATGTGAGTCCAATCGGTTACAAGGCCTCCGTGAGGGTTCTCTCTACCTCACAACTCTCAACTAGTACAAATAAGACCTAGGCATAGGCCGTATATATATAGGAGACTAGTACACTATTCTGATAAGGAAATAGAGCCCTACTCTAATTAGGAATTTGGAACAATCCCTAACAAATCTCCACCTTGGACCAAATTCTATGACTCCAACTTCAACGTTTCTCCACCTTCACCACCAGCCCCTAAGGGCAATCAGCATCAAGCATGAACACCTACCAAGTCCAAGCAATGCTCGAACTTAGTGCCAGAAAGTGGCTTCGTCAACATGTCTGCATGGTTGTCCTTGGTACCCACCTTGCTCACAACAATGTCACCTTGAGCAACATGCTCCCGAATGAAGTGGTACCTCACATTAATGTGCTTTGTTCTCTCATGATACATGGCATCCCTCGTGAGATGGATAGCACTTTGACTATCACAGTATACTGTACTGACCTGCAGCTTCTCACAAATTTCACTGAAGAAACCTTTCAACCAGATAGCCTCCTTCACACCTTCAGTTATAGCCATGTACTCTGCCTCAGTGGTAGACAATGCCACTGTGGCCTGTAGACAAGCTCTCCAACTGATAGCACATCCTCCAAGAGTGAAGACATATCCAGACAATGATCTGAACTTATCAAGATCTCCAGCATAATCTGAATCCACGAAACTAACAACTCCATCACTGGTGCGTCCAAACTGTAGACACACGCCCTTGGTACCCTTCAAGTACCTCATAATTCACTCCACTGCTCTCCAATGACCTTCTCTAGGATTTGCCATAAACCTGCTAACGACACTCACAGCATAGGCCAAATCCAAGCGTGTGCAAACCATAGCATACATCAGAGAACCAACAGCATTGGAGTATAGAATACCAGACATGTAATCGACCTCAGCAGCTGACTGTGGAGATAAGGCAGACGAAAGCTGAAAATGTGTACCAAGAGGAGTACTCACAGGATTACCAGTCACATCAAATCTGTCAAGAACTTTTTCAATGTAACTTTCCTGACTCAGAAATAATTTCCTTGCTCCTCTATCTCTGGCAATCTTCATACCAAGAATCTTCTTAGCAGGACCCAAATCTTTCATCTCAAACTCGCTACTCAACAGAGCTTTGAGCTTCCTCACCTCTCTTTTGTCACTTGTAGCAATTAACATGTCATCCACATACAGGAGCAAATATACTTGGGAACTATCGCATAGCCTTTTCAAGTAAACACAACTATCATACTTGCTCCCCTCATAACTATGAGAAATCATAAAAGAATCAAACCTTTTATACCACTGCCTCGGAGACTGCTTAAGGCCATACAGAGACTTCTTCAACAAGAACACATGGTCTTCTTTGCCTTCAACATGAAAACTCTCAGGCTGTGCCATATAAATCTGCTCCTCAAGCTCTCCATTCAAGAAAGCTATCTTCACATCAAGTTGTTCAAGCTCCAAATCCTGCATAGCGACAATACCAAAAAGAGAACGAATCGAGGTATGCTTCACAACTGGTGAAAATACCTTATTAAAGTCCACACCAGGAATCTGACTATATCCTCTAGCCACTAGCCTAGCCTTGTATCTAGGCTCTTCAACTCCAGGTATACCATCCTTCTTCTTGAATATCCACTTGCAACTAACAACCTTCTTATCCTTAGGCAGCTTAGTAATCTCCCAAGTCTTGTTCTTGTAAAGAGATTCTATCTCTTCCTCCATAGCAACCAACCATCTAGCAGAGTCTTTTGACTTCACAGCATTTGAGTAACTAGACGGTTCTTCACAGCTATCAACTTCTTCTGCCACATTCAGGGCAAAAGCAACAATATCAGCCTCACCCAACTTCTGTGGAGGCCTGATAATTCTTCTGGGCTTGTCTCTAGCAATAGAATACGCTGGCTCCCTCTCAACTGTGCCAACATTCTCAGCTTCATCAGACAACCCACCATGAGTAGGACCATGGCAATCAACATCACAGAAGGAACTCACTTCTGGATCAGCATCAAACTTCACCTGCACTTTTGACTTTTGCAAGTCCACACTTGGAGCACTCGGAATACCAGGTGAAGAAATATCCTCCCTCTTACTCAGCATGTCTGTCTCTTTAAAAATAACATTCCTACTTAACAAGATCTTAGACAGCTCGGGACACCACAACTTGTATCCCTTCACTCCATAAGCATAGCCAAGGAAGATATATTTCACAGATCTTGGCTCTAACTTTCCATTATTCACATGAGCATAGGCAGGACACCCAAATATCTTCAAATCAGCATAATTAGGAGAATTTCTAGACCATAATTCTTTAGGTACCTTGCCATCAAGTGATGCATGAGGTGAACGATTGACAAGGTGACAGGCAGTGGAAGCAGCTTCAGCCCAAAACGACTTAGGCAAACCAGCATTTGACAGCATACAATGAACTTTCTCTAACAAAGTTCTGTTCATTCTTTCAGCGACTCCATTCTGTTGAGGTGTACCAGGGATTGTCTTATGCCTGACAATATCCTCATTCTTGCAGAACTTATCAAACCAACTAGAGCAAAACTTTAATCCATTGTCTGTGCGGAGATGCTTGACATCTCTCCCAGTCTGCTTCTCAATCATAGTCTTCCACTGCTTGAAAGTGACAAAGATATGATCCTTGCTCTTCAAGAAGAATGCCCACACCTTCCTCGAATAATCATCAATAATAGTCAGCATATACTTGGAACCATTCTTTGTTATAACTTGAGACGGTCCCCGAAGATCAGAATGAACATAATCAAGTTTTCCCTCTGTAGTGTGCACACCTTTCTGAAAACTGACTTTCTTCTGCTTGCCAAACACACAGTGCTCACAAAATTTCAGCTTCACAATACCCTGTCCACATAATAATCCTCTCCTATTCAGCTCGGTCATACCTTTCTCACTCATGTGACCAAGTCGCATATGCCACAATGAGGTATTCTCAGAATCTGTCAATGAGCCAGATGCAGCAGCAGCAGTCCCTGTAACTGTAGAACCCTGCAAAACGTACAGATTTTCAACCTCCTTTTTGGCCTTCATATGCACTAATGAGTTCTTACTCACACGAAGAACTCCACCTTCTCTTGTATACTTGTACCCCAATGTATCAAGAGTACTCAGCGAAATCAAGTTCCGCTTCAAAACAGGTTAGAAAATCAAAATCAGCCAAAACAGTTGACTTTTAGTCAACTAGTCAAACTGTTGACTAGTCAAACTGTTGACCAAGTCAACTCGGGAATAGTTTTTTTTTTTAAACCCAAAAAACTCCCTCTTTCTCTCTCCCCGTTTTTCTCCTTCCTTCACCGTCGATCTTCTCCTCTCTTCTCAGCAGCCGGACGGCGGTGACGGATGGGCGGCTAGAGCGGCGGCAGTGGGCGGCTCTCTCTCTCCTCGAGTTCTCTCTCTCCTCGATGGCTCCCGATTCTCTCTCTCCGCATCGGTCCTTCTCTTCTCAGCGGTGGGGGCGGGCGGACGAGCTGCTGCGGGGACGGTCGGGGAAGGAGTTGGGGCAGCGGTCGGCTCGCTGGTGGCCGGCGCGGCTCCAAGGGGTCAAAAACCCTAAATCCCGATTTTCCCCAAATCGGTTACTGTTCATGTTTTTTTTTCTCGTATGTCAAATACTCGTATACTCAGATCCGGCTCTGATACCAATTGTTGAGAAATAAGATCGAAACGAGTAAAACACGAGACACAAGAATTACGTGGAAACCTCAATACGGGGAGAAAACCACGGGCAAAGGAGAGTCGTCCACTATGTGAGTCCAATCGGTTACAAGAATTACGTGGAAACTCCAATACGGGGAGAAAACCACGGGCAAAGGAGAGTCGTCCACTATGTGAGTCCAATCGGTTACAAGGCCTCCGTGAGGGTTCTCTCTACCTCACAACTCTCAACTAGTACAAATAAGACCTAGGCATAGGCCGTATATATATAGGAGACTAGTACTCTATTCTGATCAGGAAATAGAGCCCTACTCTAATTAGGAATTTGGAACAATCCCTAACAGATTTTAATACTCGATATCATACCAATTTATTCAACAAGCATATCCTATCTTATACCAATTGTTCACGAAATCTTATGCCATCTGAAGCAAATCCTATCTTTCCAGCGAACATTGAATTTGAATTTTCTACAGCTTGACTACTAAATCGAACAAGAAGAAACATATGTGTACCCGAAAGCATATCAATAAAATTTGACGTCTAAAACTGAAAGTTTAGATGTGCCAATTCAAGTCAAAAGAAAAATCACACGACGAAATGCTTAAAAAAAACCAAAGAACACCAAAACCTGAAATCTCTCAACTCCTGACTCCATCTTGGCTGGTAAGCAGATAATGTAAGATCTTCCACGTCCACTTGCAAATTTCGATGTGGAATTCTCTCCAACAGATGAAGCATTAACTACTAAACGAAAAAATCTCAGCAGTCAATTATGTTGCTGTTGATTTTCTCTTCTTTTTCCTGTAAGTGCTTGAGAGTCAACTTCCGGGATAATATTGTGAGAAGATTGTATCTGTTGTACAATTTCAACCTTTATTGCTTAAGCTATTGCAAAACTATTATTGATTGCCGCAACGTTCAGCTAATCCATGTCACATAGGGACTCAAGCACCCATGTTAAAAGAGGCATTACAATTTTCTGTCGTTGAAACTACCCAATGTTGTAATAAGAAACGCTCTATTTTTCTTGCTCTTGCTATAGTTAATCGATTTATTCAGATATTTACTAGACCAATCAAGTGCCTGTTCGAGTGGTGCAACACCGTATAACGTGACAAACTAACTCAAACCAACTTTCCCATATACCCTATTAGCAGCAAGACTTGATATAGCTCGCTGATTCCCAGCCTAAGTTGCTGATGTATTAGATTTGCTGATTGTATTAACTTTCGGCTAAGTTGGTTTGTCCTCTTTTGTCCTAGTTAATTTGTCTTGTTTTATTTTGCGTGTAGATTCAAGGAGTTGGACAAGATAGGGGGGACTTTTGGTCTGAGGCAGCTACGGACAAGATTACAGATGATAAGTGGCCGTCTACAAGTTGAACTACCATTTTTCTAGGTAGTATAAACATTTTATTGATAACTCCGTGAAATGTAAGAGTAAGGATAACTCCGTAACATATAAATAATTATACAGGAATATGATAATCGAACATTTACTAGCTCGAATAATAATAAAACTTTATTTTGCTACGATTAACTCCCACGTACTTCATAACCACAATAAACTAAACTAAATCAGGCCACTTTTTGTTTAAAAGAGAAGAAAAGTACCATTTTAGTTCAATGGCCTAATTTACATGAAATATGTGATAATGAACAAAGTATACCAACATTGATTCTAATTTGGGCATATTCTTTTTTCTTTGGTTGATTCCCTTCAAGCAAACAAGTCTACATCCCCGTGTGAGCATAGATCTATATATATATATATATATATATATATATATATATATATATTTCATCAAGAAGTTTATGATTTATGTCATATGTTTACATGTACCAAGTACTATATCAGGTGGAGATTGGTTGTTAGAATATTCTCTACTACAAAAAGATGTTACGACATTCATCGGGTATTTCATAGCCGAAGAGACATAGATTCGGACATTCCGAATACTCATTTGTTCAGAAATTGTACCCGACTCAGAAATTAACAGAGAGGCAAGAGGAAATGCCAAAGTGATGTTAACAATGCTTCCCGAGTTTGTCAGAAGCTGCCTAGCTGTCAAATTGATGTTTCAGAGAGATGCGGTCATAACAAGGGCGAAGTAACTTCCCCCATCAGAGTGTTGCACCGGATAACAAGAGAAGTAAGTGGCTTATAGTTCAATATGGGGGAGAAACTTAGGCCGTTGACAAAACCAAGAGAAGGTCTTATGTTGGAGCAAGTGGCTCCAAGCTAGTAGGTAAATGCTGATCATAAGACAACTTGCAAAACAAGGAACTACTTTCTTGCTGTCCCACCTCAGTTGGAAATCTTGTCCGAATTCACGAACATTCATTCTCACAAGTTAGTTCACAGGTGGAAAGTCCTTCGAACGTAAGTTTGACCACAGACCACATCGCCATGCGGGAACGAAGGATCTTACAACTTGTATGTAAAGAAACGGTAAAACTTCCAGTAAGAAAAAACTGATCAGCTTTCCAAACATCAGTAGTACAAGAAAACGAATCAATAAGCATTTGATCAATTGAGAAACCGGTAGAAATATGGTGGTATTTCATGGTTAATCGGTAACAGCAGGATGGGGTACACCCCTACATTAGCTAGCAAAATGAAGTTCCCATCATATAAAACCCCGAAAAGGATGCCGTTCTCATCGGACAAGATCTACAACTAAGACAGTCTCCAGTTCAAGGTACCTCATCTAACCAAACATTTGTTAGCACCCTCGCGATGACACCCCCAGGAACCCCGGCCCGAACGATCTCAGAATCTCAACGGATTTAACTGAAAACATGAGGTAGACCTATATACCGAAGCCCCACCATCATCTTCTATAGTCAATAAAGGTGGGAGTTGAAATAGGAACTGCAGAGATTAAATCTAGGCTCTGCTTATTCACAGAACAACATTAGCCCTCTTCCCGCATGCAGTTGCCAGGCAACAAGAACTTGTACTTCTCAGCGTTATTCAACAAATACGCAGGAAGATGAACTGCTGAATAAGAATGAGGGATCGGTCCCATCTTTTGGATAATCTCCCTGAACGAGTGCTCCTCAGGAAGCATATCATATAGGTTGTCACCTTTACAGATCAAAGACTGAATCCTTTCGGGACATAAATAATGAGGGAATCTCACCCGATCAGAGTGGCTGTAGGCATTCATCTTGAAAATGAACTGGCTGATATGCCTGAAACAAAAACTACAATGCCACCCCGCATCTGACAAGAGGAGATCTGCCTGCCGAAAGTGGGAATATCTAGTCTTCCCTGTCTGGTATCTGTGGACTGAGGCTCGCCAACTCTTGCTATCAACATAGAATTCAAACGAATAGAGATAATTCTTCAGCTGAAGGTGAAGGACAGGTGGGATATCATCACACCATCTCAAGAGGTTGATGGTGTGAGCACTGGGGATCTCATCAACATCAGACATTATCAGCAAGTCGCCTTCATCAATACCTGCTGCCCTTGTCAGCCTATCCAAGACAAGTCTCTGAAAGGTTTCTTCGACAAAGGGATTCTCTCCTTTCTGGAATCTACCCCCAATTGTGCCATAAATCAATCGTGGTTCTATGAACTCGAACTTGTCCCTGTTTGCAGCAAACATATGTGGTTTGACTACTCCAGTGAAGGTGGAATTAGATTCAAGAAGTACAAATTTTGTTATGTACGGATACAGCTCCTTCCACCGGATTGTCAGAATATCGATTTCGTTGCTGAATAAAACCGCATCATAGATGCGTCTTGGCGACTCTCGAATACCCCAACCATGGAGCCTGCAAAGATTCTCCATCGACACATTCTCGTGATAGTAATGGGGAAGTGTGTGGAATGGAATTGGAGGTTTCTCCCATAATGGCCTCAGGAAATAGGATATCTTCTGCCCGTGCAGATAGATGCTGAAGGTTCCTAAAGGAACGATAACAAATAACAAAATATACGTCCTGAAATCCAAGCCACGCAAAAAACACCTCAGCCTTGACAAACCCTGTGCCGCGCGAGAATCCTGTTTCAAGTTAAAACAAAACAGTCTAAGATAATCAATATAAAAGTTTCATGATAACGCCTAAGAAAATTCATCAATTGCACGAGACAACCCTGCAATAAAAGCAAGCCAAGCGGCACATACTGATGAGCCTCGACTATAACCCCAAGACATTGTGGAAGGGGATAACATAATTCAGTTCCAGAAGTCTACAAAGCAAGATTGTAATGGCCTCTCAGAGGCAATATCATCTAATAACCAGAATTAGCATTTGCAGTTCATTCCGATAACTCGATTCAGCAACCTCAAGTTCATAACAAACAAAAGGGAAACTGAAATAGCAAAGGAGATAAGGGAAGCAACAGAACAGAGCCAAATAGATTAGAATCACAGACAGAAGACAGACCAAATGCAACAGAGAGAGGGAAAAAAAGGCTGGTTACTTCACCAATTCAACGGACCAAATGTAATCAACCAACACTCCAAGGTCTTAAAAGGAGCACAAAGTAAAGCAATCCCAATTATATACATCAACTTAAACCAAAAAACTGCTCAAATCCCACTAGAAATCAAACCAACAGACAAAAACCAGTACCCCCAACAATGAAAAGACAGCAACTCTGAAACCAATCAATAGAAGCAACAAACCAAAATCCCAACAAGATTGTAAGAAGAAGAATGGTATATTCTTTGTACCTGGCCACAAACATCAGGGCACACATCATCAGTCTTCTTAGAACTGTAATACCCATCAGACATGATTACCACCTTCTTCAAAAAACCCTTCTCCCACCTATCAAATTATTTGAATAAAACCCAAAATTAGGCCAAAATCTCTCCAACTCCCCCTCCCTCTAATAAAGTTTAAACCTTCCAAGGAAATTCACCAAAACCCAAGTCTAAAGTTGAAAACTTTGCCTCCCTCCTCACAAAACCAGAGGCCTAAATCTCTCCCAGACGAAAATCCCCCCCCCTCAAAAAAAAAACCACACACCCTCTTACTACTTTCTCTTTCTAAGAAACAATCTTTTCAACGTGAATTCTGGTGGTCGTTTATTGGTTTCTCTAGTTTTTCCTCTCCATGGTCTGTCTCTTCCTCTGCTTTTCCACGAGACCGAGGTGGTCTCTGCATTTATATCGCGCGCTCCGGGAAATTTTCGAAGCGAAAATTTGTTTGCTTTTTCTCCTCTCCACATAAATCCCTCCGTCTTGAGAAGAAAATAAGAAAGGAAATTGATGGGGTAATATGGAAATTACTGGGAAAAAGATGGCAATATCCAACGGCTGTTGATTCTCTTAACTAAATAAGGGCAGGTTTTAACTTATAAAATTATGAAATCAACATTAAATACTAGTTAACATCTTTCATAAATATTTTCAGACTCAAATTCAGGTCAGTACATTTACTATATTGACAAAAAATGGTAAGGAATATAAAGATCCACTTTTCAAAAAAATAATTTATGAGGATTTTTTTTATAATTCTGACGACGTGAGGAAATGAGGATTGTGTCTGCAGTGCTGACGTGGATTTGTTTAAACTAAAAAGTAATAGTTTTATGGTTATAAACTTATAATATGTTTGTTAGCACATTCCGAGGAGCCGTTTACTTTGGTCTTGCAGTGGACAGTCTACTCTTTTGTTTATCCAACTAAAAAAATCTATTTTTTCTATCAGTTTTTTTTCTTTCTGGTTTTTCTCCTGGTGTTTGCCTAATTTTCTGTTTAATTATCCAGGTGAGCTTGATTAAAATTCTGACTGCAATAAGTTGTTTGGCTCAGATTCTTTTTTATTGTCTAAGAACTTTATATTTTTTAATAACGGTTTGACTAAGAATTGATCAAGTGCGTCTTGGTCAAGTAATATTATAATTCATGCCCACATGTCTTTTTTATAAAAAATGATCCTTCAAAGACGAGGGGAATGGGTGACATTTTGTCATTGCAATATATAAAACATTATCATGTCACCCAAAAACATATTAAATTTTTGGTCAAAAATACTTAATATTCAAATCATTAAATAATTCAGAATAGTCTCCGATGTATATATTTATTTTACGATTTCAGTAATTCACTAAATAACTTTTGAAATTTTAACATAAACTCACTAGTGTCCCAAATGTCGAAAGTGCATGCATGTTAATCTGATCCAAGATTTTTTCCCTTACAATATCTTAACATTTAATGACGCAAGAAAGCAAAAGTCTGTGGCTTCAACCTTTTGTTTTCCCCAAAAGATAAACCCAAATTGATATATATCCATTGGCTGCTAATTATTTCTTTGATTTTTTTGCCATACATAGGGAATTTTTTTTTGGTGAAAGTGGTGAGTGGTTTACACTCTTGCATTAATTAAATTCAAATTACAGCAAGCAACAGTAGGCAAGTCTTCCCGCACAATGGGGATACAAAAGTTTGGAGAACTATCTAATACACGGAGTCCATCCGGGATAGTGAGGGCGAAGTTAGCCAACCTGTCAGCTAACTTATTGCTATCCCTAAAACAGTAGGTCACCTCAACCTGGCCTAGATGCCGGATCATGTGACGCCAATTACTCACGAGGACATAGAGTGTACTGCTCTGTGCTACACCCTCGATAAGGTAGGTCACCGCCAATAGAGAATCAGTTTCTACCAGTAGTCAGGTTAGTTTCTTCTCTTTCGACATAGGGAATTGTTGCTTCTACATTAACTGTACCCGGAAAAGAAAAAGAACTTATTCTTTATAGATCATTATACTATTTTTTATTTTTTAAACCTTGATTAAGCTCGTGGAATATAAGTAGATTAGAACAATCCAAAGTTGGAATCGGAATTTGAAAAGACGCGAATCTTGGATTTGGACCTTTCCAATGCTTCCTCTCTTTGGAGGACACGTTGACTCGCAACTACGTCGTTGCATTGAAAGATGGAGCCTAGTAAGTTTTTTTTAGGGGCATGCCTACTTAGTTGATTCTGTGAGTGACAATTTAATAATATTTATTATTTTTTATTGAAAAACTAATAATTTAAAATTTGATAATTGGTATGAAAAATTACCACCGTATTAGATGTTGTATCTTAAATAGATTATATGGTTCCGTTTGGAAAGTCAAAATATGATAGAAAGTATTTTTTTTAATAAAAGAATTAGAAATTACTTTTGGACAAAAATGCTTTCTACCGGAGAACATCAAAGTAATGGTAAAACCCGAAAAAAAAAATCCTCTTAAGTATGTAAATGTAAACCTGTCAAATATAGGGAGGAAGGTATGGAAATGATTTACCAACCCTAGGAATGGAATTTTCCTTTTGGGTGAGGTTGGGTTGAAATTGATACGGAACTCTTTTTCTAGGGAAAGGCATGTACATTTTCGGTACGAGATTAGGTCAGATCTCAACATTAAATTCATTGTTCTCTTCTTTTATTTTTGGGAAGGTTTGAGAGTTCATACGTACCTTTTTATAAACAATCGGTTGATAGATTGGATTTTCAATTTGCAATTTGTGTTGGCAATTAAGGGTTTATGTCCTTTCACTTATGGAAAGTTGGCTATGTTAGTATATGTTACTTTATATTGAAATAGTATTTATCAGCCAACAACTACTTATATCAACCAAAAAAATATTTTCACTTGTCTAAAATGTCTCAAAATTTAATATTAGAATATCATCGGTATTAAATATTTGTTTGAGAACTTTCTCATTATGCAAGGTCACACCCGATTCAAATCTTAATTAGTTGGTCTATTAGTATCCGTAGATGGTTTAAAAAATAATACTTACCAAAAATAGCTACCCTATAACTCAGCATTAAAGTTAAGAAGGATTTAATACCAAGACCTTCCTCGAATCTTCCTCATTAATTCAGAAAAAGAAAAATCTTCTTCATATTAATGAAAAGAAGAAGACACGTAGCCAACCAATTGCCAAATTTGGATATTCTTGGGTTATTATTACTTGGTCAATGACATATACCACGTAAGAGAACCAATTATAAATATATATCTTCAGATTTGATCAAATATTAATTTTAATTACATTTATCAAGAGTTGGTCTTGTAAAAAACTAAAATTCACTTAAATTTTTTTTGGATCAAGTCTTATAAATATAAAAAAATTAACATGAGAGTCGCCATTAAACAGTGTTAACTCCGATAGACTAAAAAATGTTAATTACATTTTGGTGGAAATAGGTGAATGTCACACAATTATTTTATCCGTACAAGTAATTTAAATAGATAAACTTTAGAAAAGTAAAACCGCGTGGATGACTTCAAAAAACGTTAAAAGACAATCCTCTGAAGGAGCGTGAAAAACTTGGATCTGCTACAAAGTGCGATTAATTATATGGTGATTACCACATATATCAAATAAAACGACGTGGATCAACGAACTTTTTTGGTATAACATAGTAGAATATAGTAAATTATGTAGCATAGATGAATTCTAGTTGGTTAGATGTATCCAACCATAATAATGCAACTCTCTCAAAATTCGTTAAAAATATGTTTATCGTGGTCGTCTGAATAGTAGGTTCTTTCGATCGTAAAAAACATGTGAAGATATACTTATAATATCTTAACAAAAAAAAGTTAAACTTACAATATGAGTATACTAGGAAAAAGTGGTCTACAATGTATGAAGCGTAATTAATTATACGTTAATTTTTGTGAGTGTTAATTAAGGTAATGCGTGGTTATTCCGCGGTTAGATGATTCGTTATAAGCCAAAGGACACTCCGATATAATTAGAGAAATTACTCTCAAGTTTTTGGTGTTTGCTTAAATACATGCAAAAAAATTTTGTATTTGAGAAACGACCACGTTATTCTTCTTGTTTAATTTTATTATACTTTCGGGTCCCTAACCGATGTGATCTTCGATTTTTTCCATTTTTATGATAAAAATAACAGAAATACCCTTAAAAAAATAAAAAGCTCATCTTCTTCCTCGCTCCTCTTCCTCCTTCGACTCCCTTGAAACACAATAATGAACACCAAGAACACTTAATTAAAACACAAGAACACTTAACTAAAACACCAATTAACACACATGAACACCCAATTCATCAATGACCTAGCGGTGCAATTGCAGCGTTCCTTTGAATCCTCTTACACCCAAAAGTTCAAAATCTGGTTTAAAAAAACCCAATTCATGAACACCCAATTGACATCACACACCCACCCGCTAAATCCCAGAGGTCGATGGTTCTAATTCGGCTCCTCCTTTCTCGTTCCTCAACTAATCTAATTAGGCTTCTGGGTTCTAAGGAGGTCGATGGTTCTCCCTCCCTCCAACGGCGGCGGATGACGTGGCCAACCCCTCCGTGGTGAAATCAGATCCGGAATGTATAATCAGGTCAGGGCCACGGGAGGCAAGGTAGTTGAGATGTGGGGAGCATGAGGGCGTAGGGGGTGAGGGAGTTGTCGTTTTCCCTGTTTTTATTTGAGTAGGGATTGGAAGATTTGTGGGTTGGGATGATTCAAATGGTGTTCCTAGGTTGGAGATAGGTTTTTATTGATTCAATAATTTCTTAATTAAACATGTCCTTAGAAGAGCAATGAAGTGGGCTTGTTCTTGGACATCGATTTTTCTTGGTCTCTTGTTCTTGCTCGAGACATGAATCAAAGAAAAGGAATGTAATTAGTGATTTTAAAAAGACCCGAGTCGAAGGAGGAAGAAGAAGAAGAGGAGCGAGGAAGAAGATACTCTTATTTTTTTTAAGGGTATAATTTTTCGTCATTTTCACGACAAAAATAAAAAAATTAAAGATGATATTAGACAAAGGATTTGAAAATATAATAAAATAAAACAAGAGAGATTTTTGTGTATATTTTTTAAACACGGAAGATTTTTAAGTATATTTAAACAAATAATCAAGGATTGAACCCTTGACCTCCTTGAAATTAAACAACGTCTATGTCGCTAGGTCAAATGCCCGTTGACTTATCAATAGGATAGTACTTAGATTAAACGATAAGATTTAAAATTTTAAATATTTCATGCACTACTTGAAACATTATCTATAAATAAGATCAAACATTATTCAGATCATAGTAAAAAAAATAACACTAACAGGAGGAGATCAATTGACAAACATTACAGAATTAGGTACGTACATGCAACGGATTGTACAGATAAAATATTGGTGGTAGGAAACACTCATCTATCTTTTTTGCTTATACAGACAGAAACTGAATGAATTAATGAAAGAGATACTTTGGAGGGTCAACGGATTGTGCAGATACTTTGACCTCTTTGAAATTAAACAACGTCTATGTCGCTAGGTCAAATGCCCGTTGACTTATCAATAGGGTAGTACTTAGATTAAACGATAAGATTTAAAATTTTAAATATTTCATGCACTACTTGAAACATTATCTATAAATAAGATCAAACATTATTCAGATCATAGTAAAAAAAATAACACTAACAGGAGGAGATCAATTGACAAACATTACAGAATTAGGTCCGTACATGCAACGGATTGTACAGATAAAAAATTGGTGGTAGGAAACATTCATCTATCTTTTTTGCTTATACAGACAGAAACTGAATGAATTAATGAAAGAGATACTTTGGAGGGTCAACGGATTGTACAGATACTTTGACCTTCTTGAAATTAAACAACGTCTATGCCGCTAGGTCAAATGCCCGTTGACTTATCAATAGGATAGTACTTAGATTAAACGATAAGATTTAAAATTTTAAATATTTCATGCACTACTTGAAAAATTATCTATAAATAAGATCAAACATTATTCAGATCATAGTAAAAAAAAATAACACTAACAGGAGGAGATCAATTGACAAACATTACAGAATTAGGTCCGTACATGCAACGGATTGTACAGATAAAATATTGGTGGTAGGAAACATTCATCTATCTTTTTTGCTTATACAGACAGAAACTGAATGAATTAATGAAAGAGATACTTTGGAGGGTCAACGGATTGTACAGATACTTTGACCTCCTTGAAATTAAACAACGTCTATATCGCTAGGTCAAATGCCCGTTGACTTATCAATAGGATAGTACTTAGATTAAATGATAAGATTTAAAATTTTAAATATTTCATGCACTACTTGAAACATTATCTATAAATAAGATCAAACATTATTCAGATCATAGTAAAAGAAATAACACTAACAGGAGGAGATCAATTGACAAACATTACAGAATTAGGTCCGTATATGCAACGGATTGTACAGATAAAATATTGGTGGTTGGAAACATTCATCTATCTTTTTTGCTTATACAGACAGAAACTGAATGAATTAATGAAAGAGATACTTTGGAGGGTCAATGATCTTTTTTTTATTCCGACGTTCGAGGCTTGTTTAATATTGGATTCGACTGTATACATTACTTATGGATGGGGCTTATTTATTTATTTGTGAGACAGAGATGGGCGTGTTATTTCATATTTGTTGATTTAAATATATTCGATCAATTAATTTGAATTTGAGTGTTGGTCACGAGAGACAATATTTTTAAAGATAAGGTCTGACCAGTAGTTCGATCGAGTGGATCACGACCCATGACTAAACTGGGTATTTTTCTTACAAAATGATGGTTCAAACGATGTTCAAGTGGTTGAACTAGAAAAAATATTTTTTTTTTAGTTTTATGAGATTAAAAATGATTTTATTATGATTTTATTACTTGTAATAAAAATTAGATTATATTTATAATTATTTGATATTTGAATACAAAATATGATTAATGATATTTTTATATTAGAAAATCTCTGATGCAACGAGTTGTCTGACCAGGTGAATCAAGAAATATGTGGAATCTTGGGTTGCACTCGGGTTTCGTTTTTTAAACATTGAAAGGGCATACCATAATATATCCTAAATACCTATTTAATAACAGTTTTCTGAATATGTACTTTTCATTCGGAAGATGTGAAACCAAAATTTATCCAAAACTTGAGGGTATCATACTAAAAAACATAATGGCAGAAAATCATGGAAATGGCATGACTAATTTGAAGCCCAAAACAAATTAGAAAGGCCCAACACAGAAACAAAAAGCCCAAATAATCCCAACATGGGCCCGGACGGATCCAGATCCAGTAGTGTATCAAAGGAAGTTCTATTATTGCCCTTATTAAATTAAGATAGCTTCCTCGACGGCAAAATCTCTCTCTCACAGATAAATTGCTAATCCCAATCCAAATCCCTAATTTGATCCTCTTCCGAGAGAGAGAGAAAAGAAAGCCCTAATCCGATCACCGAAACTTTAGCTCAATGAACAAGATGGATTTAGTCTCCGGCTACAAGGTGGACGATCGCCCGCCTCTCTCTTCATCCAAATCTCTCTCTCTCTCTCTTCATCCAAATCTCTCTCTAGTTTTTGGTGTTTTTCCCCTTCAAAGGTGGAGTCTTTTTCTAGTTAAGTGTCGAATAGTTGACTTTCGAATTGAAAAGGATCTTGCTTTCGTTTCAGGGAATGGTGGGTCTCGTGTTTGGTAGCGAGAATTCGGCTTCCAACGAGGACAGGTAACTGCTTGATCCCATTAGGAGAATTCGGGTTTCGGATCAATGCATCTCTAGGGTTCTATTAGCCACTTGATTGGATGAGGGGAAAGCTGGGAATTTGTGCATGAATGGGGGTGTACTGGAGCTTTTTTTGTTTGTGTTGGGTGCTTGTAGTGAGGTGGAACGGCTTCTTGACCGCATCAACAATGGCGTGCTTGCTGATGACCGGAGGACCGCCATGGTAGAGCTGCAGTCTGTTGTTGCGGAGAGTCATTCCTCGCAGCTGGCTTTTGGTGCCACGGGTATGTGTTTCCCTCCTCAGTGGTGGGTGCCCACCTGATTTCTGGCTTTTGACTTGCTGGTAACAACCTGCTGCAGGGTTTCCTGTGATCATGCGTGTGCTGAAGGAGGAAAGAGACGACGTGGAAATGGTTCTGGACTTTCTGTTCCCTATTCTCTCTTGTTTTTACTTTCAAGTTGTTGTGCTTCGTGATATTGTCGCTTAACACAAGATCCAGCCAAATTTATCCGTCAAGAGATAAAAAGTTTATAAATATGTAACTATCCAGCTTCTCAGAATTTTGAAGCTATTGTCATTTGCAAGTGGAAGATGGTTTTCAGTCTGCATATGTTTTCTGCATGGAGTCCATTGCTTACCGTTTTATGGAAATTAATGTTTTCTGGTGTAGATTCGAGGTGCCCTGGAAACTTTGGTCAGTGCTTTGACACCAATCAATCATGGAAGGGGGCCAAAAACTGAGGTCCAACCTGCATTAATGAACACTGATTTGCTTTCTCAAGAGGCAGAAAATATCTCTCTCCTTCTAAGTTTGTTGGTGAGGATCAATCTATTTTGACTTTAGATTCGAAGCCAGTATCTATATGTTATTTGCATACTATAACTTCAACGTCCACGATCTTTCAGTCGGAGGAGGATTTCTACATACGATATTACACTCTTCAGATTTTGACTGCCCTTCTCACAAATTCTCCAAATAGGTATAAACTCGGTCATCCTGTTTTTCTTTTTGCGTATGAATTTTTTAGTCCTACTGGAAAAGCTCTTGCTGAGTTCCTTTTCAGATTACAGGAAGCTATTCTTACCATTCCTCGCGGTATAACTAGGCTGATGGATATGCTCATGGATCGTGAGGTAACTCACCATTCTTTTCTATTAAAACAATATTTCTTAATTTCTCAGTTCATTGCCTGTGTTAATCTTTCTAGGGAGGAGATAAGCATACAATACATTTAAAACCTTTTTGTTATTAATAATTGTACTTGTTATTCTGATGCATTGACTTTTCTCCGTAGGTCATACGAAATGAAGCCTTGTTGCTCCTAACTTACTTGACACGAGAGGCCGAGGTAATTTTCGACGTCTCTTCATCTTTCATCTTGGTCGTTTGATCTCACAAAGCCTCTCTGTTTGAGCTTCTGTTACTGTTTGTAGATGCATCTTTTCTAACTGATTTTGTATCATTTCAGGAGATTCAAAAAATTTTGGTCTTCGAAGGTGCCTTTGAGAAAATTTTTAGTATTGTCAAGGAAGAAGGAGGGTCAGATGGTGGTGTTGTCGTGCAGGTGATTTTACCTCCAGTGTTATGAAGTAACCCATGCACTTGCGTAGATTGTTTACCTGTAGTTCACTTGTTCCGTGGAAGCTGCTTAATCCTCTGTCTACCATGTTCCATGCCTGATTTATTATGTGATGTAGTCCATAAGCACAATAAGATTCTTTCTGCTAGATACTTCGAGCCTTATAATATCTTCATGCCGAAACTAATGCTTACCTTTTTTATAATATGTTGTTCCTGCTTGGCTTTGATTTACAGAAGGAAGTGTTAATTTTTTCATATTTGACCAAATCACTGGTGTTGGTCCTGCAAAATCTGGTTCATCAATAGAAATAGATAGGTATTTTCTTCTGTTTGTTGCTAATGTGCCATGCTTGTGGTTTTGCAGGATTGTCTTGAATTATTGAATAATCTTCTCCGAAATAATGCATCTAATCAGGTTCGTGGATTTCTAAATTAATGTTGGAGCAACATTCCTTTTCTTATCTACTTTGGCACTTTTTTGTCAGATATTACTGAGGGAGACACTGGGCTTTGATTTCTTGATATCCATTTTAAGGCCCCGGGGAACTGGCTATAGTTTCACCCAGCAAAAGGTTAGATTGTCAAACGTTCTTCATTTTGTCGCTATTAATTGGACCTTACTGGAGAGTTTTTTGTTGTTCTTAAATCAAACACCATGCCAGTAGACAATAAATCTACTCAATGCGTTGGAGACCATTAATTTGCTACTGGTTGGAGGTTCAGAAGCTGAGCCTGCGAAGGACAACAATAAGTTAACCAATAAGACTGTCCTGGTTCAGGTTCGTTAGAGTCCATTACTTTTGCAACATATTCTTCAGTTCCTTTTGTCGTGTCTTTTGTTCATTTTTGTTTCATCCTTTGTAGAAAAAAGTGTTGGATTATCTTCTGCTGTTGGGTGTTGAAAGCAGATGGGCTCCCATTGCAGTCCGCTGCGCGGTAAGTCATTTCTTTTTGGACATTCCTTGTATAGAATGAAGGTGGTCACTCAAATAATGCGGCTTTACCTACCTTGCGATAAAATTATACCTTGATCAGTAATTGCTATATGTTAGTTTTATGACCATGTTATTCAAAATCAACTATTCTCAGTCTTTTATAACTTTGATGTTCTTTCGTAGGCTTTACGATGCATTGGGGATTTGGTTGCTGGACATTCCAAGAATCTGGATGTCCTTGGAAGTAAAGTTCTTGGTGAGGAGCCGCAAGCAGAACCAGCTATGAACTCCATTCTTCGAATCATCTTGCGAACATCCAGTGTGCAAGAATTCATAGCTGCTGATCATGTTTTTAAGTGCTTTTGTGAGGTTGATTATGGATATGCTTATTCACATTGTCATTTTTTTTCTAGATGTAATTTGCAAATACTAAACATGTCTTTTTTGATGGCTTAGGGGAATTCCGATGGCCAAGAAATGTTGGCATCTACTTTAATTCCTCAACCACACATGATGACACATGCTCCCATTGAGGAAGATGTGCACATGTCTTTTGGAAGGTTGGCTTGTATATCCGGTTTTGTTTGCCATTATTTCCTTTTTGAATCAGATGCATTTGTCTTTTAGTTTTATTGTCAATTTTATGTGAAGGTATGCTACTATGTGTGTAACGATCTTGTGATTTATTTGTCCGCCAGCATGCTACTACATGGTCTGACTATGAGTGAAAGTGATGGTGATCTTGAGGTAGGACCATACTTCTAATTTTGTTTCATTACATAAGAAGAGAAGGTGAAATTTTAATTTCTTGAAATAGGTTTGCTACCAACTACTCAGGATATTGTGGTGTGTGGACTTATCTGCTCTGATTGGATTGTATTGTTCACTTCTGGACCTTCCTGTATTGCAAATATTTATTAATGTATTTAAATTGCAGAGTTGTTGCCGTGCTGCTAGTGTGCTATCTCATGTTCTGAAGGACAATGTCCAGTGCAAGGAAAGGGTGGGTTGTCTCTATCCGTCCCATGTTCTCATATTATGACTTTGGACGCCATTTGGAAAGGTACCAATCATACTCCTGATAACGACTAACTAATGCACTGGTATCAGGTTCTGCTAATAGAATTGGAGTCACCTACACCTTCCTTGGGAGCTCCGGAGCCACTAATGCATCGAATGGTGAAGTATCTAGCTCTTGCTTCCAGTGCTAGAGGAAAGGATGTGAAGTCAAATGCAACAGATAACTCTTATGTTCAAGCACTTATTTTGAAGTTGCTCGTGACCTGGTTAGCCGACTGTCCTGGTGCAGTCCAGTGCTTCCTGGATTCACGTCACCATCTAACATACCTTCTGGAATTGGTGTCAAGTCCATCTGCAACTGCGTGTGTCAGGGGGTTGGCTGCTATAATTTTGGGAGAGTGTGTTATATTCAACAAGTGTGTAGAGAATGGAAAAGATGCGTTTGCAATGGTTGATGCCATAAGCCAGAAAGTTGGGCTCACCTCATACTTCTTCAAGTTTGACGAGATGATGAAAAGCCTCATTTTCTCAGCTGCAAAGTCGGTGCAGTCTCAAAAACCAATGACAAGATCTGCTGCTGCCAGTATGGCAGAGATTGAAGATGTTGATGACAAGGATTCATCTGATCTGAAGAATGAGGATCATCCGGTTCTCTCTTCAGTGCTCGATTCTAATTTTGTTAGCTTTGTCAAGAGGCTGGAGGCAGGTATTAGGGAAAATGTTGTTGATGTGTACAGTCGCCCTAAGAGTGAGGTGGCTGTTGTACCTGCGGAATTGGAGCAGAAGAATGGGGAAAATGACAAGGATTATATTCTACGCCTGAAATTGTTTGTGGATAAACAGTGCTCCGAGATACAGGTACCTTTTGCATCTCTACTTGTGTTTTTCTCACTTGAGCAACTTTAAAAATTCACCAAAAGTCAGGATTTAACTACTGATTTTGAGTGTCCCTGGTGGTTGTTGACAGGCTAATTACTATGCGATTCTCATATCGTGCACTAAGTTGTTGCTAACTCCTTATTTTCCAGAATCTCCTTGGTAGGAATTCTACATTGGCCGAGGACCTGGCCAAAGTAGGAGGTGGTGGTGGTAGCAACAGCTCTTCTCAAACTGAGCAGAGGTCGGGTGGGGTTTCTGAGAGGGTCCAAGCAGAGACACTTAGGAGAGATCTTCATGAAGCTTCTCAGAGAGTAGAAATGCTCAGGGCAGAGAAAGCCAAACTAGAATCTGAAGCATCTATGTATAAGAATCTTGCTGGAAAGATGGAATCTGATCTGAAGAGCCTGTCCGATGCTTACAACAGTCTTGAGCAAGCCAATTTCCATCTTGAAAAGGAGGTGAAAGCTTTGAAGAGTGGCGGAGCCACAGCACCTCCCGATCTGGAGGAAATCAAGGCAGAAGCTAGGGAAGAAGCCCAGAAAGAGAGCGAGGCTGAACTGAACGACTTGCTGGTCTGCCTGGGGCAGGAGCAGAGCCGAGTGGAAAAACTGAGTGCAAGGTTGTTGGAGCTCGGAGAGGATGTAGACACTCTACTTGAAGGTATAGGGGACGACGTGGCGCTGCCGGAGGAAGATGAAGAGGAGGAAGACTGATGATACCAGTTATAAATGTTTGAATTTTGTTGCCATCTCTCACTGTGTTCAGTTTGTACTTTGTCTGGTGTACAGCTTGCTTTCAACCAAACCTTAATCTTCGGTACCATGGCTGGAATGTATCTAATCCAGTTGGTTTCGAAGTGGTCGTTTAGTTGGTAATTTGTGTGTTCGAAGAGTTCGAACCTTCAACCTCTTCATTTTTGAGGGGGGTTCAACCTCTTCATACCTTTCATATTTAAGAAGCGTTTCATCACTTGACTACAATGTTGGTTGCAGAATGTCCTTTTTTTGTCATAACATTGACAACATTATGGCTAGCTGGCTAAACATATCTGGTCGGTGAGTTGGTAAGGAATCCGAAACTTCCGTTGCTCTAACCTTCGGTTGTTGGATCGTCCTGAAAGCGGCTTTGCATTGGGTACGGAGTGAAAAAAATTACTCCAAACGGTTTGAAGTGAAAGAGACTGCGCTGACATGCCTCATTATGTGATATTGGCATGTCCCGTTATGTCATATTGACTAGTGTATTTTTCGTGTTTGTTACAGTGGTATGTTCCATTTACCATACTGGACCGTGTAACTTTTTTCATTTTGGTCCTCGTATTTTTGTGTTTTTACAAAAAAGCCTCAGTGTATTCATTCCAAATCATTTAGAATAAGGCATTCTGTACCTATTCTCACCCCTGAAAGCAATTTCACAAGTGCTAAAATTGTTTTATCAAATTTGAAAACTGGTTAATTCATGATTCAACACGTACACTCTTTAACACATCGAGAAACACAGTAACGGATAAGTTAGCTACGGTTTTAATCACCAAATCTTGGAAGCGGCTGTCCATATCATGGGGGTGGATTTGGTGGGGACTGGGGTAGTCCCCAAATATGAGGACTAACTCAAACCAATATCACTACACATGTAAACCAATATCACTTCATAAGTAAACCAGCGTCTTCTAAACCAATATTACTTCACATGCAAACCAATATCACTTCACATGCAAACCAATAACACCTGATAGGTTATTGACCATTAGATTTAAAGATAATCAAATCTGACAGCCCAAAATGTACCCAACTGTAATAGTTGCAAGGTTATAGTGATCAATATGTAATTGATCACAATATAAATAGCAATTAGATAGAAACTCGGGATTCATTCTGATATTGTGATAAACATTCTACAGGAACAATTACGTTTCTGCTTCTATCTTCTTCCCCTTATATTCTTCTTCTCTATCTTTTCCCCCTTTCTAACAATTAGGGTTCTTAATCCCTATTCTTGATCCCCAATCATTACAAGTGGTATCAGAGCCACTGATTCTCGGAATTTAGTGGTGGTTGACGTCTTGGAAGCTAATGGAAAGGCAAACCCAGAATCTTGAGCGGAGGTTTGGGGTTTTGGAAGGCGCGACGAAGGACCAAAGGAAGCGGCGCGATGAGACGAATGAGCGCCTCAAGGCATTCGAGGCTCGAATTGATGCTCTGTTTGAGGCTCAATTCAGGAAAATTTGCAAATTGTTCAGCAAATCCGCTATGCCAGAGGATGTAAGGAGGTAATCTCTACTTCTTTCTTCACCGGGGTTACCTCGTATGGAAGATAGGAGCGAGGAAAGTTGTTCACGAGATGCAAAAACTTCATTGTCTTCCCTACCCAAGGAAAACCCTAACATGGCAGAAAGCGGAGAATGAAGCGGGTCGCGAGAACACCCTCGCATTGCAGAGGAGGGCGAGAGAAAGGGTTTGCGAATTGGGTTTGTCGCATCGCAAGATTGCCGTCGTGAAGTGAAAGAGAAGCTGCACCGACAAGTTACGAGTCCCGTGAACCAACCGCTCCCAAAGGTAGACACTTCTCCTTTTCCTGATGATAATTCAAGAATTAGGAATGGGTTATGGGATCTTGAAGCGGAGTTGTGCAATGGGTTTGCAAAGAGTGCGGTTGATCTCTGCACGTGCATTAACCAACCTAGAAAGTTAGGAAATTTACGATCAGAACATGAATTAGATGAGAAAGGATGTCTGATGGTCTTACATGATGGCTCCACTGTGTTTGGTTGTGACTATTTATGTGGAAAGTTAAGTAAGGTGGGAAAAATGAAGGACGTGCACCAGGTGTTCAATAAAATGCTGGGCATGCAATCTGCACCCGAGGCTTCTAGGGTCTTGATAGGTGATGTAGGTGAACATCATGGTGTTCATGTTGCTGGTTGAAGATTTGGTGGACGTTCAACTGCGTAGTGGAAATTTCTTAGCTGTTGATCTGGATGTCGATCATTTTGATATCAAATCAAAGCCACCTGATCATTCGGAGATGGGTACAGTTGAAACCCTTGAGGAGAAGTTAGATTCAAAGGAGTTGGGTCCTGCAGCTTATACAAGTGTGGTGATGTCTACAGATTTTGGTATTTCTCAAAACCTTAACGTAGGTAAAAACCAAGATGATTTTGTTGACTCATTGGATTCAATAGGTGAAGACAAAACACATGATTACCTTGTTAAGAGAAGCATCGAACTGAATCGGGCGAAATAATTTAGTGTTGTTAAGAAATATGTGCGGAAGTATGAGAAAATAAAGAGCAGGGTGCTACTGAGAATTGATGGCCAGGTAGCAGCAAGTTTTGATCCGCAATTGTTTGTTGGTATTAACGCAAACATTTTTGAGAGGTTGGTGGGAATTATTTTGAGTAAAAGATTGATGGCGGAGTTGCAGATGTGGATTTCCATGGCAGAAATTCCTTGTGTACGAGGGAAAAGTGCAATTGGAGTTCTTCGAGTTCTTGAAAGTGTACCATCTGCCGCATTGCATTTGGTAGTTACAATTGATTCCTGGAGGAGGTTCAATCTGTCAATGCAATTGGAGTTGCATATCTCTACAGATTCACCACCTGCTGCAACGTCTGCAGTTTCACCACCATGTTTTGTAGATCTGCCAACTTCCATGGGTCTGCAGATTCTTGCAATTTTGCTGAAGCTCTGTCTGCAGATTTATGCAGCTTCAAAGTCTGCTGCAATCTTTACAATGGCATTTCTGCAATTCTACACCGATTCATCACTTGTTCCTCGTCTGCAGTTGTCAACCAATGAGTTGCTGCTGATTTTTTCATATCTATCAGCTGCTGCGATTCTTGTCAATGCAGATTTTCCATCTGCAATTTTTACAGATGCAAAGTTACCATTTATTGAGTCTCTGCAGGAACCAATTGCTCTTGCCGGTCTACAACTATTGGAGGACTTGGGTTGGCAGCATCTATGGGGGAGTTCTATTGTTCTGTCAATTGGTGCAAGTCTGATCTTGGTTGGTATTCTATTTTTCCAGACACATGGCAATTTTATCAAGTTGTCCACTAACACAGAAGTACAGATTCAGCTGCTGTGCAACTTTGCAAGTGAATTCTTAGTACAAGGGAGCCTGGTTGCTTTTGGTTCAAATCTACTTCCACCACAAGTTGCAACAACTAAAGAGAAGTGTTCGAGTAAGAAGATCTTGGCGCACACCTTGACTTTTGGGTGCAACTTGGTTCCATGTGAAACCAATAGGGCAACTACGCTGCACATGCGAGCTCAAAGTTCTGATTTTGCAGTTCCTTAGACCTTGAGGACAAGGTTGCTTGAAGGGGAAAGTTGTAACGTACTTGTACCCAACTGTAATAGTTGCAAGGTTATAGTGATCAATATGTAATTGATCACAATATAAATAGCAATTAGATATAAACTCGGGATTCATTCTGATATTGTGATAAACATTCTACAGGAACAATTACGTTTCTGCTTCTATCTTCTTCTCTATCTTTTCCCCCTTTCTAACAATTAGGGTTCTTAATCCCTATTCTTGATCCCCAATTATTACAAGTCCTCACCTATGGACAAATTTTCTTTAGTCCCCACTCAATCCGGTCTCCCATATCATCACGTCACTGACTCAACTCCCTACCAATCCCCCGTTTCATTTAAAGAAGAGTTATTTATTCTTTAAAAAATGACGTGGTTCAATGTCCTACGTGGATAAACGCACACTACATGTCATCGTCAATTTAAACAGGACGACGTTATTTTGAGATATTAAGTTCGCGTGGACGGACTGCCTGAAAATGGATGCCATTAAAACAAAAAACAACTACAGATGTAAAATCGATAATTTTAAATTACAGACCCTAAAAACGAAATTGGTGAAACCATAAAAATTATTGGTCAAAGAAATTCTTCGAGTAGTCACATATAATATGAACTTTAAAGTGTAATTTTTCTTTGAAAAAACTTAAGGAAGAGAGAGACACGTCAGACTCGGACGTGCCTGGATCTTCTAAAGCGAGTACAACTCTTTGTAGGGTCCAACACCACCTTAATTATATAGCAAGCGAAACAACAACCGAAAAGAGCTGGCCCGGTACCAACTAAAGGCGAGATCTTTACATAGGAAACAAAAGAAAGATCCAGTCTTTGGATTTGGGTTTTGAAGAAGGAAGAGAGACAATGGACGAGGAGGTAATAATTGAGCACAAGGCTCATGCCCGGGTGGGGCTCTTGGGGAATCCAAGTGATGTCTACTACGGGAGGACTATCTCCTTTAGCTTGGGAAACTTCTGGGCCACCGTCCAATTGCGGCCATCTGATCATCTCGTCATCAATCCCCATCCTAAGCATGATTTCGTTCAATTCTCCTCCATTGATCACCTTGTACTCTCTCGCTTCTTCCTCTGTGTTTTTCTAAGCATCTGGTTTTTGTTGCATCGGGGTTCTTAAGTTTTGTGTTCGTGTGGATTTGATTGTATTTGTTAGTGAATTGGATCTGCTTGGAATTTGGGTCAGGACTCTTTTCTTGGTGTGTTTTAGAGCTTCAATATTTGGATATTTTTGGGTAGTAGAAATTTTATTTTGGAAGGATGAATATTACAAGAGATGGATAAGGACAGCACCTGTTTAGACCAACAAATCCACTCCTGTGCTCTTAAATTGCTATGTCTTAGAGTTTCAATCTTTGTTGGTAGGCTAGTTAATTAGCTTCTAGGAGATCAATGGAAGGATTGATTTGTTTTGCGACGCCTTTGTTTGTTGTATTGGTTTATTTGGTTGATAATGGTGGATTTGGATCCTGTTGAGTGATGCTTGACGCGGTTCTTTGTAGATATGTTTTAAGACATGTGTCTCTTGTTTGGATGTGTAGGTTAATCGGTTGCAAAGTGAAGGTTACTATGGAGGAGTACGTTTGTTGATGGCAATTTGTAAAGTTTTTCACGATCATTGCAGAGAAAACAAGATTGACCTTCATAATGGAAACTTCACCCTTTCTTATGATACTAACATTCCTCGCCAGGTACAAGCACAATCTTGTGAATGCCTTACCTTTTATCTCTTTCATAATGCTTGCCAATGATATCACCGGTATTGTAAAATTTGGCCATGATCTTCACATAGGTTGGTAGGGGAAGACTTGGTTTGATTTTGTTAGAACGGTATGTGGATTCAGGTTATAATCTTGACATTTCAGACAGGGCTTTCAGGTTCCAGTGCAATCGTAACAGCTGCTCTGAACTGCCTTCTTGACTTTTATAAAGTTCGCCAGTTGGTAAAAGTAGAAGTCAGGCCCAACCTTGTCCTAAGTGCTGAGAAACAACTTGGCATTGTGGCTGGTCTTCAGGATCGAGTGGCACAGGTCTATGGTGGCCTTGTTTATATGGTAGGGGATTTCGGTTGAGGTTTAGATGTAGGCCTAAGTAGGCATCAAACAAAGGTCTTGACTAAGCTCATCTATCTTTTACAGGACTTTAGCAAGGAACGTATGGATAAGTTGGGGTATGGTATCTACACGCCCATGGATACTAGTCTTCTTCCTCCTCTCTATCTCATTTATGCTGAGAATCCAAGCGACTCAGGGAAGGTCAGTGATTCTGCTTCTTTTATCCACTCAGATGCTTTTTCTCGTGTTTGACACTGTTAATTTTAGTTCCCGTATGTCTGTTGGATGCTGAAGTTCTACCTGCTAACATTCTACCTTTACTTTGTAGCATTTTCTTTGATCGTGCTTATGTATCCATTTTCTTACGCTGATGCATTATTGTATTTTCCGAATTTTGCTTCTCATTTTCCTCCTGTAGAAGAAAAGGCAGCTTATTCTTGAGGAAAATTAGCTTTAATAATCTGGAATTGTTGGTAAAGTTCTCAATGACGACTGAATCTCTGGTCGGTTTGACTAGTCATGTCTGATCCAATGCTTGTCTATTATTTCCCAGTGGCTAAAACGTTGTGGCTTGGAAGTGCAGGTACATAGTACTGTTCGGCAAAGATGGCTTGATGGTGACAAGTTTATTATTCAATCCATGACAGAAGTTGCAGATCTAGCATTAGAAGGGAGAACAGCAATCCTTGAACAGAACTATGCCAAACTTGCTGAACTGATGAACCATAATTTTGACCTCCGAAGGTAATAGCATGATAATCTTGTTATGACAGTTCAAGCATACATCTCATGCTATGTTGGACTTGCATTTCCTGCTCCAAACTATGTAAACTACCTCCAACCAAAAGTTATGTAGACTACGATTTGATTTGGTACAACTTTCTTTCAATGAATTCTGAGATGGAATCTGTTTCAGGAGCATGTTTGGAGATGACGCTCTTGGTGCTTTAAACATAGAAATGGTAGAAGTGGCTCGAAGGGTTGGTGCTGCTTCTAAATTTACTGGTAGTGGTGGAGCAGTCATTGTGTTCTGCCCTGATGGCCCTGCACAAGCAAAGCGGCTCGAAAATGCTTGCAAAGACGCTGGATTTACCTTTCAAGCTGTTGAACTTGTTCCTTCGCAACTTAATGATGATGATCTCAAGGCCTTCTGCGAATAATAAACTTCTCAAGTAGCATCATGGTAACTGCTAGGATCGATGTTCAATGTCCGTCATTCGTCTTTGCGCCTTTTTTGTTATGTCATTCTTTCTATTGCTGGAGTTCTAGTTACTTGCAGTACAGCCGTTCGGATAGGTTAATGCACTTATGCCAGGCTCTTACCTGATGGAAGCTTCTTTTTTTCGTGGATACATTACTTGCATTGGTAATACTTCAACTAGTTTTCCTTTTCCGTCAATGCATTTCTAAACCTTCCCACCTAATAGATTCGTCTACATCAACTTCTGCTGCTTCAGATTTTGTCTATTCGTTGAGTCTAAGAAGCGAGCTTGCTAATTGTGGGGAAAAAAGGGTTAGAATCCTCATACTTGCATACATTTGATTGACCTGGAAAAAAAAAAGCTCCAAGGAGAGATTGGAAACATTTTCATTGCATCCCTCCACTCCTAGTCCTGGATGTTGGTAATTCATTATCGGCAAGGTCGATAATTTGTTGTCGAAATCACCCTCCAAGCAAGCAATTAAAGTGATTTTGTATTTACCGAACTTCTTACCACAATCTTACAGTCACAATATGAACTATCAAATGAGTCAAGTTTGTAAAACTATCTCCGACCAAAAAAATTTGTAACGCTATCTCAAATCTGGATGCTTAAAAAAACTTGTAGTCACAGTAGACAGGCTGCAGTTTGAACTTATGCAAGAACAACTTCTTGGCCACACCAAAATCTGACCGGGGACATCCGAAGGGGATATTGAACCTAGCATCTCCTTAAATGCACATTCCCCCCGACAGAAAATCAGTATCTTTCAGGAAAATAATGGATTCCTATTCAAATAGTGCATGACCAAGTGGATAAGCTCACAATAATCCGTCAGGAGGACCCAATTCAGGATTCTCCTTTCATCTCAGAAGAAGTACAGCAAGAGCTACTGGCCATTATTCAAAACTTTTAAGGAAAGGCCCATTAAAGTAACAAGTCTTTAGTGCCAGTTAATCTAGAGATGCAATCAATCAACAAGAACAAGGGACAGAAAAGATGTGTGATAATATTCCCTTTTCAAGGCACAAAGTTTAAAGCAAAACCTTTTAACAGACTCGAATGAGAAGGGCAAACGAATAGGACCACAGAGACTTATCTGGCATACCCATTTCATCATTCAACTGAGGCCAACATGCCTGGCACTCACTAATTGAAAGCAAATTATCAATCCTCGAAAACGCACATCTGAACTTGGGCAGATTTGAGGTGCTCATCTCTACATTCTCTCCTCCACCAGTCGGTCCACTGCAGCACAACTCCTTCAAGAAATCTGTGGTGCTCGCCAAAAACTCCATCTTTAGTTGAGACCAAATCACGAAAAAAGCACATAGGCAAATGAGAACATCTCATTCTCTAACTTTCTTTAAACACCAAGTCTTTGGATCACATACTTTCTCACCCTACTTACATTCTTCATCAATGACATGGTTGTCTCGACCATACAACTACATTTTCTGCCACGCCAATAGTAATAAGAACGCTGACGACTACCTACAATCACTCGGGGAAGAAATCTACAAAGCGATACATTTCAGCGAAGCCTCCTAATGGTACTACTGTTAGTTATAGAAGAAATTCACAGGTATAAGACATCGCTTCACAATTTCCGGTCACTTGTCACATAGGGATGCCATAAGTTCTCGTGGTGAAGACCAAACGGGCAAATCCATAAACGACTGTGCTAATCGTTCCTCCTGGGCGTTGCACATTGCTTCCGCTATGTCACACAAATTGGAAGCTCTGCAAATCATTGCTTCTTGCGCCTCCGCCTGCACAGTTCATAGTGGTAAAATCAGACTAACCTTAGGTGCCATAACCAAAATCCGTGCATTAATCAGTCATCAACGAAGGAAACTAACTATCACCCGCGAAGTTCTAGAAAAGGAACAATATTCAAGCAGATTTAACCTAAAGAGGTAATAATGGAAACACTGGTTCAACTAGGAACAAGGCAACTGGATCCCTTACCTACATTTTGGTTTGAAACCCCCAAATCGACCATTTTCGTTAAACTCGCTCTGTACGAGTAGCAGCTACAAGGCTAAAACTAACGAGTGCCCTAAAGCTAAAACCCCAAATTACCTTCGCAAGGAGCCTGTCAATTTCCGACCCGGCCCCCTCCTCCGCGTAATTCCCCGTAGGACACGGCTCCTCCGGCAGCAAAGGCGCCTCCTCCGGGCGCGATCCCACCTCAAGGCTGGACCTTTCCTGCATCTCCTTCAAGGTGTTCGACAAAATTCCCCACTGGTCGATCTCGTGCTGGTACTTGGCCTTGAGCTTCAAAAGGGCCCGCCTTCTCCTCTCCCTCCTCCTCCGCTTCTCCTGGGCCTTGAGGACCGCCGCGGCTTGCACGTCGTCCGCCGCGGTGGTGGTGGGGCCGCCCCTGGGACGGAGGATCTTGTAGACGAAACCGTCGTCGTCGTGGCGGAGCTCCCACTCCTGGTCCTTTTCTTCCAACGGCGGCGACGTCTCCATTGTGGTGGGGGAGATCCGGCGGGAAAATCTTGGTTCCGTCGCTTTTTGGAAATTTTGAATTTTCAGAGCCCAAGGATGGTTCTCTATTTAATTTTCCTGTTTGTTTTGGATCTATTTTAATTTGAAGTGGGAACGATAAAGGAGAGTCAGCTTGGGGACAATTCTGACGTCATCAAATGGACGGGCATTATTTTCCGATTGATGAGAGTACTTATTTTTTAAATCAAAATTTTTTGGGCAAATTACCCTCATTTTCCTGGTTTATAGTTTTATTATTTACATGTCTCTATTTTTTGGAAATAGTGTATGAGGTCCCTACTTTTTAATAAATATTGGTCTGAGGTCCCTAATCACCGAATCATGGATTTTTTCCGGTGGAGAGCCATATGGAATGACCAAAATATCATTAAACAAAAAAAAACCCACCTTAAGAACACTCCAATGAACATCAAACCAAACCCAAACTTGCAGAAGCCCAAACAAGTGCTACGCAAATGCCCAATAGGCCCACCAAGCCTAAGAATTCCAAGGAGATACTAGTTGCTGCACCAGAGTCATCGACCTCAAAGGGTCAAAACACGCCTAGCGCTTCAATGGAGTCACAAAACGTAATAGAGGAGGGTTGGAAAAGAAATGGCCATATAGGCAACGCAGACAGGTATAGGATCTGACCTGTTGACGGGGGGAGGACGCAACCAATCGGAACTACGAAGCCTGCCGAGACGAATCAGGAGGAGTGCGAACTGGTTCTCGAAACCCAACAAGATGATCTTTCTAGAAGGAACCAAGAGGGAATGGAAGAGGCCTACCCCAAGGAGCCAGACCCAGGAAGCAAATTTTGGTAGGTCCAACCCCCAGGGATCGTGGTTGTGAGGATGGAAAGCAGGGAGTCGAATCCAACCGAGACAGGAGATGAATTAGGCGAGGATTTGATGCAAATGGGGGAACCCGAAGGAGAGAACCTCTCGGAGGATATAGAGATGGATGGTGTGCTGTCGGCCAAGCCTCGTCACACCGAATGAGCCCTTCTTTCCCTTTGCTATTTAATTTATTTTTGGTGCTTAGGATTTGCCTTGGTTCTTGTTTTTGTTTTGTTTTTTTTTCCATGAATATCATTATCTGGAACTGTCAAGGTGCTGCGAGTATCAAATTTAAAGCTGCTATTAAGGAGCTGATGCGAATTCATAAACCTGATGTCCTTATTTTATTAGAAACATGGATCTCAGGTAAGAGAGCTGAAATCTTAGCCAAGATGTTAAAGTTCACTAACTTGGAACAATCACCTATGCAGGGACACTCTGGTGGCATTTGGTGCCTCTGGAATAATGCAGCAATAACGATGAGGGTTCATACTATGGACAGACAGTTTATCCATTTAGAAGTGGGGTCTTCTCATACTTCCAAATGGTACTTCACTGCTGTGTATGGTCACCCTAAAGCACAAATCCGCGAGGAGCTGTGGACGAAATTAAAAGGAATAGTTATGGGGATGAATGACCCGTGGTTAGTAGCAGGAGACTTCAACATTTTTCTGGTCTCGGATGGCAAGTTGGGGGGTGCGCCTATCCGGGGTACAAAACATGCAAAATTCAAGTCTTGGATCGAGGATTGTGGCCTGATGGACTTGGGATTTACTGGTACTAGGTTCACATGGATGAGAGGTAACGTCCAAGAAAGACTTGATAGGGGCCTTGCAAACACGGATTGGAGGGTCAAGTTTGCGGAGGCCAAAGTATTTCATTTGCCTCGTTTGAAGTCGGATCATTGTCCGCTTCTTATACGGATGAATTCTGTGCCTCCCCTCGACTCGAAGAAAAGATTTTCAGATTTCAGGCGGCTTCGCAAGCGGATGCTAGGTTTCCTCTTTTTGTCAAGGCGACGTGGAAAAAGGACATGCCTCTGCCTTCGGCCTATAAGGACTTCTCGGATAAGGTCATTATATGGAACCGCGATTGTTTTGGGAACATTATTCATCGTAAGGAAAAGCTCATTCGTAGGCTTGGAGGTATCCAAAAGGCTCTGGCAAGCAGGAGGAATAGGTTCTTGAGCAATCTGGAACACGAACTCCGGAAGGAGCTAGAAGCGACTTTGGAGCAGGAAGAAGTGCTTTGGATGCAAAAATCTAGAAGAGACTACTTGTTGAATGGTGACCGAAATACTAAATTCTTTCATGCTTCTACTCTTGTTCGTCGCAAAATAAACCGGATTGAGGCACTAAAGGACACGAGTGGAAATTGGGTTATGGACACTGAGATCATGAAAGGAATGTTAATGGACCACTTTGAAGGTTTATTCTCTGCAGAACAGTGCCTTGGAAGGATATGTAGCGATGTGAACAGATTTTCCCCTATATCGGAAGAAGACAGAAGATGGTTGGAGTTGGACCCAAAAGAGGATGAGATTAAAAGCACACTGTTCTCTATAGGGGCACTCAAAGCTCCCGGACCAGATGGATTACATGCTTTTTTTATCAAAAGAATTGGAATGTGGCCAAAGAGATAGTTTGTTCTTTTATTAGAACGGTCTTCTTACACCCTGAGATTGTGGAAACTGTTAACGAGACAGATATCGTCCTAATTCCCAAGGAAAAGAATCCTCAAAATCCAACACATGTCCGACCCATAAGTCTCTGTAATATATCCCTAAAGATGGTTACCAAGCTTCTGGCACGAAGACTTCAAGAGTATATGCCGAAATGGGTTGCTCCAAACCAAAATAGCTTCGTCCCCGGATGCACTATTACGGGCAATATCATTGTGGCACAAGAAGCGATTCATACCATGAAGAATTGTCGGAAGGGGAAAAGAATTATGGCCATTAAGGTGGACTTGGCAAAAGCTTATGACAGGATGAGTTGGAAATTTATTGAAGAGATTTTGGTACTTCTTAACCTTCTAATCTCTATCATTAAGGTCATTATGTCATGTGTTTGCTCTGCTTCTATGCAGGTGATTTGGAATGGGGAGGCGTCGAAGACATTCAAACCAACGAGAGGGCTGAGGCAAGGAGACTCGTTATCCCCTTACCTGTTTGTCTTGTGTTTGGAAAGGCTGGGCCATATGATTCAGGCTAAGGTGGAAGACGGAGTTTGGAAGCCCTTTAGAACATCACAAGGGGGTCCTTTTATCTCTCATCTCTTCTTTGCAGATGATCTCCTGTTGTTTGGGGAGGCTAGTGTAATTCAAGCAAACGAGATTCTTAAAGTTCTTGATGTATTTTGTGACATTTCAGGACAACGGATTAACAAGGCCAAGACAAAAATGTTTGTGTCCAAGAACGTCTCAGGCTCGCTCGCGAAAGAGGTTGCTAGTACCCTGGGTGTTTCTCTAACCACAAATTTAGGAAAATACCTGGGTATGCCTCTTCTCCACGAGCGTGTCACGAAGGACACTTATAACTTTATTTTTGACAAGGTGTACACAATGCTCCAGGGTTGGAGTGTGGAGAGATTATCGTTTGCAGGCCGGATAAATCTAGCACAATCTGTGATCGCGGCGCTACCAACTTATGCCATGCAAACGGCTAAGATCCCGACGGGTATCTGTGAGGAGGTGGAGAAAGTCCAAAGGAGCTTTTTGTGGGGCTCTACGGCCACGAAGAGGAGACCTCACCTACTGGCTTGGGAAAAAGTCTGCCAAAGCAAAAAGGAAGGGGGCATGGGATTTAGAAATCTAAAAAGCCAAAACTTGGCTCTTTTGATGAAGTTAGCTTGGCAACTTATGTCTAATCGTTCTGCTCTTTGGGCACAAGTACTTTGGGCCAAGTACGTGAAGCAAGAAGCCCGTATATCTGAGATCACATCAAAAGATTCGAACTCGCCCCTATGGAAAGCTATCGCATCACTCTGGCCTATGATGATGCAAGGTGTTCGCTGGGTTATTGGTGACGGACGTACCATACACTTTTGGAAAGACAAGTGGGTGGGCAGATTTGGGCCTCTGGAGGAGAGGTGCACGAAACCCATACCGGAAGCCATAATGGATATCACAATCCAGGAGGCACTGAATGCTCAAGGAGGATGGAACTGGGAGTTGTTAGATCAATATTTATCTGCCCCTATACTTGCTATTATTGCAGGAATACCTACTCCCAGGCAGAATAGTGGCCCTGACAAAGTGAAATGGGGATTTACGAATGATGGTTTTTTTACAACAAAGTCTGCCTATGACCTACTGGAAGGAGTGGAGAACATGAACCAAGTTAGGATGTGGGAGAATCTATGGAAGTGGGGAGGACATCCAAGGTTAAAAAAGATAGCATGGCTAGCGGGACATGGCAAGCTGTTGACTAATGCCATCCGGAGACACCGCAAGATGACCACCTCGGCGGCTTATCCTTGTTGCCCAAATAGAGAAAAAATGATACTGCACTGATTACAACACCAACATACATGAAACAAATTCTAATCAACCAAACACCAAATTAAAAGAACCGACTCGCTCATTCTCATTTATGAACACCATGAACATTCTTACTGATGAGGCGAGGTAGAGGGGTTTTCTCCACCTCGACGGAGTGGGGACCCCGCCCAAGTACGAGTACATGGTCCTGGACACCGGTAGCGACATCGTTTGGATCCAGTACGCCCCCGCAAGAAATGCTACTCCCAGGCAGACCCGATGTTCAACCCCGCCACCACCTCCTCCTTGGCCGGTGTCCCCTGTAGGTCCCCTCTCTGCCACCGCCTCGACTCCCCCAGCTGCAACACCAAGAAGAACCTCTGTCTCTACCAGGTCTCCTACGGGACAATTTCTTCACCTTCAGGAGTTCTCCACCGAGACGCTCACCTTCCGCCGAACACGTGTCCCCCGCGTCGCCCTCGGATGCAGCCACGATAACGAGGGGCTATTTATCAGCGCCGTCGGGCTTCTGGGGCTTGGCCTGGGGAGGCTGTCGTTCCGCTCTCAGACCGGCCAGCACTTCAGCAAAAAATTCTCCTACTGCCTCGTCGACCGGTCTGCCTCCACCCGGCAGTCCTCCAATTTGGGTTGGCCCAGACGGCGGCAATGGAGGTTGGGAGGCTGAACAGGAAAGATTACCTCTGGTCAATTAGAAGCAATTGAGATGGTGGTTTTGAGGCAAGGCAGAGGGGTTTTTGTTTGAAGATTAGGCGAGGGTTCGAAGAGAGAGAAGCGAAAGAGAGGGGAAAGATGAACCTGGGTGTGTAAGGCGGGATTTGAATCGGTGCATTTCTGGGTTTGGGTTGGTTGTTTATTGGAGTGTTGTTGGTGTTTAAAGGTTGAAGAATGTGAGTTTTTTTATTTTTTGTTTAATTGTATTTTGGTCATTCCAGATGGTTCTCCGTTGGAGAAAATCTCCGATCCGATGACTAGGGACTTCAGACCAATATTTTTAAAAAATAGGGACCTCATACACTATTTTTGAAAGCTAGGAACCTGCAAGTAATAAAACTATAAACCAGGGACCTGAGGGTTTGCCCAATTTATTTTCCTATATTTAGGAGACTATTTCTCTAATAATATTTTTAGTATTTGTGAGACTTAAAGTAAAAAAAAATTAAATTAATTTAAACTTTTTACTGCTTAACCAATTCACTACACATTTTTTGAGGGTTTGATGTGCTATTTTTTGAGGGTTTGATGTGCTATTTTTTGAGGGAAAATAGTACAAGAGTTGTATCAATTAGGAAGTGCTACGGAAGGAAGTCCATTTTCACGGATGGTTTGTTGCCTAACCCTTTGAAATAGAGCCCGGTCTACATCTTCACATATCCAATCGGAAACTTGGTTATGTAATATAAGGATGTGACTAAAGTACAAAATTTAAGAACATCTAACGTACATTGCAATTCCTTAACAAGATTGGCTACTCGCCATTTCACTTGGGGATGTTGGTTTGTCAAGAATAAGAAAGCCACCGGACAATCTGTCTCCAAATTATTTTTCTGAACACGTGGTTTTTATGGATTATCTAGAGTGCCAATTGAATAGCTTCAAGTTCCGCTTCAACTGCTAGATTTGAATGCAGAGATCCTGGCTTTGTGAGATCAGACCATTAGAATTTCTCGCAACAAAATCGACCTTAGCTTCAGATTTCTCTAATCTTTTCATCACGGGATGAATCAGTGTTGAACTTCAATTCTCAAGTTTGAAGTGCTATTGACGAGCACCAATTAGACGAGGAAAATTTTAGAATTGTCTTTTTATAAATATAACCCTGTATACCAAATTATAAATGTTCTCAAATGATAATTTTATAGCGAGTACTCCGAGATTGGCCAGGATGTTAAGAGAGGCTATCCATTGGGTAACCTGATTCCGCGAGCCAATAGACTACCTAGTGAGATTTTTTTAAGGGAAAATTACTCTCTAGCCCCTCAGATTTACTTAAATATACTCAAAAATCCCCCCTATTTGTAAAATACACGCCGACGTCCCTCTAGTTTATTTTTATTATACTTTTGACTCCTTGCCGCACGTTAGCAGCTCTTTTTTATTTTTATCAATGAAATAACCAAAATACCCTTAGAACAAAAATAAAAAAATTGATGACATCATCAAATTCAAATCCAAAATTTATAGGGATCAATTTGTAATTGTACCTAAAAATCTAAGAAGAGATACAGGGATCAATTTGTAATTGTACCCAAAAATCCCAAATCAAGATGAACCCTAATCTCCAGGTTCAACGAGATTAAGTGAGAGGAGTCCCCAACGGTCGATGACGGCGAGCTTGGGGAGAGGAGCCCCTAACGGTCGACGACGGCGAGCTCTTCACACCAAACTCCATCACGCGCTCTCTCTCTCTCTCTCTCTCTCTCTCAATTGAGAACGTTTTAATCGGGAATGACTTATTGTACCGTGATTGAACATGGAGTGGGAAAACATAGACTGGGAACATAAGGAATGACCGCCGTCGACTTGTTGAACGTTTCCTTTTCCCCAATTTTTTTGACCGCTGGTTGCCGATGGAGAAAAAGGAGATGAGCGAAGGAGGAGGGGAGAGGAGAATCATGAATTACAACCCAAAAACTGAACAAATTCATACTGAAATCCCAAACAAAAAATCAATTGGAATCAATAATTGGAAGTGGGTATAGATGGGTCAGCTTTCTGGGTTGAATTTATGCCTCGCCGTCATCTTGTCTGGGAAGCTTTTACGTAGCCGGCGGACCAGGTGATGGTCGGAGAAGACGAAGTCGTTAGAAATATTCTCGATTTTTAAGAAATTATCGAGATGACGAGAGCATTTTTTTTGTTTCTAAGGATATTTTTATCATTTTAATGACAAAAAAAAACTCATTTAGGGACCCGAAAGTATGATAAAATCAAACACTAAGGACTTCGGTGTGTATTTTGCAAACATGAGAGACTTTTGAGTATATTTAAACAAATTCGAGAGGCTACAAAATAATTTTTCTTTTTTAAATATGAGAAACAGATACAACACACTTGGGAGGGAAGGTAATTAACTGGCTGATGTCCTCTCCAACAATTAGGGGCGTAGCCAGAAAATTTGGGGAGTGGGGGCAATATAAAATTTTTCAAAAAGTTCAATGTATGTAATTACAATATTTATAATTGTCCTCTACGATTATCCATACGTTTAAATCGCTCCATAATAGCTACATTGTCAATACAATCAAACACATCTTTCTCGATATATGTAATTAAACAATCAGCTAGCAATTGATCTCCCATCTTGTTGCGAAGACGATTCTTCAAAATATCCATAGCAGAAAATGCTCTTTCAACACTTGCAGTCGCAACCGGCAATATCAAAGCTAATTTCAAGAGCCGAAATATCGTAGGATAAATGAGATCTCTCTGTGTTTGCACAAACTTCTGAGCCAAAATATCGAACCTCTTTATATCATAAAATTCATCATTAGATCTCATGTCAGCAATATAATTATCCAACGGACTATCCAGTGTCAAGATATCTAATGACGAAAAGTCACGTGGATAAAACTTAGTCAGACCAAACAATTTTTTCTTATCAAAAGCAGCAAATGATTCATCTGGACGCAAACATACCACACCAAGAAGTAATTCAGTGTTGATCTCAGTAAATCGACTATTTAATTTATGAAGCTGCGTATCTATAATTGCATAGAAAATATCAACTTAATAATGGTGCAGATTAGTAACCTGGAAATTTTTACGCTGAGATCTTCCACTTGGCTGAAACATACGTTCCGTATGTGGAACAATAATCTCACGTTCTGTGCAAAATGCTGAAACTTTTAATAGCAAAGAAGTCCACCCTATATCTCTTAAATCTTGCAACCTTTGTTTTGACACTTTTACTAGTGTCATGACTGTAGCAATGTTTACTTTTTATTTTTCCATTATATGTTTACATGCGTGGGCCACTGGACTGAACTAGGTAGGTAGGTACTATCTTTTTAATATTTTTAGTTGATTGCTTTATTATTTATGGTAGTATAGTTAGACTAATTAAAATCTTATAATATATATTAAAAGAATAAGGAATGCCTAAATTTTTTTATAGATTTGGTTTCAATTTTTAGGTTGATTAATTTTTTAGTGGGGTCAATTTCTAATTTTAGTGGGAACATACATTAAAAAATATACACAGTTATCAAACAAAAAAATTAAGTGGGGGCAATTCCCCTCACAACCCTAAATGTCCCTCCACCCCTTCCAACAATGCCTTGACTATAGTTTTGATTACACCCTCAAGGGCTTTGCCTAGACTTGTATCTTGGCGATTTGAGGAGAGTCAGTTTACTTTATCTCGTTTATAATTTTATATGCGCGAACATATGATTAATAAAGATCAGTAGGTTAGTGTCTTACATTCTTAAAATTAAAAAAAAAATTGAATTCGAGTCATTCAAAATAAAATATGTAAATATTTGTTAGTCACATGCCAAACAGTCTAGATGAAAAAAACCCTCTTGGGCTAGTTGCATTGGTTAGCATCACCAATCGCTCACAGCTAGAAGAAAAAGGAAAAATTAAAAAAAATTGGAAGGGAAATAAAATAGGCCGATTGGCTCGGCCAACCGAGCGGCGATCGACCACTCTTTTTTTTCTTTTTTATCCTAATTCAATCCTAATGATACATGATACAATATTATTCGTTGAAATATATACTGGTGAATATTATTTATGTGGTTATAAAAATTAAAATTCAACAGTAGTAATTATATATTTATGGATGCACAATTTTATATATTCATTGCAATTTATATGTAAACATAAATTAAATTATAGATTATATGTGGATGAAAGAGAAATTAATTTTTTATTTAGTGAGCAAATTGGATGAGATCACTAATAAAAATAGTAAAAAATTAGATTAGATTAGATTGGATTGAATTGAATAATAATTTGATGAGAAAAAAATTAATTATTTATTGAATGAGCAGATTGAGCGGATCAATGTGGGTAGTATTTAGAACCTCACCCCACTCGGCCACCCGGACCAGACTACTTAACTTTGCAGTGGCACAAGAACAGAAGCGCCCATGTCCAAAATCTAAGGAATGGCCACCAAATCTCTGTCCCTACTGCTCTTCCTCCCTAAACCCACATCCCTCTCCGCCTTCCTCATCCCCCACCACCGTAAAGCTCTCGCCTTTTTCTCAACCTCGTCCACCCCCTACCCCCTCCAGTATGACCTCATCATCAGCCGCCCGGTCCGGCCCAGCCCACGGCCCCGCCTCCCTCGGGCCGGTCGGGAACCCGGTCCGCCCGACTCGGACTCGGATATCGGCGACTGGGCCGGAAAGAAGCTGTCTTCGGACGGGATGATGGACAAGGCCAAGAGGAAGTACTACAGCAAGAGGAGGAAGAGGATGTACGGAACGGATTCGGAGGAGGAGGAGGAAAGGAGGAGAGGGGAAGATGGGTTCGTGGAGTTGAAGCCCGAGGTGGTCAATTTCAAGAGGTTGCATCAGAGGGAGGAGGAATTGTACTTTTATGACGCGTTTGCTTACCCTTGGGAGAAGGATAAGCACTACAAGATGGTGTACCAGTTGGAGAAGAAGTACTTCCCTGGGGAGTGTCTGGACAAGGCTTTTGTTGGTGTTAATGATGTTCCGAAAGCCGGGGACGAAAAGGGTGGGGAGAAGGAAGGGGAGGGAGATGGAAAGTTTGTGTTTTTTGGGGAGGAGAAGAAGGGGGAGGGGGAGAATGGGGGAGGAGGGGGGAGGGGCGTCGCGGAGCGGAAGGTGGAGGATTTGTTTAAGACTTTGAAGAGAGTGAGGAAGGAGGGTGGTCTTGGTGGTGATGTGGCTAGGAGTGGGGGGAAGCCGTTTCTTGTCAAGGGGAATGGCGATCTCCCCCCGCAGTGGGACGGGCCTACTGGGACTGTGTTGCTGGTGAATAAACCTAAAGGTGCGGGTAGTTACATTGCAAGTTTTGGATTTGATCTTGAGGTTATGGATTGTGTTCGGGTAGTTACATTTTGTTAGGTAATGGTTTGGTGTTGCCTTAACAGGATGGACGTCGTTTACTGTATGCGGGAAGCTGCGCCGCCTTGTCAATGTGAAGAAGGTGTGTGTGATTCTTGGTTTGGTTTTTAGCTTCGGGGTGAGAAGTTTCTTGGAGCTAACCAGTTGTTTAGTACGTAGATTTGAGTTGTTTTTATATTGTGAGTTGAAGGTCGGGCATGCTGGGACGCTTGACCCTATGGCAACTGGATTGTTGATCGTTTGTGTGGGAAAAGCCACCAAGTTAGCTGACAGGTGAGATCGAAGCTCTGCGTTTGTTGCACGGAGATGTTAAATGATCAATTGCAGTCGTGGTTGTGACGGAACCTCAACAACAACTTGGATGTTTTGTACAGCTATCAAGCTATGATCAAAGGCTACAGTGGAGTTTTCCGACTAGGAGAGGCTACTTCAACCTGGGATGCTGATTCACCGGTGTGTTACTGTCATTCCCAGTTTCTTTGGAGATCTGAATAGTGATGGTTTTCATATTTTGATTTGGTTTCGTGGACCATTTCTAATTTACCACTGCATGGCTACCTTGTATGATAGGTCATTCAACGTGAATCATGGGAGCACATCAGGGATGATGACATTAAAAGGATTGCCAAATCCTTTCTTGGGGAGATATGGCAAGTTCCTCCAATGTTTTCTGCCATCAAAGTAAGATCTTCACGGACTCTCATTGTCTGACTTGCGTGCAAATTAGGTGCCTCAATTGTTTGATAACAAATCTCTCGCTCATGGTTCAGATGCTCCCAGGACTTTTCATCATAAGATTTACGTATTCGTGTAGAACATGCTGTTACGTTGAGTACAAAGGTGTTGCTAGTGCTTTTAGTTTCTTGTTTAAGGTATCACCTTCTTCCATGTAGGTTGGTGGCGAAAAGATGTATGAAAAAGCGAGAAGAGGGGAAAGCATTGAGCTCGCACCTAGAAGAATTTCAATTTTCCAGTTTGAAATTGAGCGGAGCTTAGAGGACAGGTTTGCTTCCCTTTCAAATTTGGATGTACACAAACATAGAACCTACAATCATTGAGTTTTATTCCTCTTGGTTGTCCTTTCGTAACAATGCACACGGAAGCAAAGCATAGAGCGAAGAGGTTAACATGTGCTTTTGTTTCACTTGATGCTGGTATGTTGCAGGCAAAACTTGGTCTTCCGGGTTACATGCTCCAAAGGAACCTACATACGATCCCTATGTGCAGATCTTGGCAAAGCTCTTGACAGGTAATTGCTCCAGAAAATGTCAACTTAGTCTACTTTGCTGCAAAGACAGGGGTAGTGGCCTGGAAGACTTCAATTGACTTAGTGAACTGTTTAACTACGTAACCGAGCAATAGAATCAAGACAATATGAAAACCGTAATTAAAACACTGGATAATGCCAAGACTAAACTGCAGCAGCCAATATATTGTCTGCTGTACATTTTCACGACTTATCCTTGTCCCTCTGCTCCCGAATGTTGCTTACTAAACCTTTCTACTTGCAGCTGTGCTCACTTGACTGCTCTTCGAAGAGATTCAATCGGTGAGATCCTCGTTCACAGTATACCGTTGCAAATATAGCGTGTGTTTCTGACACGGAAACTGAAACCATGGCCAATCTGGTGAACTTCTGTGTGGCTAACAGCCTTCCTTTTTCTTTTTAACAGGAGAATATAACGCAGACGAGGCATGGGACTTCAAGGACTTGGAGGAAGCAATAACTAAGAATTACTTTTGACAGCAACTTTTGTGGGAAGACAACATCAAACTGGCGGAAAATCAGTAAAGATTGCAAACAGGAAAGCAATTACATTTTTTCCCACAGACAAAGGATGTCTGCTGGAATGAAGGCGGTTGAATTTGCCATTGGAGCAGTGAAAAACCTTTGTATAATTAATCAAATTGAAGTGATACATCTGATGTATTTACTATACTTTCTTTTTATTTTTGGAGGGTTACTCTAGATTCATTTAGAAACCAGATTCTCTGTAATACCACCTTAACCTCTATAGTCAATGTTACTTGAAGTAACATCATTTGTACTTTTGTCCTGGTTTAACCATGTCCTTCACTTTTTCATAAATAGAGAAGGGGAGAGAGGAGTGGGGTGGAGGAGAGAGAGTGGTGGGATGATTCGAGTATTTTGTCACTTTAAGTCGAGACTTGACAGCATTATGGACAGCATTCGGAGTCGAGGAGTAACGGGTTTGTCCTGAAACATCAGAGACCTCAAGAGTATTCTCCTTTCTACTGACTTTTAATCTTGTCTTGCATCTAAGTTGGCTATGTGGACAGGACGCAAGGGAACAACTATGAACTGTTGCAGAAACAGATCAGTAAGGTCAAAATTGCAGCAAGTTTGCTAGCACTTTGGATGCAGCCGTCATAGACCGAATCATCTCGCCACCTAATGCTTCGTCGAATTCCAGGATTCAAAGTCAAGCGCCATAGCTTCAAAGTAAGCTTTCTCAGCCTTTATCATCCGGTCTTTAAACATATCCCATTCTTTACGACACCTCTCCTTCACCCCTTTCCATGGAGCTCTTCCGTTCTCTGCCTCCCCCTGTGCAATAGAGAAAGTTCGAATTCAGCAGTATTCATTCGAGGCAGAAAAAAACCAGCATTCCAGAATCGCTTGGCGTCTACCTGGTTCCCGAGGGAAGGAACACGTTGATGAACGATCCACTGAGCATCGACGACGCCAATCTTCTCATGAGCAGGCTGTTACATGTGGAGTTGAAAGTCGGTAATCTGAATTCGGACGGAGCCTGCTAATCTATGTGCAAGGAGAGAGACAGGTACTAACCTCGATACATCTCCTCATATTGAAGTCTAGACCCCATCCATGTACCAAGTCATTCTATTGCATGAGGGACAAATGTTATAAATCATTTGCCATATAGCTTTTCAGAGACACTCAAGTTTAAGAATATGCACCTGAATCATATACCAGACGCAGCGCCAGGCATCCCGAGAGAAGACTGGTGCCATGATCTCAACGAATCTGCCAAAACAAAACAACTCTGAATCGAAATGTGTTTGCAGCCAAAGCCCGTGAAGTTTAAGGCTTTAAGCAACGTACGCAGCACATGGAGGTGAATGCGGATTAGCACACCAACCAGGTTGCTCCTCCGCGAGCCTGCAGGATGGAAGGCGATAAATGATATGGTTCGGCCAGAACTTGATAAGGTAATGTGATTTAGATCAAGAAGTTACTTTCTTCTTACCTGTGAACTTCACTGTCATCTCTCTTCTTTGTCATAGCCCATTGTGCCCATCTGTTTGGATCCAAGCCAGGCTGTGAGATTTCTAATCCATGTTTCCTCGCCAGCTTAATGTATCTGAAATATTGTAGATTTAGTTCTCTACTTCACATGTTATTTGATGAAAATCCAAACCACAAAATCTGTCTCTACACTTACTCCTCAGCATCAAAATGCTCCAGACCAAGATCCTCATCCCACACGAAAATATAGTCATACGGCGCAACAATGTCTGGATGCAGAAAACGTTTCGCGAACCACCTTGACCAGATTCCAGGTAAATACAAGTCAATAAACATTCAATTTACAGTTGCTCTTAGCTCAAACTACTGGTAGAATATGGGTGCTGTCCTACCACTTTGTCTGTTTGAAACCACTCACGTGGATTGCTCTTTTCGACCACTCGAACTCATCCCATTCAGTTGTCCGACCGTCATAGTGAAACAACATGATGGTGAAGTTCTCCGAGAACTGAAGAGGAAAGGTCATAAGAGAACTCGCAAGCATGAAGATGCATACACGAGCATGCGAGCTTACGACGACACGTAGCATGAAACACAAAATGTGCAGAAAACTATACAAGTGTGGATGCACAGATGAGAAATGACCTTTTTAACTGCAGCGTCAATATTGTTTCTCTGCTCATAACCGACAGTGAAGGTTAGAAGATACTTTTGTTTTATGTTCAAGTCCTGCAAATGCCATATCTGTGAATCAAAGGTCCGGATTTAAGAGGTAAATACCTGAATGGCCGTATTTATCATATGTGGCAAGAAAGGAGGAAAGACATGAGCTCTAAGAAAACCAATTTTCTAAGTTCGTCTCAAATATGTTCATATCTATCAGTCCTAGTGAATACTTTCCATTGACAGCAGATTCATGTACTCTGCATCAGTTTATGCAGCATCTCTTTAGCAGTCAAATGTACTGTTTTATTGCTGCACACCTCGTTAGGCAGACCCCACAATCTGCGAAGATAGAAATCGGACTGCGATTCGATAATGTCGGGTGGTAATCTCTCAGCTCCTCGTGGATTTGTTGGAATCCATATCTACATTGCAAGAAACGGCTCAAATGGATTAGTAACAACAGGGCAACATTCAAGCAATTCTCTCATCTGCAGTCTGGACTATGAAGGTACAGATAACGAGGCTTTACCTTCGTGTCGTGAGGACGCGAGGTGCCAGCGCCTTTGTTAGCCTGTAGCGAAGACCAGGCACGAAACAGCGCATGGGGCGTAAAACCAGCGTAGTTGTCCTCAATGTACGCGATATCTATGGATGGGAACAAACCAGAGGGAAGATTCATCTGCAAAATTTGAAGAAAGGCGAAGTGAATTCGTTCAGCGAATCGGAATGCGGTGGGATCAACAACAGTTTCCGGATAAGCAGCCGCGCATTACGATTGCAGCAACAGAAATGTTAACATACCATAGTTAAAGAGAGAGTTGGAAAGGAAATTCCCATAAAGAAACCGAGAAAAAGTCCAACCAGAGCTGTCATCAACAACCTCGTTGTATCGTTGGATCTTCCAATGTTGGTACTGCACAAAAGAGAAGATAGAATCACATAAAAGATGGTCCCTTGTTCTGATTAATCCGGAAAGGAGCTGAACACAGACCTTCGAATTGGATTCCTTTTCATGATCAATGCCTTCTGATCATCCAAATCAAAAAGCTGAATTCACACCAATTTCGAACTCTGTAGATCCGAACCAGTCCCGAGAACTGTATCAACGGAAATCGCGAGCAACCGAACTCAGAACAACGATAACCTTAACTTGCCAGAGCAATACAAGAACCATGAAGGTTCATCCTTTCAACTCAATGGAACTACTCAAAGAGCAGCTAGGGAGAAGCATCAAACCCTGTAAAGAGTTGATGTACTCCTTCAATCTAATAATAAGACTTGCACTCAGTAAGACTTGTACTAATACCAGATAGTGTACATACACAAACAACAGAAAGATCCAAACTTTTTTTCGTGTAAGCACGGTCGGACTCTATTTCAGGGGTGACTCTCTCGATAATGTTTGTTGAAAGATCGAAACTTTACATTGTAATAACAGCCCAATTTCCAGATGTATGGTCTAAGCCAACGGGACGAAGAAAAAAGTGAACTTTAGACCAATTCTAAGCTCATAATCCATGTCTTTCAACCCAAAAAATGATTTAAGATATGATTGCTCATATTAGCTTAAAATTGAATTATCAGATATGGAAGAAAAACCCTCTTTACCTGAGTCTAAACTAGTTAACGGTTTCTATACCAATTCTCCCGGGAGGAGAGGAGAAAAGTTGGTGAAAGAGGAAAAGATGGTGATATATATAACATGCGGAGAATCCGGAGGGAAACCCAAGCACGGTGTTACGAGAAAGCCAAGAAAGATTTGTATTTTCTTTTTAGATTTTCTTTTTTTAATCAACTTATATCTTTGTAATGACTAATTCAAATTCAATTCGGATAAAAAAAATTATTTTAACAAATTATTTAATATTGCTATTTTTTTAATAACCAAAACTTTGATAATCGATTAAGCTAAAATAACTCTCTTCAGGATTCATCTACTCCGTTTGTTCATTTTTTTCTGTTTTCATTTACTAAGTTGCCTTTTTTGGTTTTTTGGTTTACATTATTTGGTATTCGGTACAGTAGATTAACAACAATTCATATTCAAATTAGGTGAGACTTTTAAAATATTGCAAAGTTTTCATAATAAATATTTAACACTAATGAATTTTTGAGAATTCGAACTCGAGACCTGATTAATATATAACATATAACGACTCTCAATTTTATTGGAGACAACAATGCATTTTTTACTAACTTTAGAAATTCAAGATAACCAATTTCCTTTTAAATAACTTACTATAAATGAAGAGCTTACCAAAATAAAATGATGACTGTTACTGTCTGAAACTCAAAAATGCTGTGTACATTCCAAAACTCTTTTTTAGTTTTAACATTTTCAATTTTCAATAGACCCAATAAAGTACCAACCATAATTAGAATCTAACGTGCATCAGTGAAATACCAATTTATGGTATATGTAGAAAATGAAACCAGAAAAGGAAGGTTGATAGGAAAAGTAAGTTTTGTAATTGATATTAGTTGGTATCTCAACGGGTCAAATTTTATACATCTTGATTAAGTCATAATTATTTTCTTATCGATCGATGTAATTATTTTTTAATAGCAAAAAAGTTTCTGGAATGAGTAGGATTTCTCGGTGTGAATCAATAATAGTTTTTTTATAAGGTAATTCAATAACAGTATTTTTTTTATAAGGTAATTCAATAATACATGGATCAGTAATGTTTTAATATATAGTATTTTTAATCACTCTCTAGCAGAAAACAGTCCGCTGACACGTGCGCATTATATTATAGAAAAGCCAAAACAAACAACTCCCACTTGAGTAGTTATTTGCTGTATTTTTGTAAAAAGGCGAATTTTTACGCCATGTATATCTTTATTTGGACCTTAAAAGTTTTGACAATTTTTTATATGGTTAGGATAAATACTCTTTGGCAAGTTATTTGGCTAACCAATCGCGCCGATCTAGTGGTGTGATTCTCACTTAGACTAAGACTACCATTTTGAATCAAAGCAGCCCGAGTGAGCCCAGGCCTGAACACGAGACCCAGTCTAAGCGAGCCCAGGCCCAATCATGAGACGGAGCCCGAGAGCGAGCTTCACAATAATTCTTAAAATATGTATTTTCAAAACTTGATTAATTTGTTTAAAATTATTGATTTATGCTACCAATTTTTCAATACAATGAATTATAGATCCAAATTGCATTTCATCTAGGTTTTATGGATCCAAATATGAATTTTGTTTTCTCGATGTGATCAAATGCTAAGCTCTCGGGGCAAGGAAATTTAATCCTGGGAAAAAAGGCAAAAAATTTAATCTGGAGAAAAAAGAAACACAGGAAGGTCGAAGTCAAATCTTTCTACTTAAATTAATTAATAAGATAACTAATCAAATTTCAAATCGTTGATAATTTTCCATTTAAATTTTGATTTGTGGATCAAATGAGTTATAACCCAAAAAAGGAAGGAGGAATCAGAAACTTATAGCATCCAAACACGTGGCAACTAAGCAGCAGAAGGACTCAGACATGGCTACCTACGTGGCATTTCATTACAAAACCCTCTCCCTAAAAAACATAATAGGTCACTCTCAACTTGTCCCCGAGGTGTTTTTTTTTGCGAATTTTTTTACTGAATTTTTATAGCCTCAGAATTTTACAGAAATCGACCATAACAATTTCTAAAAAGAGAATCTCATTTTTGACACAGATGAGGTGTCTAATGGCTTTCTAGTTAGGAGGTTAGACAGTTTGTTGTACTTAGACTTGTTTTTTATTTATTTATATAAAGCTCTTTTTTATTTCCACCTTATCTCAGGAATTACTAATTTGGAATACTAATTATCATCACTATCATCCAAGCTCCCGCCTTCCCTCTCTCTCTCTAGGAATTTTCCCGGCGACCCAAGAGACGCGATGATCGAGCGGTGAAAACCCACATTCCCTTTCGTCCTGGGAAGGTATATAATAATTAAATAATTGAAGCGAACCATTGGAGTTTTTATTAGAAGAAGAAGAAGAAGAAGAAGAAGAAGAAACGATGTCGTCTCCGGATATAGCGGGAATTTTGGAGAATTCGAGGGAGTTGGATCGGCTACGGACGGAGCAGGAGCAGGTGCTCTTGGAGATCAACAAGATGCACAAGAAACTCCAAACTAGTAACTGTTTCTCCCGAAATTTCTATCTCTATTTTTTTCCCTCTTTTTTTTAGTTAGTTTGAAGTTAATTTCTTGGTGTGCTACTTCAATTGAGTGCTCGTATTTGGAAAGTTTGAGACTTTCGAGTGTGCATTGTGATTTGAATTAATGGGTTCGTTTCGGTTTTTGAATTGCTTGTTGGGAATTTTGTGTTGCCGTTGATGGAAAAGAGTGGAACTTTGGTATTAATGATTGGTTGGTTTCAGTGGGAGTTCAAGTGTTGGTCTTTGGTCCGAGTGACTCGGGGGTTGTTTTGTGTTTGATTCGAGGTAGTTAATTGTATACTATCGGGAGTTCCTCGCTTGGGAAGATGGAGAGGATCTAGATTGTAGTGGGAAGAGTGGTCCTAGCGCATTGACTCGATAATTTCTGTGTCCAGGCTCAGAAAAGGAAATTCATGACGGGTTTATAGGATGATTGGCGCATTGTATCCTTGTGGTTAGGATCGGATGAATTGGGATGTTATCATTTGATGCGTCAAATTCGCTTTCCCACAACCATGCTGATCATCAGTCAATGAAAACCGTGTGTCTGGGCTGTCACTATGCATCAGAATTCTATGTAGTTTGCGAATGGAGTTGGCTGGGCCATCTTACGTTGTTTATGCCATTCTGTGTTAGCATAGCTTAGAGTTCGGATTTGGTGGGTCCCATGTGAGACCGTCAAGATAGCGAGGTTCTTATCTACTTTGACTTTATGTGGTTACTAAAGTAGACAGTAGATCCCTTACACTCCTAATGTGCTTAATTGATTCACATAACCATCCTCCACCCATTCGCTTAAGTTTCTTTCTTTGCTATATATTTCTTTCAAGAACTTACAGATAATGTCTTTGGATTCTTGCTTTTGTTATGTACATCCAGATCCTGAGTTGGTTGAGAAGCCTGGCGATAATTCGTTATCCAAGCTGAAAAATTTGTATATTCAGGCGAAGGATCTTTCAGAGATTGAAGTAAAGTAAGTGGATATATTTATTAACTTCAATAAACTGTTATGATATAATATATAATGTCCTAGTACATGATTTCGTTTTTTTCCGAGTGTGTCGGCAATATAATTCTTAATTTAACCGAGCTACCATTCAATGCAGTGTTTCAAATGCCTTGTTGAGCCAGCTGGATTCCGCGCTGCCGCCAGGACCGCAAGGGCAACAAAGGAGGAGGACAGGTTCATGATACGACTTAAAGCTTTACCTATTTGAGTTATCTGTATACGGAATATAATTTTGTCGCATTAAACTGTAATTTATAATGCACCTTATGAAAGAAGGTCTCTCGTGAATTTAATTGGGTGCAAGTTTTTACGAGAAGACTTTACATATTGCAGAAGGTAATGATCAGAGACGGAAACGGGTTAAAAATGATTCGGATATGCCAAGGCTTGCTGCTGCAGCAAGAAGTCAACTGGAGGCATATGCAAGTCTGAAGAACGAACAGGTACTAGTTAGTTTCAATTAATCATTCGTGGCCTCAATTTGGAGAAATACCAGCAAACCACCAGCTCTTTGCTGAATTCATTTCCATCTTCACTCTGAATGCTGAGAGAACTTCTCATCGGTGTGGAAAATGACTTGGTCTTCTGATTGTAGGTAGCAGCTAAGGTAAAAGGAGATTTCGTTGACAAGGATGAGTGGGTTGTTGCGAAAGTTATACATTTTGACAGGGAAACCAAAGAGTAAGTATTTTCTTGTTTTCTACTTGTTGAACTTCATGGTACTGGTTGGTTCCTTGTTTGCATTGTGCTGGATTACCCGTTTTTACATTATTTCAAGTTGATGCTTTGCTTTGTTATCTGACTAGTAATTTCTTTTGTAGATTTGAAGTGCTTGATGAAGAGCCGGGTGATGATGAAGAAGGTGGTGATCAAAAGTAGGTGGCTGTATTCTAAATTTTGCTTATTTGTCTAATTTTCTACTTAAATATCTGTTACCTTCATCTATATCTTAGAAAAAATGTACTTGCTACGAAAATGCCTTAGAAAATTACAAGTTGTCGGTTGATCAAGCTTCGTTCTTTCATCCTTCTTTACAGGAAATACAAGTTGCCGGTGTCATCTATCATACCATTCCCGAAAAGGAGTGATCCTTCTAATGCCCCAGAATATCCCCCTGGACGACATGTTTTAGCTGTTTATCCTGGCACAACAGCATTATATAAAGCAACTGTTGTTGGCCCTCCTCGAAGGGTAAGATATTCAGTTTACACATTTCGGTGGTTGTACTTCTATTTGGCACACGATTGTTCCAACGAGCTCTATCATTCCGTTTTGTCACTGATGATGAATCTTTTTGTGCACCCCGCTGGAACCATCTCCGTCAACGATCTTTTTTCCAGAGGAAGATCGATGAGTAAGTAACATCCTATGTTGTTTGCGGCTTTTTTTTCTTTTGAAATTCATGTTTACTAAATCTTCCGGCCCGCTTATGTGCCTTCTGGGAACAGCTATCTGCTGGAATTTGACGATGACGAGGAAGATGGAGCTTTGCCTCAGAGGACTGTGCCTTTCCACAGGGTAGTTCCATTACCGGAAGGGCACCGCCAGTGAAGCATTCCTTTTATTTAATGGAGGAAAACATGTGTAGAGCTTGTAAACCAGACTAATCGGCTACCCTTTTGTCCTCATCAATCTTCTTCCAAATGGATTAAGGTTGCCACTTTTGGTTTTAGATGCCAGCCATAAGATGGTGGAAGCTTAATGAAAACGCTTCTTCGTTCTCCCCGTCTCTAACGTTTTTGGAGTTTGAATCTGAGTATGGTCTAGCATCATTCGAAGGACCAAACATTACCCCTACACTTGATGAACAAAACAAGAACCAATGTAAGCTTCTACAGCAGTTCTATTTCAGTTCCTCTACTTTCTGTGACAGGCTTGAGTTGATTGGTGTTGGTGGATCTGTTTAAGAACTAACATGGAAAATCAGAGAAATCAAAGTACTTGGTAGAAAGTTCCGACCTTGTCTGTATAGATCAGCAGTCCGGGACTTGAACTGATCAAACTGCTGAATCTGCATGTCAAGGAGAAAAGGGCTGATTCCATACTGGTATATGGTTTCGTTAGGCTTCGAAATGGTTGGTCCTCCGGTCGCCAAGTTGGCGTATGGCGGTAGTTCGTCCCGATTGAGTTCAGGTAAGCACTCAATTAAGGCAGCTTCTGCCTCTCAGCTGCATAGAACACAATGAATGTGAGCATGAACCATAATTGGATTATAGGAGATTAATGCAATGTGTGAATATTGAAATAGACTCCATGGACATACCAACTTACAGTGGTTTGATCCTAACATGGAATCATACTAGATCCTGTTCACAAGCTATAAATGACTCATGTTGCCACAGCCACTAAAACCCGCTCTGAATTGATTTATCAAAATGCGTTCAATACTAAAAATAACCCAACAGGACAAGAGTTGTTCCGGATGGTAAGAGTGACTTCTACCTTAGGTTAATAAAAGACCCAAGAAAAAAAGAGGATCATGTTGTTGATCAGAATTTACCGATGAAGTCAATGATGAGGTAGAGTCTCTCTTAACGGCGGGCTTGTGGAAGACCCCTCAACCGTAAGGAGCCTGAATTGGAGAAAACGCAGCCGATATCCCACCAGTGTCCGAGTTAGAGTCTCCGAGGTTGTAAATTGCATGGAATTCACACTCCTCCTTGCACTTGCAGCAAAATAATCGAAATCACCAGCCTCCAATGCCCCATTTTCACATTAGCTCCTTAGGATACTCGACTCTAATTTAAAAAACTATCTTCTGGGGAGGATCCGAGGTCTCTTTAGCTGTTAAAGGGAGGGGTTGATTTGGTACCTAAGGTATTGTATTCATGGTATAATACACTTTTTTGATAGTTTTTGAGAAGTAATATAAATTTCCTTACCAAAAAAAAGGAAAGGTTGTGACCAAATTCGTAAATCAATTCGAAAAAAATTATTCTAATTTAGTCATATATTTCTTGTTCAAATTTGAAAAGACAACTATATTAGAATTAGAATTAGGTGGATAGAAATTCGTTATAACTGATATACTAGTCGACCTTGTTAAGATATTGAGCAATTTCGATAGAAAATTAAAAAAAAAAACATGTGCGTTGTCATCTTGGTATCATCATGCCATGTGCCTTATGACCTTATCGTGTGGTTTGTAAGGATGAGCTTTAAACCGACAAAAATCAAAATCGTACCAAATCAAAAAATTTGACACCGCAAAACTGAAACGGTGTCGTGGCGCGGTTTGCCACCGACATCGCAAGACTCGGGACGGCTTCGGTTTTGGTTTCCTACCGCACCGTGACACCTTACCGCACTGAGAATATAAAATGACATCGTTTTATATCAGGGTCCCCTCCCCCTTTCTCTCCCGACTCGTCAATCGTCATCGTGCTTCCTCTCCCTCCCACTCCCTCCGCCGCGAACTCTTATAAGCTCTTAGAAGTTTAGTTGAACTTGCTGCTGCTGTGTTTTGGATGCTGCTGTGTATTGAAGTTTGATGTTGGAATTTGCATTCGGAATGTCCATTTGGATGTTTGCAATTGGGAGCAAAAATAATTTGACTTAATTTGCGGATTGGAATTGGATGGTTGCTGCTATCTTTCGGAATGGGCTGTAAATTTGGGCCTCTGGAATGGGCTACTGTCGTTTGGGAATGAGTTTTATCTGCAGTTTCAAACCGCAGCCTTGAAACCAGGTACACCGCACCGCACAGCTGTGGTTTTAGATGAAACCGTCACACCGGCTGTGCGTATTTTTGGAAAAATAAAAATACGATGTGGTGTAATTTTTCATATTGACACTGCAAAATCGTACCGATCTCACCGCATGGCGGCAATGCACCACAAAAACACGCAAAAAACAAGTAGAGGCCACGAGAATTATATTATATATTTTAATGAGAGAATGTTCTTTCCTCCATCGGATTTGGATTCAGAGGGGACTACATAAAAATTATTCCCATGGTATGGATTAAATCTGGACCTTTAGATTCGATTAAAATTAAAAAATCTAAGATCTAACGGTCCAAATCCTTTAGAGGGTATTTTGGGGTTTCAACCCAAAAATTGCTAGCTGGATTTCCTTCCTCCCCCCTTCCGTAATTTCCTCTCCCATTATTCCAACAAAAAAAAATTTCCTTTCCCAATTCCCGTAATCGAATCTCTTGCAAGGAAATTGCCAGCGACTGTCCTTCATCTTCATCTCCTTCCCCCATCTGTTCTTCCCCATACTCTAGTTGAAATAGTCTTCTTCATGAGTTGCCTTTGTTATTTTTTAAGGACGTGTATGAGATTGGTTTTTGATTATTTTTATTTTGGTTTCATATTTTTGTTTTGATTCCCATATATTTGTACAGGTTATAATAGGAGTCGTTTTCGTCATGAACTTTTTAACGTCCTTGGTTGGAAAGTAAAGTGATATCGATATTCGAATATTTTTGCAGTGGTTTTTTTTCGGTTGTGATATTGGTTTCAAATGTATTACCGAACAATTTCACTTCCCTATTTTACTTTTGAGAATTCGTTTGTCCTTGGTAGCTCCCTAATTAGACAAAAAAAATTCCATCTCGAGTAACATGAATTTAATCTTTGGGTCAAAAGAATTTGGCATTGATGAATCTACCAATATTATTTTAGTGACGTACCAATATCATATCTCATCAATCATATAAATTTGGCATTGTCGTATACCAATAACATATAAATTGGATACTGTTCTCATCAATCATTCTGAAACAATGTCATATATGTACCAATGTCGTAATATCAATGCAAACGATACCAATACCATCTAAAATACCATGTAAATGCAATCTCATAGAAGCAATAAACCAATATCATAGAAGAAAGAAACCAATATCTTAGAAGTAGGTAACCAATATCGGAGAAGACAGAAACTAATATCGGATTAGAAGAAAACCAATATCATATATGAAAGAAACCAATATTCTGTAAGGAGGAAACCAATATCATATAAGAGAAAAACCAATATCAAATAAGAGGAAAACCAATATCATATAAGAGAAAAACCAATATCGAAAATATATGCTAAATTAAAAATTTTATTGATAAAATTTTAATTAAAGATCTCTTTAAACAAATTTAAGTATCAAATTAATTGATCCGAGTTGTTCGAATTGTTAATAATAATTCAGAATAATCGGTGACATATAGGATGAATTAAAATATTGTAGATAGGCCTCAGTTAAAAAAATTATTATGTATTTTAGATGGTAGATGTACACTATACGTCATTAGAAGACACGTCCCCTGTTAAAATTTGTGTTACCAACACAAAAAATTTCTCCTTATATGATATTGGTTTTACTTTTTCAATGATATTGATATGCTTCTAATACGATAGTAGTTTTCTTCTAATCCGATATTGGTTTCTGTCTTCTGTGATATTGGTTTCCTACTTCTGTGATATTGGTTTCCTTCTTCTATGATATTGGTTTATTGCTTCGATGATATTGATTTTCTTTTTCTAAGATATTGGTTTATCGCTTCTATAATATTGGTTTATTGGTTCCATAATATTAGTTTTGCATTTATATGATATTGGTTTATTACTTCTATAATATTGGTTTATTAGTTCTGTAATATTAGTTTTGCATTTACAAGATTGGTTTTGCATTTACATGGTATTGGTATCAAAACAAATAAGTAAAGATATCTTCATTTTTGGATTAGGGTTCTTGAGATTTTTTGATTGGAACAAAGGCTGGAAGGAATTAGGGATTGTGGCATTTTTATTTTTGTCACGTCTAATAATTGTAGAATAACATGATTTTAGGGCAACCGGTTGGTATTAATTCATTTTTCCATATTTCCTTAATTGTAGTACACCTAAATTTCAGCTTCTCTCTTAATAATAATTGTCTGATATTGCCCCTGATTATCTTTATAATACCTAGATTATCCTTTCATCCCCTTTGATCCCTTTCAGTGGGGATTACTCATGTCCCCACTGAATTTGTACCCCCCTCCATCTATTTCATCTATTGTGTGTCTATCAATCTGAATACATATCAATAACATAACATTCTTGGACTTAGAACGCTCCCGAAAACCCCCAAATCCCTGAAAACCCTAGCCCCGATTCCCCGGTTACCGGCCACCGGGCTCATGGCGCAGCTCCCGCCGACTCCAAGTTTGACGGGTCGCCCCTCTCTGGAGTCGGTTTCTCATTCTCCATCCCCTGTAACCCCTGCGCTCAACCCGTTGTCCCCGGCGGCTCGAGCCCTCCAAGGCGCCCCTCCCTCTCCAAGTCTGGCAACCTCACTGGTTCAGGATAGGGCGGTGGCCCCCGCAACCTCGTTGACTCCTCTTCTCCAACTAGTTCATGAGCGTATTGGCTCGTTTGGAGAAGGCCCCCCCCCCTCCCCGAAGGAGAGCCGGGCGGTCAAAAGACTATCCCGAACCTCTTGGTAGACATACAAAACTCGATGCTGCCTTATGCGCCTCTGTCCGCCCTCAGCAAAGTGGTTGGATCAACACAGGTAATTATATTTGACCTATCTGTAATAGTGATATTCCTGAGGTTGTCTTGAACAAGGATAGGTCAGATACTTGCGTGAGTTATGGACGAAGAGCTCTAATTGGAAGATTGATCATGCCGAAAGGGAGCAAGCCATTGCGTACTTCGATCTTGAAGATGTGGCCAGTTCAGAAGGTGAAGATGCTTCCATTGGGACTCGGGTACTTCGGTTTCAAATTTGCTTTGGAGAAAGACAGAGATGTAGTGTGGGATTTGCTGTGTGGAAATTACCTCAGGGAGTTCTCTACTTGTAGCCCTGGGTACCATTCTTTAGGCCAGGCAAGGTCAGTGCCACTAGACCAAAAGTTTGGGTTAAACTGGTTGGTTTGAGCATGGAACATGTCGAGTTGGACATTGTTTTTGGTCTAGCTGCCACGGCTGGAGAGCCAATACATGCGGATTCTGGTGCTTTGAATATGATTAATGGTGCCTCCATACGGGTTCTAGTTGATATGGACATGACCAAACCGCATTGGAAGCAGGTTTGTTTGAGCCAAGAGGGCGGGAGTTGTTTGGTAGATCTGGTCTATGAGGATCTCCCCAGTTTTTGTGATCATTGCCAAGTAATTGGACATGTGTCTTCAAACTGTTGCAAGTTGCACTCTAGGGAGGGAGGCGCGAATCAGGTTACACATCGTGAGATTGCGCGTGGGAAGCAGGTTGTCGGCACGGGCTCTAAGAAGATTTTGCAAGTTTGGTAGCCACGAGCGACTACTATCACAACTAGTGGGTCTATGGATCCTCTAGTTGGATCACCCGAGAAGGAAATTATCCCTGTTCATAACGCTTTTGATGTTTTGTGTGAAGACGGTGCATTGGAGAGTGAGGAATCGCTACGAGTTGGTGACGCTCTCCCTCTTGCTTTAAAAGAAGCAGTTCCTGGGACGATGAATGTACAGGCCCCGAACGTGACACTGGAAATGGAGGAGAGCTCAGCTTTGGCTCTTGTTACTATCCGAGAAGGCCTGGTGCATGAAGAGCGTGCATCACCTTGCGATTCGCGGTTGGTACCCAAAGCTAGAGACTCTGGTCGCGCCTTAATGCATGGTCATGTGGAGGACAATAATCCTCTTCCGTTGATTACAGGGTTGGAGACGGATGTGGAAGCGAGCTCGGGGCCTATAGTGGGGGATGTGTGTCTAGTGGATGCTCATGCTAGTGCTGAGATACTTGTTCACACGTCCACGAAGGCAGAGGCTTTAAAAGAAGGCTTTATCTTTCTCGATCAACAAGAAGGTTTCGATTCAAACTGAAACAGTACTCCTAAGAAACCTGCTCAAGCGAGTCAGACGATTAGATCTCTCTCGCCCTCTTCAGCAGATCAAGACCAAATTTTAATTGAAAGGGCTGCTGCTTCTTGAGATGTAGCTATCCAAATTGGAGTTGATTAGAATGGTGAGCCTGCTACGGTGGTAAGTGTTATCAAGTATGCTGCTGTGATGCCCATGGACCTGAGTTAAGTGCATGCCTTTTCTGATGCAGAGATCTGAGTTTTATGGAAAGTGCGAGATCTGATGCAGAGATCTGAGTTTTATGGAAAGTGCGAGATTGTATATGCAATTGACTTTGTGTTTGATTGCATCTGTAATATCGACCTTGTATTTTGGTGGGTTTTTTTGTAAACTCTGATAAATATTTGTTCGTAATTATTCTTGCCTTAATACCAATCTACTTATATAAAAAAAACCTCGCCAATAATGCAATGAAATCCGGCCGTTTCAAATCTCGATGCAATTTGGATCAGTATTGTACCGTCCCATGATTCCGACTGTCTTCACAGACTAACACAGGTCTTTTCCAGCGTGTTTTGTCCTCAGTCACACGCATCTTGGAAACTTTCCAGGAGGTCACCCATCTTGATCCTACTCCCCGCCAAACACATTTAATCTTGAAGTTCTCTCAGAATGTGAGCCGAAAAAGAAAATGCACCTTGTTAATATGGATAGTACCAATCAAATCATTTAAGACGTTTCAGACAGTACATATCATTTACGAAGTATCACAAGTATCTATCAATATGTTCTTGTCAATGCTATTTCGGGTTTTAAGAGAGTCCCAATCAATTATTTGATGATCATGAGTAAGACAAAAAATCGAGATTCCCAAGATAGTTTGTGGGCTTTATCTACTAGCGTTTGTACTAGTATCTATCAGACACATGTGACTAGTATTTGTAGTTCTTATTGTTTGTTTTGATCCATTATTGTGTCAAGAATTACGGTACTGACACAATCTGAGACACATCAAAACTTTTCTAATTTTCACTTCTTGAAAATTTGTATTGTTATTCAGAATTTGCACTTTTTAGAGTGATACTGGTAAAATTGTTTATAGTTAAATACGGAGATGTTAACGTAATAATTTCTTACCAATCCAATAGTATTTAAGGGTTCGGATGGTTGAAAGTAAATTTTAAGGCGTCATCGAGTGTTTTTCCAAAGGCAAAAATAGTTGAAAGGATATGGCCCAACCGAAGTACATGTCCCTATCCATGTGCTGTTATCAATCGCCGTTTTGTATTCAACCGAATCCCAACGAACCAATTATTTGATGATCATGAGTGAGACAACAACTTACATGAAGTTCTCCAATAGAACACTTCACCAAAAATGTGAAATCGAATATGTCACCAAGTTATCAATGCGAGTAAGAGATTCGGTTTTCTTTAAAGGACGTCGCGAATTTGAATCTTGCGAAAGAGTCATATACTAAAATTGAGTTCTCGTTAAATATAGTCGGAGAACATGAACCAAATAAAAATTGAGTTTAATAAAACAACTATAAACTTTTAGACGCCCAACAAAACGTGGCAAGACAATGAGATGTGGCAACCTAAGACAGATGTTGTTCTAAGCTAACATATATCGACGTCTATCGAAGATTTTGATAAACGTCGACTTATCCCCTTCTTCTATTTTGATGCAGTGGAACCAAAAGGGTTGAATCAAGATCGTCTTAGGCGACCATGGCAAGCTTGTTGGAGAGGGACCGGAGGGTCCGAGAACGAGCCATCCGCGACGCGTCGGGCCAGCCAACGGTTGGCAGCATCGGTGTAATGGACCCCGTCCCAGCTGATATGGGAAGAAGGGTCCTCGCAAGAGCCGGCGTAGACTTGAGTCCCATTGACCAGACCCCTGTGGCCACAATACACATGAGTTGAATCCTCGTGGTACCCGCAACATATCTTATCCGCATCCAGGAATCCTGTGAATCATGCAGTTGGTATCAGACATGTGACTCGCAGCTGGACTATCTACTGTACTTGTTCTTTCCGTAGTGTTCGACTCTAAATAACATAACTTACGGGAAAAAAAAGTATTGACAGTATCTACTGTCTCCCGGGAGTTCATTAAATTTGTGCACGGGACAAAGATAATTAAGGTTTGGTCTATTGAGTAGACCTGTGGTTGAAAGTGAAGTTTAAACCAGCATTGGTGGTCCCAGTACATAGTATGCGCGAAAAACTGAAATCTTCGAGAAAGAAAGTGAATTCGACATGGCTCGCTGTAGATTTAAGAGATACTTGAATCATACAAGTCATGGTTACTTTTGAATTATGATTAAAAAAATTGACACCTAAGGTCAGAAAATACTGTTAAGAGAAAAGTTAATAAATAGTAGATAAAGATAGAATACGAGGTAGTTCAGGTAATATCCACGCGGCATAAAATATCATCATTATAATATATATAAAGGTATACGATATATAGTCCATAGACGAGGTGAAATCGTTTGTCTAAATCTAGACTTATAGCATTATGTCCTATGTCAAAAGTTAACAAACTTGAGACAAATAAAAAAATTCCTAAACATGAAATTTTAAAAATCTGAGACAAATCGATCATATACACGGATCAAACTAACTCCACTTACCTACACCAACATGGTTTGATAAGTATTGCATCTGATGGCTAATTAGATTTTTTTTTGTAAAAGAAGGCTAATTAGATTAAGCATCTCCAAGATTAGTGAAAATGTCCAAAAGGGTTCGAGCATTGCATAGTTATGTACCTTGCTCTTTGGCAGTACCAATTAGCCCAAACTTGGCATTGTACATGTCCACGTAAACCAGAGCAGCATCAGGCAAGACCCCTCTTAGCTCCACCACCTTGGCCTTGAGCTGCTTGTTGAACTCCATAGCCAGCTCGTTCTGCTCCCTCACGCAGCCATCCTCGTCGAGTATCCCGGCCGGAGGGCCGTGGTAGTAGTGAGTCGTGACCGGCAGGCAGCCGATCGGGCCCGTGTTGTGGATCCAAAACGTCCTCCCCCCTTGTTGGTACACATTCTGAGAATGGCGAAAAATCGAGGACGTGTAGTACTAGACTTGAGTTCGAATCTTCGAAAACATCTACTTTTCCGAAAAGAAATGTGTGATCAGTCGGAAGAAGCTCACTTGGATCGCTGAGGCTAGCTGGCTGACCATATCCGGGATTTCAGCCACGAGTTGAGCACGAGACATCGCGCTCATGCTGCGAGCGATGTCGTTTTGGCCAATGTCGAAGGTGTAGAGTGCCTTCGCGAAGTTCTCTGGCCTCGGAATCCTTCTTCTGTTATATTTTCTCCTCGCTACAGGAAAAACAATTTATGAATGAAAGAACTCTATCGACCCATAGTATTAAGGATCCGAATGACTAACTTTGGTTGAAGAGATCCGTGGTACGAGACTTGAATTGACCGAACTGGGCGACCTGGATGTCGAGGGAAAATGGGCTGGAGATGCCTAATGGCATGGTTTGGATCTGTGGTCTAATGGTTGATGAACCGGTCGCGAAGTTGGCTCCATGTCTGTAGCTCGTTCCGATGGTATCCAGGTACGAGCTTAAGAAAGGCAATCCAAGCTGATCAGCTGCAACCAATTCAAACAATAGGATAAGATACAAACAATAGGATAAGTTCTCGAGTTCGAGTTATAGAACTTCTTGGTTGTTACCTAAGAAGTCTATGATGAGACGGCCATCGGATCCCCGGCCGACCGGCTTGTGGAAGAACGTCTCGCCGCTGGGATCGCCTGCGGGATAAAACGCGGCGGATATGCCACCGGTGTCGGAGTTGGAGTCTCCGAAGTTGTAGATTGCAGGGAAATGGCAGGTGCTTGAGCTCTTCTTCTTCTGATGAATGTTCTCCTCTCCTCTCGCTTCTGGGAAACATGATAGGCCTAATAATAATAATAATAAAATTCCGGCAAGAGCCGATACTCTGATACGCGACATTTGCTGTGAAGCTGGATGCTGCAATCCTCGAACAAACAGACCCTTTTAAGTGATTGTTATTGATGAAACATATTGCATCCAGGCGGACACCTATTAGACTAACTTATTCGGGGTCTAACTTGGTTAACCACGAAAGATCGAAAAAAAATTATTATCTTATAATTTTTCATGCAAATATATACTCAAGACTCGAATTTAATAGGCTAAGTTAAAACAGTTTTAGTCTCGTATAGTTTATGAATGGTGGCAAAATTCTCTCAATAAATATTTAAAATAGTTTGAGTCTCGTATAGCCTATGAATGGTGACAAAATTCTTCCAATAAATATTTAAAACAGTTGCGTTGCCAATAGCTCAAATTCTAATTCGGTTGATCGAACAATTTTTTTTTATTGATCTAAATGTTTGTAGTCGTTAGGTATTCGCGGAGCTAAATATGGACCAAAAGAGTCTACCATTATGTCAAGGAAAGGAACATCTCTGGATGATATGGCAATGGCACCAAAATGGAGGAGAATTAATTAATCTTGCTGTCAATCCGGATGCCATTAAATCTAGCACGAGACTCACTCATGTGCCCTATAAGTACTAATTTAACCTACATCAATTTTTTAAGAGGCTAATTAAGGAACTTATTGCATGATGCCGCTTAACAGGTTAACGTCCACGTAATTTAATTCTTTCAGTAACATTTTTTATTCGCAAGATTAGAATTAGAATTCAAACCTCTTACCACTTAATCAATTACGGTTGTTAATTTTTTGAGTTTTCATAGGACAAAATTGTAGAATGGGAAGGTGAAAACGACAATTTGTACCAAACTTCATGTGGGCCTTCTTCCACCTAGCTGTTAAGGCCCAGACAACGAGTGATCGATCCACTAGTGTATATTTTCGAACTTCAAAGGAAAAGCTGATAAGACAGTATTTTTGCTGTTTGGGTCCGGAGGATGATAGTTTCGGACACAAGTTGTCGTCTGAAACCAATGACAGAAGGCTTCCTAAAGTAATAATGACAATTAGAGGTGGACCATCTCTAGACAAAGTAGAAAAATACATTGGTACTACAAACTTACTGCGGATTGAGCATCTAAAAAAAATGATATTCAGATTCGAGTCGGGTATATCAGAATTGCATCGTGAAGATTGGCAACTTCGACTCAGTATTGTTTCCTTTGGCATGACAATGCGCTATGATAATGATTGGTATCAGTTAATTGGTTAGAAAATTGATTGATCGGGTTTTTGTGTTTCTTAATTTTTAGGTTAATTAATGGTTTTACAGTTTCTTAATTTATAATTTTTTGAGATAGTTTTATTAAGACTATACGAATTTCTATTGACTAATATCAATTAAGATAATGATGTACTTCTACAGTTAGAATTTTGGACGGGAGGTTATTTTCCATTTCTTACAAGTTTGAGGTGGTAAATTTGAATTATAATTGATCCAGATATATTCAATCAATAAGAACTGCTATTTTCTTATGAACCCACACTTTTAACATATCTCCAATAAATCTTTTGGCATGCTTATTAAGACTAGAAAATTTTTTTCTAATTCAATTGTATCTGTGATCACAAATTTAATTCAATATCTTTTATGACCTGGTCTGATCTAATTAAAATTAAATTTTAGTGTACAACTTACAAATAATTTTGACGAAAACAAAAAAAAGTCAAAGTTGTGCAGTGTCGACTAATAATACACACAGACGCTACTATTTCCGTCAAGACGACCGGTCGTTGCACAACTTCATTACACGGGAACACATGCCCAGTAGATTAAGTAGACCAACCCTTCCTAAAAAGGAGGAGAGAGAGAACATAACAGAAGCAAAAAATGGACGGCGAGGAGGAACAGCAGACGACGAAGGAGGAGGGGCGGAACCTACTGGGCCCACCCACCTTCGTGCAGCTCGAAAACGGCAGGCCCAAGTGCGTCGAGACCGGCCACGAGCTGCTCCCTTCCGACAAGGACATGTACTCCAACAGCCAACGGTGCCGTTTGGAGCTAATCGACTTTGCCGTCCCTCTCAACATGTTCAGACCAGACCCTCTCAACCGGTATCTCTTTCTTCTTGCTTCCATTGCCCTCCTCGTTTCTGGGTCTTCCTTGGTTTTTGTTTGGGTAGGGTAAAGTTTGGGGCTTTACGTATGTGTGGCCTGTCCAATTTTGACTTTATGTTGCTGTGTGAATTGGGTTTGATCAGTTCAAGGTTGTTTCGGTCGGCTCCTCGTTTCTGGGTCTTCCTTTTTTTTGTTTGGGTAGGGTAAAGTTTGAAGCTTTACTTATGTTTGGCCATCCATTTTTGACTTGGTGTTCAGGTGTGTTAGTTGGTGTGTGAAAGAAGATCTAGCCTTAATGTCATCTTGGTGTTTCGCTAGTGAAGATAAGATACGTGATAAAAAGGGTGCCTCGTTATGGGCACGAGTGAATAATCTGTTCAATAAAGCTCGAGCAGAAAATCCGGAAGAGATCAACGAAAGAAATGTGGAGTCATTGAAAGGTCGTTGGAAACGACTTAATGAAGGTGCAAACAAGTGGATTGCTGCTTACAAGGAAGCATATGGTCGTAAAACGAGTGGAATGAGCCTCGAAGATGTTGAAAAAAAAGCTCAAACAATCTATGAAGCGGGTGGTGGCTTCAAGTTTAATAGCTTGTTAGTATTTAATGAAATTATGAGTAAACATCCCAGGTGGGAATTAAAGCTAGATCATGATTCAGCACGTTTCCGTCCCGAGAATGAAGAGGATAATGAAGAAAGTGGTGGCAGTTCAAAAAGATCAAGGGCTAATGAAGATGGGGAGTATTTAATCCCCTCCCACCCAGAAACTCCAATCAGTAGATCTTCAACAATTCCGAGTCCTACAGGTAGAGATGCGACAAAAGACAAGAAAGGAAAAGGCATGAAATCACAGTCTTCTTCTACTAATGAAGTTGCTGCAGAAATTCGTGCATTGAGACTCGCTAGAAATAATGAAATTGAAGTAATGAGCAAATTGGGAAGAGATAGAATCGAGCTAGAACTCAAAAAGGAACAAAGGAAGGCTATGAAGATGAATCAAGTCCTTTTGAATACATTATTGGCAAAAAATCACTTATCGTCGGAAGATGAAGAGATAAAACGCTATCTAATGTCAATTGTGTTTAGAAAGTGATGAATTTTTTCATGTAATTTTAGTTTATGTCATTTTATTCATTGTCTAGTAGACTTGTAATTTATGTAATTTTAGTTGGTTTCATGCAATTTCGATTAGTAATTTTAATTACGTAATCGAGTTGTCAATTCTATTTTGAGTTTTCCACTATCTAGCTACTTGTCTCGTAGCTATTGAGTTATCTATATCAAATTAACTTTTATGTCATCTTTTACATATTAATTGTCTTGTAATTATTGAATTGTATATATCAGAATAATTTTTACACCATTTTTTACATGCTACTTATCTCGTAGATAATGAATTATCTTATGTGAAGCTACCTGTTACTCCATCCATCTTTCACATACTATTAACGCCCTCTTTTAGTCTCCATCTTTTCCATCACCTCCACTTCAACATCATCTAGGGCATATAGAACTCACGACACCTCTACTGATCGTAGGTCTTTTCACGTGAATTTTAAAAGCTCAAGATTTAAAAGTCCAAAAAAATAACCGAAAAAATACATCAATGCGAAATAGAAAAAAAAAACGGGTTGCTCTGTGATAAGTATACACAGCCACACTGTTCTTATCTCTGGAAAACAATAAAAAGTAAAGACACAAATATACTCCTCTCGGTCTCCTATCTTTGATTATTTAATATTAACGCAGCGATTGCGGTACGTCTCGTAAATGAAATACTTATTTTACTTCATTCTGTAGCGATGTATCTCACTTGACTGCGGTCAAAATCCTAACATGAAAAACCTTGTGAAAAGAAATTACGGTAGGAAAAAAGTACCTCGATAGAGATAAATTCTATTTTGACGTTAGTATCATTAAAGTAAATTCCACCCTGTAGTTCAACAAACTAATACGTTGATACCACCGTAAAACACCATGTCTCGTGCAAGAAGTGAATTGCACAGCACCAGCCAAAACAACGCAGACAAGAAAAGATAAACTTCCTAGAAATGCAAGTATCACAAAAACATCTCCTCGCATCCATATCGCCGGGCCTGCAGCAGCTGCATCTCAGCTCCATTCGCATTTAACAAGGCAGAGTTTAATATTATGGATATATTTATGCTTTCATGAGAATATACTTTATACATCAGATTTTTGTTGTTGAAGACCATAAAAAAGGTAGGTTAATGATTCAATATTTGTGTGAAGAGAATGGAATGTTTATTGGACTTTTTGAACCAGTAGGGCAGTAAAGAGGATTATTTCAGGTTGACCTTTATTCCTATTTATAATTAGAATTTTGGACGGGAGTTAAAGTTTTCCCCTTCTTACATGTTTTATGATTTAATATACTTAAAAATTAAAAATTAAAATAATTTATATAACACTGACTTACAAGTACTTTTGAGTAAAACAAAAAAAAGAGTCAAAATTGTGCTGAGTCGACTTATAATACACAAGACGACCAGTCGTTCCACAATTTCATTACACAGAACTGACACATCACACATGCCCAGTAGAGGAGAGGGAGAAAACCAACCCTTCCTAGAAAGGAGAGGAGACAAAACATAACAGAAGCAAACGGGAAGAGTTTCGTCTAAAAAGCGAAACATGAGCGGCGAGGAGGAACAGCAGACGATGAAGGAAGAGGGGCGGAACCTGCTGGGCCCACCCACCTTCGTGGAGCTCCAAAATGGTAGGCTCAAGTGCGTCGAGACCGGCCACGAGCTGCTCCCTTCCGACAAGGACATGTACTCCAACAGCAAACGGTGCCGTTTGGGGCTCATCGACTTTGCCGTCTCCAAGAGGAAACCCCCTCTCAACATGTTCAAACCGGACCCTCTCAACCGGTATCTCTTTCTTCTTGCCTCCATTGCCCTCCTCGTTTCTGGGTCTTCATTGGTTTTTGTTTGGGCAGGGTAAAGTTTGGAGCTTTAAGTATCTGTGGCTTGTCCAATTTTGACTTGATGATGCTGTGCGAATTGGGTTGGGTTGGGTCAGTTCAAGGTTGTTTCGGTCGGCTCCTCGTTTCTGGGTCTTCTTGTCTTCTTGTTTTTGTTTGGGTAGGGTAAAGTTTGAAGCTTTACGTATGTTTGGCTCGTCCATTTTTGACTTGGTTTTGCTGTGTGAATTGGGTTGGCCCAGTTCAAGGTTGTTCCGGTTGCCTCTTTGTTTCTGGGTCTTCCTTGGTGAATTGGGTTGGCTCAGTTCAAGGTTGTTCCGTTTGTTTCTGGGTCTTCCTTGGTTTTTGTTTGAGTTGGGTAAAGTTTGGAGCTTTACGTATGTGTGGCTTGTCCCATTTTGACTTGATGTTGCTGTGTGAATTGGGTTGGGTCAGTTCAAGGTTGTTCCGACCGCCTCTTTGTTTATGGGTCTTCCTTTTTTTTTAGTAGGGTGAAGTTTGAAGCTTTACTTATGTTTGGCCCGTCCATTTTTTAACTTGGTGTTGTTGTGCGAATTGGGTTGGGTCAGTTCAAGGTTGGTTTGTAAGTTAACTGAGGATACGGTGAACAAGTCTGAAGAACATATTTGGAAGCATTTGAATGGGAAGCGCTTCCTCAACAAGTTAGGTCAGTGTTCTGTGTACGTAGTTTATGTGCTTTGATGGTGTTGAGGGAGGGATACATGTACTTTCGTGTAGTGTTTGCTCATTTTAACTTGTGGCGGTTGTCAACAGAGTTGATGGAGATAGGGAAGTTAGAGCCAAATGGAGAAGCGAAGAAGGCTAACAAGGAGGAGGAGGAGAATGGTGATGAAAAGAAGAAGAAGAGACAAAAGAAGAAGAAAAAGGAAAAGAAAGAAAAGAAGAAAGAGGAGATTGTCTCTGAAGTGAGGGATACTGGTGATAAGGATAGTGATTCTGAGGACGTTGACTTCTGGATTCCCCCTTCAGGTGAGCGCTGGGACCACGACGATGGAGGAGATCGTTGGGGTTCTGGCGAAGAGTCTGGACAGGATGACGAGGAAGAAAATGATGCAGGTTTGCTCACTGTCCCTTTCAAGCTTTAATATGAACGAGGACACGGCTCTTCTCTATGGCGTTTTCAGTTGTACAAGAAATTCTATGTTAGTATGCTGATGATGATAGTATCCTGTTACTGATGTAACCTGACTGGATATTAATTGACTTCTTCTAGTGTTGCTCACATTTCAAATTGTGGATTGCCAATTTTTATTAACTACAGCTGGACCTAAGTTCATTGACTGGGGGGTTTAGTGCTTCCGGGCATGAGTCTGCCTCGTATTCATAAAACTACCAGTCTACCACAAAGTAAAAATTGTTCGACTGGTTTTAAGTACTTAAACTTGGACATAGTATTGAAAAGAGTGTGTGAATCCATTAAGACTTAACTGGTACAGAGTGGGACAATGAAGGAATATAAATACTGTGCTCAGGTGGCTGTTTGCATTGTTCATGAAACCTAAATTTTGGGGTAAAGGATTTTTGTGGAATGATTTTACTTACCATCTGATCTACTCTATCATCATGTGGTGCAGTTCTTGAAGACAGTTCCAAAGATTCGGAGGAGCTCTCCAAGAGGTATATGTTGTGTTCAATCATGTTTTTTTCCTTCCCCAACTCTTTTCATCGCCTACTCAAATTCATTCAACCAATCGCTTATGTTTTCTGCTTCACAGGACAAAAAGAATGTCCATAGAGATTGGACCCAGCAGCTATGCATCAAGGAAGAAGAAGAGCAAGAAGGACACGAGTTGTTGATCTGCTTTTACAAGCTCTTAGAATTGTGTGGAATAGGATATTTATGATTTATTTTGTTACAAGTTATTTGCACCTTCAGTAAGGAGGTTTACAGAATCTACAATGTCTTTTACACCTCCCAGCTCAATTTTGGCCGCTTGAAATGTTCATGTAAGAATTATTCTTCAGTTACAATAATAGAGCAGCGTGAATTTGGCAACCAATTTTTCTTATTTGCGTTAGAATATTCATATCCCTCCGAAAATTTTATGGTAATGGATAGGTGGAATTTCCATAGTTCGTCGTCATACAACTTTAAGACAGTTGGTTGATAATAGATTTTTAAAACTTATTCACATTTGCTCTGAAACTTGTTAACTCATAAAGGTACAAGTTCTTCCTTTTCCCGTTGAGCAAAACTTCTTCCCTCCCCCCTTTTGACAGATCTCTCAGATCCATGAAGACATGAATAAACTCTGTTGAACAAAAATGGTGACACTACTCGGATACCCTTTAGCAGGCGTGTTAACTGTCGATGTCCGTGCCAAAGTACCGATCACTGAACTCCCCCATTCCTGGGATCACGCGTAATTGCTCGTCGAGAGTCACGTCGATTTCGGACGTTATGATCTTTATCTTGGGGAACTTCTCGCAGACAACATGTAACCCCTGAGGAGCCTGCATTGGCATTTTACAGCATCAGTGAGAGCACTTGGGATCTGCAGCCTCTGAAGAGAGAACCTACAGGGGGGGGGGGGGGGGGGGGGGGGGTCAAACTTACAGCTATAAGGTTAAGGAAGATGATATTAGACTCCGGGACGCCCTTGCTGAGGAGCAGACTTATCGCTTGAATTGCAGAGTTTCCTGCAGAAGCAAAAAACGGAAACTTTATGCCGCGGAGTTGAAATTGCTGAATGTAAGGAGTAAAAGGATTTAGTGTGCACCCTACCTGAAGCTAGAACCGGATCGAGCAGTAATACATTGCGGCTAGCTATGTCTGCCGGTAGCTTCTCGTAAATCAACTGCAGCAGCAATACAAGGCATTGTCATAAGAGAGATTAAGAAGATGTAGAATGGTGATGAACAGAAGGAAGCATGTTGGAGAGCTGCCTCAACGAACCTGACGTCCATTGTTGCCCTCTCCAAGGAGAAGGATTTTACCAATCTTAATTCCTTTGCAACATGCTCTTAAAGCATTCTCCATGCTCTCTCCACTAACACAGAATTGAAGCGTGTCGTAGCACGCTCATCAGCACGTTAAAGATAGAAACGAAGACGATAACAACATGATAGTGCAGCGAGGCGAAACAGCAGCACTAACCTACCTTCTGATAACCGACACACCGCACAATCGTTTACAGAAAACTACTCCAGGGAATACACTTCCTGCATATAAAGAAATCTGAAGAAGTAAATCCCACATTGCAATCAAAATTACTTGGTTAAGTTCATGAAGGTAGTACAGAATTGGATTCTTTGAGGGCTGCAAAAGCAACCTGTTGGAGTTGTGATCTGTCTTTCGCTAAATGGTAGGTGACCAAGGCCGTGTTCCACAACCTGGGACACCAATGTGGAACAGATCAAGAAAATACATCCTGATTATCACAATCATAACATAAAGTACCTACCAAGCGAATCAGCCGATCTGCATAGAAAACAAAATCATGCTTTGTAGTGTTGACATCACGGATCAGCGTGTGCATCCCGCGTATCTATTCAAGGGTTCAGAAGTCAAGTCGATAGCCTTTCTTTCAATTAGGGACGGAGAGCGACAGACAGGAAGTACATTGGACAGATGTAGACTACTACTATATGTTCTGTTAACACACTTGCAGCCAGAGTTCAAAATAAGTTCGAGGGTTACCTGAAACGTCGAGGGTATCACGACAACATTCGGATATATTTTGCACAAATCATGCTGTCCAAGCTTGGTGCGAATATGCTGTACTATCAGGTCAACTGCAACATCATTGTCCCCTCCACGGGGAATTATGATGTCTGCATATTTTTTGAATGGCAGTATAAACTCATCGAAGCTCGGCTTCACGAATCTAAGATACTGCATGAACAACACAAGTCCTCGGTGAGTGGAAGGTGTGGAGCGCCAATTGAAGATTCAACACAAGAAAAAAAGAACCTGTATCACACACTTGGTTAAGCACGCTCGCAACACTCCGACCTCTTTCCACAGCATCTCGCTTAATTCGCCGTGCAAGCCTGTCTTCACCATCTGTACTCTCAAATTATGGTGATTACAAACATGATGCTGAGTCGGATATGTTCAGAGAAACAAAACTCCTCCAACTATAAAACTTTAAAAAGCTAGGAACCTGTGTCAACAAAGATCTTCATGTTCATCAGATTACGAACTCGAGGATCGTGAAGAACCAGTATTCCTTCAAGAATTATGATATCCGCAGGGTTCACCTATGCAACATCAAACAAGTCAACTAAAACCCAAACAAGACTGCTCCCTTCGGTTAGTACAAAATCCGAAACAGAGAACCAATCCGAGTTCGAGTCATTGCAAGGTATAAACAGTACAGTCCATAACACATGGTAATAGACTGCAGACAGAAACTTGTCCTAAAAATCGCAAGCTAAGTACCTTTAATCCTGGACTAGTACTGCTCTTATGGGTCTTGAAGTCATAATTGGGGATGGCAACAGGCTGACCTTGCTGCAGCTTCTCCATGCACGAGAGGAGCAGCTCGGTGTCAAAAGCATCTGAACAGACAAATCAATGCTTAAATAAGTTCATAATGATCCGTACACGGATAAGGGATGTATGAATTCTCGAGAAGAGAGGGTACCTGGATGATCAAAGTTGTACTCACTAACTTTTTCCAGTGTCTCACTACTGAGAGAGTGGTAGAAGGAATCCTGACAAAAAATTGCACCAAACACAAGTTACACTTCCCATTCCTCAAAATTCATTCATTCGAATCACCGAAAACGTATATCAACCGATAAAGAGTTTCTGCGGTACTACCGATAAAGAGTTATTTCGACAATTAAATTCTGTAACGGAAGATTACTTGGTTCACAAGGACCACGCGCTGATCGTGGAGCTGTGAGATAATCATATTGCACACCGTCGTCTTCCCCGACGCCGTCCCTCCGGCCACCCCTACAATCTCGATCAAACCCGAAACGAAACGAAACGAAACGACGTCGTCAGCCAACAACCGAACACGAGACACGGTAGTGGATGAACAAGAGAGAATATCTGATCAATCACCGATGATGAAGGGGTGCTTAAGAGGGTTGGGAGGCGGGGAGCCATTGGATTGGACGACGGCGGAGGTGTCGTCCGTGACGCCGTTGGTGCTTTTCGTTAACGTCGTAGGTTTCATTCTCAGATGAGATCGAGAATTTTTAACTCGTGTGAAAGTTGTTCTAGTTTACGATTTTTTATTCCCTTATATGGGGGAAGAAGTTATCTCAGGTCCCGGAAATAACGCGGGAAGCCTGGGCGTATCTGGGCTATGGACACGTGGCCAAGTGGGTTCTCTTGGTACTGGCCAATGAGCATTTGCGGTTTCTTTTTTCCTCATTTGGTGGTGGTGTTTATTTATTTTTATTTTTATTTTTTTGAGAATTGTGGTTGTGTTTAATTGGGTCATGGGATTTTGAAGGGTCCAGTTGGTTATTATTTCTGAGATTTGAGGGATTTTCCCCATTAGTGCACTTAAATGCAAGTTATATAATATGCTTAGGATTTGTTTTTTTTTCCTGTTTTTATTTTATTTTTTGGGGGTTTAAGTTGTGGGCACAATTGAGTCATATCATCTCAAAATTTAAGGATGTGTTTCAATTTTTATAAGATTCTAGAATTTGTTTCCCCCCCTCCTTTTTTTATTGAATTCTAGAAGTCTCAAGTGACTTGGACTTAATAAGTATTGTAACGCATTGTAATCTGACCGACTATGATTAACTTTAAAGCTTATTTGCTAGAAAAATAGGTGTACATTATTTGGTATAAATAATACAAATCAAATGATTAAGGATTAATGAGGTATCAGTCCGGATACCAAGTAATATCTAAAAAAATTAAGGTCCTAGTTTCCAGGGTATTTTCACATGGATTTAAGCTTTATAACGTTCACCGTTGGACCTGAATCATGACAAGTAAGAAATATCAACCAATCACCTCCAATTTGAGTTAAAGAATTGCTGAAACGAATCAAATGGAGTTAATATCATACAGAAGTAGTTTGTGATTCAGTAGAAATATTCAACATGTGATTCCAGTTAGTGAAAATGCAATCTCAATCTACTCTTCCCTGCTCCTGTGCATCTGCTTCTCATAATCCCCGCGCTACCGGCTCTGCACTAACTCGAGATGATGCAATTAAGCTCACTCGAATTCTCCTAAGCCAATGGCTCTGCGGTCCACAACTTCTTTCGTGCGAACATGACTCGTTCTTCCGTCGAGGAGATTGCATCGCTCCTTGGTTCAACTTCTAATGACCAGCGATCCCACCTTATTGCTGTCAAGAACTTGTGGATATAATTGATGATTGATGGTTTGTCTCTTATTATGACAAAGCCGTCTGGCCGCAACATCCTATCCATTTCGATCAGGAGATCCTCCATCGAGCATCCCCGCTCCTCAATCTCTGAAAATATGTCCCAGGCATGAAGAAGATCGTATGTGCGTGGATATGTAGAAAACGCTTCACACCTGGAAAAAAAACATCAAGCAAAACTTTGTCAGAAACTTGTCAATAGAACGATCATGGATAGGTAAAGTGTCAACATGAAAAGAAAAAAAAAAGTTACTAAGGCCAGCTTGTACCAGTCATGGACAGTTCCTATTAACCCTCGGTCATATATGATCTTCAATCTAGCTGATGCGTTGACGGGAGCGACGTTCATCACCCAGACATCTACACCTTTGAGAGCAGCACCGAAACCACCTAGATTTGAGTTCATATCCATTACATTCCTAAAGTAGCTCCGACGCACAACAGTCTTCATCTGCTTCCAGTATTCATCCACTCTAAACTGCCATATCCTCTGCACCATGTTGTCAGTAAAGTTATATAGCACAAAGAAAAACAGGCGATGAACTATTTTATCAGCACAAAGTTAAATATCCTACAGTGTCTTCAAGAAATTCCTCAGGAGTGACACCAATTTCTTCCAGGCGAGGAGGTGCTGCAGTGAGCCGCTGTGGCCAGGGAACCAATCCACTTCCTCTCTCTTTATGCATCTCTGCATGAAAAGATAGAGCCTATTACGATGGGCGTAAGAGAAGGAAAGAAAAAAGATCTTGGCCAGAACATAATGATTAGCAGACAAGGCAAGGGTGTTGAACTAACAAAATGAACCCTAAATACATACATAGTGGAGGCTTCTGGGTCACGTGTGCCACTTACTTGCCGAATAAGGAGAGATGCATGCCTGCATGTCTACGTTCCAAGTTGCGTCTGGGTCGTCTTCAGAACTACATAGTGGAGGCTTCGTCCCTTGCTCTCGCTTCAGATAGCAACTATTGGACAACGGCTTTGCCCAAATAACAGTCTGGTCTCGCCTCGTTGCAACTCTCCAACACATCCTCCTTAGAAGATCATGCATGGCATTCGCGATCCTCTGATTTTCCGGATCATGAGCATAGGCTTCAGGAGAGGAGTACGCAAAGTATCCTCCAGGCCTAAGCAATCTATCTAGCTCTAACAACAGTAGTCCATCCCTCTGGAGCCAATCTATCCGACACCTTGAACAGTGAACCAACTCAAATGATCTGCTTGGATAAGGGAGCCTTTTAGTTCCCAACACACCTAGTGTTGCAGGGATCCCTCTCTCCAGTGCAAACTGAATCTGGTTCTGATGTACATCGTTAGGCGCAAGGGACATCGCTAATATGTCGTGGGAAAGAAGGTAGGCCCCGAAACTGGCAACCCCGCAACCAACATCAAGAACGTTCCTGATATTCCCACTGTTATGAAGCTTGTCATGCGGAAACTTTAGCATCTAGACAAACACAGCATCCAAAAAACAATGTAAGCAACAGGCCACGTACACCATGAAATCAAACTCCACAGCCATTTCAAGAAAGCTCCAAAGACCACACTATACCCTGGCAAGAGAAACAATGTATTTGTCAGCCCCGTGATGAAAATGAGTACCGCCACCAGGGAAGTTGATCTTATCCCCATTGACGACCATCCAGTTCTGGTCGGACTTCTCGCTTGCCAAATGCGTATGTGGTATATTCACCTTCCAAACCTCATCCCTGCTCTCAGGCCACCTAATAGGGACCTGGAACTCTAAATCAACACATTTTGTCGGATTCAAAACTATAACTCAAAAAACACAACAAACAAAACCTCAACTGGGAGCTAAATTCACCCAGGCTAACCTTGTAGCCAACCGGAGGCGGGACGAGGCAATTGAACCGACGGTCCTGGGGCGGACAATGCCTCTCGTAGTGCTCCATCAAGCTCAAGTTAAGCTTCAGCCTCAACTGATAATGCAAGTTCCTATCCAAACACGGTATAAACTCCGAGTACATCATATCACAGATCTGTTCACCAAGTTCCAACCAAAACCCACAAGTCAAAACCTCTAAAGCAACCGCCTTTACCTATAAAAAAACAATCTTTAAACTTCACACTAGCTTAGCTCATAAGTTAGTTAGTTAACCCACCGGGATTGATCTGGGCACGAGCTGGCCGAAGAGGTCCTCATCCTCCGCGTGGCCCGCCACGTCATCGTCGCTGTCGGAGTCAAGCGGGTCGGAGCCGTGGAGGCGGAGGGAGAAGGGGTCGGCGCCGTCGCGGGCGGGGGCGAGGGAGGAGCCGTAGTAGATGCAGACGAGGGCCAGGATGGTAATTAACCCGATTAGGAAGTAGGCGAGAAGGTTCTTGGGTCGGAGCCGGTCGGTTCGTTTGGCCATCTGTTGGAGTGGGCCCGGCGACCCGGGGAGTGGGAACCGGAGATGGACTCCTTTGGACTTTGGGAAGCGAGAGAGTGAGGAGGAGCTAGCTGTTTGGGGGACAGAGACACTTGTAAGAGTGTAGTGTGTACTCTTTGTAAGAAAAGATTTTGGTCTTCGGGGATTAGATTCGTTTTTGACCCCTTGTTAATTTTTATTCGATTCGAGAACTGATTAAATTAGAATAATATTTTCGAATTTGATTTAAGTGCTATGGTTGATTACTCACTGTACTGACAAATACTTATGAAAGATAATAATTTAATGATAAAATTTACACAACTATCTCTCTCTCTCTTCTAAATTTAGAAGGCAACTCTCTCTATCAAGTAGTGAATCTTTTTGGTCATGGGTGAGGAATTTTTGTGGGGATTGTACCAATAATGTGTTGGATCTAGATGTTAGATTTTTGTAAAACAGCATAGTATATGACGCTCTTAATTAATATTATTATATTTTTAAGAATTCAAATTTGATAATATCCTTATTTAATAAGAATAACAGCCTTATACGATTGATTTTTTTATTTATATTTAGCCTTATACGATTGATTTAAGTGCGTAAGATCTGGATGTTAAATGGGGAAGTAAGAGAAGTTAGAATGACAGACGAAATAAAGTTCTTCCTAATCGATAATTATTTTGCCTTTTTTATACTTTCTAATAATATCCCTCTGACATGGTAAGCCCAGCAATTCTTGTAAGCCCATCATCTACTTCGGACCAAATTGTGGCCCACAACGCAACCCAAAGTCGACAAGTACGATAAAGTTTCAGCACTGCATGCATGACACTCGCTGTATTAGGAAAATTTTATATAACTTGGAAAAAATTGGTGTATTCGATTATGCAAATTTTTTTTTTAATAGTGGATTATGCTATCTTTTTAATTATGTTCATGATCAAAACTTTATTGTTAGATCAATTATTTTCGGATTAAGCCACCATATGGAACATCGACGTTTTAGAGGAAAAAAATGGTGCAACTAGTTAGAAAGGATTTCGAATACTCATTTTCTCTAAGATAATGATGTACGATTTTGGTTGTGGGATGAAATAAGTGACTGATTTCACAAACTTTGTTTTTAATATGCGTTGTTAAGTGTTCGACCATATTTTTTCAATAATATTTTTTATATTTATAAGTTTGATACGAAAGTGAGAATTTGATTTCCAACCTGTTGAAAAAAGAGCCATAACATCGGAGACAAGCCGAGCTCTTCGTTACCGGACCTGTCCGGGGGACCGGGTCACAAGAAAAGGCCAAGAACGAGTATTTTAATTTTTGAGATGAGAGATTCTCCTAACAACCATTAATTCAAAACCTTAATATTAATTAACTCGTGCACAAATTAAAGTGTAAAAATAATTCCAGCCCACTAGCAGAACCAAAATTTTGGATAGAGATGTACTGAGATTTAATATTTGACCAAGTGGCTCGACAATCAAGAAAAATAAGATTTGAGAAATCCAGGGAATGTAATATAATTTCTGGTATCATATTATAATGAATTTAATTTAAAAAATACAACGGATGAACACAACAAACTATTTGATAAAACATTACAAAATTGACAAAGAACAGGTCATCTACTTTTATTCGATCAAGCTATGCTGGAACTATTTGACATTTTACCTGCACAAATCTGTATTTTATTTGAATAAAAATAAGCTGCTTATTTGTCTAATGGCAACTTGCCTTATTTTATTTACAACTAAACGCACTTGATTATTTTCCGCCACCAAAGAATAATGTAATGACGTGACATGATAAAATTTGTAGTGATGTGATGCGCAATAATTTCTTACTTACAATGCAAGCAACGAAATTAAATTCAAGGGGATGGGATCCGGGTATGGATTGGGCACGGAATGCTCAGATTCCGAACCGTTCTGAATGAAGATACGCAGGGACTTTTTTGCAAATGTGCTAAAATACGGGGACCAAAATGAAAAAAACTACGTAGAAACGCAGGCCGGATACAAATGCCATTATCACATAACTGCGTATGCCAGTATCACATAACTGTGCATGCCAGTATCACATAACTGCGCATGCCAGTGTGACCTTTTTGCAAAAATGCTAAAATATGGGGGACCAAAATGAAAAAAACCACGCGCGCCATTATGATCAACGGGGACTTGCCACTGTCACAAATACACATGCCATTATCACATAACTGCGCTTGCCATTATCACATAACTGCACTTGCCATTATCACATAACTACGCTTGCCATTGCGGTCCCCCTTCACTCCAAACCGTCCGGAATCGATTCCTTCACTCCGTGCTCAATCCACTCCCGATGGGATCCACCCTCCATATTCCTCTGTCCTCTGCGTTAGAAAAAAATTATTTATTCACTGTTGAAACAATTACCCGAATTTGATCGCGGTGAAGAAAACAAATTTCATAAAAATCATCAAATCTAACAATACTCAACTTCTGATTAACTATTATATAATTTAGTGATAAATTATTAAATTAATTAAGTATTTTAAATTTGTGTTGAGAATATGTACAAGTCGGATGGACTTGTTTATAAATGTAGAAATTTTATCTATCCTAGTCTTAATATGTTAGGTTAGATATGAATACTATTTTTTTTAAATTACATTGCCACGTTTTGAACCCAAAAAATCGTCATACTTCTATGTCTACTGTTGTGTACACGCAATCCACATTTCATCGCACGTTGATAAAATCAAAGTTTGATGGAACGTGTTCAGAATCTTACTTGCACTAAAATTTTAGATTGAATATAAAGATTTTGTAAGGAATACCCCTTCTCCCGAAAATGACGGGACTATTTTGCCGAGTTCCTTAGAGAGAGTTGTCATGCACCCCTAGATATTTTTTTCCTACCTATCTGTGTCGATTTCGGATACATGTATCTTTTAGTTGTTGGTCGTGTTCGAGCTATTTATTGGAAGTATGGCATGAGTTAACTATGCAATCATATTAAAATTTTGTGGATTAAATATTATTGGACTAGTCGAATATTATTTATGAATTAGTAAATATTCCAATACCAATTCATGCGAATAAAAAAACAAATTATCCTCAGGTCTCTGGTTTATAGTTTTATTACTCGCAAGTCCCAAGCTTTCGAAAATAGTGTGTGAGGTCCCTGTTTTTTAAGAAAATATTGGTCTGGGGTCCCTAGTCACCGGATCGATCTTCTTAAAAATCTCCAGAGAAAATCTTCGATCCGGTGATTAGGGACCTCAAACCAATATTTTCTTAAAAAGCAGGGACTTCATACACTATTTTTGAAAGTCAGGGACCTGCGAATAATAAAACTATAAACCGGGACTTGAGGATAATTTACCCATAAAAAAATGCATCATGATACACACCCCATCCATATTCTGCCATCGCATTCCATGTGCGGAGGTGCCTCCCCTTCCACATGTACTCCACTAAACATGATTTAGAGCTTTGGAAAGCCGTTGAAAATGAAACAAAAGGAGAACTCGGGAAATCTTTTTTTTCTTGGACATAGACCTTTGGAAAATCTCGGGGCCATAAAGTCAACGCCCTTTCCTAACCAATCATTTATACAAATAAAGATGATTCAAATTCACATAAAATTATGTAGACAAATTATTCTCAAATCTCTTGTATACAGTTTTATCTACGATTTAGTCCCTCGATAATCAAAATACATTATAAAATCTCCAGTGTTTGGTTTTATTAAACTATTGGGTCCCTGGTTGACGTTAGTTACTCTTTTTTCATTTTATCTTGAAATGACAAAAATATCCTTGAAAACACAAGTTCATGGTTCATTTTGAAATTAACTGGATGGATGGCTCGGCGAGGAGAGGAGAGGGATGGCTCGGCGAGCTAGGATTTGGAGGCACCGGATTGTGGCCGGAAAAGATGATCGGAGCGCCGGAGAAGATGACCGGAACTTTTTGTTTTTTATTATAAGGGTAAAACTGTTATTTTAAAATTATTTTGACCGATGACATCAGCGAACTAGGGGGACTAAAGTTCCAATTTTGAAACAGCATGGACAAAAATAGTGCTTTAAGCAAACACCAGTGACCTAAAGGCAATTTACTCTTAAATATTTGTTTAGATCTTTCAAAAATCTCAGCTTGAATCTGAATTAGTCGTGTTGTCCGGATAAAAAATTCTTTATAATACATTTCCTTATTCCACACAAAAGAATACACATTTCCTTATATTTCCAACACTAACACCCACCAATCGGGTTTTTGAAACAATTAACATCAGATCCACCGAACACTCCATTGACTAGAAAACTCTCTCAGAGATTAAAAAAAAGGAGAAGAAAAAAAACTCCCACAACTGAATTATTGCAGCTTGTTAACGGTTCAATTCCGATTTACTATGCCATTCCTTGAGCTCTCGTCTTCTCCCGTGAAGAGGTAAACGGATTGCCTCTTCTGGGTCTGTTTTATTTGATCGTCACCACCATCTCGGTCTTCTCTTAAAGTCTCTTCCTTTTTTGAAGCAACCTGCAATTTTACCCCCGGAAATTTAATTGTTATTAACTCTCTCTTTTTGGGTTGGCAATTTAGGGTGTAGATTTTGTAAAGTTCTGGTCTTTAATGGTTTTCCGGGGAAATTTCGTTCTGGGTCTTGAAAAAGTTGGAACTTTTTTATACGAGATTTTCTATTTGGTGCTTTATTGCAGATGCAACGAAGAAACTTTTTTATGGGTGTTCTTGCTTTTGTCTGAACTAACTAATTAATTAATACAAGGTTTCTACCTAGAAGAAAAGGTACCAGTATTTGCCTCGAGGTTTTTCTTGCAAGTTCATTACTTTAATTTCCAAGTTGTCTTTAAAGAAAGACTCAATTTACTCGTCAACTTTAGAAAAGTATTGGTCTTTTTCTGTGAGTTTTGTTTCCCCTTGAATATGGGCGGATTTGGTGGGAACTCGGGTAGTCCCAATCCATGAGGACTAATTTCTTTAAAGCGGTGGGCAGGTGTAAGATGCGGTTACGTGCAGGCGCCTTTCAAGTTCAAATTTAGGATAACTCTGTACTTGCTTTGAAGGAACCTTGTTGGTCGTTGCTTACCCTGGTCCAACTTCTCGGCTTGTTCTCTACAATTTGAATTCTGTTTCCGATTGCTATTACACGTGTGTATATATATTGGGTTCCTTTGTTCTAGACTTGTATTTTCGGTCTCCGGTTGTTGAGAGTTTGCATTGCTTTTGTGAGGTGGTGTCAGCTTTAGAGGGTTTTAGGAGAAAAACAACGTGTTGGTAGTTTGATAATTTGAAACTTTGTAGATAATTTTTGAGTTGATACTTGATGGGTGGCTCAAGTTCGAAGGAAGATAGCTTCAGGTCAACTCCGTCCTCGTGGGCTTCTGGAGGGTATCCGTCGACGTCTTATTCTCAGGAAAATTATGGCTATGCGCCCCAGCAACCCTATGAATCACAACCACCCTATCCGTCACAGCAGCCTTATGTGGCACAGCCGTATTATTCCCCTCCGCAGGAGTATCCCGCCGACAAAAGGACACTTGATAGGAGGTACTCAAGGATTGCTGACGATTACAAGTCATTGGATCAGGTAATGTTTCACACCATCTATCTAAGGTGTATGCTGTTGTTTATTAAATGATTGCAGACATAGTGGAAACAGAAACTTGCTTGTTGGTAAAAACTTTCAGCATGGGCAACAAACCAGCTCCCATACTTGATATCTTCAAAACTTGTACCATCGAAACTCAATGGATGTTCTGTAATTGGTTGGTTTGAAATTTCCTGTCGCTCTGTCTGTGTGCACTCTAACTTCTACTATAGTTTAAATAGATGGTTGGTGTGCATTTAGTAAATTGGTTACTTTATTTCAGGTGACTGGGGCTCTGGCACGTGCGGGTCTTGAATCCTCAAATCTTATTGTCGGGATTGATTTCACAAAGAGCAATGAGTGGACAGGTTGGTCTTATACCTGATGCCTTAAGTACTTGATATTGAGCCTGTTCAACATGGTTCTGAAATTGATGTGATTAACAGGTGCACGGTCGTATAACAGGCGAAGCTTACATCACCTTGGAGACAGCCTAAACCCTTATGAACAAGCAATCTCTATTATTGGGAGAACTCTTGCAGATTTTGATGAGGATAACATGATTCCTTGTTATGGATTTGGTGATGGTAAGCATGGATGAAATGTTGTAGCCTAGATTTTTAGCATCTCAATAGTCAGGGAAATGACTAAATTTATATGGTGACAGCAACAACGCATGACCAAGATGTCTTTAGTTTCAACCCGGATGATGAGTTTTGCCAAGGGTTTGAGGAGGTTTTAAGTCGTTACCGGGAAATTGTGCCTCACTTGCGGCTTGCAGGTTTGAGTCAATCCCACATCTTTTTTTCTTAACCAAATATGTTTCTTGAAGTGTCTCAGGCTTATCATTATACTAACTGCAGGACCAACATCTTTTGCACCCATTATTGAAATGGCGATGACCATTGTTGAGAAGAGTGGTGGCCAGTACCATGTGCTAGTGATAATTGCCGATGGTCAGGTATGTGGCCTGTGATATGCATGTGACTTTAGGGTTACAAAAGAGAGATTTATAAGTGGATTGTAGCAATAAAAGACTTATCAGCATTGCGTTGAAAGAGCTAGTAAAATGTAAAGTGGATGCTGGTTTGTAGTCTACAGTAACTTTGCAATGGCTTGGTGTATTTGGGAACTTAATCCTTGAATTGTGGGTGTTGTAGGTCACAAGAAGTGTGGATACGGGTCGTGGCCAGCTTAGTCCCCAGGAGAAGAAGACTGTTCAAGCCATTGTGGAAGCTAGGTGAGATCTTGATGGTTGTAGAGCGAAGCTGACACAGTCATGTTTTAGTGATTTTCTCCTGACTCCGCATCTATTTTCTTGCAGCAAACTTCCACTGTCTATTGTATTAGTTGGGGTTGGAGATGGTCCCTGGGACATGATGAAGGAGTTTGACGACAACATTCCTTCCCGAGATTTCGATAATTTCCAGGTAACAATTTGGATGCTAGATGGATCACTTTTCTCCCTGTTATTACCGTTTTACTTTTGTGTATGTTTTCTGGGGTATCTTGTAACTGATCTCATTTCCAAATGCTTTTTTCTCCCTCAAGTTTGTGAACTTCACAGAAATCATGTCAAAGAATGTGGACGTGTTGCGAAAAGAAACAGAATTTGCTCTGTCTGCCCTGATGGAAGTTCCAGCTCAATACAAGGCAACAATAGAGCTCAATTTGTTGGGGTAATGCAACTCCCCTTTTGGCATCTTCAATCTATTTTTCGGTTGTATTTCGCAGCAGCTCTTTGGTACTTGTGATTCATATTTGAATCCTCCATTGTGCAGTCATCGGAGAGGAAACTTTCAGGAGAGGATACCCCTTCCTCCTCCTTTGAGTGGTGCACACCGTTTCAACAGTTCCAAAGCCCCCGTACCTACCAGTAGTTTTAAGCCAAGTGTCCCTCCTTATGGGTTTGACAGTACGCCTGCCATTTCAGCTCCACCTGTCACGAGCTCAACTTACGACGATAGCCAGGTGAGCAGATAGGTTCCTTTACAGAGATAATGACAGTTCTTCTTCTTCCTGTTTTAGAATCACGAGCCTGCAAAAGTAATCTCGATGATCATCGGCCGATCATTCAATCTATGCTATCATCTCGTAGTAGCATTGACTTTTTGGTAGCCTTTCTTAGAATTAAAACGACTAATCACTTCTCCTGCATTTGCAGCTTTGCGCGATTTGCCTCACTAGTCGGAAGGACATGGCCTTTGGCTGCGGACACCAGGTATACTTCTTGGCGGGGTCTTTTCCTTCATTGTCGTTATTTTGTTGGATGAACCATGCTTATGGTAGTCTCCTGCTTTCTTGTCAGACCTGTCGCGAGTGTGGAGAAACTCTTCAATCGTGCCCGATGTGCCGAAGCCATATCACCACAAGAATCAAGCTTTACTAATACCCAGTACTCAAGTATTAGTCCTGTTCAAAAGGAGTTGTTATTGCTTTAGTCAGTTAGCTTCTTCTCTTAGGCGATGATTGGAAATTCTTTGTAGTTGGTTTACTTGCTCTTGCATGGAATTTGTTGGGATATTTTTGGCTTGGGCGTGGGCTTCTTCTGATGTACATTCTTCAAGGTTGGTTCAATTTGTTTCCTATGGTTGTTAAGACAAGTAAATGCTATTTGATTGAGATATCATCCTTCATCTGTCTGTCATTTGCGATTTTGTCTAGAGAATTTTGATCGACAGGTCAGAGATTGGCAAATGAGAACACGCCTGCATTAAAATCCGTAAACATTGTTGGGAGAACTGTCCTATACTTCAAATTTTCTTTTTATTTATTGAGTTTTGACTGTTCAATTCCAAATTAGTTGTTAATTGGATTTGATTATGATCAACTCTAAATTAATCGTTATAAAGTTGTAAACAACAAAAGAGTACTCCCTTGAAGCCAAGCTTTTGTCGTAACTGGAAATGCTCCAAGTTTTGGCATCCTTACTGTCCTACCCAATTGGTTGCTTGATTAAATTCTTTCCTGGAATGGTATTCCAAGCTGGTGGATGGAAATCAAATCACATGTACTTAACCTGCAGCAATAAAAAGTTGGTGTTGGCCTCTAATATAATAACAGACATGAGCTGTACGAACTCAGGAAAAAAAAAACCTCATCAGATGAAGGAAAAGCCAGCCAACCAGACAATAATGGCACCACACACTCAAATGCCACAGCTACACTCTACCAACTGTTTTTTTCTAGGCATTTATTTCTCTCAACTGCCACTTAACACCAAATAGGAAGTGGCCAAGTTGTACTCATGCATTACTACAAGCTACAAAATGTTGGTAATAAGCTTTGAACAGTGGTTCCAATAGTTATCTTCATCTTAGTAATCATGTCTTCTTCCATTGAGATGGCCAAGGGCATGAGGGTCCCTTACCAAAGGCTAGGTCAAGAGGGTTTCTTTGACGGGTCCGAGTCCGAGGAGGGAAGGGAGAGGCTTGCCTTGAGGCCAAGAAGCTGGTTCAAGTTGAGGAGGGTGCACATAAGGAGGAGGTTCAGGGTCAAAGTTCCAGGCTTGAGGAGCTTCTTGAGGAGGAGGTTCAAGCTGGTCTCTAGAGTTGGAGTTTCTTGTGCTAAGGTCTTGAAGAGGTTAAAGGAAGGGCAAGGCTACTTGGGTGACCTATTTGCTGGGAATTATATGTTTATGCAGGTTAATCCTACTTCATTGAAGACACTTGAGAAATCTTACTATGGGAATGGCCTCAAGGGCAGCAGTAGATTGCCTCCAAGTTACTCAATTTCAAGAGTTGCCTAAAGCCTAATTGATGAGGAAGATTTCTTCCTCTCTCTTAATACCTTCCTTCTTCTGTTTTCTGTTTGTACCCCTCAAATCTTTTCTTCTGGTGTAATTGATCATAATACAGACTGGCTTCTTCAGCTTAACAGGATCATAATACATAGTTTTAAACCCGAATTCTTGGTTTATCAATGGTTTAGATCTTGACGAATTGCCCATTAATTGTTAGGAAGAAGCTGTTAGAAAAAAGTAATCACCATTGTTAGATAGACTCAAATTTGAACTAATTTATTCAATAGGTTTCCATTATAATTGCTCCCGATCCCCTCCCTGCCCCAAACCCTAAACCCAACGGACCCCCCAGATAAAAACCCGCCGGAATCCGCAACCCACCCAAAAGCCTCCCCCTCCCTCTCCTCTGAAACTCGTGAGGAGTCAGACTTCGATCATGTTGTTAAAGATGGACCATGGAACTGCTTCGTTCCGGGCCTCTATCAGTTTGGGCATGGGTTCGTCTACCCAACATCCCAATCCAGTTCTTCAACAGCCAAAAGCATTGCCGAGTCCCTGGGAAGACCTCTGAAACGATGTCACTTTGCCCGCATTTGTGTGGAACTAGACCTTACGAAACCCCTCATTGGTGAAGTACGGATCAATGGCATGATACAAAAGGTAAAATACGACGGACGGATCAAGTGGTGGCCGGAGAAGATGCAATTTCTGATGGCAACTCATGAGATGGAGACAAAACTTACCAAGCTCTAGTTATGGGCCCAAAACGGTCTTCATTGTTTTCGGGAGGGGAACAAACTGGCTTTCCAACTTTGCCCTCCTTTCGGCCCTCAAGTTTTAGATGTACCGCCCCCGGATTGCATTCCCCTGCTAGAGGAGGATAGTATAGGAGCGGGCTCGTTTCGTTCAGTTTCTTTATGTATTCACACTGCTTTTGATTAAATGAATCGTACCTGACAAGTATACGATTGAGACCTGAGGATAGAATTTATCCGACAAATGGAAGTCGTACAAATTAGCCGAATAATCACTAGGGCTTAAACAAATAATCACTCACTTCAAAGCTGTTGGGTTATGAGATTAATGGGAGTGTATGAGCATCACCCTTGTAGCTGCTGGATGGATACCCTGTTCCTTGGCGTAACTGGAACCAGTGTCACCGTGCTTCTGATATCCTCGGTCTATGATCTTACTAAATCCGCTGTTATATATCTGCGCATGGTAGCTGATTTCGGGTTGTATTTTGTTGGGGAGCACACTCCTAGAAGCTACCCGGCTTTGAATAGGTCTTTCGGAAGTTGTGATTGCAAGCTCCTCCTAAGAAAATCCGACAACTTTGAGCTAGCCGCACGGCCTCGCTCCAGGCAGCCGAGATACTCTTCCACTGATATATTCAAAAACAAAGAATTAGAGTACATTCCAGCTGCTTCAATAGGACGGAAGAAGAAGATTAAAACAAGACAAATGATTACTTCATTCAGAAAACAACAATTCATAGGGTAATTTTGCAGCCAACAATCAAACTGCTATTCATAGGGCAATTTGAGCACCTCAGAAAAAAATACGGCAAAGTTTACTGTGAGCCTTTGGGATACTGACTGCTACATCCAAGTCAAGAAAAGCCAATCGATTTTTACAACTCCCGGGGAGAAATTAGTCAAAGGGAATAGAATATACCTGACATCACACCATGAGTAACAGATGTGATGATACCATGTTCCTTGGCTTCATCTTTTGCAAGTGGTGGCTGCTCTGGTAGGACGGATTTAATTGAGTTTGGGAACACCAAGTATGTGAATGCATTCATTTTCTGCACCGAAAAAATTGACCAGCAAAAGGAAATTAACTAAAAGGACAACTTTGATAGATCCAAAGGTTTCTCCTCGTGCGAGGACCAGCCGAGGGTAGCAGACATGCCAAAACCCTGACAGCAGCCTCACTATAGAGCAAATCTACGACGACAATACACTCGCGTACTTTCGTTGAAGGTTGACTAAAAAAATCTCGTCAATGGTCACCATGCAAAAGAACAGATATACAGGCGCAAGGTCACACAAACCTGTTCTTCTGACTTTGTCGGATCCATAATGATATTTCCGCCATCTGCTAGGCAACAACATATTGCGACTGCACAAATCAACAAGACAAGTGGTTAAAAAATGATAAGACAGAACTAAGCAGACAACTTTGAGCTTCAATTACCAGCCAAATACTTCATAGGAATGCCAGCATCCACCAGAGCAGCGCATACAGCATTTATGGCGCAGACTAGAAGCTAGAGCATTTTTCAGTCAAGAGAACCCCAATAGACAAATAGTAGCAGGACTCACAAACGAATCAAGAGATGAGAAGCACAACTAAGAGCAGGAGCTTGCTCCATATACAGCAACCCTACTGCCTTTGAAAAGGTCTAAAACAAAATATCATTAGCAGAAAAAAGCTCCCGAAAGCATGTATTTAACCTTGACGCTGAACCAGCAGAAAGAATGACAACCAAAACTCAATACCTATTAGCTAACGGGGAAAGAATAATACATGACACCAGAGAATCTCTAACACAAAGCACAGTGCCAATGCAGAAAGCACAAGCTGGAGGAAGCTGTTATCTAGAACTTAAATCAGCAAGGATACTGCACCATCATCCTGGACAACCTGTTGAGAAGGGAAGAAACGAAGAAGATTCCATTACAAGACTCGCCAAGAGACAAGCCCGAGATTAGGCTCTAATTTCAAACATGCTCGACTAATTCAACTACACTGGACAAGCAAATGGCATGAACAAAAAAAAAAAAGTACCTGAATGATAATAGAGGTGGTCGTGTTGGGGTTCGTAGTTAAAATGCAGATGCTTTGAAGCGTCCTCTTCACAATCATCTCATACTCCTTCTCAGCTTTACCTACGCAATCCAAAGTTGCCAGCTTTAAAACCGCAACTCATGGATTGAAGGCATAGAAAGGGGGGAAAAGGGAGGGGGCTTACCAGCTTGACCGGTTCGAGGCTTCCAAATAACTTCAAAGCAAGCCTTCTCGGGATCCTCGTTCTTCTTGGTCCCGACTTTTGGCCCATACACAGCTGCTAGAACCTTTGTATCCCCTAATCCAAAAAACCCAAAAATTACAACTTTCTACAAACATTCTTTTCGGTGGGTGTGGGATAAAAGTAGGGGCTAGGAAATAGACCTTGAGACCAGCTGGCAGAGCCGTGGGCGCGGTGGAGGACGCTTCGTGAGCATGATAGAGGCCGCAACTGAGTCGCCTTCCGTCCATCCTCTCTATCAACTTGCATTGTCTTCCTGATTACTCACTTCTGTTATGACTATTATTATCGTGGAAGTTCGGAGCTCCGTCAATTTTGGTCTTCCTCCAGAAAGATACAATGGGGAAGTTTTTAGCTCATTTCGTCTAATACCCATATGTAATTAACGGTAAAGAACGCAACTTTATGAGCCAGAATTGTGCTAACTTCAACAATTTGAGAGAGAGAGAGAGAGGGTACCATACCGGTGGTGGGGGTGCGACTCGCTGAGTTGGCTGGGCGCGTTCAGGCCGAGCGAGGGTTGATGAGCTAGGGAATTGAACGGGGGTGCGAGGTCACGTCAACCGGTAATTGAAGTTTGGGGCAATTAGGAATTACCGAATTAGGTATTGCATAAACCCTAAGCCATGGAAAGGGAATTATGGATTAGGGTTTAGTGTTATGGGCCTAACCGAACAGGCCCAAACTCGGTTGATATTCTCAGATAAATTACTCTCAAATCCCGTATATAGTTAAATCTACATCCTCTATGTTATCCGAATCCAAAAAAATACGAATTTCGGATTATACGTTTACTCCTATCTTAATTTATTACAAGACAGCTGCCAAAAAAACCTAAAAGGAGAAACAACCTCATATCTGGTCTGGAAATTAGGTTTGGAACAAATTGGGCCTATAAAATCAAGAGGCCCAAATAACTAATAAGCTCGTTATTGCTTGCTTCTCGCTGGCGGGACCAAAACCCAAAAGAGAACGCACCCTCTCTCTCTCTCTCTCTAAGCGCGGCGCCGCTGCCGACTATCCACCGGAACAGTAAGCTCTTAGAAGCGAACCCTACAATGGGTTCTACCTTGGAAGAGAAGGAAGCGAGGAAGAAGCTCAAAAAGGGTAAGAAACCCACAAAGATGGAAGCTTTAACCACCAGGGAAGAAGAGGAAGAAGAAGTGGACGAGGAGGAGCCTAAAGAGGAGGAGGAAGAGGACAAAGAGGAGAAGAAGAGAAAGAGGAACAAGGAGAAGCTGAGGAAGGAGGCGGAGAAGGCGGCGAGGAGAGGGGTGTGCTACTTGAGCAGGATTCCTCCTCACATGGATCACGTCAAGCTCCGACACATTCTCTCCCGCCACGCCGACGTTCTTCGTATCTATCTCGCCCCCGAAGGTTCCGCCTTTTCGATCATTTAGTTTGAATATCGGTCCTTGCTGCTGTTTCTTGTCGTATTTTTGTTGTGTTGAGTGGTCTGAGAGGTCGTGAATTAAGGTTCTGTCTCTCTGTTGTGCGTTTTGTTTGGTTTGTGACTCTGAAGATCCTCGAAGGTTTCGCCTTTTTCGGTTATTTAGCTTGAATTTCGTTGCTTGCTGCTGTTTCTTGTCATATTTTTGTTGTATGGGTTGTGTTGGGTAGTTTGGGAGGTGAATTGAGGTGCTGTCTTTCTGTTATATGTTTTGTTTGGTTTGTGACTCTGAAGATCCTTGATGGTTCTGCCCTTTTCAATTTCTTATTTTGAATTTCGTTGGTTGCTGCTCCTTTTCTCTGCTTTTGGTTATCTGGGTTGTGGTGGATAGTTCTAGCCGTGAATAAAGGCGATGCCCTTTCTTTGTGTTTTGTTGGTTGCAACTGTGAAGATACCAGATGGCGTCTTCTTCTTCTTTCATTATTTGCTCTTTTGCTCTTCTTTTGGTTATCTGGGTTCTGTTGGATAGTTTGAGAGGTGAATAAAGGTGCTGGCTTTTTTGTGTGTTTTGTGGGGTTGTGACTGAAGATCCTGCGGCTCGTATGCATCGCAAAAAGGCGGGTGGATTCCGGGGGCAAGGCTTCTCCGAAGGGTAGGAAACTTTGCTTTGTCCTGTGTCCTGCAGTCATTTGGTGTACTTAGAAAAAAAAAGAGATAAGAGTGAAGAATGATGTGGTGGTTTGTGTTCTGATGTTTTGAACGGTGCAGGTGGGTAGAATTCGCTGATAAACGGGAGGCAAAGGAGGTTGCCAATATGCTCAATGGTGAACAAATAGGTTGGCGTCTATTTCTCTTGATATCCTTTTTTGATGATTTGGTGTGTGACGTACGTGGAGTGAACTCACTTGGTTTCTGGTTCTTATTTAAGCCTTCGCTTTTGGCTTTTGCATCTGCTGGGATTTATGACATGGGTTTATTTGCAGTTTTCTGATCCGGTTGGATTATCAGTGTCTTTGTCTTCTGTTTGACTGTTTAAGTTCTCTTTGTTTGATTCTTGTCTTACTTAGGTGGGAGGAAGAGGTCACAGTTCTATTATGATATTTGGAACATCAAGTACTTGAGCAAGTTCAAGTGGGATGATCTTACCCAAGAAACTGGTAGGGTCTCGTATATGTCGTGCTAAATCTTGAAGTCCTTATCAGTTTGTACCTCTCTGAAGCTCTAGCTTGTATAATGCAGCTTACAAAAGTGCTGTACGGGAGCAGAGATTAGACTTGGAACTTTCTGCTGCAAAGAGAGAGCGAGATTTCTATCTTTCTAAGGTTGACAAGTCTCGTGCTTTGAGTTCGATAGAAGAACGATTGAAGAAGGTACCAGTTTGTTTGCAGCTCTTCTTTGCCTCGGCATCTTTGATTTCTCTCTCTTGTACATGATGTCTCAATTTCTTGGTTCTGCTAAGTCTTGCTCCTGCATCCTTTCATTTTAGTGCTTTCTAGTGCACCCATAAGCTTTTAAGTTCGACCTCTTTAGAAAGTGAATTACAGCTGTTCTTTATTACACAATTCAAGTGAAGTGCTACATGGCATAAGAAAGAATTTTAGACTTAGTCGAACTAAGCATGTCCGGCCTTTTTGATCTCGCGTTCGGGTGGTGCTTCTGTTTATGATCTCTTTCTAATTTCGTTTTTGCAGAAGCAGAAGGTCCAAGCAGAATCTACAACAGAAAGCTCAGTGGTTGAACATATACCGAAGGTGAACCGTCAGTTCCCACAGAAAAAACCAGTTGCAGACAAGGCAGACAGAAGCAAACAACTACTTTCGAAGGACATTCTGGCTGGGGTAAGTCATCCTCCTCTATGTTGTCAATAGCGCGCTATAGCGCCGCTATGTAGCGTTTTAGGCACCTACCGCTACGCTATGCTGCTGTTAAACGCTATAGACAGTAGCGGCTATAGCGGCCGCTATGGCGGCCAAATAGCGGCCGCTATACCGCTTTTTGGCCGCTATTTGGGATTTTGGCAAGAATTCCTTAAATACCCCTGATTTTTTAACTGTTTACTTATTTATAGAGGGCATATAGGGTGTTTTGGGTATTGGGCAAGTGATTTTTTCCCTTTTTTCCAGTTGCCGAGTAAGTTAATAAGTTTTGGGTATTGGGTAAGTTATTTTTTTAGTTGCTGTGTAAGTTTTGGGTATTGGGTAAGTGATTTTTCCTCTTTTTTTCAGTTGCCGAGTAAGTTAATAAATTGTGGGTATTGGGTAAGTGATTTTTTTAGTTGCTGTGTAAGTTTTGGGTATTGGGTAAGTGATTTTTCTCTTTTTTGGCTTACTTTTAGTTGCTGTGTTTGTAATTTGGTGGCTGTTCTGTGTTTTTTTGTTGCCTAGTAAGTTAATATGTCTATTTTTTAGTATTTATGTTTACTTTGTACACTGATTTTTAGTCTTCTCAATAGCGGTCATCCCGCTACCGCTATACCGCTATAGCATTTTAGAGGGGTAGCCGCTACGCGACGCTATCTGCTATTGACAACATAGATCCTCCTGAACTGTCTACCATTCAGCCTTCCCCAACTCGAACTCGTCCCTGGATCTTAATCACGCCCCTTTATGCAGGTTTTTGGTGGTTCTTAGTCAGAATCAATGGTGCAACGGAGAAGCTCGCAATTGCAAAATGATCCGATCACAGCTTGAACGCTTCAACAACGAGAAAACTAAAGGAGGACGATGATTGAACTAAGTGCACGCTTGGGAGGAGAACGTGAAAAGGGTAGAGGCTTAAGTGAATTAGTGGAGTGAGATATTGTTAGATTTTTCAATTGTCAATTAATGGTTAATAGAAGACAGTTTTCTTTAGAAGAAAAATATGGTATTTCAAAGTCCCAGGAGTCTAAAATATGATGAGCGTAGTGAGCGTGGGAGATTATTTTACACAAAATTTGCAATTAAGATCTCTTATTTATATTCTCCCTTTCTTCAAAAAATTCCGTAACCTACGGTGGCGCCTGATAGGTGCTGCCGGGCACAGATATTTTTTATTGGTAAAGAAAAGACCAGTGTTTGTAAGAATTGTTCAGGTTGATACTTGGATATATGATAATTTAGGACCCCAAATTAATCATCATAGATCAGAGAATTAGAGTTGATTCGACCCAAATTTAGATGCTACGGACATGTGCGGTTGCTTAAACATTAAATTCCCCATGACTCCCATGCCCGGAACCAGCTTCCTGCCCGAACAAAAGGTCAGCAAACAAAGAGACGAGTACACGCTAAAAGTACTTTCATTGAATCAATTCCGTCCAAAGAACAGAGTTAAGGGAGCTATACACCACGTTCCCTGCCAAGTCAAATGACTGTCTTGAAAACACGTTGAAGAGGTAAGTAGCTAGAGAAAGAAATCAGTTCTCAAGTATTAGAGATTGTAATCTGCACTAGTGTTAACTGCAGCACCCTCCGCTCTGTGCAACAGTACCATCCCGTGCACCGGACGGCCCCTGGGAGCGTCCATACCCGACCTTGATGCCTGAAGACTGCAACCACAAACAATGGTTTTGATGTTCATCCAGGAGGAAAGAAGGTGTTACTTGAGGTTGCTGATGAAATATTCTAGTCAGTATGCGACTATTTTAATAGGCAGCCCAACCCTTCAACTACCAATTTGCGTTTATAAACAAATGGAGCCAAACTAAGTCAGACTGTCATCCAACAAAGATAAGCCTATGGTCAACCAGCTTGATCCAGCAAGCCTCACAGGCATAACTAAGTCACCTGCAATCAAGTTCGCCACTTATCGACCAAAGTACACGACATTACTTGGCGCTCAATGCCACATGACAAGTAGAGAAAGGGAGGTGAATAACAGCAAAAAACAAAGGCTTTTGGACTCGAGGGAGCACAATGTGAATGATTATTGATTATTTGATTGCCGAAGAAATGGTTACCTCATTGGATACGTCAAAAACACCCTCCTGGATATTTTGAAGAATCTTTCCAGCAGTCCTTATGAAAGCCTGTAAGTAACCCCAAGTATCAGTTCTTTGCCCTTTCCTTCAAGGGGAGAAAGAAGACTTTTGGCGGAGGGAAGTTTTCGACCACAAGATACAATAAATCATACAACAAAAGAAGAAGAGATAACCTCCTCGACATTTTGGGCTGTGCGTGCTGATGCTTCCAAGAACAGGAGCCCATTTTCCTTGGCAAACTGTTCGCCTTCTTCTTTGCTGACAGCCCTTCTATTAGAGAGGTCGCACTTGTTCCCTACCAGCATGATCGCCATGTTAGGATTTGCATGCTGCCGTGCATCCTCTAGCCAGCTTGCTAAGTGATTGAACGTTTCTCTCCTACAAACGTTCTCAGCAACCAAGAACCGAAAGCATCCATCATACATTACATCCACTCAAAACCCTCTCGCCATAAATTCGTAATCCCTCAATCACCAACTTAAACAAGAAGAGCTCTTCAAGGAGGACCAACCTGGTAATGTCGTAGACAAGAAGAGCTCCAGCTGCCCCTCGGTAGTAAGACCTCGTAATGGACCTGAATGATTCTTGCCCCGCCTGAAAAGCCACCATAACCATCACCAACAGAATTCCAAACCCATCAAAAGAAAACACAGAGCAAACAGACCAGGAAACCTACTTCCATAACTAACGAAGACATAGTCAATCAAGTCAAGCAAGAGACTTTCCAAGTAAAATTGAAAACAAACAACAACCCAAGTCGAAAAGCGGGATGTGGTTTCAACAAAACCACATCTACTTAAAGTAGTTACCGTGTCCCAAATCTGAAGCTTGATGGGGCGGGCGTCGATGGTGACCATGCGGGCCCCAAACTCGACACCGATGGTGAGATCGTGAACCGGCTGGAACCTCTTGTCGGTAAACTGAAGCAGCAGGCACGATTTTCCTACACCTGCTCCCACCCAATCAAACCCACACCCACACGCCAAAAAAAAAGGGTTAAAGTTCAGAACTTTAATTTAAAGACACGATTTTTATCCAACCCAGATGAGGAAACAAGGAGATGAGGAGGAAGTGACCCGTGTCGCCGATGATTATGTACTTGAAGAGGTAATCGTAAGACATGTTGACGATTACGGTTTGGGGGTTTCTCTGCTATTTATCTCCTCTTTTCTCCTTTTTGGTTTTTTTTTGTGTGGGAGGTTGTGGGTATAAATGTCGGTTTATTGCTTGGGGGAGAAGGATTCTTATAATCTAATACTTCTCCTTTTCTTTAAAACTGAAACCAGACGGAGAAGGGGAGAGATATAGGAGGAATTTTGTAGATAAATTAGCTCTACTATAGAACCTCTATAAATAAATAGAACCTCTATAAATAAACTTCGTAAACAGATAAAAAAGTCCATGTGGTAATAACTAATACCTTTAAAAATGTTATTGTTAAATTTTGGTCCCAATTTTTATATAAAATAATATTTTTTAATAATTACATATATTTTTACATATTTTACGAATTAAAAAATATATTAAGATATTAGTTTGTGCTAGTCTTGCATGTTTGATAAATTTTACATCATCATTCACATTCTAAATTGTCTTTAAATGATCTTTGTGATCGTCGTCTTGTTGTAAGAAAATATCTGAATTAATTGTAGCATTTGAATAATGCTATAAGCCATGATTTTTGGTGACATGAATAAATACACTAATTTTTTGGTATTTACGTATTTATTGCTAAAAAATTCAATTTTAGTATATTTGGAGAAAAAATGTAAACATTTTTTATGTAATAACCTCTTTAAAATGATATTTTTATGTGGTCTCAACGATATCACTTTAGAGAGATTTTACTGTAATACATCTTCGAGTTAGATCATATTTTTCGGTCTTAACCGCCTGATATTTTAATATTAATGCGCTCACTAATCCAAGTTCGAGCCCGTTGGGATCTTTGAAAGATGGTGAACCTCTCTCAACAAATATATTTAATATTGTTGCGTTCCAAAATAAATCCAAGTTTCCAACTAACACCACTAGATTAGTATTTGACATTAATTCAGGTTCGAGTCGGATCATATTGTACAATTTTTTCTTACCTAAATTTTAAAATACGAAATGTATTTTTAGAGTTTGAATTTTTATTAAATTAAAATAGTCACATACATTAAAATCTCTATAAAGTAATACTCTGTAAAGTGATATCCTTTTTAAAGTGATAAAAAAAATTTGGTCACGAGTCGAGACCAATGTTGAAATTTAATAACCACTCTATCGTAATAATTAATATTTTTTCAAAAAATGTTAGTCCCAAATCTCAATCCCAACTTTCACATAAATCGATATTTTTAACAAATGCATATATTTTTATATACTTTATGATTTTGAAAAATATTTTAAGATATTAGTTTATGCTAGACTTGCTTGTTTGATTAATTTTACATCATCATTCATCTTCTAAATTATTTTCAAATGGTCCTTTTGATCATCATATTATTGTAAAAAAAATATCTCAATCGAGTATTGCAATTGAATAACGCTATAAGTTGAGATTTTAGATAACTTGAATATAGAAAAAGTAATTATTTTCGTACTTTACGTATCTATTGAACAAAAATTAATTTTAATAATTTTTGGAGCTAAACCTCTTTTATATAATAACTTCTCTAAAATAATATTTTTCTTCGATTCCAACAATATCACTTTAGATAAATTTTAGGGTACTAATTTGATGTTGTGGTAATAGGGGAAAATAAATTAGGGAGACGTGAAGTATAAATAGATGGGCAGTGGTGTCGTTTGCTTCCTGTGGTGGATTTATCGTATCGCACGTCTCTCTTTTTCCCTCCCTCGCTTTGTGTGGGAGCCATCTCTCTGCCTTCAATTCTGGAGACGTAATTAAGGTCAATTAATATGTTATATTCTGTTGATGGTGTAAATTAATGAATGCAGGTGTTTTTTTTGTACAAACTACAAATCTATGTTGGGGGTGCGAAACATCGAACCAGCCAAAGTTCTATTATCCAACACGTTTATAACGAGATGCTATAAAAAGACCTACACTTCTATTTCGGCTTTGATACAATTAGGGCCAAGGATCTGTCGTGGTTTTTGGCCCAATTTCGGGCCCGACACCAATGGGGAAATTTTGCCTTTCCTCCTGCGATGGTGTGACGGTGTACACCAACATCGATGGTGTGTCGGCGTGTCGGCAAGGACACCAGTAGCTTCCGGCTGGCGGTGTGACGGATTAGAAAAAGGGTCGAGGAAGAGTCAAGGGAAGGGAAAAGGGAGAAGGAGCAGCGGCCAGAGATGGGATGAGGAGCAGCGGTGGCCGGAGAAGGGAGGAGAAACAATGATGGTCGAGCAGAGAAGGGAGGAGGAGTAGCGATGGTCGTATCCTTCGATGTATCGGTATCACGGTGTAGCCTAAAAACGACATGGACTCACACACAGGTCCGTTGGTTTGTTGCCGAGACCAACCCAAAACACCGGAGTTTTCTTCGGTTTGCCTGTTTGAGCCCTTCGATTTGGATTATCGAATTTTGTCGGATTTTGAGCTAGATTTTTTCTTGCTTTTCAATTGGTTGTGTTTTGCATTCATTACCACTTCATCCATTTTATTGAATAGTGTACCCAAATCAATTCTTTCTTTCGGAAATTTGCATGTCAATCCGCATCCAAGTAGTTCAAAACCGACTAATTAAAATTTAGATCTGATGAAACCGTTTTAAAAAAGACAAAATTATCCCAAGACAATTAAACTGAACAATTCTATCAACTCTATGTACGTGTGCGTTGGCTAAGCTAAATTGAAAAACAGTCGACCTAATTACCGAGATTTGATTTTGCATTTTCCGAAAGAAAAAGGTTGGCCCCAGCATTGGAACAGGTCCACTACTATTTCTTAATCACAGGAGTTATTTATCCCTTAGAAATAAATATTCACCTTATGTCAACGTGAAAGTTCATAGCTTCATATAGAATCTCATCACCAAACTCATCCCATCATTTAACACTCGAAACGAAACTCCAATCGATCATTTACCCCACTAAACCAAGCCTTCAAAGACACCATCTTTACATTTGATCGTCCATTTTACCGAGAGAAATGAAACGCTTTTCAAGATTAGTCGCTTGATTTTATGGTATGTAAGCAATCTACTTCCTTCCCGGCTATCTCTCATCCGCGATGAACACAATGCAAAAAAACATCACAAAGGAAGAGTTCAGTGCCAGTTAACTGATAATGATTCACGAAGCATTACACCTGCGGAAATATCAGCTACTCTTCCATCGCATCAGCTTCAACGATTTCCACCTGCTCCCTCAGAGGGGTGATCTTCGTCATTAGGACCTCTGCAAGTAGTAAGATCACAGGAGAAAGGTTTTTAATGCATGGCCAAAAGAACATCTTGATGTGCTGCTAAACATAATGATGGAATCTCTGTATATTGGACATATCAGAAACTCCAGATGGCGGGAGTGTCAAATTTGAGCTCACTAAGTGAAGCAGAAACGCAGAATCCTCATACATATATAGGCAACGATATGCAATTCAACACGACAGAAACAAAGAAGTGGGGAATATGTTGCACTCAACAACACAAGCCACAAGGTAAAGTAGTTTACTGACCTGTCTTCTTGGGGAACGAATATCCCTTGGCGCTGACGTAGGTACGAGGGTTGGGCAGCATGTGGTTCCTCAGGTACTCTTTCTCTCCCTTTGATAGCACATATTTCAGGAATAGTAATATATCAGTAAGATCAGATGCCGTTTCTCAAACTGAATGACACTCGTTGAAAGAAACAAACCTTTGTTATCACACAAACATCGACATTGCTACCACTTCCCAAGTCATTGAAAATTCCAGAGCAGATAGCCTCGGCAACAAGCTTGATACCTTCTTCTCTCTGCACAAATGAAACCAAAGGCTTAGTTTCTTCAGGCGGTAGGGGATGGGAGAATCAAGTAGCAGCCAAATAGGATTGTGTCAGCTGAACCAGATGAATATGCACACTGATCACAAGACTTACTGTCAGACCCTCCTTGTACTTTGATTCAAAAACTGACATTGCAGCCAATGAGCCGGAGCCCATTGTTGCAAAGGGCAACGTGTCAGTTGATCCATGTGGATATATCTGTTCGTGAACATCAAGAACACAGAGAATTAGGTCCAAAGAGTGGTGAGCAAATTGTCATTCAGATAAGAGTACAAGCCTTCAAAGACACAACATCCTAGAAGGGAGGAGCAATTCCCCTTGCTTTAAAATCCTTGTTTGGAAAAAATAAAACTCACAGTATGTAGATGAGGTCCCGTGCAATCAACTCCACCAAGCACAAGGGCAGCAGACACGTGGCCTTGATAACTAAACAAAAAACGGAAAACAGCGGTAAGAACAAAGGCAGCAAACGTGGAGATATTGTTGATCACATCATATGTCATGGGCAAGAGAAACTTACTTAAAAAGATGCCTTTTCAGAAGAGTCAAAGCTGTAACGACCCTTGATTCACGGCCAGTATGGTACCTGTGTAACTGCAACTGCGAGCTCACCATGTCTACGCAAATGCAAGCAGCACATAATTATCAGAGCTAGTTGCACACAAACTGCACTAACCATCAGAAATCTGGATTGGAGAAAATGAACAGCTAGACAGCACTGTATATAAATGCACCTGTCACTGCCTCCGTATCGGCAGCAGTTCCAGCTCCACAGCAGTAAATATTCGGTGCCATATAGTGTATTTTCTCACAGTTCTTATCGCACACAATCGGCCCTTCAGTTGCCCTGGTATCTGCTCCAAGAATTACACCATCCTACACAAGAACCTCCCATGAAAGTAAGCAAGCGAAATAATCTGCTTTGGTTCTGAACAAAGATATCTAGTCTCGACCAAACAAGAATCTTCCATCACCACCACCAGTCGTAATGTTCATGTCATGACGAATGGAATGCATCTCAGAGCAGTTCCCTGCGTTACATCCTTCTACAAACTAGCTGCTTTTACCATATATTTCAAATAACTGTCGAACACACCCACAAGTGCATATAAAACTCATCCAGAATCGACTGGAAACCAATGGGCGCAAACAGAAGCAATAACCACAAACAAAACAAGTAAATCGGAGCATCGACCCGAAAAGAACGACCGGACACCACTTCCATCAAAACCATAACTCGAATGCAGCAACAAATCGAGCATCAAGACACAATCTTTTCAGTTTTCCCACAACATACCAATCCAATCATACCCAAAAACCGTCAGGCCACCACCTCCCTCTCTATAATAACTAACTTGGAAAACTGCCGCCGCTCTAAATCTCACGAAGCTACACCAAGCGAACCACGGGTTCTAACCCAAGCACCCCGACTAAACCCTAACCCTAATCGATCGCACCAAAAGCGAAACAGAAATTCACAAAATCGAGAAAAAGGGAGAAAACCTTAAAGACGAGTCCGACGATGGTGGTGCCGGTTTTCCGATAGGAAGGAGGGGCGGCGCCCTTCTTCACGAGCATCTCGTTCCTCCGGCACAGATCGAAGTTAAACCCTCCCTTCCCCGGGATCTCCAACTCCAACTTCGACATCTTTCTCTCTCCTCTTCGCGAACTAGGGCACAGCAAATTGTGATTAGAGTGGAGAGATTTGGCAATCGGGTTCGAGTGTTTTTTTTTTAAATTAAAAAAAGAAATTGGAAACGCAGCGAGGGGAGGAAGAAATATATATATTTGCCGGTGCCCTGGAGTGGGAGAGAAGAAATATACTTCGGTTTTGCAATTTGGTCCCTGAACTGTCTCGAATTTTTTCCGGTATGTCGATGATGTTTTTCCTGATTTGTCAATTAAGTACATTGTCAAGATTTGTCAATTATTCGATGCGAAAATTTTAAGGGCAAATTACGCTCACATTTCCGTAGTTTAGTTTCCTTCATTCTTGGATTCCTGAGTTTCGAAAATCGTTTCTGACATCTCCCAAATTTGATTTTAGAAATTTTCGAGTCCCTGACACCAGAATTTTAGAAACTCTCCGGTGAACACCCACCTAAAAAGGGTCTGGATTGGGCACGGAATGCTCAGATTCCGAACCGTTCGGAATGAAGACACGCGGGGACTTTTTTGCAAACGCGCTAAAATACGGGGACCAAAATGAAAAAAACCACGCACAAACGCAGGCCGGATACAAATGCCATTATCGCATAACTGTGCATGCCAATATCATATAACTGTGCATGCCAGTATCACATAACTATGCGTGCCAGTGTGACCTTTTTGCAAAAATGCTAAAATATGGGGGACCAAAATGAAAAAAACCACGCGCGCCATTATCACCAACGGGGACTTGCCACTGTCAAAAATACACATGCCATTATCACATAACTGCGCTTGCCATTATCACATAACTGTACTTGCCATTATCACATAACTACGCTTGCCACTGCGGTCCCCCTTCACTCCAAACCGTACGGAATCGATTCCTTCACTCCGTGCTCAATCCACTCCCACCTAAAAAGACTAAAATACATTCCCTTATTAAAAGACAAAAAAATCCACCCTTCTTCATAACTTTTCTAAAAAATAAAAGCATCTCTTTCTTTCCGGCTCCACCTCCTTCATCCTAGTTCATCTTCTTCCTCGTACTTCAACCAAAACTCCAAATCAATCAAAGTTGTATAACCGAATTTTGAAAACTTCAAATCAATTAAAGAGAATCAAAACTTAAACAACCTAATTAAAAATATCCAAATCAAAGAATTTCGCTAATCAAAGATATGAACTTGGCTCAATTCACACAACCTTTAAAGCTGTCGATAGGAATTTTGCATCTTAAGAGAATTAACCTTAATTAGGGATGAACTTAACCTCGATCCCAACTTCCAACCCCAAAATTAGGAACGAACCTAATTTCAAAATTTGGGAATTTTCTCTTCAACCCTAAGCCCAAGGAAAATTAACGAAGGACGGTGAAGGACACGTGAAACGGAGCTCCGTCCATGGAAGACCAGCTTCACCGCTCGCGGAGAGGACATGCTCCGGCGAAGACAGTATGTAGACGGCCCATCTCGATAGGTCCCATGGGGAGGCCACGGAGCCGGCGGGAGAGACGAAGGGCGAGCACATCTCGGCTTGCCTCCACAGTCACCCATGGGTTCATAGGTCGTCATGAATTTGGTTCAGATTGGGGTTTAAAAATTGGGGCTTTTGGGTCAACATCACAGATTGAGATGGCTTAGTTTTGTTGCCGGAGGAATTAGTTCCAGGTGTTTAGATTGCCTGTAATTCTCATTTTTGGGATCCTTCACACTTGTTGCCTTCTTTGCAACTTCACTCTTGTAATGTGCTATTTTATCAATATTACATCTACCTTCAACAAAAAGATCGTTAGAGGAGTTTAGTAGTACATCAATTTATTTCTAATTTGAATTGGAATATTCAAAATTAGAGTTAATCAAGTTTATTTCTTTTTAATTAGTTTTGATTCTTAGTTATGATTCTCATTGAGTTTTTGACTTCTTTTGGTGAAGTTTGAGTTTTGGTTGAAGGTTGGAGGAAGAAGATGAGGTGGGGATCAGATTTGGTCCTGAATGTACAATCCAGTACCAATCTGGATAGGGACAGAATGGGAAAAAATAAAAAAGAGAATAGGTTAGACACGCGCATCATATTGGGATATGGGAAAGGTGGGGTAATTAATTGAATAATTTTTTTTAAAGTAGTATCACGCTCTTATTTTTTTAACTTAAAAAATTATTTTCTTATAGAAAAATTATTTAATTAATTATCTAACTTTCTTATTATAATTATTTTTAATAATTGGACATACCATTTGATATAATTGAACATACCATTTAATATAACGGGTACACCATTTAATATAAAATGGACATATCAGCCCATAAAATTTAATTAATTATTTAATAACCAGACATAACATTCGGTATAATTGCGTATACCATTTGATATAACCGGACATACTATTTAATATGCCCAGACGTACCATTTAATATAATGAGACATACCATTTGATATAATTGAACATACCATTTGATATAACGGGTACACCATTTAATATAAAATGGACATATCAGCCCATAGAATTTAATTAATTATTTAATAACCAGACATAACATTCGGTATAATTGCGTATACCATTTGATATAACCGGACATACTATTTAATATGCCCAGACGTATCATTTAATATAATGAGACATACCATTTAATATAACTGAAAATATCATTCGATATAATTAGGCATACCATTTGATATAACTGGGTATACCATTTAATAAACCCGCGCGTACCGTTTAATATAATCTCGTAGGCCATTCGATATAACCGGACATACCATTTAATATAACTTTATAGACCATTTGATATAATCGAACATACTATTCGACATAATATATCTGGACGTACCATTTAATATAATGGGACATATCATTTAATATATTAATAGGACATACCATTTAATATAACCGGATAGACTATTTAATTATACCAATTACACAATCAAATCGGAACCCTAATAAATGTCAATACCCTTCGTTTATACCAAAGAAAAAATCATCTCCTTCTTAGAGTATAAGAAACGCAAAGAGACGCAAAGAGACGATGTCACGTTGCGGAGGATCGGTCGGTTTTGGATTTTGGTTGGATTCGCAGGATTCGGGAGGATCGATCGTCTGGTCGCCCGCATCACGTTGCACAGAGTCGATGTCGAGCTCGTCGCCGTCAACGATCCTTTCATCTCCACCGACTACATGTTGATCTCATCGTCTTCTATTCATTTCCCCTCTTCCTCTATTTGTAGATCGTAAAATGTAGAGATTGCTGTGAGCTTGACGAAGATCGTTCCCCTTGCTTCTCCTAGCTGCTTCGGTGAATCTAATTCGTCGTCGATTCACCGGTCGACGCCGGCAACAGGAGGAAGAAGGCTGAGTCCCCGATGAAGGTCGACCGTGTCATTTCTCCTTATTCGTCATCGATTCACCAGCCGTTTGGAATGCCTCCACCCGCCGCCACCGCGTAGTCCCCTCTCTCGCTTCCCACCGCACCAAAATTCCTAAAATACCCCTCTGTCATGCACACCGTAGGATCTTAATCGCGTATTTTCAGAGCCATCTAACGACATACATTAAGTTCAGGCCCGTCCTGGACTACTTACAACGTCCAGGACTGAATCCAATCCCGATGAAGTGGGAGGAAGAAGAAGGGAAAAAAATGAGGGATTTTTTGTCTTTTAACAAGGGAGGATATTTTAGTCTTTTTCAGGTGAGTGTTCACAGGAGAATTTCTAAAATTCCAGCGTCAGGGAACCGAGAATTTCTAAAATCAAACTTGGTGGACGTCAGAAACGATTTTCGAAACTCAGGGACTTGAGAGGGAGGGAAACCAAACTACAGTACTAAAGCATATTGATGGGTCCGTGTTCAAGTTTGGTATTTCGGGAAGAAGCCTATTTTGGTGCTGCTGTATCCGCAAGGGCGTGTCGCAAGTCCCATCGCACTTCATATGATGTGGAAATGAGGAATCCCGGCTAACTTAGGGGCGATCACAGTTACGATTCTGGAACTACCGGTTATACAGTTCCAAAAAGATGGAACCATATTCAGAATCTTTAAAAAAGATTTTGAAAAAGTTACGTTTCTAGAATTGTCGGTTTCACTGTTCCGCATTTATTTTACTTTTTGAGATTTTTTGGGAAAAAAATAAATTAAAGTTTGTGTTTTAACTTAATCTACTAAGTTAAATTGCCAAAATCTTTACGAAGATATAATACTTATAGAGATCAATTAATTAATAGAGATTAAAAAAAATTGAGAATGAATGGTGTAATTTTTGAAGAATAGAATGAAGTATTTATTATAGTTATTTGAAGTAAAATTGACTTTATTTATTTAAAAAAAATAGAAAAAGCAACCGTTCTAGACCCTTCTGTTATGGTTCCATAAAATCATGGACCATAACCAGAACAATCTTAAAGGTTTTGCGACGGTTTTCAGAACCTTCACTACGGTTCCGTAAAAAATTAATACTTGCGACAGTATGTAGATTGAAAATGTGTCTCTAAAGGTCAACTCCGTTATGCTGAATTCTCTCGGCTAACAGAAGGAAGATACATGTTCCTATATGGAGAGGACATATAATGGTTCAGGACATTGTGGCGGAGCAACTCAGGGAGAGACTGACGATGTTGCACTCCAAGATTCAGCTCGAGAGGATGATCGGATAATGCAGGAGATCGTGACGATCCTCGCCTACGACGGGACCGAAGGCGGATGGGCCGTACTCTGCAGAATATGTTCCGGGTCGGGTCGTCTGCTCGAAATACGGTCGGGTAGTTAATGCAGAACATTAGTTGATGTGTCTTAATGTCTAACTTGTCTTGGTGAGAGTTGAGCATATATACCTAGTTGTGATCTATGATAGATTTGACATTAAAGATCTTGGTAAGATGAAATACTTTTTTGGTATTGAATTTGCCTACTCATCTAAAGGTGTGTTTTTAAACCAAAGAAAGTATGTGTTGGACTTACTCAAGGAGTCTAAGAAACTAGGATCAAAACTATTCTACACTCTTGTTGAACCTAATCTAAAAATTCTAGAAAAAAGCCCTTTTCTTAGTGATGTTCATCGATTTCAAAGAAGAGTAGGAAGGTTAATTTATCTAACAATTACAAGACGAGATATAACTTTTGATGTTAGCCTGATTAGTCGTGCTATGCACAAACCAACAGAGTTTCATCTTGAAATTATGAACATAATTTTAAAGTATTTAAAAGGAACTCCTCGAAAGGGAATTTTAATGCAGAAGAATGATGATTTGTCTATATGTGCTTATGCAGATGCTTCCTATGCTGCAAAATTTGTCCATCGCAAATCAACGACTGGCTACTGCGTGTTTGTTAGCAAGAACCCAGTTATCTGGCGATCCAAGAAGCAACACGTGGTGTCGAGATCATCTGCGGAGGCCGAATATCGTGCTATGGCGACTACTACTAGTGAGGTGGTCTGGGTTCGAAATTTGATTCGAGAACTGAAGTTCCCAATTAAATGTCTTATGAAACTCTATTGTAATAACATGGCAGCAATCCATATTGCCTCAAATCCCATTTTTCATGAGAGAACTAAACATATCAAGATTGATTGTCACTATGTTAGAGATAAAGTTCAAGAAGGTATCATCGAAACTCCCTACACTCCGAGTGAAGAGCAAACCGCGGACATATTCACCAAATCACTTAGTTCAACTCTATTTGATTACCATCTTACCAAGCTTGGCATTCGAGATATCTTCACGCCGAACTTGTGGAGGAGTGTTGAGATGAAGACATGATCATTGACAGATGCTGACAGCTAATGATGATCGTATCATTTATCATCGTCTCATAATTAGAAGTGGAATGGTTGCTTCGAAGGTTTGATTGTTTGCGCCTTCTCTTCTCTTCTAACAGATATGTGACAGCCTGGCCTATTAATATGCAACGGCTAGGCCCATTATGATCTCCGTGTGTAATTACTTGATGTACATAACCTTGTATGTATAAATAGCCTTGTATATGCTGATTATAATTAATAAGAAGTAGATTTCATTCTCTAATTCTACAATCTCTTCGGTTTGAGCTTACATGAAAACTTTCACCTCTTGGTGATTTCTTAATTCCTTGCAAGCTTTTTTTTTTCTAGACGATATGTTATTTGCAAACCACTGTACCGACTAATCGAGATTCAAGTCAGGTGAAAGTATTGAAAGATGATAAAGCCCTTCAATGGCTCGAACCCGAGACCTTGTAATTAAGCAGCACATTCATCAGTTGATCTAAGTGATCGTTGATAGCTTCGTTTAATTAAGACAATCAATAGAAACACAACTTCCGTGTTGTTAAAATCTCTATATCAAACTCGGAATCTTAATTCTTAAGAAAGTCTAATTCCTAACAAATTAAACTCAATAATCGTTCACATTCTACTATAGAGAATATAGTTTTCTATCAACAACCATTGAATAACAGGAGATTGAGGACTAAAATTACTTGTTATTGGTCGGACTAATCCAAAAAAATTATCTACAGATATCCATGAGACAAGTACGAGAATTGAGACAGATATTATGTCTGTCACTTTATTTTTTCCGTGGCTTTTCTGGGACAGAGAATTCAACAGACGATGCAAAAAATTATGCAGGAGCATATTTGGTTACCTTGACGATAGATTTGATTGGACACTAAAAGAAGTACGCAAGGGATCCAACCCCAACATCCCTTTTTCCCTGGTTTACTCGTTGTCCCTCGTATAAAGAAGGAAAAAGCTTTAAATTACTTACTAGGCCAAGTAGCTAAGGAATCAATGTCCTTAATCAGAATTGATATTCCAATTAGTCATCAATCCGTCAATTCAATGGTTAACTATCACAAACACGTTTTTATCAACAACAAGCCAAAATTTAGACACTTATACAAGACGACGAAAATGTAAATTCTTTACACTTATAAACAAAGTATAACATTCGAATTTAAATTATTCTGGTATAAAAAAACAAAGTGCAACACAGTGGACGTTGTAATTTTAGCAAGTAGAAATCTCTTTTTAATTGAAAGCCTTAGACACTAATCACGTTGGCAAAAAGTGATTCGACAGATAAATTAAAGAACGAGGTGTAGCATAGTCACAGAGAAGATAAAGGAAAAGGTGTGGACTTCTCTATGACGTTATCGGTACTTACGAACTCCAATTGAAGCAAAGAAGTCAATTCCAAAATATTCCAATGCCACCACTATAAATTGCCGCAACCTACTCATCCACCAACGCAACCAAGCAAAACCCAATTCTCCAATTTTCCACATTTTTCTTTGAGTGTCACAATGTCATCAATGAGGCAATTCCCACCACCACCACCGGCCAACACCACGGGATCCGCCGCCACCTCGGCCAACCATTTCACTTCCAACCAGCAGCTGACCACAATGCAGGCCGCCACGAACCCGTACGCGGCCAGCCAGCAGCAAGCCGCGACCAACCCTTTGATGGCTAGCCAGCAGCTTATCAGGAGCGACCGTGGCATGATCACAATGTCGAATGACGGCGTGGTGATGAGACAGATCACGGCTACTCATGCACCTGACGGGAGGGAGTTTGACGTTAGGCCTCTCTTCGCAATTGTCGAAGACATTCTCAATCGATCAACTCCCCATATAGTGGAAATTGTGGTAGATACATGTTTATTGAGAAATTTATATTGTAACGTGTAATAAACGTGCTTTTTCTTTTGTTCGTTCGTTTAATAATAAAAACAAATTTGTTGGCCTAGGCTTCTCAAACTCATATGATGATGGAGGACGAGGTCATGCAAGCGAACTTCATTCTGTTGTCCAATGCCATTAATATAATTGATCGTGAGGTAAGTTACATATTCAACTATATATAAGCCATTATGATTTTTCTCAAATTTCGAATTTGGTTGGAACTATATTTCATATTGTATAGTCCGTTGACTTGTCTTTTATAAAAAAATAATATGGGTAGAGTTTGTTGTCTTAGTTTGATCTAGTATTATCCATTACGTGCATTCAAACATTCACGTTTTTTGAATTTTCAGATAGCCTACAAGGCAGGATTAGACCCACACTCAACAACAGTGACAATCTTTAACTTACTGGCACGCTACCCCTGGGACGCCAAACAGGTGTTGGCCATGGCTGCCTTTGCACTTAAATATGGAGAGTTCTGGCTGCTGGCCCAAATCTACTCCACCAACCCTTTGGCCAAGTCAATGGCAAACCTCAGGCAGCTGCCTTCCATCATGGAGAGTCCCGGAGCCCCTTCCAGTGCCCGATTCGATGCCATCAGCAAGCTTATCAAGGCCATGATGGATGTCACAAGGTGCGTAATTTCAATCAAGGAGCTACCCGCGAAGTACATCTCTCAGGATGCCTCTGTTCTTACCATTGCCAAAGACCATATCCCAACTGCTGTCTACTGGACAGTTAGGAGCATTGTGCTCAGTGCTAGCCACATCCAGGGCCTCACTGCCATGGGAATTGAGTATGCTCCTCTTACTTTATATCCATCCTTTCCACCTTTGGGGCCCTTCTCTCAACTTATCGTGTCGAAAATTTGATTCATCAGGAGCCCAATATCCACATCTGAGTCATGGGAGCTATCCAGCTTGGCTCATAAACTCAACAACATGTATGAACTCATGAGCAAGCATCTTGAATCTTGTCATAGATACATAGGTAATTAGCTATATACTCATACTTTGACTAATCAATCATCCACCCGACTGTATACTAATACAGTCTTGTCAATTAATACTGTAGAGGAAAGAATAAACAATGAAGGGTATCAGACCCTGATGGAGCTGGTGGGGATGACACACTTGGATAATATGAAGATTCTCAAGGGACTGATATATCCTAGGGACGACATCCTTACAATTGTTGATGGATCTACCAAGAGAAGGGTACTAAGTCAGATCAATCTGACTTCTAGAATGAAAACGAAAGAAGTGTGATTGTTAAAATGTTTAGATCCTGGTTAATGTGTGTGCAGGTTAGCATTGAGGTTCTGAGGAGGAAGAACGTGCTGCTGCTGATTTCAGGCCTGGACATCTCCCAGGAAGAGCTCTCGATCCTGGAACAGGTTTACAGCGAGTCGAGGATCCACGTGGGGAGGATGGAGAGCCAATTCGAGGTGGTTTGGATTCCGATTGTTGACCGGACCAAGACGGCCTGGGACGAGCCAATGCAGAAGCAGTTCAAGAACCTACAGTCGACGATGACGTGGTACACGTTGCTGATCGAGAAGCCGGTGGTGAGGTTCATAAGGGAGGTGTGGCACTTCAGGAACAAGCCTATCTTGGTGGTGCTTGACCCGCAAGGCAAGGTGGTCTCGTCCAATGCCATCCACATGATGTGGATTTGGGGCAGCAATGCCTTCCCCTTCACTAGTTCCAGGGAGGAGATGCTCTGGAGGGAGGAGTCATGGCGCTTTGAGCTCCTCATTAATGGCATTGATTCCACTATTCTCAATTGGGTACGTCTACTAATTTAGGTTCAAGTCGAATAAATTATTTCATACCGAGCAGTTTTAACGTAGTTGCATTTTATATATAACGTATGAACTTATTATTCTCAACTGGATACGTAGGAACCCACTAATTTAGGCTTAAGTCGGACAAAAAAATTTATGCCGAGTGGTTTTAATTCAGTTATATGTACGAACACATAATTTAGGTTTAAGTCGGACTTTTTTTTTGATACCGAGCAGTTTTAACGCAGTTCCATTTTCTATATAACTTGCAGATAAAGGAAGGGAAGTACATATTCCTGTACGGAGGCGACGACATAGAGTGGGCACGAAAGTTCACCAACACCGCCAAGGCGGTGGCCGGAGCGTCACGGATCCCGCTCGAGATGGCCTACGTCGGGAAGAGCAGCAAGAAGGAGAAAGTCCGGCGCTTGATCGCCACCATCATGGTCGAGAAGCTCAGCCACTGCTGGCAAGACCTAGCCATGATATGGTTCTTCTGGACGCGCCTCGAGAGCATGCTCTACTCGAAGATCCAGCTCGGTCGGGCCGACGACCACGGCGACCTCATGACGCAGGAGATCAAGCGCCTCCTCAGCTACGACAAGGAGGGCTCGTGGGCCCTACTCGCTAAGGGATCCAACGTCATCGTCAACGGCCATGGCGCCACCTTGTTGACCACCCTCGTGGAGTACGACCTCTGGAAGGAGAACGTCCCTGTTAAGGGGTTTGACACTTCGCTTGAGGAGCATCACAAGAAGTTGCACATGCTTAGTTATCCTTGTTGCCGGTTTGAGTTTCCGACGACAACGGGGAGGATTCCCGAGAACTTGCGGTGCCCGGAGTGCCACCGCTCGATGGAGCGGTTTAGTACGTTCCGGTGCTGCCATGAGGAGTCCCTTCCCCCGGCGGAGATGATTGCTCCGGTGGGGACAGGATCGACTCCTCTTTAAGAGCTCTGTTACCGGCGATATATATTGTATGCATGCGCGCTACTGAATAATTGTGTTGAGACAAGAGTGTGATACGGCGCGATTTCGATTTCCGGTTTGTTTTTTTTGTGAAATAAGTCGTCCTCGATTCATTCCTTGCCTTTGCGATGGCATTTGGATGGAATTTTACGGTATTGTGTCTTTTTCTTTAGAAATATTTATTGTATTATGTCGAACGCTATCTAATTGATATATATCGAGTGAAATTAATATGATATACTGAAAATTTACTTTGTTAGATAACTTAAAATTTTGAGATGGATATAAAAATTTTAATATTTTATTAGAATGGCTTGATCTCATTAGGAATGTTAATGGGTAGTTGAAAGAAAGAATTTTCACCCCTCTTGTAATAAAGAGTAAGTAAGGAATTGTCGTCCCACAAGAACTAAGTTCTAGGCCACAAATACGACTGGACCACTAGTTTAGGACTACAAGTAATGGATTTGTCAATTCCAAACACGAGTTGGTTACTACAACGACTAACTAGAAGATGATTTTAACAATAAAGGGAAGAATGTGCTTAATACCAATGACACCTAGATAACCAAATGGTCTATGAGGTTTATTAAGTTCGTGTTATGGTCCGGGTATTTCTAAAGTAACTAATCAACACTCTCACCATTAATTAGTCTAAGTCGATCATTAATTAAGCTTAGTTGAACTAATCGTACTCTCGTAACTAATTAACCACATAATCTAACTAATTACCAATTATAACCATCACCCTTTGGACAACTAACCACCTAATGAGATCCCTCATCAAAAGGTAACTAATTAACTAGTTAAATAGTCTATTAACCCTAACCCTTCCCGGTGATTAGTATTAATCAAATTCATAATCAAGGTGATCAATCAAGATTAAGCATTAAATTCATTAACTAGTTCATAAACCTTAGCACTTTAACCCCACTAGACCATAGGCTAAGTAGATGCCATCAAAGTACCTAACCCACTAATCAACTACTCACACATATCAACTACACAACTAAACACATCTATTAAACAAAGCAAGTAAAACATGAATATAAAAGAGAGGGTTAGAGAAAGCTCAAGATGATCTTCAAGCTTCCAAAAGTTCTCCTTTAAGTTCTCTACAAGCTCCAACAATGGTGAGCTAAGTTCTCTTCCAAAAGAGAGAGAGAGTGGAGTTGGTGAGTATTTTTAGGAAAATATCTAAAGATAAGTGTTGGCTTGCAAAGAAAGCCAATGGCTATTTATACAACTTTTTCCAACTCAAAACTAACCAAACTATTCCTAAAGTTCCAGCCAAGTAAAACCATGGACAATTCCGAAATGGGCCCAAAATGGTTCAAGAATTCTGGCCCATTTCGGCTAGGCAAGTTCTCAGATTTGAAGTTTGACTTTGGACGCATTTTTTACCCTCTTAGACTCTGAATTTGAAGAAGACCATTAGAGACAAAGTTGTAGCCACAGATGTCTTCTTCCAGAACTGCCTTAGTCGTCTCCATCGGACTTTGTATGCAAAAGTTATCTTCATTTGAGTCGCTCGAGATCAGTCTGCCCAATGTCATCGCGGTCCCGATCGTGCACCATTCTTCATGGCTGATCCAATCGCCTTTGAAACGATCAAAGGTGCACCAATATCCTCCTCGCATCTCCACAAAGTATCCTAGCAATAAACACGAACGAAATGCAATAAAAATTACAAGAACTACACTAAAATATTCAAAGCATGACATAAGATACTATATGACTACATAACAAACAAAAATACTAGAAACAATGGAAAACTAATACTAAAACATCCATAGATGATAGAGTATTTCCACACTCATCAGTAGTGTAAGGTAATATTTTATAGGGGGTTCAGGAGGGTCCAGGTGGAGGTGGACTCGTCTCTTGCCATTCTCTGCGTTGGACGACCGATAGACCGAGCCCACCCTCTGGCTATTCTCATATCGAGCGTGAAGGAGCTGCTGGAGCAGGACTGGGAGACTGGCCTTTAGCATACTTGGTGCGAAGGTAATCGGGTGGCGGATGCGCTATCTAAGTGTGAAGACCAGAAAACCATAATGAATAATTAAAAGTTAGGGGGACAGCAAACTGTAATTTATCTAGGGACTAAACTGATTTTTTGTCAAACCTTAACCCTAGCTTCGCCTATAAAAGAAGGCTGGACGAAACCCTAAAGCTTACCCTTCTGAAATTCTGTTTTCTCTCTTTCAAGGTAGAGGAGATCTTCCGAGCAAGCCCAAGGACGAGGGAGAACACGACGACACCTTCCGAGACTCTAGGGTAAGCTGTCTTGTCTGAATCTGTTGTGAATCGCTAAAGTTTGAGGATAAATCGTAGTGCTTGATTGATCACAAATCTGTAGGGACTTGAGGAGGACGCCAGAAATTAGGAGAGACACGGATTGTCGAGGTTAGGCTAGAAGGAAATGAGGTAAGTCAAACCTCTATACCTTTTAGGTCATAAATGATGTATTTTGTTGTTGTATGACCATATTGGGACGTATTTTGTCCATATTTGGGTGGTATGTAACTCGTATGTTCGTATTCTGTCTGTATTCTATCCGTATTTGAATGTGATCTGTGCTAGTTTCATATTCTGCCATGATCTGTATTCTGTCATGTATTCTGATTCTGTCATGCGATCTGTATTCGAGTGGATGTATTCTGCCATGTGATCCGTATCTGTTCTGTCTGTTCTGGTCGAGATTATCCCGGTGCTTCTGTGCCCGTAGAGTACTCTGAATTTTCGTACTCTATGTGAGCACCGGTGATATATGTGCCTTGTGGTGAGACTATCCTTTCGTTTCTGTGCCTTTAGCGTGAATGATTTGTCTTCTGTGCCCCACAGATTCCCGGTAGTCGTACTCTGGAGTCCGTCTGTGTTTGAGTCGTTGATTCTGATTCGGTTTGGTGCAATCTGTGTATGCATATTTATGTATTTTAATTGTGAGTTCGGCTTACTGAGTTGCGTAAACTCAGCAAAATACGTATTTTATTTCAGATGCGACGGGGACAGATCGGGTGTGAGAGCTAGAGGCGAGGACATGCATTCATTCATTCAGCTTTTCATTTTAAGAATTTTCTTCGTATTTTTTTATGATTATATGATTCGAGGATGGGTTTTATGAGTTGAGAAATAAAGATGCCTTACGGGGATATTTACCCCGCGGTGGTTGACATGCCTTGTTTATCGGGGCGTGACATGATGAGTGTGAAAACACTCATCTTTTGTGTTTATTTTAGAGTAGATTTACCGTTGTTTCTATTGCTTTTGTTTGTTCTTCATTGTCGTAATGTCATTTATCGTGCATTGTTTGTTTTAGTGTAGTCTTATATTTTTGTTGTGTTTTCTTCATGCTAGGAGATTTGGTGAGGGGAAGTGGAGGAAGTGAAGTCACATTGGGTCATCGTATGCTATTTGATTTGCCGGGAGGAAGGACGCTTAATCGAGACCTCGAAGACGTGGGCGAGGTGGACCTCTTGTGACTCCAATACTGATAACTTTCTCATCCGAAGTCCGATGGAGACGAATGAGATGGCTCTGGAAAGAAGACATTCGGGGCTACAACTTTGTCTCTAATGGTCTTCTTCAAATTCGGAGTCTAAGAGGGGAGAACGCTGGATTCAATGTCGTGGTCCAATTCTGTCAAGATTTCATCACAAGTGGGCCGAATTTGAAGACTTGTTTTGGGCCCATTTTGGGCTTTAATTGCAATTTCGTGGCTGAGACATTTTGGGGGGAAAAATCTTGTATAAAAGCCTTTGCTTGGCTTTCCTTTAGAGACACTAGATATTTTGCTAAAAATACTCACCAACTCCCCCACTAACTTTCTCTTCTTTGGAGAAAAAAAGCTTGGCTCTCCATTGTTGGATCTAGGAAGCCATTGTTGAAGCTTGTGTAGGGAACTTGAAGGAAGAATATTGGATGCTTGAAGACCATCTTGAGCTTTCTCTTACTCTCTCTTTTAATGTTCTTGCTTTGCTTGCTTTGTTCAATGGATGTGTTGAGTTGTTTGGTGAATATGTGTGAGTAGTTGATTAGTGAGTTTGGTGCCTTGATGGCACCTACTTAGCCAATAGTTTAGGGGGTTAATATTCCTAGGTATGTGTACTAGTTATTGAGCTTAATGCTTGATCTAGATTGATCACCTTGATTATGAACTAAGTTAATGTTAATCGCCGAGAGGGGTTAGGATTAACAGACCATTTAACTAGTTGAGTAGAAACCTATTGATGAGAGATCACCTTAGGTGACTAATTGTCCAAATGATGGTGATTATAGTTGGTGTTTAGTTAGATTAGATGGCTAATTTGTCGCGAGAGCGTGGTTAGTTCATCTAAGTCTAGTTAAGAATCGATTTAGACTAGTTTATCGCGAGAGCGTTGATTAGTTGCCTTCGAAACATCCTGACCATATCATGAACTTTATAAACCCCATAAGCCATTTGGTTATTTAGGTTGTCATTGGTACCAAGCTCACTCTTGTTTTAAGTGTTTAAACCTTCGCCTTGTCTAGTTGCAATTTTATTTCAAGTAGCATATTGTGTTTGAAATTGACACCTCCATTTCTTATAGTCCTAAACTAGTGGTAGAGTCGAATTTGCGGCCTAGCTTAGTCCTTGTGGGACGACAATCCCTTACTTACTCATTATTGCAAAGAGGGGTGAAAATCCTTCCTTTCAATTGGCGTTGTTGCCGGGGATTAAGTACTAGACACTTAATTTGGCTTACGAACTTGGATTGGGATATTTATTTTTTGTTTACTTGGTTACTGTTACTTAGTGCCTTTGTTGTTTGTCTTACAAGGTACTTATTTGTCGCATGCGCTCAACTCACTCAACGCACCACATTCCGATCGGAGTAGACGTTGACATTGGATACTTGGAAAGGGTATTGCGACAAGAGAGAAGGACACAAGCAAGGATGAATCAACAACCTCATGTGCAAGAAGCTCCACAAGGAGCTCCGCAAGGCGATGTGCAAGGAGTTGGAGTTCCTCGAAGGTCTCTCATGGACTATGCTAGGCCCATCTTGAGAGGGGCAATGTCTGGAGTTCCTAGGCCTGCTATTCAAGCTAACACCTTCGAGATCAAGCCAGCGGTGATTCACATGCTCCAAGCTTCGGTCCAATTCTATGGATTACCGAATGAAGATCCCAACGACCATATTGCTAATTTTCTGGAGATAGCCGACACTTTCAAGCACAATGGAGCTACCGACGATGCTGTGAAGCTGAGGTTGTTCCCATTTACCTTGAAGGACAAAGCAAAGATATGGTATAAGAATCTGGTTGGGACAATAATTACGACATGGGAAGAGCTAGCTAACGCCTTCCTTGACAAGTATTTTCCCTTCTCCAAGACAAATAGACTCGTGAAGGACATTAACAACTTCCAACAATTCGAGAATGAGTCATTGAGTGAAGCTTGGGAGAGATTTAAGGGATTACAAAGAAGTTGTCCACACCACAATATATCAGAGGAGTCTTTACTCCAAACTTTTTACTTTGGTCTTGGACCCTCTATAAGGGGGACGGTTGATGCTGCCTCTAATGGATCCTTTTTTAGAAGAGAGAGAGATGATGCCTACCACATCGTGGAAGAATTAGCAGCTACAAACATCCTTATGGCAAATGAGAGAGGAAGATAACCTATTAGCCAGGAAAAGGGAGTGATTGATGTTGATGTTGCCTCCTCTATTCAAGCCCAATTGGCATTGTTGGCAAGAAAAGTGAACGATCTTAGCTTGAACAAAACCAATGCGGTAGCCGTAAGGACGACTTGTGAAGCGTGTGGAAATGTTGGCCACGACATGCAAGAATGTGCTATGATGAACACGGAAGTGGAGCAAGCACACTTTGTTGGTGGCCAAGGCCAAGGCCAAGGTCAAGGGGCAAATAGGATGGGAAATAACCCATATTCCTCCACCTACAACCCGGGGTGGAGAAATCACCCAAACTTCTCTTGGAAGGGAGGAAATAGTGGCAAAAATATGGCGATGGTCCCTGATAAAGGACCTCCTCTTCGGTATCAACCTCAAGGACCCCCTCCGGGTTTCCAACCACGTGCGTTCTTGACAGATAGAATGGGCGCTATGGAGGAGAAGTTTGAGAAGATGGATAAATTTATGCAAGAAGTTGGAGGGGTGGTTAGCCAACAAGGCCAAATTTTGGCCGCTATACAACAACAAAGCTCAAGGCAAGATAACTTTGAACAAATTCTCAAGGGTCAAGCAACCGCATTGCATAATATAGAGAGGCAACTTGGGCAAATAGCAAATGCAAGTGCCCACAGAGCGTCCGATTCTCTTCCTAGTTCTACGGAAGTGAATTCTCGAGGAAATGTGTGTGCAATTTCTTTGAGGAGTGGTAAGGAAATAGCCTCTCAAGAGGAAACCCGGAAGAACAATGACGATCCTATGGAAGCCAACGAGGAGGAGAAAGAAGTAGAGGCAGAGAGAGAGAGAAGTCCACCGGTTGAGAGTGCTGAAGAAGAAGTCTACGTGCCACCACCACCTAAAGCTCCTCGACTACCATTCCCTCAAAGAGTGAAGAAGAAGAATGTGATGGATGACAAGTTTATTGGCTTCATGGAGAAGATGAAGAACATCCAGATCAGTGTTTCTTTTCTTGAGATGTTGGATCAATTGCCGCAATACTCGAAGTTTCTCAAGGAACTCATCACTAAGAAGAGAAAGTGGGAGGATGGGCAGACGGTGGCTCTAACGGCTAACTGTAGTTCTCTTGTCTCCCAGAATCTTCCAACGAAGTTAAAAGATCCTGGGAGTTTCACTATCCCCTGTTTTGTTGGTGATGTTGAGTTTCCTAAGTGCTTATGTGATTTAGGCGCTAGCATTAACTTGATGCCTTTGTCTATTCTGAAGAGACTTGGCTTGTGTGAGGTGAAACCCACTTCTATGCGTCTCCAATTGGCAGACCAAACCATAAAGAAGCCATTCGGGGTTGTGGAAGATGTCTTGTTGAAGATTGATAAGTTTATCTTCCCTGTGGACTTTGTGGTGTTGGATTTCGAGGAGGACAAGAGTTGTCCACTAATTCTTGGCCGACCATTTCTCAACACGGCACGTGCCTTGGTGGATGTACATGAAGGAAGATTGGTCCTTCAAATAGGGGAGGAGAAAGTAGAGTTCAACATGTCATATGCAATGCGCCACCCTCTTGATGAAGGAGTGTGCATGAAGGTTGATATGGTTGAAGATTGTGTCCTCAAGTTAGGCAAGGAGAGCATATCGAGGATTGAAAATGGAATAGAGGAAAATATTAATGGAGAACAAGAAGAGGATGACTTGGAAGAGTTCGTGGGAGAAGCTGATAAAAAAAGTCTCCATGAGGATTTGGAGCTTGATTTGAAATATCCTACTCCACCTTCCATCATTAAGGCTCCAAGCTTGGAGTTGAAAGAGCTACCCTCCTATTTACGATATGCATTCTTACAGGATGAAGGAAGACTCCCCATCATCATCTCCAACAAGCTCTCTAAGGAGCAAGAGGAGAAGGTGCTTGAAGTTGCTAACAAAAGGATTAAGGCCATGGCGTGCCACATATCTCATATCAAGGGGACAAATCCAGACATGATTATGCATTACATACACTTGGAGGAGGAAGCCAAGCCAGGGTTGGAAAGGCTTCATAAGGAGAAGACGAAAAGATCACATGATACCCACATCGTGAAGAAAGAGTTCAAGGAGGGTGATCAAGTGCTACTCTACAACTCCCGATTACAACTCTTTCCGGGAAAATACAAGTCCAAGTGGAGTGGACCTTTCAAGGTGGTAAAAGTTTTTCCATTTGGAACCCTCAAATTGGAAAGAAGCAATGGAGGAGTGTTCAAGGTGAATGGCCAAAGGTGCAAGATTTGCCTTGGTGGTAATTCGGAACGACAAGCGGAAGTGCACTCCGTCACCTCACCCTCCAATGCATGAACAATGAGAGTAACGTCAAGCTAACGACTATAACTTAGCATGTTTTTGAATTGTCTTTTTATTGTCATAGTCTATAGGTATTTTTCTTATTACGCTTGTTCTTATTCGGGTATGTTTTTGAAGCATCGGTTCATGCTTATGGGATATCTTTTAAATTTTGAAGGTCGTCTCAAGGATTCGTGGATACATCATGGACGATTGGAAGCTCATCAGGGGACATGGACGAGGCTAAAAAAAAAAGTTGCTAGCGGCCGCCAGCCCACCCGGCGGCCGCCGGGCGGAAGAGGAGCCCCCGTTTTTGGCGGACGCTAGCCAACCCGGTGGCCGCCGGGTGGGTAGAAAACCCCCTGCCGTAAATAGGCCATATCTTGGTGTTCGAGAATTGGATTGAGGTGATTCTTATTGCTATGGAAAGCTAAGAGATAGGCCTACAACTTTGTAGTTGATGACTTCTTCGAGTTCGGGAGGAAAATGGTCTCAAATCTTTTCCAACTAAACCTATTAGAACCCTACCTCCTAAACCCTCCCAATCCACCCAACTGATCGATGGAGCAAGGTCCTAAAGGTAATGCACACCCTAAATGCCCAGAACAAATGAATGGAATGAGAACTTTTCGGCATCAAGGCTACTACATCCAGCAAATGGTGGAACGATCCGGATATAACATTCCACCACCACCACCCTCTCCAACTCAAGACTAAGAGCAGTCTTCTAGCACTTTATTTTTCTTTAGTTATTTTTTTGTCTTCGTGATGTCTTGAGTTTGCTATATGTCTTTGTGATGTCTTGTTCTTCTTGTTTGTTTGATGTTCATGCTTGGTTGTTAATACGTTTGTTAGTATAGCTTAATTGTTTAGATGTTTATGTGCTCCCTACACCTTGAGGACAATTGTTATTCAAGTGTGGGGGTGTGGTTCCACTTAGGAATCCTTTGTGTGTTTAGGTCTAGGTTGTTTTGTTAGGCATTGATTTGGCATGAATTTTCAAAATTTGACACCCTTCAAAATTCTTTAACTTGTGTTAGAAGCTTACCACACATCTAGTTAGGAAATGAACTCGAACACAAGGCCTAAGAACTTGTAGAAGCCTCACCCTCGGTTGTTTCGACTAGTGGTCTCACTATGTAGATTTGACTAGAGGGTTGACAAATGACCTTGTAAGGAACTTTGAGCCGAAGGAGGAGACAACCGTCTTCATTTATTCATGAGGTGCCTACATAAGTCCGATTGATCGAGATATCCTACTAGTACTTGATATGGTCTTGGTTGTGTGGCGTTAGTGAATGACGGGGGCTAATCCTTTCAAATTAAGCCTAGAGCTTTAGAGCCAAGAACCTTTATATCCATTGTTTTAACCCATTGAGCCTAGCCATTCTTTGATCATATTATATGTAAAACTAACTTTAAGCTTTATATCCACCATCCTCCCGACCTTTGGTCATCCGATCCGAGGACACATAGGTTTACACCTTTTGGGGATGTTATGTATTGGGTTTAGTTGGTAGCTTAGTGTTTATGTGGGTTAATTTATTGGGAATTTGGGTAGTTGAGAGGCCATACAAAGAAGCCGAGTTTTTGCCTAGAAAATGTCAAGTTTGTGTTTGTAAAAAGAAAAGAAAAAAAAGATGAAAAAAAAAGAAAAAAAAAGAAAAAAAAAGAAAAAAAAGAAAGAAAGGGAAGTGAAGGTTGAATAAGGCATTAATTATTGGCATAACTCGTGCTACGCGGTCTTAGGAAATGGGTGAATTTTGAGAGTGTGCTTTAATTATTTATGGTGAGGATGTTTAGAATAGACGAGAGACTAGAATGCTTTGGCAACAAGTCCTCGGATTGGGTGGTTTAACTACTATCCATATATATTATCTCACCAATACCTTAGCCCCATTACAACCCAATTAAAAGTCCCCTGTTCACGAGCAACCACACGACTTTGAGACACTGTTGAGTAGGATGTAGGATATCTTGAAAGACATCGGTCATGTACGCGAGAGATAGGAAGTTGGCTACTTACAAATCGTGAGCTAAAAATTTCCGAACCTCTGAGTGGTTAACCTTCTAGTGTCTTTTACATAGTGATAACACTTGATTAAACCACCGAGTGGTGAGGTGTCTACCGGGTCTTACTCTTTGTGTTTGGGTTGATGAACTAGCAAGGTTGTGGGGTGGTCTTTTTGATGTGAGTTTGAGATTTTGAGGGGAGTCAATTTGTGAACTTGTCATGCCAAGTCTATTCCTTGATGTGTTTTTCCTTGTTGTGTGATGTTGTTTTCGTTTTTCATGTGTTGAGCTTTGCTTGGGGACAACCAATGATTCAAGTGTGGGGGTCTGATGAGTGTGAAAACACTCACCTATTGTGTTTATTTTAGAGTAGATTTACCGTTGTTTCTATTGCTTTTGTTTGTTCTTCATTTTCGTAATGTCATTTATCGTGCATTGTTTTTTTAGTGTAGTCTTATGTTTTTGTTGTGTCTTCTTCATGCTAGGAGATTTGGTAAGGTGAAGTTGAGGAAGTGAAGTCACCTTGGGTCATCGTATGCGATTTGATTTGCCGGGAGGAAGGACGCTTAATCGAGACCTCGAAGACGTGGGCAAGGTGGACCTCTTGTGACTCCAATACTGATAACTTTCTCATCCGAAGTCCGATGGAGACGAGTGAGATGACTCTGAAAAGAAGACATCCGGGGCTACAACTTTGTCTCTAATGGTCTTCTTCAAATTCGGAGTCTAAGAGGGTATAACGCTGGATTCAATGTTGTGGTCCAATTCTGTCAAGATTTCATCACAAGTGGGCCGAATTTGAAGACTTGTTTTGGGCCCATTTTGGGCTTTAATTGCAATTTCGTGGCTGAGACATTTTGGGGGGAAAATCTTGTATAAAAGCCTTTGCTTGGCTTTCCTTTAGAGACACTAGATATTTTGCTAAAAATACTCACCAACTCCCCCACTAACTTTCTCTTCTTTGGAGAAAAAAAGCTTGGCTCTCCATTGTTGGATCTAGGAAGCCATTGTTGAAGCTTGTGTAGGAAACTTGAAGGAAGAATATTGGATGCTTGAAGACCATCTTGAGCTTTCTCTTACTCTCTCTTTTAATGTTCTTGCTTTGTTTGCTTTGTTCAATGGATGTGTTGAGTTGTTTGGTGAATATGTGTGAGTAGTTAATTAGTGAGTTTGGTGCCTTGATGGCACCTACTTAGCCAGTGGTTTAGGGGGTTAATATTCCTAGGTATGTGTACTAGTTATTGAGCTTAATGCTTGATCTAGATTGATCACCATGATTATGAACTAAGTTAATATTAATCGCCGAGAGGGGTTAGGATTAACAGACCATTTAACTAGTTGAGTAGAAACCTATTGATGAGAGATCACCTTAGGTGACTAGTTGTCCAAAGGATGGTGATTATAGTTGGTGTTTAGTTAGATTAGATGGCTAATTTGTCGCGAGAGCGTGGTTAGTTCATCTAAGTCTAGTTAAGAATCGATTTAGACTAGTTTATCGCGAGAGCGTTGATTAGTTGCCTTCGAAACATCCGGACCATATCATGAACTTTATAAACCTCATAAGCCATTTGGTTATTTAGGTTGTCATTGGTACCAAGCTCACTCTTGTTTTAAATGTTTAAACCTTCACATTGTCTAGTTGCAATTTTATTTCAAGTAGCATATTGTGTTTGAAATTGACACCTCCATTTCTTATAGTCCTAAACTAGTGGTAGAGTCGAATTTGCGGCCTAGCTTAGTCCTTGTGGGACGACAATCCCTTACTTACTCATTATTGCAAAGAGGGGTGAAAATCCTTCCTTTCATGACACTAAATTTGCTCTCGAGACCTCTTTTCAGTATGTTGTTTTTGACGCCCCTTCGTACTTTTGTATGGATGTGTACTTGGATGACCTGCGGGGGGTTAGCCTTCCCCGTTGTACTCGTTTGTCTAGAGCTGTTGATGTACGGAGCCAATGGGGGATCTTCCTTCCCGAGTTGTATTAACTAGTGACGGTGCAAGGTCAGGTTATGCGATACACCAAACATCAAGGGGGACTTTCCTTCCCGAGTTACTCTTTACCTATCACGAATTTTTTCCACTGGGTTTTTTCGTAATAGGATTTTGACGAGGCCGGCGATCACAACCTCACAAGAGGCCGAGAGGGAGCCTTGCACTTAGTATGTTGTATTTGGCCATTTTATTTATATATCTAGGGGTTGTTGCCCCACCACTTCCACACAAAAAAGGTAATATTTTATAGGATCCAAACACATACTCGAGATTTCGAAGTAGGATCGAGACCCTACTTTTGATCCAACTACAGTAAAACCTCTGTAAAGTGATTCTCTCTAAAGTGATAACCCCTCAAAATTTAATAACCCTCTATCGTAATAACTAATATTTTTTCAAAAAAATTTAGTGCTAAATCTCGGTCCCAATTTTCACATAAAGTGATATTTTTGAATAATTACATATATTTTTACATATTTTATAAATTCAAAAAAATATTATAAGACATTAGTTTGTGCTAAACTTTCTTATTTAATAAATTTTACATCATCATTCATCTTCTCGATCATTTTATAATGGTTCTTGTGATCATCGTTTTGTTCTAAGAAAATATCTCAATCGAGTATATCATTTGAATAACGCTATAAATATAAATTTTAGGTAATTTGTATATAGACTAAGTAGTTTTTAGTATTTACGTATTTATTATTCAAAAATTCAAATTTAATATTTTTGGAGAAAAAAATGTAAACCTTTCTTATCTGATAACCTCTCTAAAGTAATATTTTTCTCCAGTCTCGACAATATCATTTTAGAGAGGTTTTACTGTATAAGGATCCAGAACAATATTCACTGTCCTCGTGGTCTAAACCAAATTCATGTTGTACCTGTAGAAAATTCACTTACAAAATAGTTTTAACATCTCAATGTAAATAATTAAAAAATGGCATTCAAATTTACATCTA